>OX451740.1:387890000-389090000 GCA_948472305.1 Vicia faba | reverse complement strand
AGTCTAACCTCCCTTGATGGATAGGGAGCACATCGAAATGTTCATGGGCACTTTATCTGGTCCTTTCTTTAATCTGTTGGTTGACTGCTCTTCTTCTGGTTTCACCAAATTAATCTTAACCGGTGAAAGATTTGAAAGTGGAATCAAAAGTGGGAAGATCTCTGTGGCATCTACCTCCACCATCAATCCTATCAAGAAACCTTCTGCTACAAAGAAGGAAGTTAATGTTGTGTATGGGGCAAGGGCCCATACCAAGAAGAATGATCGTTTGTCTGTCAATGCTGTCCGAATCTCCAATCCAACTCCTACTCCAAGAACATCTGCAAATCATCAACATTTTGAAACTCCAAGAAGACAATTTACGAGGTTAGGCATGTCACTGTCTCAAGCCCTTCAAATTTTGCTCAAGGCTAATTTAGTGAGGTTACGCGATCCTCCCTCCTACCCTGACAGCTCATCACCAAAGTATAATCCAAACGCTAAATATGCTTACCATTTAAACAGCCCCGGGCACGAGACTGGCCAGTGTTGGGCCTTGAAGAACAAAATATAGGATGTAATTGATAACAAAACTATTTAATTTGATCCTCCTCCAATTCTGAATGTAATTACCGCTCCAATGCCGAAGCATGACAAAGGTGTTAATGTTGTCGGAGATACAATTTTTGTTACCTCTGTTGAAGATTTGACTACTCCGCTGAATATAATCAAGAACATTCTGTTGAAAGATCGGATCTTCCTTGGCTGTGAAAAAGACTGTGTCTGTTGTACAAGATGACTCGATGAATGTGAAGGTATAAAGAAAGGCATACAACGCCTGATGGATAGCCACAAAATTCTGTTTCAAAAGACTCCATTTGCGAAGAGTCTGATTAACAAATGTGAAGACCTCTCCATTATTACCATCTCAGACAAACCTATTAGGATCACCTCCAAAGGTCCTATTAGGATTTCAAATGAACCCATTGTTGCTCCCTTAATCATTACCAATCTCGGACTGATTCCTTACTCTTCAAACAAAGCAGTACCATGGAATTACGGTGCTGAGGTGTTCTATCATGGGATTAAACAAGATGCATGGATCGGAGAAGAAAAAGATGACGATGTTGGTGTCATAGCCCAATTTTTGACCTAAGATCCCATTTTTATTTTTGCATTTTTATACAAAAGTCAAGGTCACTAAATACAGTCGGTTTTAACCTCTCACCTTCGAGCATTGATTATGCAGAAATTGTCAAGTGTTTTGAACATTCTTAGCCTATGTATCACTAACTTCTAATCAAGCACGAAATGTGTGTTTTTTTGTTTATTTGATTTCATGTGCTGACAGGTCTCCTTCGATTCAGCCTTTCGATTGGACAAGTTTACTGCCTGCAAGCCTGCTTCGACTGGACAAGTTTACTGCCTGTAAACATGCTTCGATTGGGCAACATTGCTTCCTTCGAACACGGGCTTTCAATTGGGCAATATGTTTGTTTCGATCCACATGCTTCGATTGGGCAACATTGCTTCCTTCGAACACGGGCTTTCAATTGGGCAATATGTTTGTTTCGATCCACATGCTTCGATTGGGCAACATTGCTTCCTTCGAACACGGGCTTTCGATTGGGCAATATATTTGTTTTGATCCAAGATTCGTTTGGGCATGTGGCTCCCTTCGTGCAAGTCTTTGTTTGAGCATTGACCTTTTTATGTGCTTGTTTGGAGTCACAAAGTTTAGACCTCCTCCATGCAGGCTTCGACTATGTTTGTACTAGCTTCGACTGGACAACATTTCTCTTTAGTATGCTGCATTTCCATCCTTGACAAACTTCAGCACATGGTTGATGGCCCCCTCAAAAGACATATAGTGGTGGACTTGAGGGGCATACATATGAGTCCCTGTCGAAGGGTACGCCTTACTAGTCCATTCGAAGCACACATTTGGCCCCTTCAAATGATTCACAAAGATGATTCATTCGAAGGACACTTGTTGGAGGAAAGTCAAACAATGTGTTGGAAGAAGAATCTGGTCGAAGGAGGGTCAAAATGAAAGGATAAAATATTCAAAGATGCTTGCTGCCAAATTCAGACATGGTACACTGGCCAAAACTGCTGCATAGCAGTCCTGAAACACTGCCCCATTCTTGCACCAAAACAGCATATAACCACTGTCCCTCGAAGGCTGCAAAGAGCAGTTTACCCAAATTGTTCAAATTATTTTGTTTTCCCTCCAAAAGCTTCAGCCCACTTTTCCTATAAATAAGAGGCTCCAACACATGTTTAAGAGAGGATTTTTGGACCAGAGGAACGAATCCCCCAAATTTTCTCAAACACAACAAAACTCTCAAGTTCATCAACACTTGAGAAATCAAAACCCAGAATCCCAAACACTCATCTCTTTCGATTCTGAAGAACACCCCACACATAGAAGTTTGTTCAAACTCAAAGACAACCTTTTGTGACAACCCTTCGAACCAAAAGCAAACCCCCTGTGACTACTCTTCGAATTCCAGAAACTTCCAGGTAGCAGTTCAAGTTCGAATCCCACATCCATTCAAGGCCTGAAGCAAGGTAAGTTATTCTTACCTTTGAACTTTTTGTTTCATGGCATATAAATAATCTTTTCGTTCGTTTCAAACATGTACATATCACTGTTCCTTTTGTTTCCACCCTTTTTAACATATTTTTTAGAGCTGAGCCTTTCGTTTTGCTTTCTGTTTACCTGAACTTGCTTTAACTATTAAACTGTTTACAAAACAAATACTAGCATGGCCTCAGGCCATGTTGCCATTTAATGCTTTAAATGAAAGAAACAGGAAACAGGAAATAGGAAACGAAGCTTCTGGCTTCTATCCTCTTTCTCCAGGTCGAACGAAAGAGACAACCAGGAGTATGAAACGAAGCCTTTGGTTTCCACACTGACTTCCAGGCCCAGCCAGAGACACGCTCACACTGATTTCACTGGCCCAATCGAAGAAGGCAACAAGGCAGAAAGGCCCAGCCAGAGGCACACTTGCACTAAGTCCAGGCTCAGACGAAAGGTACTCCCATGCTGGTGCCAGCCTCCAATCGAAGTACATGACCTGACTGGTGCCAAATCCTAATCGAAAGACGTGACTTTGTTGTTTCCAGCCCCAATCGAAGGAGGCCAACATAATGCAAATCGAAGGCTGCTACTGCCTGGGTCGAAAGACACTCATTTTTCTTAATTTTATCTTATTTTTTTCCTTCATATTTTTTATGCCTTTCGATACGGTTGTAATAGCGTAGGATTTTATCTTTCTACATTTTATTTACTTTGTACAAATGCTAGTAATTAGGCGTGTATGGCAAGATAAAATCAACAAGTAAACAAACCAACAAAATCCAAAAAACACTCTTTAACCCTTACTTGAATATATCTTAAAACCCACAAAACACTCAACAAATCAAAACTCCCCCAAGGACATGTTATCTCCGTTCTACCGCGATACCGGCCGTGCCTATTGCTAGAATGCGTGCGTTAATGTCGCCCACTAAAAAACACAAACAAATCAACTTTTTTCTAGAGGAACTATGGTGTTTTGATTCCTTCATTGGATATGTAGGCAAAGGGTCACGAAACCCT
Organism: Vicia faba; assembly: GCA_948472305.1. Lineage (NCBI taxonomy): Eukaryota > Viridiplantae > Streptophyta > Magnoliopsida > Fabales > Fabaceae > Vicia > Vicia faba. The sequence continues at coordinate 389,086,411 of OX451740.1, read as the reverse complement.
CACGAACGCAATAATAAAAACTCATTTCTTTCCCCTTAAGCAAACATAGTTGTAGATAAATACACCCTTGTATATAAAAAACAATTTTAACCAAAAACAGATATTCCAAAAGGTTCCTGTAGAGCACCGCAGATGCATTGGGTGCTAATACCTTCCCATTGTATAACCAACCCCCGAACTCTTGATCTCTTTCGAAAACGCATTGTATTTTCATTACTTTTAAGTATTATTTTACATTGCATGTTTTAGGGTTTTATTTCGCTCTTTTCCCTTTCCCCTTGGAAATAATAAAGCGCGGTGGCGACTCTTGCTTTTGTGAGTCAAGTTAATTAATAGCTTGATCTCCGATTTTCACCGCTACAGAATTGGCGACTCTGCTGGGGATAGATTGACCTCTTGCTGGTCCATCCCTAAGTGGGTTAAGCCTAATTTGTTTTATCTGTTTTATCATTATTTGATTGTTTGATTATATGTTTATATTGTGGTTATTTGGGTCTTTGCAAAGGACAAGTCCTATACCCGGACTAAGTTACACTTAGGAATAGGACCAGAGGTATAGTCATGTTAACTTTGAGGGAGTAATCCCGAAGAAGGAGGCATGAAATCCCCCACTCAGTGGAAGCCCCTTTGAACGTAGTATTTGTTTACCGAGTAATCGGGAAGGCGTTATTGCTTTCGACCTGGGAGCCAGAGAAGCTGAAAACCGTAGAATCCTTAACCCATCTTGGCCTCTTAGGTGTAGTGCGGAGATTATAACGGAGTAATCCAGAAGTAGTTGTCACGCGATGCTGCACTCAGACGAGTTTCTCTTGAGAATATTGCTAATTACCGAGTAATCGGGACGTTGGTAATATCCGAAGGAGGAATGTAGACTTTGGGAACTTTTAGAACCTTTGTTTACAGGTGTAATTAAACCTTTAGTACATACCTTGGGGGTGGTTTTTACCTTTGAATCCATGCTCGTGACGTTGAACCTTTCGACTTTATTTGTGACCTTGCATGTGGTTGTTGCATAGCCATGCCTTCATGCATTCATGAAACCTCTTTTCACTCGACTTTCAAGGAATTTGGAAGTCTTTCTTTGTAAACATCACAAGTTTCGGCAAGCTCAATGGATCTTGGGTGTTGATGGGGTGAAAACCCTAATCCACCAAAATGGATGATTGATCTTGATGATAACTTGATCAACACTTTGACCCAATTTAAAATTCATATTCTATCTTCATACTTTGATGTTTACAACTTAATATTTTGAGTTCCTTGAAAGTCAAATAAAAACTCTCTTTTTCATATCATACATCATCCTACATTTTTTTGTTTCACTTTCAAAGGTCTTTTTCCAAGTCTTATTTTTCCTTTGGTCTCACCAGTACAACACTCGCGCTAAGAGAACAATGGAGAATATCAAGCAAGAGGTTTTCGAACTCCGTAGAGAGATAACTAATTTGAAAGCTAGTTTGGATCACTTAACTGTTTTGGTTTGAATTTTGGTTGGCGCCCAAGTCAATCCTTCTAGGAAGGAAGAAGCGGTGGTAAAAGTCTTCACTGAAACTCTAAAGTCTTTCATGAGAAGGTGATGGTTAATGCACCTAATGACTTTTCTGACAAGATGAATGTGGGAGTGCGTCTAGAAGAAGATGTCCGAAAGGGATGTTTATATGGAGATGGTAGCTCATCTAGTGGTGTGACGAAGTTTGATAATAACTTTCCCAATAAGAGAGTCAGAGGAAGAAATAATTGTTGCCAGAATCATCATGTTTCTCCTATCATCCATGTGTTCATTTTACCTTCTGCAGCTTCAGTTCATCAACAGAATCAGCAAGGTCCTAATCATAGGAAATCTCAGTTTGATCCAATTCCAACAACCTATACAAAGTTATTTCATGTCTTGATGCAGAGGAATTTGGTTCAGACCCGACCTCCACCGAAGGTTCCTGAGAAGATACATTGGTATTACAAAGTTAATTTGACTTGTGCCTTTCATCAAAGTGCTCATGGGCAGGACTTGGAGGTTTGCTTTGCTTTGAAGATTAAGGTTCAGAAGATGGTCAGAGGTGGTATTTTATGATTTAAAGACGACATTCTTAACATTCAAGTCAACCCCTTTGCTAAAGCATAAGTGAATCTCTGTTGATTTTGGCCTTGAAGTTTAGGAGAGGTTTCCTTCAGCACAAGTCCAGATGGAAAGCCTTCCCAGATTATTAACTTATTTCTGCTTTTTGTAATTTTTCTTGTTTATCAAAACATTGTTTGCATGTAAGAACTTGTTTGCATCTGAATGATTATCTTAATACAATGAGTATGTTTGTCTTGAAGAAATTCATTCATTTCACTCATATTTGTTTTCAAATTTTAAATTTCTTTTTGCATTATGATACCAACTTGTTGCCCATTCTCTTGCCTAGGCAGAGGTTGAAGGGAGGATGATGATATGAAAAACACAAAATCTCTAGTTGTATGTTTTTTGAATAAAATCTTGCTGACGATGTACAGGAATTATTTCAAATCCCTAAACACCGGAGATATAAGGAAGATAATCCCTTGCTAACCCCTTTTGAGCCTTGAAGTAGGAGTTTCTTTTCTATACGAAAAACCCTCAAATTCTAACCTGGGGCAGGGTAATTTTCAGTTAATCTAATTGAGTGTTCAAAATTCATAAGGAAGATATTTCTGAAGAGAAACTACGAGGGCTACCCTTCATGTATAATGAAGCCATAATATGTGGAATCACAATGTTATCCCTCATTCATCAAGAAACGAGGCAGTCACAATCCTCTCAACAAATAAAGACAAGCTAATGTCACATGTTTGTTCAAAAATCAAAAATCAAGAGAAAAAAAAGCCTGCTAAGTCGAAAACTTGAAAACGTGCGGCTTAGGAAAAAATTAAGGCATCCCGCTAGACTATCAATTCAAAAGAATTAGTCCAGGAAAAATTTAGGGAAAATAAAATTGCAAAGAAAGGACTACAAAGAAAAGTCCTCAGCAAAGAACAAATTGGTGACTACAAACACGAAGACATAAAGGTGGTTGCTACTCTGAAAGCCTCGTCGTTTCCTTAACCGTCACAAAATCCTTTTGAGAGATGAACGCTACTAATTGAATTAACTGAACATAGGGTTGGAGAACATCACGAAGAATGGGTGGGCACCTATAAATTTTGAGCCTTAAAAATCTTTTTTTCTTCTAAAAACCATGAACCAGGCCACGTTACAACCTTCAAAAGTCCTAATTGAAGCAAGATTATTTTGGAAAGCATACTTCAATGAGACAGTGTTCCTGACTCCCATGAATGTTCTAAATAGTTATGTTGGTATCATATGTTTTTCCTATACAAAAATAAATGGTGCTCTAACTCGCAAAATTTGTGCGATATCTTTTCAAAACCTTCAAGACTTACATAACTGTTGCATTAGAATTTTCATTCTCATAATAAACTTTTCTAACTGCAAAACATTTGTTTGATATCAAGGAAGCTCACATATAAGCACTAGTGATGAGTTTATTCTTTTAAGGCTTGAAACTATGTTGAGTAATTGGCGAATCATTTCAAGAAAAAAAATCATATCCAGGGGCATGTCACCTGAAGACCGTAAGCACGAACATGTTGCTTCCCCCAATTAATGCTTTCCCAACTTGTTTACCCTTTATTGGGGAAAAATTTGAAGACTTTGTTCTGCCAACTACAGTCAATCCGGGGCAATCACGTCGAGATTTGATGAATCTCTCTAAGAGTTTGAAGACACCAGAGCATGGTGGATGCCAGGTCTTTTGTAAAATCCTCTTGAGACGATTTCTCCTCATCAACCATATAGCTTGGGGAATTTTAGAAGTGAAGTTATTCGCAAGAATTGTCGTGCATCACGCATCTTATCAGCAATAAACTTGGGGCACCCAAAATTAGTCCCAGGGGCAATTCGGATTTGTCAAGACATGTGATATGTTTTGCACACATTATCAGAGGGTGGTGTTCCCAGTATCTCCAGCTAAGCAAGACTCTTTCCAGCTGAAACATTGTTTGTGTTGTTATCCTTTCAATGGATTGTTTGCGATAGAAGACTGGACTTTGGGTTTTCTACCTGAAAATATCTTCCCCTCCATAGATATTTAAGCCTTATAAAAGGACTTTGCTCCAATGATGGCTTTTGTCTTTATCTCCAGTAATGTTACCATCTTGTTGAGATTAGCTGAGTGTCGGGTTGTGCTGTGATGTCTTATCATCTTCTGTCTATCTCCTCTATTTGTTTTGTCAGCATATACATGACATTCATTTATTCATTCACACTTGCATCATGCACACACATTGATATTTGTTGATGTTCTTGATCTGTATACTTTGGTTATCATATTTCCTCTCCCCAAATAGAGTGTCAACTTAAGCATAAAGTGCGCCTCCTTTCTAATTCCCCACTGAGTTAACTCTCGTGGAAGAATCTCGCTTTAGCTTTCCTTTTCCATCTCTGGATAGGATAAATCCCCATTTAAGTTATTTCCTCATTGGGTGGATTCTTGTTTGACTATTTTCTCTCCAGTTTATTCCTGGATTGAGCTTTGTCTCTTGTGAACGATACCCTGTGGATCTCTCTAGACTGTGAAACCTAGATAAAGAGTGCATTGATCTTGCGTATGTAAATACTTGGTCTCCTCAGGAAGGATTTATTCATGGTTCCCCATTGAAGATGAGCTTTATTCCCTAGTAGTGTTATCATAACCTTCTTCTGGAATATTGACGTGACAACAAGCGACTGACTCCTTATTTGAGCAATTTGATTATTTCTGAATTTCTTTATGTTATGACAAGCGGCGGTCTCTTCATGAGCAGTTTGTCCATCCCCGATGAAATTATTGATTCTCACCTCCAGCAATATCTTCATGATATTTTATGGGTATCATTGAAAAACAGCAAGCGGCGGTCTCTTTATGAGCAACTTGTATGTTATTGATACTTTAGAGAAAACAGCAAGCGGCGGTCTCTTCATGAGCAACTTGTGTGTTATTTTTCTCTTGAAAAACAACAAGCGGAGGTCTCTTCATGAGTAACTTGTATGTTATTGTTACCTTTGATAAAATAGAAAGCGGCGGTCTCTTCATGAGTGTTGTACCCCAAAATTTGCCCTCCCATATTCTTCAAGATTTACAAAGAGCATGCTCCAAAATCTCGCAAGGGTTGCACAGTTCAATGGTCTCCTAACAGTCAAAAACTAGGGTTTTGGTTCTGGCAAAGAAATTGAAGTTTTCAAGGGTACAATCAAGTCCCACATGCCTATAAACATGGTCAAGCATCCATATTCTAAGTTTCAAGACTCACAGCACAAAATTGCACAGTCAAAAACCCTAATTGCTCAACAGTCAACTGCAGGGGCAAAATGGTCATTTGACAGTCAAAAGTTCAAATTTTTGGTCAAAATATTATTTTGAAGCCACAAGCATCATTTTATCAATTCTTGATCATCATTTTCAAGGCATGGCTCAAAAAGTCTCAAGATGCAAAAGTTTCCATATTTGGACAGTTGAAAAAGTCAACTGCAAATTGACCAGGGCATAACTTCCACATGGTTCATCAGAAAAATTCCATCCAAAGCTCATTTTTAAGAGAATGACATTTCCTACAACTCCTCTTCACACTTCAAGTCCAATAAATGCTCTCACAAAAAGTTATCAATCTCAACATTATAGGTCATTTTCAAAAGTCAACAAAAAGGAACTTTAAGTCAAAGACCATAACTTGAGATTGGTAAATCAAAATGACATGGGACCAAAGGCATTGGTTATAGGACTTCAATACCTTTCCAAAATGTCCAGGAACATGATCAAAGCTTAAAAATTGAGCAAGATATGCCTTGTGGAAGTTGGGAAATTTTTGGGAATTTTGAAAAGTCAACTTTGCTTCAAATGCCTCAAAATTGCTAATGGGCCACAATTTCTTCCAAGAATCATTATCCAAAAGTTATGCACGACCCATTGACCCAAAGGGGAGTTATTTCATCATTTTTTATTATTTATTTGAATTTTTATCACCATTAATTCATTTAATTAAATAAAATATGACAAAAATACTCAAGCATGCATTTTAAATCTTTTTATGCAGCTAATAGGTCTATCATAACTCCAAGATTTCGTGCACACTCAATATGGAAAGATTTGGCCATGATTGGTATCAAAAGGGCATGAAAAAGATTGAAAAAGATTCATTGAAAATCAAATATTGGATTCATGAATGCAAAGGTTTTTTGGCTTGAATTCTTACCCTAATTCATTCCTCATATAAACACAAACCTAAACCTAATGCAGAAAACCTGGAAGCTGCGCCTCAGACCTCATACAAACTTTGCATTTTTTTTTCAAAAAGTTCAAAACTGAAAACGCACTTAGAGTTGGTTTCAAAGCAAAATAACCATTCCAATAGCTTGCCAAGGCATCCAGGAAGCTACTCCAATCAAAATCAACTCTCCAAGCGCAAAGAATTGGTAGATAGGAGTCTAGCTTTTCTGTAAAATTTTGATAATCGTGTTTGCATTTTCATACGTTATTCATGACTTTTAATATGTGATTTGTACTAACATGATGTTTCTAAAGCCATTGGTACCATTCAATTGAGTTTTGGACGCCTGTATGCAAAATTACCATGAACACGCATTAGGGTTTCAGAAGCTTAAAAAGAGGGCTTCATTCATATGGAAAAATTAGCCAGCAAGACTTATACCATTGAAATTGTGACGTTCCAACGAATCTAAAACATCCATCGCGCCTTTTTTATATGCATTCAATTTCTATTCGCTATTTTTTGGTGTTTCAGATTGTGGGGGTTTAAAACCCCCGCTATCTAGTTTTATTTTTTCAGGCAAAATAAAGAACAAGTGGAGAAGACGATGCGTGGAGGAGTGTGATTGGTGCGTTCAAATTGTTGGCGCGTTATTTTTGTTAATTCTAGAATAATGGCATGTTTCCCTTATATTATTTGTGTCCTATATTAATAACAAAGAGCATAAGCAGCGCAACTGGCAAAGCATTGGCACGGTAAGCGTTGGGACCTGGGTTCGATTCCCAGGTCCCCTCCCTTCTCAATATTATTTTGCTTTCCATATTTCTGTGCAGCGTACCTTTCAGGGACCACCATACAACTCTATCTCTGGGCACGCCACATGTCTCAGGAGATGAATCCAAGGGCCAACACAAGATCTCCACCATGCACCTTGGTCAGCAGACCCACACGCATCCTTGAAAAGTCAACCAAGGGCTTGAATTCATTGGGCCTGATTGCTGATCATACCTCCAAAATTGGGGTCAACACCCCCCATTGGTTTGCATATTATTTTCTTTCTTCTCATTTTTTCTATTTATTTGTTTTATTTATTTTAGTTAATTCATCAAAATTAATTTTCATAAAATATAAAAAAAACAGAAAATCATAAAACAATAAAAAATATGCTTTGTTAATATTAATTAATATTATTTTGTAAATAAATTTAATAATTAGCTTAGTTTTAATTTTAGGTTTAATTCTAATTTTTTTTAATAAACTAAAAAATGTAGAAATTAGGGTTTTAATGCTTTTATTCTTTTTTCTTTTCTTTTACCATATTTAATTATTAATTATTTTGTAAATAAATTTATCATTAAATAATTAGGTTAAAACTAGGTACAACTTAAACATTTTTTTTAATAAATTAAAAATAGTTTAGAATTAGGGTTTTAATTCTATTTAATTTTCCCATCAAATTCCATAAATACAAAAACTCCAAAAATAAGTTCTTGCTTTTATTTAACTTTAATTAATTTATGATTTCAATTTAATTTCTTTAAAAGGGTCCAACGCCCTCGCATTCTCGATCTTATTTCTTTTCGCACGTTTATCTTTATTTCTTTTTTTAATTTCATGTAATTGCCCCAAAGCCTTGTAATAGATTAATTAGGACATTTATTTTCCGTATTTTATTTCAAATCGGGTCTTGGTTTAATTTGGCGATGTAGACCCGCGCCTTTGTAATAGCGTAGGACTCTTAAATTCCGCACCTTTTAACTATTAATAACCACATGAAAGAATGAATGTCAAAAATAAAAACAAAGCGTAGATCACCAATGCATGAACAAGACAAACATAATTGAAAATGACACACAAATCACACACCACCCCTAGGGTACGTCTCACTGTTGCCTTGCCCCTCGAAACGTGGTCGTCGAGTAGAGGATGTTTTAGTAAGTCCTTATGTCCATGAACATGGCATGAGGGTAGCTTCTAAGGTGTCTTCCTATTTCTCTGATGACCACACTGTCCCGAACCCTCGAATTGACCCGAATACCTCCAACGGTGGTGCTACCTACCTCTCAATGGTGGGATGGCACTACCTTAAGGACTTTTACACAGACTAATTCCTTAGGGTAGGTAGACGACTCGTAGATACTTGCTCTAATTCAAAACAAATCAAAAACTTCTTTTCACACCGACACTTTGCAAAAAGCTTTCAAAAACAACTTTTCAAACACTCTTGAGGACTGATACAAGAGTCGAACTGAAATTTTAAACGAAACTCTTTTAAAACCACTCACCTTGAAAAGCAAACAAACAATTTTGAAAACACAAATGAGCAAGTATCTAAGAGCCCATGGATAACCATGGATAGAAAGGGTGCTAACACCTTCCCTTTCTATAAATCTACCTCCCGAACTGAGAACTAATCTCAATAAGGAATTTTTCTGTGCTTTTGTCCTTTCCATTTGGAGAAAATAAAAGACGGTGGCGACTCTTGCTTCCGCGACATTTCGCGAACCAGCATTAAACAGTCAGTTCCAGATCCACCGATCACAAAACTGGCGACTCTGTTGGAGACTATCTTATAAAGTGAGGTGTACCTTAGGATAGTTCATAACTATGTTTTCAATTGTTTTGACTTGTTTGCTTTAAATTGTGGGTTGCATCGGAGTTAGATAGATCCTAACCCGGATCTGGGGATACCCTGTTAGGTAGCATAAGCTGTGAGGGACCTGTCTGGCGTAGACCGACATGGGTGAAACAGTGGCTACGTTGGTGTGGCACCTTGGTCTGTACCGATATCCCTTGTGTTGCAAGGAGGAGAATATGGGTCTTCTGAGGAGTCATTAAGCACCAACAGACCTTAGAATCTTAAATGACACAACTTGGCCATTAGAACAGTAGCAGTATGCTACGCCCATTGAGGCTAAACTCTCGTGATGGTTCTGGCTGCAAGAAAAGATTGCGATGCTGGAGTTATGACCGATTGAGGGTAGTCAGTGATATTGGGATCCTCTAGAACCCGGTTACTTTTGATAGGACAGGTATGAACCAACAAACTGAAAGAGGGTAATACCTAGACCTCATGTTGGCCTAAACTTTAAGGGCTTGTCTTGTGTGACTTGTGTGCCTTATCATGTTTGCCTTTGTAAATATCTGTGGTGTGCTTTATCATAACATCATAACATCATGAGCATTGCATGCATCCTGCATAAGGACTGACCATTTCAAAGACAAGAGGGTTTCACCTTTGCTCTGTTTTGTAGGACATCATGATGCCTATGCGAAGGAATACTATCCGGTTCAACTTTGTTCACCCACCTGAGTTGCTTGAAGAGTTGGTTAGCAGGATTCCAAATACCACTTCCTTCATCCAGAGGCATGGTTCTCTTCTCAGTTTAGTCACTGCAAAGCGGGATCAACAGTTGATGAGTGTCCTGACCCAGTTCTATGACCCTCTGTACCAGTGTTTCACCTTTCAAGACTTCCAGCTGGTCTCTACCATGGAAGAGTTCTCTGATTTGCTTGGCATCCCTATCTTGGATCAGACTCCCTACACTGGTTGGGAAAAGACCCTCAGGCTTGAGGAGGTTGCTGTAGCTCTCCCCTTGACCCACCAAGAAGTAATGGACAATTGGGTGACTAGAAGTGGAGTTAAGGGTTTCTTGGCCAAGTTTCTGGCTGGTAAAGCTAACAGTTTCTGGAATGACTTGGACTTTAGGGCATATGAAGACATCCTATCTCTCTTAATCTATGGGCTAGTCTTGTTTCCTAATCCTGACAACTTCATCAATGTCACTGCCATAAGGATCTTTATGTCTCAGAACCCTGTGCCCACTCTCTTGGGTGACATCCTGCAACAACTTTATGCTCGTACTGCCCGAAGACGAGGAACTCTATGGTGTTGTATCCCTTTGTTGGTGAGGTGGTTTATTTCGCACCTCCCTAAGTTCATGCTGAAGAACCAAGAAGGAAGAGGTTGGGCTCATAGGTTAATGTCTCTCACTGACAAGGACATCATTTGGACTTTCAGAGGTTTGGATGAGATAACTGTTTTTGATTGTTGCGGAGAATACCCTAATGTTCCTTTGATTGGTACCCAGGGAGGAATCTCTTACAATCCATGTCTAGCTCTCTGTCAGTTTGGAAGAGCCAGAAGAGCAGGGCCTCATGATATGTTGGTGCCTCACATCAGTTTTGAGTTTCAGGTGGATAGTGACGAGCTGCGTCGTAGGTTCATCAAGGCTTGGGACAGAGTTCATAAAGCAGACCCACAAAAGTTGGGGCCAAATACCTCTCTACCTATGGAAGCTTACTACAAATGGGTCCGCATCTGTGCTCAGAAGTTAGGTATGCCATACGAAGCTGTCAGACCCGTCATTCTTGAGTATCCTAACAAAGATGGGGCTCCTCCAATTGTTCTCCCTCCTCAGATACCTACTGATTATGAGACATTAAAGAGGTCTTGGTCGCAACTGCGAGAAGAACGGGATTCGTATCGGGAAAAGTTCAACGAGCAGGAATTGAAGATCCAGAAGCTGACAAAGCAGTTGGAGAATGAGCGAGCGCTGAATGACTACATCCGTACTGAGAAGAGGAGACCCTGGGATCAATGAGGAGCTCTGGATGTTCTTTTACAGTTTTATTTCCCTTTTCAGTATTTCCCTTTTATGTAACGCCTAAGGGCAACCTGTTGAACAATTTAAATTTCAAAGTTGAATCTAATGAAGTGTGTTCCTTTTTTGTTTACAAAGTTGATTCCCGATTGTCTTTGAAAACATAAATCATACGCATTCCATTCATCATGTGCATAGCAGGTATTCTTCTTTTCAGGTTGCTTACTGTTCTTCGCTGTTTATTTCAGCATCATGAACCCTGACTCATCATCAACCGAGATGTCTATCAAGGCCCTTCAGGCGCAGAGCGCGCAATTTCAGGAGCTGATCATGGGTTTGGCTCAAGGCCAAGAAGAGCTGAAGGCTTTACTCCTGAAGAAGGAGAAGAAGAAGAAGAAGAGAACTGTTCTTTTCAACTCGGGCCGAAGGTTTGGCAACACTCTGCAGAATGAGGAAGCTGGTTCTTCTGTAGGCAAGAGCAGTCCCCAAGGGGGAAAAGGTCCTAGTCCGGTAGTCTCTGACAACGAGACTGACTTTAATGAGGAACAATATCCTCCTGCTGAAGACCGGTATAAGCAGTTGGAAGACAGACTGAATGCAATGGAGATCCAACAAGTGCCTGGGCTGGATTTCGGAGATTTGGGCTTATCTACTGGTGTGATCATTCCTCACAAGTTTAAGGCACCATCTTTCACCAAGTATGACGGGGCGTCTTGTCCCAAGCTACACCTCAGATCTTATGTGCGAAAGATTCAACCGTACACAGTGGACAAGAATTTGTGGATCCACTTCTTCCAGGAGAGTCTTTCAGGGACTCATCTCGAATGGTTCTATCAGCTGGATGGGACCAAGGTTCGTAACTGGGAGGAGTTGGCTACTGCTTTTTATAAGCAGTATCAATATAATGCCGACCTTGCTCCTACACGTACCCAACTCCAGGGTATGTCGCTAGGATCAAGCGAAGGTTTTAAAGAGTATGCACAGAAATGGAGGGATCTGGCTGGCAGGGTGCAGCCTCCGTTGACAGACCGTGAGCTGGTGGATATGTTCTTGGGGACCCTCTCCGGGCCGTTTTTCAATCATCTTATCGGTAATTCGTCTGCAGGGTTTACTGATCTTATTCTGACTGGGGAGAGAATAGAGGCTGGAATGAAGTCCGGAAAAATTCAGAAGGGTGCATCTTCAAGTTCTGAGAAGAAACCCTTTAAGAAGGAGGCTAGTGCTGTATATGGGCCTAGAAGGCAAGAGAAACCAGAGCGCCGCCAATCTGTCAACGCGGTGATGATTGCTAAGCCTGCTGCCGCCCCTCGGCAAACCAATCCACAAAGGGCTGAAAGACCCAGAAGAGAGTTTACCCGTCTAAGTATGACCCTATCGCAAATCTTGCCGCAGTTTCTATCCACCAAATTGGTGACTGTTAGAGAGGCCCCGAAGGTTGTGAATACGACTTCTCCCAAGTACAATCCAAATGCCCGCTGTGCTTATCACTCCGATAGCCCGGGGCATTCTATTGATGACTGTTGGGCCTTAAGGAATAAGGTGCAAGACCTTATTGATGCCAAGGAGGTACAGTTTGAGGCACCTGAGAAACCCAATGTGGTGACTGCTCCCATGCCTAACCATGGAGTGAATGCCATTGGGGATGAAGATGAAGTAGATGAAGCTGAGTTCGACAGCTGGATTTATCCGACGGCCGACAGTGGACCTAGCAATTGGATTGCAAAAGACAATCTACCTGTCACTTTTGTTACGAAGTAATGAATTCCTTTGTTTTTGGTATTTGTAATAACTAATGAATTAAAACTCTATGGCCCGGTGTCTTACCCGGGGCACCGTGGCTTCATTTGTGAGGGCATATTGATTGTCATTTCATATATCATGAATAAAGACCTTGGACGTTTTCTCGCATTTCAAATCTTATGTTCCTTTTCTTTCTTTCCTTTCTTTATATATTGTAAAACAGCTGTATTTACACACACTCACCCATACAGGTTTCAATCCACTCTGGATCTCACTGGTAACGACTCTGCTACTGCCAGTTATGACTTCGAAAATCCGATCAACTTAGCCGAAGACGAAGGTGAAGATGATTGCGAAGTGCCTGGCGAGCTTGCAAGACTGTTACTCCAGGAAGAGAGGGCAATTCAACCACATGAAGAGCCGGTGGAAACGATAAATCTGGGTACTGATACGGACAGGAAGGAAGTTAAGATTGGTGCCAACCTAGAGCTCAACGTGAAGCAACGGTTGACTCAGATGTTACATGATTATGTGGAGATCTTTTCCTGGTCCTACGAAGACATGCCTGGGTTGGATACCGACATTGTGGTCCATCATTTGCCTACCAAGGAAGACTGCCCTTCGGTTAAGCAAAAGGTCCGCCGTATGCGTCCAGAGATGTCTGAGAAGATCAAAGCCGAGGTTATGAAGCAATTCGATACCGGGTTTCTTGCAGTGACTTCTTACCCTCAGTGGGTTGCTAATGTAGTGCCGGTGCCAAAGAAGGATAGTAAGGTCAGAATGTGCGTCGATTACAGGGATCTGAACAGGGCCAGCCCCAAAGATGATTTCCCCCTACCTCACATTGATGTCCTTGTTGACAATACTGCTCAGCATAAGGTGTTTTCTTTCATGGATGGTTTTTCAGGCTATAATCAGATCAAGATGGCACCTGAAGACATGGAAAAAACTACCTTTATTACTCAGTGGGGCACCTTCTGCTACAAAGTCATGCCATTCGGATTGAAAAATGCTGGGGCAACCTACCAACGTGCCATGGTTGCTTTATTTCATGACATGATCCATCATGAGATAGAAGTATATGTTGACGACATGATCGCAAGGTCCCAAACTGAGGAAGAACACCTTGATCATCTGCAGAAATTGTTTGACCGTCTGAAGTTGTACAAACTGAGGTTGAACCCGAACAAGTGCACCTTCGGGGTAAGATCTGGAAAGTTGCTAGGCTTCGTTGTAAGTGATAAGGGTATTCAAGTGGACCCTGCCAAGGTTAAAGCCATTCAAAAGATGCCAATTCCTAAGACAGAGAAAGAGGTCAGAGGGTTTTTAGGACGCCTGAATTACATTGCTCGATTCATCTCACACCTAACTGCTACCTGTGAACCAATCTTCAAGCTGCTGAAGAAAGATCAGGTAGTACGTTGGAATGATGAATGCCAGGCTGCTTTTGACAGAATCAAAGAGTATCTCCAAGAATCACCCATCCTTATGCCACCGGTTGAGGGGAGACCTCTGATATTATACCTGACAGTACTTGACAACTCAATGGGGTGTGTGCTGGGGCAGCATGACGAGTCTGGACGAAAAGAGCATGCCATTTATTACCTTAGCAAAAAGTTTACCGACTGTGAGACCCGATACTCACTGCTCGAGAAAACTTGCTGCGCTTTGGTATGGGCTGCTCGCCGGCTGAAACAGTATATGCTGACTCACACTACCTTGTTGATCTCAAAGATGGATCCCATTAAGTACATATTTGAAAAGTCTGCTCTGTCTGGGAGAATAGCAAGATGGCAAATGATCTTGACAGAATACGACATCCAGTACACGACTCAGAAAGCCATCAAGGGAAGTGTATTGGCAGACCACTTGGCACATCAGGCAGTAGACGACTATCAGTCAATGAACTTTGAATTTTCTGACGAGAGTATCATGATAGTGACTGATTGTGAAGTACCTGGACCGGAGGAAGGACCTGAAGAAGGATCCCGATGGTCTATGCACTTTGACGGAGCCTCCAATGCTTTGGGTAACGGCATCGGCGCTGTGATCATATCCCCCCAAGGCACTCATACTCCACTCACTTCCCGGCTATGTTTCAACTGCACCAACAACATGGCGGAGTATGAGGCGTGCATCATGGGTCTCCAAGCTGCGATCGACCTAAGGATCAAGTATCTGAGTGTCTTCGGAGATTCTGCTCTCGTGATCAATCAGATCAAAGGAGAGTGGGATACGAAACATCCGAATCTTATTCCTTACAGAGAATGTGTGTTGACATTGATCCCCCACTTCACAGAGATAACCTTTGAACATTTCCCAAGAGAGGAGAATCAGTTAGCGGACGCGTTAGCTACAATGTCTTCCATGTTCAAAGTCAAATGGTACAATGAGGCTCCCCGGATCATCATCTGGAAACTGGACGAACCGGCATACTGTTGTGATCTCGAGACTGAATTGGTGACTGAGAAACCTTGGTACCATGAGGTGAAGAGATACTTGGAAGCTCAGGAATATCCTGAAGGTGCATCTGTCAATGATAAGAAGTTTCTGAGAAGGTTCGCAGCAAAATTCTTCCTTAGCAACGGCATCCTGTATAAGCGAAACCATGATTCGACCTTACTGCGTTGTGTGGATAAGACTGAAGCAGAAAGGATCATGGAAGAGCTACATGAAGGGACCTTCGGAACACATTCCAGTGGACACACTATGGCAAAGAAGATCCTTCGGGCAGGGTATTTCTGGTCCACAATGGAAGCCGACTGCTACCAACATTCTCGGACATGTCACAAATGCCAGATTTACGCAGACAAGGTGCACGTTCCTCCAGTTCCTCTGAATGTATTGACTGCACCTTGGCCTTTTGCAATGTGGGGCATAGACATGATCGGCGAGATTAAACCTACGGCATCCAACGGGCATCGCTTCATCCTAGTAGCGATTGATTACTTCACGAAGTGGGTTGAAGCAGCTTCCTACGCTACAGTAACCAAGAACGTTGTGGCACGGTTCATTCGGCACAACCTGATCTGTCGATACGGCGTCCCTAAAAGAATTATTACTGACAACGGTACCAATCTTAATAACAAGATGATCATTGAGCTCTGCGAGCAGTTTAAGATACAGCACCACAACTCTTCTCCTTATCGGCCGAAGATGAATGGGGCTGTAGAAGCAGCGAATAAGAACATCAAGAAAATTGTGCAGAAGATGACAGTGACTTATAAAGATTGGCACGAGATGTTACCGTTTGCTCTACATGGGTACCGTACCTCAGCAAGGACGTCAACCGGGGCAACTCCCTTCTCCTTGGTCTACGGCATGGAGGCAGTCTTACCAATTGAAGTGCAAATACCCTCTCTCCGGATAATGAAGGATGCAGATCTGAGTGAAGATGATTGGATCCAGACACGACTTGATCAGTTAAACTTAATTCACGAAAAGAGACTTGCTGCTATCTGTCATGGTCAGACGTATCAGAAACGGATGATCAGGGCATTTAACAAAAAGGTCAGACCACAAGAATATCAAGTTGGGGACCTGGTAATCAAGCGCATCATCCTTCCTCAGAGTGATCCAAGGGGCAAATGGACCCCTACGTACGAAGGGCCATTTGTGGTTAAACATGTGTTCTCAGGAGGAGCCATGATTCTAACCAACATGGATGGTGACGACCTTCCTCACCCCGCCAATGCAGACATAGTAAAAAGATACTACGCATGAAAAAAGACCCGCTAGGTTGACATACCTAGGCAAAAATTAGGGCTTCCCGGCGAACCAAAAGGGTTCGGGCAAAATGAAGGGATGAAATGAAAAAAACTGTACACCCGACAAGTCGAAAACCTGAAAAGGCGGCTTGGGCAAAAATGGGTATCCCGGTGGACTGAAAACCCGAAAGGGCGGTCCAGGCAAAAGTTAGGGATAAAGCGTAATACTATGTCTCATTGGATCACCTTGCATCCAGAATCCGGTATCAACATCAAGTTCAGACGGCATCAATCAATCAGCTTCATCCTCGACTAGGTCATCAAGTGATGAGACGCTCGAAGATATAAGGGCGATAGCAGAGTTGGAACCCAGTGGGATCATACTTTTCACACAGCTGTTTTATTTTCCTTTGTACAAAATTGTATAAACTCTTTTGTTCGGCGGAGTTCTCTTACTAGGACGTCAACCTCTTGTACATAAACGCCTATTTACAGGCAAATTCAAAAAAATCAATACAAAAATCACTTTTCAGTTAAAATTGCCGATTGTTTTTCCTTTTCTGTTTTGTTTTGCGAAGAACGTCCAAGGTTCAATTTGTGATATATGCGTTGACAATAATTTGCTAACTCATGAATGTTTGCATACGAAACAAAGGATCAATTATAGGTAACAGTAGAAACAGGGGCAATAAAGAGTTGTCTAAGCAATCGAATTGTCCTGTCCTCCAAGGTATCAAGGTAAGTTCAGCCGAAGAACATAACCAGTATATCTCAACTCCCCAGAGAGTGAGCCAGCAAGTCAATGCACTCTCCCCAAGCTGTACAGTCAGCCTTAAGGAAGTTGGGTATCCTCCAGCAGATCTCAACATTCCCCAGCACGATGTACAAATATTCTTAAACAAGCATCCCCGACAGTCTTGATCTAAGATTGTTCCCCGGCGGCATATCAAACATGCAATAGGGCCACTTCCCCAGCATATCAAGTTAATTTCCCCAGGAGAGTCCAATTCAGTTTCCCCAGGAAAGTTGGAATCCATCTCCCCAAGCAGTAAGCTTATCCCCAGTAGATTCTGGAAGCTTATCCCCGCAGAGCCCGAACGCGTCCCCCGGCTTTATTCAAAGGTTATTTCCCTACCAGGATATAACTGGGTTATCCTCAGCCAATAGCCATGGAAAGATCGTCCCCGACGAAGTCTTCCTATCCCCAGCGGAGTCTATCAAAGCTTCCAACATAATAATGGTATCCCCAGCGAAGTTACCATCAACATCCCAGCAAAGTATATCTCTCCCCACAGAGTATTGCTCCCCAGCAAGATCGCTAGAGTACTTTTCTCCCCGCAGAGTAATCCATTCGCCAAGTTTATCCCCCAACGGAGTTATCTGCTCCTACCGGTATTCTTGCAACTATCATCCCCAACGGAAACAACAAAGCACTATTCTTCAACATCAGCCCAGGATGTGACTTCCCGGCACCCGTCAAGGATTTACTTTCCTAGGACGAAAACATACGTTCATAAACATCACATTTCCATACATTATAGCATGCATATACGCATCATATCTTACAAATCCTATTTATGTTGAGAACATCATTGCTTGATTCATATCATGCATTGCATATGACTGACCTTTACCTTTCAGGAAAGATCCAGTTAAATTCTCAGCTATATTTCAAGACTTTAGTCTGGTTCAGTCAGATCGACTCTAAGATCTCCCTGATTCTTATCCAGTTGAAGATTCCAAGACCTTGTCTGGTTCAGTCAGATCGACCCTAAGATCTCCCTGATTCTTATCCAGTTGAAGATTCCAAGACCTTGTCCGGTTCAGTTAAATCGACCCTAAGATTTTCCTGATTCTTATCCAGTCAAAGGCCTTCTCTGGTTCAGTCAGATCGACCCTAAGATCTCCCTGATTCTTATCCAGTTGAAGATTTCAAGACCTTGCCCGGTTCAGTTAAATCGACCCTAAGATTTTCCTGATTCTTATCCAGTCAAAGGCCTTCTCTGGTTCAGTCAGATCGACCCTAAAATCTCCCTGATTCTTATCCAGTTGAAGATTTTAAGACCTTGTCCGGTTCAGTTAAATCAACCCTAAGATTTTCCTGATTCTTATCCAGTCAAAGGCCTTCTCTGGTTCAGTCAGATCGACCCTAAGATCTCCCTGATTCTTATCCAGTTGAAGATTTTAAGACCTTCTCTGGTTCAGTCAGATCGACCCTAAGATCTCCCTGATTCTTATCCAGTTGAAGATATTCCAAGACCTTGCCCGGTTCAGTTAAATCGACCCTAAGATTTTCCTGATTCTTATCCAGTCAAAGGCCTTCTCCGGTTCAGTCAGATCGACCCTAAGATCTCTCTGATTCTTATCCCAGTAGAAGATATCCAAGATTCTCTCAGCGTTCCTGTTGAGGTAGTAATCACTCCAAGATTCTCTCAGCGTTCATGTTGAGGTAGTAATCGTCAAAGGTTCTCTCATCATCCCGTTGAGGTAGTAACCATCCCTGGTTCATTCATCACCTTCTGAAGCTCCAGATTCAATTCCTGTAACCAGTCAGGACACATCTATACAAAGAGTTTGAAGACCAGCTCCTGTAACAGGTCAGGTAATCATTTTCTTTTTTTCAGGTACGCAAGTTCTCGCTAAGGAATCTCTTATGCGATCGACATCCAGATGGCATCTATAAGCCCATCCACCTATCCATCACCTCTCATCATGGCATCTATAAGCCCATCATCCTATCCATCAATCTCCAAATGGCATCTGTAAGCCCATTCCCATCATCACACTGCTACTATGTGAGCGCAAATTTCTGGGCACTCTAGTGTTCAATCATCTTCCACCTTCGGATTACGAAAGGCACGCCAGCCAATCTACATCCTCAGGTCTAAGAAGATTGAACAGGGTCAACTGTTGTACCCCAAAATTTTCCCTCCCATATTCTTCAAGATTTGCAAAGAGCATGCTCCAAAATCTCCCAAGGGTTGCACAGTTCAATGGTCTCCTAACAGTCAAAAACTAGGGTTTTGGTTCTGGAAAAGAAATTGCAGTTTTCAAGGGTCCAATCAAGTCCCACATGCCTATAAACATGGTCAAGCATCCATATGCTAAGTTTCAAGACTCACAGCACAAAATTGCACAATCAAAAACCCTAATTGCTCAACAGTCAACTGCAGGGGCAAAATGGTCATTTGACAGTCAAAAGTTCAAATTTTTGGTCAACATCTTATTTTGAAGCCACAAGCATCATTTGATCAATTCTTGATCATGATTTTCAAGGCATGGCTCAAAAAGTCTCAAGATGCAAAAGTTTCCATATTTGGACAGTTGAAAAAGTCAACTGCAAATTGACCAGGGCATAACTTCCACATGGTCCATCAGAAAAATTCCATCCAAAGCTCATTTTGAAGAGAATGACATTTCCTACAACTCCTCTTCACACTTCAAGTCCAAGAAATGCTCTCACAAAAAGGTATCAATCTCAACATTATAGGTCATTTTCAAAAGTCAACAAAAAGGCAATTTAAGTCAAAGACCATAACTTGAGCTTGGTAAATCAAAATGACATGGGACCAAAGGCATTGGTTAGAGGACTTCAAGAACTTTCCAAAATGTCCAAGAACATGATCAAAGCTTAAAAATTGAGCAAGATATGCCTTGTGGAAGTTGAGAAATTTTTGGGAATTTTGAAAAGTCAACTTTGCTTCAAATGCCTCAAAATTGCTAATGGGCCACAATTTCTTCCAAGAATCATTATCCAAAAGTTATGCACGACCCATTGACCCAAAGGGGAATTATTTCATCATTTTTTATTATTTATTTGAATTTTTATCACCATTAATTCATTTAATTAAATAAAATATGACAAAAATACTCAAGCATGCATTTTAAATCTTTTTATGCAGCTAATAGGTCTATCATAACTCCAAGATTTCGTGCACACTCAATATGGAAAGATTTGGCCATGATTGGTATCAAAAGGGCATGAAAAAGATTGAAAAAGATTCATTGAAAATCAAATATTGGATTCATGAATGCAAAGGTTTTTTGGCTTGAATTCTTACCCTAATGCATTCCTCATATAAACACAAACCTAAACCTAATGCAGAAAACCTGGTAGCTGTGCCTCAGACCTCATGCAAACTTTGCATTTTTTGTCAAAAAGTTCAAAACTGAAAACGCACTTAGAGTTGGTTTCAAAGAAAAATAACCATTCCAATAGCTTGCCAAGGCATCCAGGAAGCTACTCCAATCAAAATCAACTCTCCAAGCGCAAAGAATTGGTAGATAGGAGTCTAGCTTTTCTGTAAAATTTTGATAATCGTGTTTGCATTTTCATACGTTATTCATGACTTTTAATATGTGATTTGTACTAACATGATGTTTCTAAAGCCATTGGTACCATTCAATTGAGTTTTGGACGCCTGTATGCAAAATTACCATGAACACGCATTAGGGTTTCAGAAGCTTAAAAAGAGGGCTTCATTCATATGGAAAAATTAGCCAGCAAGACTTATACCATTGAAATCGTGACGTTCCAACGAATCTAAAACATCCATCGCGCCTTTTTTATATGCATTCAATTTCTATTCGCTATTTTTTGGTGTTTCAGATTGTGGGGGTTTAAAACCCCCGCTATCTAGTTTTATTTTTTCAGGCAAAATAAAGAACAAGTGGAGAAGACGATGCGTTGAGGAGTGTGATTGGTGCGTTCAAATTGTTGGCGCGTTTTTTTTGTTAATTCCAGAATAATGGCATGTTTCCCTTATATTATTTGTGTCCTATATTAATAACAAAGAGCATAAGCAGCGCAGCTGGCAAAGCATTGGCACGGTAAGCGTTGGGACCTGGGTTCGATTCCCAGGTCCCCTCCCTTCTCAATATTATTTTGCTTTCCATATTTCTGTGCAGCGTACCTTTCAGGGACCACCATACAACTCTATCTCTGGGCACGCCACATGTCTCAGGAGATGAATCCAAGGGCCAACACAGGATCTCCACCATGCACCTTGGTCAGCAGACCCACACGCATCCTTGAAAAGTCAACCAAGGGCTTGAATTCATTGGGCCTGATTGCTGATCATACCTCCAAAATTGGGGTCAACACCCCCCATTGGTTTGCATATTATTTTCTTTCTTCTCATTTTTTCTATTTATTTGTTTTATTTATTTTAGTTAATTCATCAAAATTAATTTTCATAAAATAAAAAAAAAACAGAAAATCATAAAACAATAAAAAATATGCTTTGTTAATATTAATTAATATTATTTTGTAAATAAATTTAATAATTAGCTTAGTTTTAATTTTAGGTTTAATTCTAATTTTTTTTAATAAACTAAAAAATGTAGAAATTAGGGTTTTAATGCTTTTATTCTTTTTTCTTTTCTTTTACCATATTTAATTATTAATTATTTTGTAAATAAATTTATCATTAAATAATTAGGTTAAAACTAGGTACAACTTAAACATTTTTTTTAATAAATTAAAAATAGTTTAGAATTAGGGTTTTAATTCTATTTAATTTTCCCATCAAATTCCATAAATACAAAAACTCCAAAAATAAGTTCTTGCTTTTATTTAACTTTAATTAATTTATGATTTCAATTTAATTTCTTTAAAAGGGTCCAACGCCCTCGCATTCACGATCTTATTTCTTTTCGCACGTTTATCTTTATTTCTTTTTTTAATTTCATGTAATTGCCCCAAAGCCTTGTAATAGATTAATTAGGACATTTATTTTCCGTATTTTATTTCAAATCGGGTCTTGGTTTAATTTGGCGATGTAGACCCGCGCCTTTGTAATAGCGTAGGACTCTTAAATTCCGCACCTTTTAACTATTAATAACCACATGAAAGAATGAATGTCAAAAATAAAAACAAAGCGTAGATCACCAATGCATGAACAAGACAAACATAATTGAAAATGACACACAAATCACACACCACCCCTAGGGTACGTCTCACTGTTGCCTTGCCCCTCGAAACGTGGTCGTCGAGTAGAGGATGTTTTAGTAATTCCTTATGTCCATGAACATGGCATGAGGGTAGCTTCTAAGGTGTCTTCCTATTGCTCTGATGACCACACTGTCCCGAACCCTCGAATTGACCCGAATACCTCCAACGGTGGTGCTACCTACCTCTCAATGGTGGGATGGCACTACCTTAAGGACTTTTACACAGACTAATTCCTTAGGGTAGGTAGACGACTCGTAGATACTTGCTCTAATTCAAAACAAATCAAAAACTTCTTTTCACACCGACACTTTGCAAAAAGCTTTCAAAAACAACTTTTCAAACACTCTTGAGGACTGATACAAGAGTCGAACTGAAATTTTAAACGAAACTCTTTCAAACCCACTCACCTTGAAAAGCAAACAAACAATTTTGAAAACACAAATGAGCAAGTATCTAAGAGCCCATGGATAACCATGGATAGAAAGGGTGCTAACACCTTCCCTTTCTATAAATCTACCTCCCGAACCGAGAACTAATCTCAATAAGGAATTTTTCTGTGCTTTTGTCCTTTCCATTTGGAGAAAATAAAAGACAGTGGCGACTCTTGCTTCCGCGACATTTCGCGAACCAGCGTTAAACAGTCAGTTCCAGATCCACCGATCACAATGAGCAACTTGTATGTTATTGTCATCTTTGAAAACAGCAAGCGGCGGTCTCTTCACGAGCAACTTGTGTGTTATTGATAATTTTGAAAAAAAACAGCAAGCGGCGGTCTCTTCATGAGCAACTTGTATGTTATTGTCACCTTTGAAAACAACAAGCGGAGGTCTCCTCATGAGCAACTTGCATGTTATTTATACCTTTGAAAAACAGCAAGCGGCGGTCTCCTCATGAGCAACTTGCATGTTATTGTTACCTTTGAAAAAACAGCAAGCGGCGGTCTCTTCATGAGCAACTTGTGTGTTATTGTTCTCTTGAAAAACAGCAAGTGGCGGTCTCTTCATGAGCAACTTATATGTTGTTGTTATCTTTGAAAAAAAACAGCAAGCGGCGGTCTCTTCATGAGCAGCTTGTATATTATTGATACCTTAGAGAAAACAACAAGCGGCGGTCTCTTCATGAGCAACTTGTGTGTTATTGTTCTCTTGAAAAACAACAAGCGGCGGTCTCTTCATGAGCAACTTGTATGTTATTGATACCTTTCAAAGAAGCAAGTGGCGGCCTCTTTATTTGAGCAGCTTGTGTATCCCCAACAATAATGCAAACGACACCTCTTCGGAAAAGTTCCATGGGGAAATTTGTATTTTATCCTTTTCAAGCGATATCTTGGTAAAATTCAGAAGTCATAAATGTTTATTTCCAGTCTCAGTACTGATGCAATTCATTTTCCAGTCTCAGTACTGATGCCAATCATTTGCCAGTCTCAATGCTGATGCCAATCATCATCTGCCAGCCTTAGTGCTGATGTCAATCATTTCCTTTCCAGTCTCCGTACTAATGTAAATCATTTCTTTTTCAGTCTCAATACTGATGTAAATCATTCAAGAGTCTCTCTTTGGAAGCCAATGACTCTGTTTCCCCAGTGGAGTTATAATCTCTTTCCCTGTGAGATTACTGTATAATGTGATTGGTTTCTCCAGTAGTAGTTTGTCTCATGCGGCATCATTCCTTGTTAAATTCAAAATCTTACATTCATACCATATCATAAACATAACTGCGGTATCTTAAAGCCAAAAATTGTGTATTCTATATTTAAGTCCCTACAATCTCGTCGAAATGAAGATCCCAATCTTCATATCTCCAGATATAAGAAACTTAAATAGGGGCAGCTGTCATACCCCAATTTTTGACCTAAGATCCCATTTTTATTTTTGCATTTTTATACAAAAGTCAAGGTCACTAAATACAATCGGTTTTACCCTCTCACCTTCGAGCATTGATTATGCAGAAATTGTCAAGTGTTTTGAACATTCTTAGCCTATGTATCACTAACTTCTAATCAAGCATGAAATGTGTGTTTTTTTGTTTATTTGATTTCATGTGCTGACAGGTCTCCTTCGATTCATCCTTTCGATTGGACAAGTTTACTTCCTGCAAGCCTGCTTCGACTGGACAAGTTTACTGCCTGCAAACATGCTTCGATTGGGCAACATTGCTTCCTTCGAACACGGGCTTTCGATTGGGAAATATGTTTGTTTCGATCCACATGCTTCGATTGGGCAACATTGCTTCCTTCGAACACGGGCTTTCGATTGGGAAATATGTTTGTTTTGATCCACATGCTTCGATTGGGCAACATTGCTTCCTTCGAACACAGGCTTTCGATTGGGCAATATATTTGTTTCGATCCAAGATTCGTTTGGGCATGTGGCTCCCTTCGTGCAAGTCTTTGTTTGAGCATTGACCTTTTTGTGTGCTTTCTTGGAGTCACAAAGTTTAGACCTCCTCCATGCAGGCTTCGACTATGTTTGTACTAGCTTCGACTGGACAACATTTCTCTTTAGTATGCTGCATTTCCATCCTTGACAAACTTCAGCACATGGTTGATGGCCCCCTCAAAAGACATATAGTGGTGGACTTGAGGGGCATACATATGAGTCCCTGTCGAAGGGTACGCCTTACTAGTCCATTCGAAGCACACATTTGGCCCCTTCAAATGATGCACAAAGATTATTCGTTCGAAGGACACTTGTTGGAGGAAAGTCAAACAATGTGTTGGAAGAAGAATTTGGTCGAAGGAGGGTCAAAATGAAAGGATAAAATATTCAAAGATGCTTGCTGCCAAGTTCAGACATGGTACACTGGCCAAAACTGCTGCATAGCAGTCCTGAAACACTGCCCCATTCTTGCACCAAAACAGCATACAACCACTGTCCCTCGAAGGCTGCAAAGAGCAGTTTACCCAAATTGTTCAAGTTATTTTGTTTTCCCTCTAAAAGCTTCATCCCACTTTGCCTATAAATAAGAGGCTCCAACACATGTTTAAGAGAGGATTTTTGGACCAGAGGAACGAATCCCCCAATTTTTCTCAAACACAACAAAACTCTCAAGTTCATCAACACTTGAGAAATTAAAACCCAGAATCCCAAACACTCATATCTTTAGATTCTGAAGAACACCCCACACATAGAAGTTTGTTCAAACTCAAAGACAACCTTCTGTGACAACCCTTCGAACCAAAAGCAAACCCCATGTGACTACTCTTCGAATTCCAGAAACGTCCAGGTAGCAGTTCAAGTTCGAATCCCATATCCATTCAAGGCCTGAAGCAAGGTAAGTTATTCTTACCTTTGAACTTTTCATTTCATGGCATGTAAATAATCTTTTTGTTCGTTTCAAACATGTACATATCACTGTTCCTTTCGTTTCCACCCTTTTTAACATATTTTTTAGAGCTGAGCCTTTCGTTGTGCTTTCTGTTTACCTAAACTTGCTTTAACTATTAAATTGTTTACAAAACAAATACTAGCATGGCCTCAGGCCATGTTTCCATTTAATGCTTTAAATGAAAGAAACAGGAAACAGGAAATAGGAAACGAAGCTTCTGGCTTCTATCCTTTTTCTCTAGGTCGAACGAAAGAGACAACCAGGAGTATGAAACGAAGCCTTTGGTTTCCACACTGACTTCCAGGCACAGCCAGAGACACGCTCACACTGATTTCACTGGCCCAATCGAAGAAGGAAACAAGGTAGAAAGGCCCAGCCAAAGGCACACTTGCACTAAGTCCAAGCTCAGACGAAAGGCACTCCCATGCTGGTGCCAGCCTCCAATCGAAGTACATGACCTGACTTGTGCCAAAGCCTAATCGAAAGACGTGACTTTGCTGTTGCCAGCCCCAATCGAAGGAGGCCAACAAAATGCAAATCGAAGGCTGCTACTTCCTGGGTCGAAAGACACTCATTTTTCTTACTTTTATCTTATTTTTTTCCTTCATATTTTTTATGCCTTTCTATACGGTTGTAATAGCGTAGGATTTTATCTTTTTGCATTTTATTTACTTTGTACAAATGCTAGTAATTAGGCGTGTATGGCAAGATAAAATCAACAAGTAAACAAACCAAAAAAATCCAAAAAACACTCTTTAACCCTTACTTGAATATATCTTAAAACCCACAAAACACTCAACAAATCAAAACTCCCCCAAGGGCATGTTATCTCTGTTCTACCGCGATACCGGCCGTGCCTATTGCTAGAATGCGTGCGTTAATGTCTCCCACTAAAAAACACAAACAAATCAACTTTTTTCTAGAGGAACTACGGTGTTTTGATTCCTTCATTGGATACGTAGGCAAAGGGTCGCGAAACCCTCACGAACGCAATAATAAAAACTCATTTCTTTCCGCTTAAGCAAACATAGTTGTAGATAAATACACCCTTGTATATAACAAACAATTTTAACCAAAAACAGATATTCCAAAAGGTTCCTGCGGAGTACCGCAGATGCATTGGGTGCTAATACCTTCCCATTGTATAACCAACCCTCGAACTCTTGATCTCTTTCGAAAATGCATTGTATTTTCATTACTTTTAAGTATTATTTTACATTGCATGTTTTAGGGTTTTATTTCGCTCTTTTCCCTTTCCCCTTGGAAATAATAAAGCGCGGTGGCGACTCTTGCTTTTGTGAGTCAAGTTAATTAATAGCTTGATCTCCGATTTTCACCGCTACAGTTGGTAACATAGCTGGCTCAAGCAAAGTAACTAGAACTAGGAGAATATTCTCATCCAATATCTCACCTCCAGTAATTACAAAGACGCCCATCTGCATTACTGCCGCCAAGCCAAGTACCAAGACAAAAGGGAAAGGGAAGGTTGTTGAGACTGATGTGATTGAAGTACCCTCCAAGGACGTAACTAATGAAGAACCCTCCGCTAGAGATATGGACGATATTTTAAAGCTCATAAAAAGAAGTGACTTCAAGATTGTAGAACAGTTGGGGCAAACCCCCCTAAGATTTCAATGTTGTCATTGCTGCTTTGCTCCGATGCCCATGCTCGAACACTAATCAAGTTCTTGAAAAAAGCTCATGTCCCCCATGAGACAACAACAAACCAATTTGAGAATTGGGTGGCTAGCCTAACAGCTGGTAATGGCTTGGGGTTTTCAGATGTTGATTTAACACCTCTCGAGAAGAATCACAATAAAGCTTTACATGTTTCTATCGAGTGCAAAGGAACTACCTTAGCACATGTGCTAGTCGACACTGGTTCTTCTCTGAATGTGTTACCTAAGGGGGCATTAGACCGTCTTGACTATGAAGATTTAATCTTGAAGCCAAGTGATATCATCATAAGGGCGTTTGATGGATCAAAGAGGACTGTTCATGGGGAAGTAGATCTTCCAATCAAAGTGGGCTCCCAAATCTTCAAATCCACCTTCTATATTATGGATATTCGCCCTGCCTATTCTTGTCTGTTAGGTCGCCTGTAGATTCATAAAGTTGGGGCAGTGACCTCAACCCTCCATCAGAAACTCAAATATCCAGTCAAGGGAAGAATAGTCACCGTCTGTGGGCAAGAAGAGTTTATGGTGAGCCACCTTAACTCTTTCAAGTATGTAGAGATGGACAGAGAATTCATTGAAACCCCATGTCAAGCCTTTGAGGTTGTACCACTGATGATTACTGCTAATAAATTTTTCTTCTGATGAGTCCAAAGCAGACAAGGCCACACCAAAGATGGTTTCAGTCAAGGATGACCGCGCGGCAATTGAAGAAGGAAACTGTGATACTTGGGGGAAACTTCTCGATATCCCTTTTAAAACGGACAAGTTTGGGTTGGGCTTCACTGGAAAAGTTCAGAAGGAAATGATGCGTGCTCGTGCTGGAAAGCAACCTCTCCACATTGGAAGCCATGGAGTCAACTCCGTGGGTGATTCTGAAGAAGAGACTACATTTGAAGAGTGGGTGTATCCAACTACTACGGAGCTGAAGAATTGACATACAAAGGACTTTGTGCCCATATCCTTAATTGAATAGTAATCTACTTGTCATTACATTTCTTTCAATTCAAGAACATGTTGTCTGTAATATTCAAACAATGACTTTTCAGCCATTTGCCTAGCCCGGGGCACTTTGGTCCATTTTTCAAGGGTTTTATTTATGTTCATCTAATCATATGATCATTCAGTACATTAGACTCTTTTGAATTCAAATATTTGTGTTCATTGTCTTTCTTTTCTTACAAATACATTTTTAAAAAAATAGCCACGTATCTTACATGCACACACACACACACTCTTGCAGGTCCACGTCCACTTTGGATCCTATTTCCAATAACTCTACTATTGCCGACTATGACTTTGAATGTCCTATCAACCAAGCCAAAGGAAAAAGCGAGGAAGATTGTGACATACCGGGAGAACTAGCCAAACTTCTATTACAAGAGGAAAAAGCTATTCAACCGCATGAAGAGTCGGTTGAAGTTATCAACCTGGGTACTGAGTCAGATAAGAAGGAAATCAAGATCGGCGCTAACCTGGAAAGCAGTGTCAAGAGCATGTTGATTCAGATGTTGCATGTTTATGTGGAAGTATTTGCTTGGTCTTATGAAGATATGCCTGGGTTGGATACTGACGTCGTAGTTCATCGTCTGCCAACAAAAGAAGATTGTCCTCTTGTCAAGCAAAAGGTTCGCCGCATGAGGCCTGATATGTCTAAAAAAATCAAAGCTGAAGTGATGAAACAATTTGATGTAGGGTTCCTAGCTGTCACATCCTACCCTCAATGGGTTTCCAATGTGGGGACAGTGCCAAAGAAAGATGGGAAAGTTAACATGTGCGTAGACTATAGGGATCTGAATAGGGCAAGCCCAAAGGATGATTTCCCTCTACCACACATTGATGTCTTAGTTGATAATACTGCTCAGCATAAAGTCTTCTCTTTCATGGATGACTTCTCAGGCTATAATAAAATAAGGATGGCTCCCGAAGACATGGAGAAGACTACTTTCGTTACGCAATGGGGAACCTTCTGCTACAAGGTCATGTCGTTCGTATTAAAGAATGCAGGGGCAACATATCAAAGGGCTATGGTAGCTTTATATTATGACATGATTCATCATGAGATAGAGGTATATGTAGATGATATGATTTCCAGATCACAAACCAAAGAAGAACATCTCGATCACCTACACAAATTGTTCGAGAGGCTGAAGAAGTACAAGCTGAGGTTAAACCCTAACAAGTGCATGTTTGGAGTACGCTCTGGAAAGCTTCTAGGTTTAGTTCTCAGCAATAAAGGAATTGAAGTTGACCCTGCCAAGGTAAAGGTCATCCAAGAAATGCCAGTCCCTCATTCTGAAAAAGAAGTCAGAGGATTCTTGGGTCGTCTCAATTACATTGCCCGTTTCATATCCCACTTGACTGCTACTTGTGAACCACTCTTCAAACTCTTGAAGAAAGACCAGGTAGTTAGATGGAACGATGAATGCCAGATTGCTTTTGACAAAATCAAAGAATATTTACAAGAACCTCCTATTCTCATGCCTCTAGTTGAAAGAAGACCCTTGATCATGTACTTGACTGTACTAGAGAACTCTATGGGGTGTGTGTTGGGCCAACATGACGAGTCTGGCCGAAAAGAGCATGCTATTTATTACCTGAGCAAAAATTTTACCGACTGTGAAACCATATATTCACTGCTCGAGAAAACTTGTTGCGCTCTGGCATGGGCTGCTCTCCAGCTAAGACAATATATGTTGACTCATACCACTTTGTTGATTTCTAAGATGGACCCAATCAAGTACATCTTTGAGAAACCTGCCCTTTTCGGACGGATAGCCAGATGGCAAATGATCTTGACTGAGTACGACATTCAATACATAACTCAAAAAGCCATCAAAGGAAGTGTACTAGCAGATCATTTGGCCCATCAGGTTGTGGATGATTATCAGCCAATGAACTTCGACTTCCCTGATGAGAACATCATGCTGGTAACTGACTGTGTGAAACCTGGACCGTATGACGGACCTGAACAAGGATCCCGATGGACTATGGTATTCGATGGGGCTTCCAACGCCTTAGGTAACGGAATTGGTGCTGTGATCATCTCTCCTGAAGGTTTCCACACTCCTTTCACTACCAGACTATGCTTCGATTGCACAAACAATATGGCTGAGTATGAAGCATGCATCTTAGGTATGAAAGCTGTTATTGACTTAAGGATCAAGCATTTGGATGTGTTTGGAGATTCCGCCTTGGTGATCAGCCAAGTAAAAGGAGATTGGGACACTAAACACCCTAATCTTATCCCTTACAAGGAAATTGTGCTATCCCTAATTCCTTACTTCAAAGAGATCACATTCAAGCACTTCCCTAGGGAAGAAAATCAGTTGGATGATGCTTTGGCAACCATGTCTTCAATGTTCAAAGTCAGATGGGAAAACTAAGCCCCTATGATATCAATTGAAAGATTCGATGAACCTGCACATTGCTATGAGCTTGACACTGATGCGGAAAAGCCATGGTACCATGAGGTGATGAGATACCTTGAAGCACAAGAGTATCCAGAGGGGGCATCTATCAATGACAGAAAGTTCTTGCAAATATTTGCAGCCAAATTCTTCCTAAGTAACGAGATATTGTACAAACGCAACCATGATTCGACTCTACTCCGATGTATGGACAAGAAGGAGGCAGAGGAAATTATGGAAGACATGCACGATGGTCTCTTCGGTACTCACTCAAGTGGGAATACGATGGCTAAGAAAATCTTAAGAGCAGGTTACTATTGGTCAATGATGGAGACTGATTGCCATCAACATTCAAGAACCTGCACAAATGCCAAATCTATGCTGACAAGGTCCATGTGCCCCCTATCCCTCTGAATGTCATGAGCGCTTCGTGGCCATTTGCAATGTAGGGCATTGACATGATTTGAGAGATCAAACCTACTGCTTCCAATGGGCATCGATTCATTCTTGTCGCTATCGATTATTTCACCAAATGGGTCGTAGCCGCCTCATTTTCCTCAGTCACCAAGAATGTGGTATCCAGATTCATCAAACATAACCTCATATTCCGCTATGGTATCCCCGAAAGGATCATCACCGCCAATGGGACTAACCTAAACAATGTTATGATTACAGAACTTTGCACTCAGTTCAAAATCAAGCATCACAATTCTTCTCCATATATACCAAAAATGAATGGCGCAGTCGAAGCGGCCAAAAAAATATCAAGAAGATTGTGCAGAAGATGGTAGTAACCTATAAGGATTGGCATGAGATGTTGCTATTTGCTCAACATGGCTACCGTACTTCAGTTAGAACCGCAACTGGGGCAACTCCCTTTTCCTTAGTTTATGGCATGGAAGCTGTTTTTCCAGTAGAAGTTCAGACCCCCTCGCTAAGGATTATGAATGAGGCAGGCCTAGGCGAAGACGAGTGGATTCAAACGAGATTGGATCAGCTGAACTTGATTGACGAAACACGATTAGCTGCTGTTTGCCATGGTCAGACGTATCAAAAATGGATGATCAAGACTTTCAATAAAAAGGTCAAACCTCGAATATATCAAGTTGGTGACTTGGTGATAAAACGCATCATTTTACCATAAGGCGACCCCATAGGCAAATGGACTCCCATCTATGAAGGACCATTTGTTGTCAAGAGAGTTTTCTCTGGCGGTGCCATGATGTTGACTACCATGGATGGCGAAGATTTCCCACATCCTATAAACGCGGACATAGTTAAAAAATACTACGCATAAGAGACTCGTTAGGTTGACACACCTAAGAAAAATAAGGGCATCCCGGCAAACCAAAAGTTTGGGCAAAATTAGGGATATATGCAAAATATTGTACACCCAGCAAGTTGAAAACCCGAAAGGGCGACTTGGGCAAAAAGGGTATCCTGGTGGGCTGAAACCCTGAAAGGAAGGTGTTGTACCCCAAAATTTTCCCTCCCATATTCTTCAAGATTTGCCAAGATCAAGGTTCAAAATCTCTCAAAGGTTGCACAGTCCAATTGCCTCCTAACACAGTCAAAATTAGGGTTTTGGTTCTTGCAAAGGAATTGAGGTTTCCAAGGGTCCAATCAAGTCCCAAATGCCTATAAACATTGTCAAGCATCCATATGCCAAGTTTCAAGACTCACAGCATCAAATTGCACAGTCAAAAACCCTAATTGCTCCACAGTCAACTGCAGGGGCAAAATGGTCATTTGACAGTCAAAAGTCAGAATTTTTGGTCAACATATTATTTTGAAGCCACAAACATCATTTGATAAATTCTTGATCATGATTTCTCAAGGCATGGCCCAAAAAGTCTCAAGATGCAAAAGTTTCTATTTTTGGACAGTTGGAAAAGTCAACTGCAAATTGACCAAGGCATAACTTCTTCATGGTTTATCAAAAAAATTCCATCCAAATCTCATTTTAAAGAGGATGACATTTCCTACAACTCATCTTCACACTCCAAGTCCAAGAAATTCTCTCACAAAAAGTTATCAATTTCAACATTATAGGTCATTTTCAAAAGTCAACAAAAGGGCACTTTAAGTCAAAGACCATAACTTGAGATTGGTAAACCAAAATGACATGGGACCAAAGGAATTGGTTAGAGGACTTCAAGACCTTTCCAAAATGTCCAAGAACATGTTCATAACTTCAAAATTGAGCAAGATATGCCTTGGAGAAGTTGGGAAATGTTTGGGAATTTTGAAAAGTCAACTTTGCCTAAAACACTTCAAAAATGCTAATGGGCCTCAAATTCTTCCTTGAATCATTACCCAAAGCATATGCACGACCCATTAAGCTCAAAGGGATTTATTTTTCTTATTTTTAATTTATTAATTGAATTTTTAATCTTATTAATTCATTTAATTAGATTTAAATATGAGAAAAATATCAAATCATGGTTTTAAATCTTTTTTGTGCAGCAAATATCTTCCACACATGCTAGAGATTTTGTGCACCATCTCAAGGGGACAATATCTTCCACAATTGGCAAGGATTTGCATGAAAAAGATTGAAAAAGATGTGACAAAAATCAAATATTCAAAACATAAATGCATGAATCCACGGGCTTGTTTTTGACCTAATTTCATTCATGTACTTATGCACAACCAAACCTAATGCACAAGGACACGAAAAACTGCTCAGGAGGCCATAACCAAATTGCAAATCTTCATCAAAGTTTTGGAATCTGAAATCATATTTGCAGGGCGTTTCAAAGCATAACAAGTATTCCATTGCGTTGCTGGCCCTTCCAGGAATTGTTTGCAATCAAGAACACGCTTCCACACTCCAAGAATTGGTAGAACAGAGTCACACTTTTCATGAATATGTCCATAATCGATTTTTGATTTCCATGCATTATTCATGTATTTTATTTGTTGATTTACACTAATCATGATGTTCTGAAGCGATTGGTATAGGTTAATTGACCTAACTCTGCCTGAATCCAAATCTGCCATTAAAGGATATTAGGTTTTCAGAGCTCCAAAATTAGGGGTTTTCACATATGGCAAAATTAGACCTTCAAACCGGTGCAGACCAAATCGTGACAACAAGACGAATTCAATGAAGCAATCGCGCCCTTTTTATATTGAGGCATGTTCTAATCGCTATTTTTTCAGGCTTCATTTAGTGGGGGTTTAAAACCCCTGCTATTTGTCTTCTATTTGCAGGAAAAACAAGGAAGACGAAGGACGTGGCCTGATGCTATAGGGTGGTTCAAATCTGGCGCGTGATTTTTTGTCTTACATTACTATCCAACGTTTTTGTGTATTATGTTTTTTATCTATCCAAATAACAAATGCACGCGTTAGCTCAGTTGGTGGATGAGTTGTCCTGCAGGTATTGGGACCTGGGTTCGATTCCCAGGTCCCCCCACTTAATTCATAAATTTTGTCTCAATGTATTCCTATGCAGCATTCAACCAAAGGTTCACCATACACGCATATGCTAAGGCCTGACAAGTGGCTTCAAGATCCAATCTGAAGGCTGCAGGATGAGGTCCATGGTACACTCAGTCAACCATCCCACACGCAGGCGCAGAAAGTCAAACAAGGCCTTTGTTTCATGGGCCAAATTACTTCAAAAAAACCTCCAAAATGGGCCTGAAACCCCCCATGGTTTGCATCACTTTTAATTTTTATTTGATTTTCTTTTCTAATTCTTTTTAATATTTTAATTATTTCCTTTTTTACCACAAAATAATTTTCACAATAATAAATCAGAAACTAAAAAAATGTTTATTTTTTATTAATATTTAATTCACCATTAATTTATTTTGTAAATAAACTCTAACCATTAATTTAGTGAATTAGGTTTTAAAACTTTGATCCTTTTCTTAATCAATAAAAAATAGGTAGAAATTAGGTTTTTGACATTTTATCCTTTTTAAAATTTTCCCTCATTATCTATTATTATTATTAATTATTATTTTTGTAAATAAATATGTAAATAATTAATTAGCATAAACTAGGTCAACTTTAGTATTTTCATTAATAATTAAAATAACTTAGAATTAGGGTTTCTCTTGATTTTCAATTTTTCTTTATTTTCATAAATACAAAAAACCTAAAAAAAAATTTCTTTTCTTTAATTAAATAATTAATTAGCTTTAATTCCAATTTAATTTCAAAAGGGTCAAAACCCTCGGACGTCCTAACTTTTATTCTTTCGCACGTTATTCTTATTTTCTTTTCGAATATTATGTAACTGCTCAAGGCTTGTAATAGTAATTAGGTCTTTTACTTTCCGCATTTTTATTAAAACGGGTCTTTGTAATTTGGCGATGTATAGACCCGCGCCTTGTAATAGCTTAGGATTTATCTTTCCGCATTTAAATTTCCGCACTCTTAAACTGCTAACTTTGCATGAAAGAATGTATGGCCAAATTAAAAACAAGCGTAGCTCACCATGATGTCTGATCAAAGATAAATATTAAACTGAAAACAACACACAAATTCACACACACCACTCTTAGGGTACGCCTCACCTTTTGCCTTCGGAACGTGGTCGTCGAGTATAGGACGTTTTAGTAAGTCCTTATGTCCATGATCCAGTTGCCTCGAAACGGTTGCCTCGGATTAAAAAAGGATCAAGGGCATAAGGGTAGCTTCTAAGGTGTCCTACTGTTGCTCTGGTGACCACACTGTCCCTAAACTCGAATTGACCCGAACACCTCCAACGGTGGTGCTACCTACCTCTCAATGGTGGGATGGCACTACCTTAAGGACATTTACACAGCCTAATTCCTTAGGGTAGGTAGATGAATCATAGATACTTGCTCTATTCAAAAACAAATCAAAACTCTTTTCACACCGACACTTTCAAAAAGCTTTCAAAACAATTTTTTCAAACACTCTTGAGGACTGATACAAGAGTCATTCTGAAATCTTAAAACGAAACTTTTTCAAACCCACTCACACTTTGAAAAGCAAACACTTTTGAAAACACAATGAGCAAGTATCTAAGAGCCCATGGATAACCATGGATAGAAAGGGTGCTAACACCTTCCCTTTCTATAAATCTACCTCCCGAACCGAGAAACTATCTCATAAGGAATTTTGCTGTGCTTTTGTCCTGTCCATGTTGGAGAAAATAAAAGACGGTGGCGACTCTTGCTTCCGCGACATTTCGCAAACCAGCGTTAAACAGTCAGTTCTAAATCCACCGATCACAGAACTGGCGACTCTGTTGGGGATCTTATAAAAGTGAGGTGTACCTTAGGACTAAGATCACTTGTGTTTTCAATTGTCTGAATTATTTGCTTTAAATTGTGGGCCTGTCTTGGGAGTTCCATAGATCCTAACCCGGATCTGGGGGATACCTTCTTAGAAAGTAGCAACAAGGCTGTGAGGGAACTGTGCGGGGTATACCGACATGGTTGAAGCAGTCTGCTACATTGATGTGGCACTTTGGTGAGTACCGGTAACCCTTGAGTCAAGTCAAGGAGAGTACGGGGCCGCCGCGTGGTGTCGTGAAGCATCAACTGACCTTAGGAACCTTAATTGAACCATCTTGGCCTCTTTAGGGTAGTGAGATAACTGACTTTGGTGCAGTCCGAGGTTGGTTGATACTCGATACTACACTCAATTGAGGGTTGTTTTCTTGGAATATTTCGGTCGCCAGTTCAGTGGCTAAATCGAAACGATGAACAATGAAAGCAATCCAGTGATATTGGGACCCTTAGAACCCGGTTACTTATGATAGAACAGGTTTTGAGCCCACCAACTTCAAGAGGGTAATACCTAGACCCCATGCTGGCCTAAACTCTAAGGGTTGTGGTGTGACTTGTGTGCCTTATCATGTTTGCTTCTTGTGAATATTTATGGTGTGTTTTATCATAGCATCATGACATCATACAGCATCATATGCATTGACTAACCATTTCAGGGGTTCGAATCTTCATCTTTGTTCTTGTTTTGTAGGACATGGAAACTGTTCGCAGAAAGACAATTCAGATCAGCCTTATAAGGGTCCCTCCTCAGCTTAAGGAACTTATATCCAGGATTCCCGAGAGCTCTTCTTTCAGTGAGAGGCATTGAAGACTCATCAGCTTGGTCAACACCAACATTGAGGAAGATATGATAAAGGTCCTCTTCCAGTTCTTTGACCGTCTGCACCACTGTTTTACTTTCCTGGATTATCAACTGGTGCCTACATTGGAAGAGTTCTCCCGGCTTCTGAAGATCCCTATCCTTAGTCAACTACCCTACAACGGTACGGAAAAGGAACCCAAACTTGAAGAGATTGCTAAAGCCTTACACCTACAACCATCTGACATCAAGGGACATTGGGAAGTTAGAAGTGGTATCAAAGGGTTCTTAGCCAGGTTTCTGTTTGAGAAGGCCCAAGAATGTTGGAATTCCCTTGACCTACAAGCCTTTGAAGAAGTTGTGGCCCTCCTTGTCTATGGATTGGTTTTGTTCCCGAATCCAGATCAGCTTATAGACATTAATGCTGTCAAGATCTTCATGTCCAGGAATCCTATACCTACGTTGCTTGGGGACATCCTTCACTCATGTTACACTCGAACCATGAGAAAAAGAGGTGTTCTGATGTGCTGCACTCCCCTCCTGGGAAGGTGGTTTATTTTGCACCTTCCACAATCAGTTTTGAAGAATGAGCGGGGTTTGAGATGGTCACAACGATTAATGACTCTTACACATGCTGATATACATTGGTGTTCTCGGTCCAGAGAGGATGTCACTATCATTGATCGTTGAGGGGAGTACCCTAATGTCCCTTTACTTGGAATCAGAGGAGGTATTACTTACAACCCATGTCTGGCCTGGAGACAGTTTGGTTATGCTCGGAGGGACGACCCTCATGACATGTTAATTCCTGACATAGTTTTTGACTTCGACAACGATGCACAAGGACTTCGCCAGAGATTTATCAGAGCTTGGAGGATGCCCAACAAGGTAGACAGCAAGACACTGGGGCACAGGAACTCCATCCCGTTGGAACCTTATCTCAAGTGGCTACGAGCCCGCTCCCAGAAGTTAGTGATGCCTTACCCTCATGTTCTCCCTGTGATCAAAGAGCCAGTATTAGAAGGAGAGGTGTCCTACACTATTCAACATCCTGATATGCCTACCTCCTGGGAAGAAATGCAGAAGAGCTGGATCCAGCTTAAGGAAGAACGGAATTCTCTTGAGGCCAGTCTACATGCTAGTGAGAAGAAGGTCTTGGAGCTCACCCGCCTACTGCACGAGGAAAAGACTCTCAACACTTACATAGCTCCAAAGAGGATGCGCAGTGTCTTTTGGGATTGATTTACTTTGTAATGTTTGCCCATGAGGCCTTGATGTACTAAACAATTATTTCTTAATGATAACGTGTGTTCCTTTTTGTCTACAACAAATTTGAACTTTCGAACCCTTGAATGCATTGCATAAACACATATCATGCATCATGTGCATAGCAGGTACTCTTCTTTTCAGGTTGCTTAATGTTCTTCGCTGTTTATTTCAGCATCATGAACCCTGAATCATCTACCGAGCAGTCCATCAAGGCCCTTCAGGCTCAGAACGCCCAATTCCAAGAGCTGATCATGAGTTTGGCCCAAGGTCAAGAGGAGTTAAAGGCTCTGCTGGTCAAGAAGAAGAAGAAGAAGAGAACTGTACTATTCAACACTGGCCGGAGGTTTGGTAACACACTGCAGAATGAGGTTGATCAAGCTGGTTCTTCTGTAGGAAAAGGCAGTCCCCAGGGGGGAAGGGTTCCTAGTCCGGTGGTCTCTGAAAACGAGACTGATTTTAATGAGGAGCAGTATCCTCCAACTGAAGACAAGTACAAGCAGTTGGAAGACCGTCTGAATGCCATGGAAATTCAACAAGTTCTTGGTTTGGATTTCGGAGACTTGGGTCTATCTTCTGGTGTGGTAATCCCACACAAGTTCAAAGCAC
The DNA here is from genome assembly GCA_948472305.1 of Vicia faba. Classification (NCBI taxonomy): domain Eukaryota; kingdom Viridiplantae; phylum Streptophyta; class Magnoliopsida; order Fabales; family Fabaceae; genus Vicia; species Vicia faba. The sequence continues at coordinate 389,047,783 of OX451740.1, read as the reverse complement.
CATCTTTCGCAAAGTACGACGGGGCGTCCTGCCCTAAGCTACATCTCAGATCTTACGGGCGGAAGATCCAACCATACAGTGTGGACAAGAACTTGTGGATCCACTTCTTCCAGGAGAGTCTTTCAGGGACTCATCTCGAATGGTTATATCAGCTGGATGGAACCAAGGTTCGTAACTGGGAGGAGTTGGCTACTGCTTTTTACAAGCAGTATCAGTATAATGCCGACCTCGCTCCTACACGTACCCAACTCCAGGGTATGTCGCTAGGATCGGGAGAAGGTTTTAAAGAGTATGCGCAGAAGTGGAGGGACCTGGCTGGCAGGGTGCAGCCATCATTAACCGACCGTGAGCTAGTAGACATGTTCTTGGGGACCCTATCCGGGCCGTTCTTTAATCATCTCATTGGCAATTCATCTGCAGGGTTCACAGACCTCATTCTGACTGGGGAAAGGATAGAAGCTGGTATGAAATCCGGGAAAATTCAGAAAGGTGCGTCCTCAAATTCTGAGAAAAAGCCTTTCAAGAAGGAAGCCAGTGCTGTGTATGGGCCTAGAAGGCAAAACAAACCAGAACGCCGCCAAGCTGTCAACGCAGTGGTAATTGCAAAGCCTGCTGCCGCTCCTCGGAAACCTAACCAACCAAGGGCTGAGAGACCCAGAAGAGAATACACTCGGCTTAGTATGACCTTGTCACAGATCTTTCCGCAATTGCTACCGACCAACTTGGTAACCGTCAGAGAAGCTCCGAAGGTGGTGAACACAACCTCTCCCAAGTATAATCCAAATGCTCGCTGTGCTTATCACTCTGATAGCCCGGGGCATTCTACTGATGATTGCTGGGCCCTGAGAAATAAGGTTCAAGATCTTATCGATGCGAAGGAAATACAGTTTGAGGCACCTGAAAGGCCCAACGTTGTGACTGCTCCTATGCCCCAGCATGGAGTAAATGCTATTGAGGAAGACCTGTATGCCGTTTCTGTGGATGATGTTGCTACCCCTCTATTGACTGTTAAGAGGAACCTGTTGCTAGCCAGTTTATTTCCGGGTTGTAGCAAGGGTTGCCTTCTGTGTGCTGTTACCCCTACTGGTTGTCCGTTGTTGAAGTTAGGCATCCAAAACCTGATGGATAGCAAGGAAATTTTGTTCAAGAAGACCGTTGTTCCTTTTGTTCCCACTGAAGAAGTATCTGTCGTCACAATTTTCAACAATCCTACCAAGGCTCCCCCGAGGAAGCCCGTCAAAATCACGTATGTTGCACCCATTATTATTACTGTTCCGGGGCCCCTCCCCTATGAATCTGACAAGGCTGTCCCATGGCACTATGGGTAAGATGTGTATGTACTTGGAGTAAAGCAGGAGTTCAACACCGGTACCGGTATCAGCAACATCATTGGTCCCGCTAAAGTAACTCGCAGTGGCAGGCTCTTCTCGCCTGACATTGCGCCACCAGTTATCCGAAGACCTCTTATAATTACGCCTGCAAGTGCGCCTGTTTCCACTTCTGATCCAGTTTCTACCCCTGCTGCCGAGTCATCTGACACTCGGGGCAAAGGGATTGATGATGTGCCTGCCCGGATGGAGGCACCGAAGACTGTGAATGTTGAAGCCTCCCAGCAGGAGATGGAGGAAATCCTTAAGATCATTAAGAAGAGTGACTTCAACGTCGTTGAACAGCTGGGGCATACCCCCTCCAAGATCTCTATGCTATCATTGCTGCTGTGCTCAGAGGCCCATGCCAAGGCCCTAATTTCATTTCTGAATACGGCCCATGTGCCACAGGAGACATCTACAGACCAATTTACTGACTGTGTGGCTAATTTGACCGCTGACAATGGGTTGGGATTCTCGGATGCTGATCTTACCGCTAAGGGAAAGAACCACAATGATGCCCTGCATGTCTCCATTGAATGCAGGGGTACTACTCTTGCACACGTATTGGTGGACACCGGTTCTTCGCTGAATGTATTGCCCAAGAAGGCCTTGGACAGGTTGGATTGTGAGGGTCTGGAGTTGAAGCCTAGTAACATCATTGTCCGAGCCTTTGATGGGTCGAAGAGGATGGTTCATGGTGAGGTAGATATTCCGATTCAGGTTGGTTCTCAATTCTTCGACTCAATGTTCTATGTGATGGACATCCGTCCATCTTATTCCTGTTTGCTGGGTCGACCTTGGATTCACAAAGCTGGGGCTGTGACCTCCACTCTACACCAGAAGCTCAAGTACCCTGTCAGAGGGAAGATTGTTACAGTGCAGGGGGAGGAAGAATACAAGGTTAGTCATCTGAACTCGTTCCGGTATATTGAGATGGACGGGGAGTTTATTGAAACCCCCTTTCAACATTTTGAAGAGGTACCTCCAACATTGGCGTCAGCTGAGACAGTACTAGAAGAAGACTTTCCTTTGAAGATGGCCTCCTTAAAGGACGCCCGGGCTGTAATTGAGAAAGAGGCTCAGAGGGTTGTACACAAAGCAAGGATCGGAAGACCTCCCGTGTTTATCACCAACCCGGGAGTGAATGCTATTGATGGCGAGGCGGAGGAATCAGAGTTTGGTAGCTGGATCTACCCGACGACCGATGGCGGACTGACTAATTGGACTGCAAAAGACTACATACCTGTTACTTTTGTTACGCAGTAATGAATTCCTTTGTTTCTTTAATTTGTAATGAACAATAAATTGAAACTTTATGGCTCGGTGTCTTACCCGGGGCACCGTGGCTTCATTTGTGAGGGCTTATTACTTGTCATTTCCATATATCATGAATAAAGACATTGGACGTTTTTCGCATTTCAAATCTTGTGCTCCCTTTCTTTCTTTCTTTCTTTATATATTGTAAAATAGTTGTATTTACACACACTCACCCATACAGGTTTTGATCCACTCTGGATCTCACTGGTAACGACTCTGCTACTGCCAGTTATGACTTCGAAAATCCGATCAACTTAGCCAAAGACGAAGGTGAAGATGATTGCGAAGTGCCTGGTGAGCTTGCAAGACTGTTACTCCAGGAAGAGAGGGCCATTCAGCCACATGAAGAGCCAGTGGAAACAATAAATCTGGGTACGGAGGCAGACAAAAAGGAAGTTAAGATTGGTGCCAATCTGGAGCTCAGCATGAAACAACGGTTAGTTCAGATGTTGCATGATTATGTGGAAATCTTTGCCTGGTCCTACGAAGACATGCCTGGGTTGGATACTGACATTGTGGTCCATCACTTGCCTACCAAGGAAGACTGCCCTCCGGTTAAACAAAAGGTCCGCCGTATGCGTCCCGAGATGTCCGAGAAGATCAAAGCTGAGGTTATGAAACAATTTGATGCCGGTTTTCTTGCAGTGACTTCTTACCCTCAGTGGGTTGCCAACATGGTTCCAGTGCCAAAGAAAGATGGTAAGGTCAGAATGTGTGTTGACTACAGGGATTTGAACAGGGCAAGCCCCAAGGATAACTCCCCCTACCTCACATTGACGTTCTGGTTGACAATACTGCCCAGCATAAGGTGTTCTCCTACATGGACGGCTTTTCAGGTTATAATCAGATCAAGATGGCTCCTGAATACATGGAAAAGACTACCTTTGTTACTCAGTGGGGCACCTTCTGCTACAAGGTCATGCCTTTTGGGTTGAAAAATGCTGGGGCAACTTACCAACGTGCCATGGTTGCTTTATTTCATGACATGATCCATCATGATATTGAAGTGTATGTCGACGACATGATCGCAAGGTCCCAAACTGAGGAGGAACACCTTGATCATCTGCAGAAATTGTTTGACCGTCTGAAATTGTACAAGCTGAGGTTGAACCCAAACAAGTGCACATTTGGAGTAAGATCTGGAAAGTTGCTAGGCTTCGTCATAAGCGACAAGGGTATTCAAGTGGACCCTGCCAAGGTTAAAGCCATACAAGAGATGCCAGTTCCAAAGACAGAGAAGGAAGTCAGAGGCTTTCTAGGACGTCTGAATTACATTGCTCGATTCATCTCCCATTTAACTGCTACCTGTGAACCAATCTTCAAGCTGCTGAAGAAAGATCAGGTAGTACGTTGGAACGATGAATGTCAGGCCGCTTTCGACAGAATCAAAGAGTATCTCCAAGAACCACACATTCTTATGCCACCGGTTGGAGGGAGACCTCTAATACTATACCTGACAGTGCTTGACAGCTTGATGGGGTGTGTGTTGCGGCAGCATGACGAGTCTGGCCGAAAAGAGCACGCTATTTATTACCTTAACAAAAAGTTTACCGATTGTGAGACCCGATACTCACTGCTCGAGAAAACTTGCTGCGCTTTGGTATGGGCTGCTCGCCGGCTGAGACAGTATATGCTGACTCACACTACCTTGTTGATTTCAAAGATGGATCCAATAAAGTACATATTCGAAAAGCCTGCTCTGTCTGGAAGAATAGCAAGATGGCAGATGATCTTGACGGAATACGACATCCAGTACACGACTCAGAAAGCTATCAAGGGAAGTGTATTGGCAGACCACTTGGCACATCAGGCAGTGGATGACTACCAATCAATGAACTTTGAGTTTCCTGACGAGAGCATCATGATAGTGACTAATTGTGAAGTACCTGGACCGGATGAAGGACCTGAGGAAGGATCCCGATGGTCTATGCACTTTGATGGAGCCTCGAACGCTTTGGGTAACGGTATCGGCGTTGTAATAATATCCCCTCAAGGCACTCATACTCCACTCACTGCCCGGCTATGTTTCAACTGCACCAACAACATGGCGGAATATGAGGCATGCATCATGGGTCTTCAAGCTGCGATTGACTTAAGGATCAAGTTTCTGAGCGTCTTCGGAGATTCCGCTCTCGTGATCAACCAGATCAAAGGCGAGTGGGATACAAAACATCTGAATCTTATTCCTTACAAAGAATGTGTGTTGACATTGATCCCCCATTTCACAGAGATAACTTTTGAACACTTCCCAAGAGAGGAGAATCAGTTAGCGGACGCGTTAGCTACGATTTCTTCTATGTTCAAAGTCAAGTGGGACAATGAGGCTCCCCAGATCATTATCTGGAAACTGGACGAACCTGCATATTATTGTGATCTTGAGGTTGAAGAGGTAACTGAAAAACCTTGGTATCATGAAGTGAAAAGGTACTTAGAAGCTCAAGAATACCCTGAAGGTGCGTCTGTCAACGACAAAAAGTTTCTGAGAAGGTTCGCAGCAAAGTTCTTCCTCAGCAACGGCATCCTGTATAAGTGAAACCATGATTCGACCTTACTGCGTTGTGTGGATAAGACTGAAGCAGAAAGGATCATGGCAGAGCTACATGAAGGTACCTTCGGAACACATTCCAGTGGACACACCATGGCAAAGAAAATCCTTCGGGCAGGATATTTCTGGTCCACAATGGAAGCCGACTGTTACCAACATTCTCGGACATGTCATAAGTGCCAGATATATGCAGATAAGGTGCACGTTCCTCCAGTTCCTCTGAATGTCTTGACAGCACCTTGGCCTTTTGCTATGTGGGGTATTGATATGATCGGCGAGATTAAACCTACGGAATCCAATAGGCATCTCTTCATCCTGGTGGCGATCGATTACTTTACGAAGTGGGTTGAAGCAGCTTCTTATGCTACGGTAACCAAGAATGTTGTGGCACGGTTCATTCGGCATAATCTGATCTGCCGATACGGTGTCCCGAAAAGGATCATTACGGACAATGGTACCAATCTTAACAACAAGATGATCACTGAGCTCTGCGAGCAATTCAAGATACAGCACCACAACTCTTCTCCTTACCGGCCGAAGATGAATGGGGCTGTCGAAGCAGCGAATAAGAATATTAAGAAGATTGTGCAGAAGATGACAGTGACCTATAAAGATTGGCACGAGATGTTACCGTTCGCTCTTCATGGGTATCGTACCTCAGCAAGAACGTCAACCGGGGCAACTCCCTTTTCCTTGGTCTATGGCATGGAGGCAGTCTTGCCGATTCAAGTCCAGATACCCTCTCTCCAGATAATGAAGGATGCGGATCTGAGCGAAGATGACTGGATCCAGACTCGACTTGATCAACTAAATCTAATTGACGAAAAGAGACTCACTGCTATTTGTCATGGTCAAACGTATCAAAAACGGATGATCAGGGCATTTAACAAAAAGGTCAGACCACAAGAGTATCAAGTTGGGGACCTGGTAATCAAACGCATCATTCTTCCTCAAAGTGATCCCAGGGGAAAATGGACCCCTACGTACGAAGGGCCATTTGTGGTTAAACATGTGTTCTCAGGAGGAGCCATGATTCTAACCACCATGGATGGTGACGACCTTCCTCACCCCGCCAATGCAGACATAGTAAAAAGATACTACGCATGATAAAAGACCCGCTAGGTTGACATACCTAGGCAAAAATTAGGGCTTCCCGGCGAACCAAAAGGGTTCGGGCAAAATGAGGGATGAAATGAAAAAAATCTGTACACCCGGCAAGTCGAAAACCTGAAAAGGCGGCTTGGGCAAAAATGGGTATCCCGGTGGACTGAAAACCCGAAAGGGCGGTCCAGGAAAAAGTTAGGGATTAAAGCGTAATACTATGTCTCATCGGATCACTTTGCATCCAGAATCCAGTATCACTATCAAGTTCAGACGGCATCGATCAATCAACTTCATCTTCAACCGAGCAGCCAGGTGATGAGACGCTCGAAGATATAAAGGCAATAGCAGAGTGGGAACCCAGTGGGATTATTCTTTTCACAGAGCTTTTTTGTTTTCCCTTTTCACAAATTGTATAAACTCTGTTGTTCGGCGGCGTTCTCTTACTAGAACGTCAACCTCTTGTACATAAAACGCCTATTTACAGGCAATTCAAAAATCAATACGAATTCACTTTTCAGACCAATTGCCAATTGTTTTTCCTTTTCCTGTTTTGTTTTGCGAAGAACGTCCAATGTTCAAATTTTGATATATGCATTTGACAATAATTGCTAACTCATAAATATTTGCATGCGAAACAAAGGATTAATTACAGGTAACATTAGAAACAGGGGTAATAATGAGTTGTCTAAGCGATCTAGTTGCTCTGTCCACCAAGGTACCAAGGTAAGTTCGGCTAAAGAATGTAACCAAGATATCTTAATTCCCCAGAGAGTGAGCCAAGATTCAACAATTCTTCCCCAAGCAGAGTTGGTCTCCCATCAGCCCTGAGAAGGCACAGTGTTCCCAGCAAGTCAGCAATACTCCCCCCGAGCAGAGTTATCCTATCAGCCTTAAGGAAATTGGGTATCCCCAGCAGATCTCAACATTCCTCAGCACAGTATACAAACATTCCTAACAAGCATCCCCGACAATCTTGATCTAAGATTGTTCCCCGGCGGAACACCGAACACCCCAGTGGAGCCACTTCCCCAGTCCAGTCTGAAAAGTTTCCCCAGGAAAGTGGAATCCATATCCCCAGCAGGTCTTGAAGCTTATCCCCAGTAGATTCTGGAAGCTTATCGCCTGCAGAGCACGAACGCTCCCCCTGGCTTTATTCAGAAGGTTATTTCCCCACCAGGATATAACTGGGTTATCCTCAGCCAATTGCCACGGAAAGACTGTCCTCGACGGAGTCTTCCTATCCCCCAGCGGAGCTCATCATTTTCCAACAAAGCTTATCAACGGTATCCCCAGCGGAGTTGTCATCAAATCTCAGCAAAGTACCTCTCTTTCCCCACAGAGTTCACTCCCCGTAGAGTAATCCATCCGCCAAGTTTATTCCCCAACGGAGTCATCTTCTCCTACCGGTATTCTTGCAACAATCATCCCTAGCGGAAAATGAAGAACTCTACCCTTCAACATCAGCCCAGGATTTAACTTCCCGGCACCCGTCAAGGATTTACTTTCCTAGACGAAAATACATTCATGAACATCACATCTTCATACATTATAGCATGCATATACGCATCATGAACATACAATCTCATTTATTCTGAGAACATCACGCAGGTCATACATCATGACATCGCATACAACTAACGTTTTGTCTTTTCAGGACAAAGGTCAATACAAAGATGATTACTATCAACTGTCACAACTAAAGATCCGATTCCTGTATCTTGCTAGGGTGTATCTGTTGACGACTAGATTCCAGACTCGATTCCTGTATCTTGCCAGGGCACGTCTGAAGAGTTTAAAGATCCGATTCATGTATCTCGCCAGGGTGTATCTGTTGACAACTAATTCCAGACTCGATTCCTGTATCTTGCCAGGGCACGTCTGAAGAGTTTGAAGATCCGATTCCTGTATCTCGCCAGGGTGTATCTGTTGACGACTAATTCCAGACTCGATTCCTGTATCTTGCCAGGGCACGTCTGAAGAGTTCGAAGATCCGACTCCTGTATCTTTCCAGGGTGTATCTGTTGACGACTATTCCAGACTCGATTCATGTATCCTGCCAGGCCACGTCTGAAGAGTTCGAAGATCTGATTCCTGTATCTCGCCAGGGTGTATCTGTTGACGACTAATTCCAGACTCGATTCCTGTATCTTGCCAGGGCACGTCTGAAGAGTTCGAAGATCCGATTCCTGTATCTTGCCAGGGTGTATCTGTTGACGACTACATTACCAGACTCGATTCCTGTATCTTGCCAGGGCATGTCTGAAGAGTTCGAAGATCCGATTCCTGTATCTTGCCAGGGTGTATCTGTTGACGACTAATTCCAGACTCGATTCCTGTATCCTGCCAGGGCACGTCTGAAGAGTTCGAAGATCCGATTCCTGTATCTCGCCAGGGTGTATCTGTTGACGACTATATTCTCCGGACTCGATTCCTGTATCTTTCCAGGGCACGTCTGAAGAGTTTAAAGACTCGATTCCTGTATCCTACCAGGGCACGTCTGAAGAGTTTGAAGATCTGATTCCTATATCTTGCCAGGGTGTATCTGTTGACGACTATATTCTCCGGACTCGATTCCTGTATCTTGCCAGGGCACGTCTGAAGAGTTTAAAGATTCGGTTCCTGTATCCGGCCAGGGCACATCCACATAAAGAGTTTGAAGATCAACTCCTGTAACAGGCCAGGTAATTATTTTCTTTTCTCAGGTATGCAAGTTCTCGCTAAGGAAACTCTTACGCGATCGACACCTAGATGGCATCTATAAGCCCATCCACATACCAACACTTCCAGATGGAATCTATAAGCCCATCCTCCTATCCATCAGTCTCCAAATGGCATTTGTAAGCCCATTCCCACCATCACACTACTGACGTTCTACTATGTGAGTGCAAATTTCTGGGCACTCTAGTGTTCAATCATCTTCCACCTTCGGATTACGAAAGGCACGCCAGCCAATCTACATCCTCAGGTCTAAGAAGATTGAACAGGGGCAACTTTTGTACCCCAAAATTTTCCCTCCCATATTCTTCAAGATTTGCCAAGATCAAGGTTCAAAATCTCTCAAAGGTTGCACAGTCCAATTGCCTCTTAACACAGTCAAAATTAGGGTTTTGGTTCTTGCAAAGGAATTGAGGTTTCCAAGGGTCCAATCAAGTCCCAAATGCCTATAAACATTGTCAAGCATCCATATGCCAAGTTTCAAGACTCACAGCATCAAATTGCACAGTCAAAAACCCTAATTGCTCCACAGTCAACTACAGGGGAAAAATGGTCATTTGACAGTCAAAAGTCAGAATTTTTGGCCAACATCTTATTTTGAAGCCACAAACATCATTTGATCAATTCTTGATCATGATTTCTCAAGGCATGGCCCAAAAAGTCTCAAGATGCAAAAGTTTCTATTTTTGGACAGTTGGAAAAGTCAACTGCAAATTGACCAAGGCATAACTTCTTCATGGTTTATCAGAAAAATTCCATCCAAAGCTCATTTTGAATAGGATGACATTTCCTACAACTCATCTTCACACTCCAAGTCAAAGAAATGCTCTCACAAAAAGTTATCAATTTCAACATTATAGGTCATTTTCAAAAGTCAACAAAAGGGCACTTTAAGTCAAAGGCCATAACTTGAGATTGGTAAATCAAAATGACATGGGACCAAACGCATTGGTTAGAGGACTTCAATACCTTTCCAAAATGTCCAAGAACATGTTCATAACTTCAAAATTGAGCAAGATATGCCTTGGAGAAGTTGGGAAATTTTTGGGAATTTTGAAAAGTCAACTTTGCCTAAAACACTTCAAAAATGCTAATGGGCTTCAAATTCTTCCTTGAATCATTACCCAAAGCATATGCACGACCCATTAAGCTCAAAGGGATTTATTTTCTTATTTTTAATTAATTAATTGAATTTTTAATCTTATTAATTCATTTAATTAGATTTAAATATGAGAAAAATATCAAATCATGGTTTTAAATCTTTTTTGTGCAGCAAATATCTTCCACATATGCTAGAGATTTCGTGCACCATCTCAAGGGGACAATATCTTCCACAATTGGCAAGGATTTGCATGAAAAAGATTGAAAAAGATGTGACAAAAATCAAATATTCAAAACATAAATGCATGAATCCATGGGCTTGTTTTTGACCTAATTTCATTCATGTACTTATGCACAACCAAACCTAATGCACAAGGACACGAAAAACTGCTCAGGAGGCCATAACCAAATTGCAACTTTTCATCAAAGTTTTGGAATCTGAAATCATATTTGCAGGGCGTTTCAAAGCATAACAAGTATTCCATTGCGTTGCTGGCCCTTCCAGGAATTGTTTGCAATCAAGAACACGCTTCCACACTCCAAGGATTGGTAGAACAGAGTCACACTTTTCATGAATATGTCTGTTGTACCCCAAAATTTGCCCTCGCATTTTTCCCCAAGAAATATCAGCTTCAAACATTTCCTGACTTTTCAAACTGGCTCAAGAATCGGACAAACGGACTTTTCTTGACAGTCAAGCAAAATTAGGGTTTTTTACTGATTTTCAGAGCTCTGGATTGTTTCATACAGTTGGCTTAGGGTTTCGGTTGATTTTGGCTCAGTTTTGATCAGGCGAGCGTTATTTGGCATTTAATCAGGAATTAAAGTTTTATGGGCATATTCTCAGAAGAATTTAAATTCCACAGCATTTTGCAGTTTATTCCGAGATTCGGGTTAAATTCGCATTATCTTGATTTAATCAGTGAAGAAGGATTGCGTTTGATCAGTCTATTTGGATTGACTGCTGCTTTGCTTTGGATTTTGAATAAGACAGGTTTAATTGATCAATGTTGTTTTTATTTAAGTTATTTATTATTCTAAAATTGAATGATTGAAATTTATTTTTCAATTGTTTTAATTCAAAGAATTTTAAATAAATAAATAAACAATAAAGTAAATTAGAATTAATTGGATAATTTAGATTTTATTGATATTTGAATTATTTGTACAAATTGTTGTTTATAATTTAAATTATGAACAATAATATACATTAATTTAAATATTACATAAAATAAAAAAAACTATCCTATTTTCTAATATTCTTCATTCTTCACTCCGCTCCGGTGCTCCATGTTTCATCTGCAAAAAGAGAAGAAAAAAAAGTCAGAAAGTAGTTGAAATAAAAAAGACAGTTAAAGTTGCTCATCATTAGGGGCCACTGACTGGGATCAGTTGACCCTCTCTGCAAATCGCGGGATTTCTCCCGGTTCACAAAGAGGGAAGAATTCTATTTTATTCATGAATGTCAAATGCATAATTTCTAAAAAATTCAAACTGCAGACTTCCAATTCAAACTAAACTGAAAAGTCCAATTCCCACTTAAATGCCAAAGATATCAAAGAGAATCAAGGAAGTACAATTGCTGCAAAAATCTATCCCAAGCTGTCAAAGGAGATATGGAAGATATTACAAAATCCCAAGATATCAAAGAAATGCAAAAAGTGTAGCAAAGCTGTCAAAAGCAAGATAAAGATGCAGAAAAATGTGTTATGCAAGCAATCTTATCATCATTTCCCAGCATAGAGGGGCCCCTTCAGAAAAGAAAGTACAGAATAATAATCATATTAAATCTTAACTGTACTTTGGAGAGAAAAAGAGAGAAAAAGCAGCATAGGCTTTAGGTTTAGAGAGGGCAGAGAAGACAACAAAGATCGAGGACAAAGAAAGAGAACTCAGTTCAATATAGCAAAAGAGAAAAATATACAAAACTCAGAGCCTGCATCCTTACAAAAAAAACACACAACTCTGCCTCAATATACAAATCCACAAGCCAATACAAAGCAGTTCAAGAGATAAGAAGAAAAGAGACAATCTGCAAAACCTGCTAATGCCTTAACCTGCCTGCATCATCCAAACATATACACAGAACTACCAACAACCTGCCTATCATCCAAAACTGAAGCAAATAAAAACCATCAAGCACAACCTCAAACCTGGTTAAGTAAAAAACAACATAACATACTGAGGCAAGAACCTAAAAAACCTGCATCAGTAAAGCACAAACCCATCCAAGCTGATAAACCAAATTCAAAAAAATTACCAACACCCTGTCTTAACCTCAAAACCTGCTAATGCCCTGAACTTGCCTAACCACACAAAACTGATAAACCAGCACCCTGTTCAAACACCCAAATTTTGGCCTAAAACACCAAAAATCCTCAACATACAAATCTGCCTCAGTGAACCATTACAAATGCATAACACCAAACCTGAAGCATGAACCTTCCATAACCAAACCCAAACACCAAGCCTCAGAGTTTCTTCCCTCATCATAGGCGATAAACGATTCAAAGGCACCCAAATACATGACATCCAACTCAACAAAAGCGTCAAGGGCATCAATCTCAGGAAGCAACTCAAAGGTCTAAAGGCAAGCAAACGTACAGGAGAGGCAAGTTCATCTCAAAGCAACCATTCAACAAAAATTCAGGGCAACACGAGAGAAGAGGAGATAAATTTCGTTCAGGAGCAACAAACATAAAATCATGCTAGTTCCCAACCCCACAAATCCTTCAGAATCATAAATTCGTCATTGGGCAAAAAAGGAATTACAGAAGCAAATGTTCGAGGCAACATACAAATTCCCAAAAGCAACTATAGAGAGAGCAAAGAGAAAAGATAAAGTATCGAAAGGGTTTTCAGGGCAAAGGTCTATCATCATAAAACCCTCATACAGCAAGAGGTAAGAACGAAAATACCAGGAAAGCATCAGAAGCAAGGGCAAGCATCATCGTTCACTCCATCAAAGCCTCCTGAGCATCCCCCTCCTCTTCCTTCCCTCCATCCAGGTAGTTTTCCCTCTTCTCTTGATTACACCATATGCCTCAAGACACAACAATGAATTGGAGTAAAAATCAATAATCAAAAAAATCACAAATACGCAAAATCGTAAAAACCCTAGCGAAATTAGAAGGTTGTTGGTACCTTAGAACAAATGCCCTAAACACCGCCGTTAGAGGGAGGAAGGTAGGATGATGCTGGTGGCTCTGTGGTGGACGATTGCACTCAAGATGATCGGAGAAGATGGACACACGAGCACGCCGCTGTCAACCCTAAGCATTTTCGCCTCAATCGAACAAAATCCCTAACCCTAACTTTGCTTCAAGTTTGACATGGGCCTGACCCGTTTTTAATTGCTCTAAAAGCCCATTTATCTCCTAAACAACACAAATTAACATTTTACTATTTATTTCTTACTAACCTAAATTAGTATTTTACAATTAACCATTCTTTTTATATATAATACTAACTTCTTTTATATATACATAACATCTTCAATATAATAGTTTAATATTTTTATTAACACTAATTTCTTTTATATATAAACACCTTATATTTTTTTAATATAATACATTTGTACATATTATACATTTTTTTATATAATTAAAAATTGAAAATACTTTTTAGTTAACATACATATTTGTACATAATAATTTAAATACATTTTTCTAATATTAAATTCACAACATTTAATCAAAATACCTTTTGCAAATAAAGAAACATTCTTAATTAAAACTTGAACATTTTCTTTTGTACCTAATTAAACATACAAATCAAAGATTCGTTAAAATACATGTCTAGGTCAAAAACCCTAATACGCTTTAATCTCACAATTCGCACTTGTACATAATTACACAATTCATACTCATATACATCTCACATTTACACTTACACAATACATTGCCCTATACATGTTTTTATCTTATATTTGTATATTCGATATTTACATTTGATTGCGACTTCGATTTGGTTGTAATTTATTTGGGTACTATAAGTCTCATCCCCTTTGTACATTTATACCCCCACTCCCGGACACTATTTTGTAATAGCGTAGATTTTACATTTCCGCAATTTACAGTTTTCCAATTATACCATGGTTAGACCTAGGGTTTGTATGTACATAAAATCAAACGCTAGATAACCTAATACAAGACAAATACATGTAATCAATACACAATCACACTTGCACCCCCTAGGGTAATCCCACATGTTGCCTTCCAAAATGGGCCATGCTTGCACGTCGAGTATCTTTGGAAAATCAAAATCAAATGATCATAAGTCCCTCGATGACGCTTTCGAATGTTGCCTAAACGGAATGATCATAGTCCCTTCAAAGTAAATTGCCAAAGACACTTGGCACCATTGCATTCATGGTCCATACGATGACCCGCGCCCGTCCCGAATAAACTTCCTAAACGCAAGATTGTCTACCAATTTCAATGGTAGAACAAAATTGTTAAAAAGGGGTTAAAACATGACAAAAAACCTTTGAGTACAATAGGGTAGACAAAGCTCTTAGTTACTAGAGATCAAACTTGCAAAAACACTTGCCTTCTTTTCAAAAACCACAATCCACAACACTTTCAAACAAACTCTCAAAAAAAAAAAACATTTGAAAACATCTTTTCGAAAAGATTCACACTTTTGTAAAACACTCAAACACGAGTCAAATACATTAGTTGCCTAAAACAAGGCATCTTTTTCCAAAACATTTTTCAAAACCCACACACACACACACACACACACACCATTTTCAAAGCAATTGAAAAACAAGGCAAGTGATCTAAAAAACCAAGTAACTAAGAGCCCATGGATAACCATGGATGAAAAGGGTGCTAATACCTTCCCTTTTCATAATCTACCCCCCGAACCCAAGAAAACATCTCAAAAGGTTTTTGCTGTGCTTTTTAACCTTTCCTTTAGGATAAAATAAAAAGTCGGTGGCGACTCTTGATCAACCGCACAAGTGCGAATACGAACGCAAAACACTAGTCAGTTCTCCCACCGTATCACAATGTCCATAATCGATTTTTGATTTCCATGCATTATTCATGTATTTTATTTGTTGATTTACACTAATCATGATGTTCTGAAGCGATTGGTATAGGTTAATTGACCTAACTCTGCCTGAATCCAAATCTGCCATTAAAGGATATTAGGTTTTCAGAGCTCCAAAATTAGGGGTTTTCACATATGGCAAAATTAGACCTTTAAACCGGTGCAGACCAAATCGTGACAACAAGACGAATTTAATGAAGCAATCGCGCCCTTTTTATATCGAGGCATGTTCTAATCGCTATTTTTTCAGGCTTCATTTAGTGGGGGTTTAAAACCCCCGCTATTTGTCTTCTATTTGCAGGAAAAACAAGGAAGACGAAGGACGTGGCCTGATGCTATAGGGTGGTTCAAATCTGGCGCGTGATTTTTTGTCTTACATTATTATCCAACGTTTTTGTGTATTATGTTTTTTATCTATCCAAATAACAAATGCACGCGTTAGCTCAGTTGGTGGATGAGTTGTCCTGCAGGTATTAGGACCTGGGTTCGATTCCCAGGTCCCCCCACTTAATTCATAAATTTTGTCTCAATGTATTCCTATGCAGCATTCAACCAAAGGTTCACCATACACGCATATGCTAAGGCCTGACAAGTGGCTTCAAGATCCAATCTGAAGGCTGCAGGATGAGGTCCATGGTACACTCAGTCAACCATCCCACACGCAGGCGCAGAAAGTCAAACAAGGCCTTTGTTTCATGGGCCAAATTACTTTAAAAAAACCTCCAAAATGGGCCTGAAACCCCCCATGGTTTGCATCACTTTTAATTTTTATTTGATTTTCTTTTCTAATTCTTTTTAATATTTTAATTATTTCCTTTTTTTACCACAAAATAATTTTCACAATAATAAATCAGAAACTAAAAAAATGTTTATTTTTTATTAATATTTAATTCACCATTAATTTATTTTGTAAATAAACTCTAACCATTAATTTAGTAAATTAGGTTTTAAAACTTTGATCCTTTTCTTAATCAATAAAAAATAGGTAGAAATTAGGTTTTTGACATTTTATCCTTTTTAAAATTTTCCCTCATTATCTATTATTATTATTAATTATTATTTTTGTAAATAAATATGTAAATGATTAATTAGCATAAACTAGGTCAACTTTAGTATTTTCATTAATAATTAAAATAACTTAGAATTAGGGTTTCTCTTGATTTTCAATTTTTCTTTATTTTCATAAATACAAAAAACCTAAAAAAACATTTCTTTTCTTTAATTAAATAATTAATTAGCTTTAATTCCAATTTAATTTCAAAAGGGTCAAAACCCTCGGACGTCCTAACTTTTATTCTTTCGCACGTTATTCTTATTTTCTTTTCGAATATTATGTAACTGCTCAAGGCTTGTAATAGTAATTAGGTCTTTTACTTTCCGCATTTTTATTAAAACGGGTCTTTGTAATTTGGCGATGTATAGACCCGCGCCTTGTAATAGCTTAGGATTTATCTTTCCGCATTTAAATTCCCGCACTCTTAAACTGCTAACTTTGCATGAAAGAATGTATGGCCAAATTAAAAACAAGCGTAGCTCACCATGATGTCTGATCAAAGATAAATATTAAACTAAAAACAACACACAAATTCACACACACCACTCTTAGGGTACGCCTCACCTGTTGCCTTCGGAACGTGGTCGTCGAGTATAGGACGTTTTAGTAAGTCCTTATGTCCATGATCCAGTTGCCTCGAAACGGTTGCCTCGGATTAAAAAAGGATCAAGGGCATAAGGGTAGCTTCTAAGGTGTCCTACTGTTACTCTGGTGACCACACTATCCCTAAACTCGAATTGACCCGAACACCTCCAACGGTGGTGCTACCTACCTCTCAATGGTGGGATGGCACTACCTTAAGGACATTTACACAGCCTAATTCCTTAGGATAGGTAGATGACTCATAGATACTTGCTCTATTCAAAAACAAATCAAAACTCTTTTCACACCGACACTTTCAAAAAGCTTTCAAAACAATTTTTTCAAACACTCTTGAGGACTGATACAAGAGTCATTCTGAAATCTTAAAACGAAACTTTTTCAAACCCACTCACACTTTGAAAAGCAAACACTTTTGAAAACACAATGAGAAAGTATCTAAGAGCCCATGGATAACCATGGATAGAAAGGGTGCTAACACCTTCCCTTTCTATAAATCTACCTCCCGAACCGAGAAACTATTTCATAAGGAATTTTGTTGTGCTTTTGTCCTGTCCATGTTGGAGAAAATAAAAGACAGTGGCGACTCTTGCTTCCACGACATTTCGCGAACCAGCGTTAAACAGTCAGTTCTAAATCCACCGATCACAGACGGTCCAGACAAAAATTAAGGATTAAAAGCGTATGACTATGTCCCGTGGAATCAACACAGTCAATTCTATCACCAAGGTCCAAGTTCAAACGGTCCAAGATCAATCCAATCAACTTCTATTAATGGCAAGGGACATTCAAAGACATTGGGGCAATAGTAGAGTTGGAAGGTAATGAGATCATTTCACATGAATATTTTTTTTCATTCTAAATTTTCGTTTTCCTTTCGAATATTTCCTCTTACTAGGATCTCCATCTCTCGGTACAAAAACGCCTACTCATGGGCAAAATATCAATACAAATGTACTTTGAAGTGCAAAATTTCTGTCTTTGTTTTGAATGCAAATTTGTCCAATGACTAAAATTGAATGAACATATGCATATGAACATAATTAAAAACTATTTGGCACATGTGTCCTGCTAAGCAACAGTAAGCATCTCTTTAATGTATATGAAATGTCCCCACAGAGTTATCTCATTATCCCCACAAGGACGGCTATGACAAACCTTTCCCCTAACAGAGTTTCCCACAAAGTCTCTTTGCATAGGATAATCCTCAACCAGAGTCTCAACCTCTTGGCCGCTTTCTCCCCAGATAAGTCAATTTTTACAAATTGAAACCTCGTGGGTCTCTTCCTAAAGGAAAGTCACCTCCTCAACAAGGTTTATCATCCCTAACAGGTTCTATTTCCCCAACAATAATCGAGGAACCACAAAACTCCCCAACCGAGTTCAAATTTCCTTAACATACAACAATCAAGACACCGCGAAGTTCCCCAACTGAGCCCATCTTCCCCAGCTGAGCCTATCTTCCCCAGCTAAGCATATCTTCCCCAGCTGAGCATATCTTCCCCGACCAAGGCTATTATCCCCAAGCGGAGTTTATCCTCCCCAATTGAGTGTATCCTCCCCAAGTTGAGTCTGTCCTACCCGACTGAGTCTACACTCTCCATTTTGAATTCTCTTTCGAATTATTGCAAATCATAGGGCCACAACCCCTGATCCCCAGTAAAGCCGTCAGCAAAGCCTTTACTATTTCCAAAAAGATACTATGAAGCCTGGATCCAACCAGATATTAGCACAATTTTCAAGTTATTACTGAATCCTGGACCCAACCAGATAATAGTTTGACTTCTTCAAGTTTCTGAAACCTGGACTCGACCAGATAACAGTTTGAGTATCTGAAACCTGGACCCGACCAGATGAAGTTGATCTCAATTTCAAGATTCTATGAAACTTGGACTCAACCAGATAATAGCCTAACTCTTCAAAGATATAGAAGAACCTGGACTCAATCCGACTAAGGTTTAACTTCTTTTCCCGAGTAGAGTTTGCCTCTGCTCCAACAAATTACTATGAAACCTGGATCCGACCAGATAACAGTTCTCAACTTCATCTTTTCAAGCAAGTTGTTATGAAGCCTGGATCCGACCAGATAACAACTAAATCCCCAAACAGTTTATTGTGAAACCTGGACCCGGCTAGATAGAAATTGACCTCATCAACCTCAAGAAATATGCAAATCCTGGACCCGACCAGATGATAGTTTTTCAAACAGCTTATTTGTGAAACCTGGAGTCCGACCAGATAACAATTAACTATGATCCCCAGAGAGGCACTATGAAGCCTGTACTCGACCAGATAATAGTACAACTTTCCAAAAAATCATAAACTAGGACCCGACCAGATAGTAGTTACCTCTTCAAGTTATTGCGAAGCCTGGATCCGACCAAATAACAGTTAACCTCTGTATCCCCAGCAAGTTGTTGTGAATCCTGGATCCGACCAGATAACTATTCAATTTCAAGTAATTTTCTGCAAAGCTTGGAATCCGACTAGATAGCAGTTAATTTGTCTCTTCCTCAGCAAATTGTGAAGCCTGGATCCGACCAGATAACAACTGATGTTCAAGAGATATTCCCTAGCGGAAGCATCCTTTCAACAAAATTTCAAGATATGTATATTCTTCATCCCCAGTGACAATTAGGGATTCAACCTCCTAGAATTTCCATAGCAGCGATCAGGGATTTATTTTCCCGGACAAAAACATACATCTCAAATTCATACATCATAGCATGTACATACCCTATGCATTTAGCATAATACCACATCTGGTGAACATCATGCATGCATCTGCATTTTACTAACTCTTTCTCTCACAGGTAAAACATCAAGTTTTAGTATAAATCAACAAGAGATTTGTGTTGATATTTCTTCTAATGTTTATCAACTTTCCTCCAAATGTCATCTATAAGCCCATTCACCATCCATCTTCGAGTGCAAATTTCTTGGAACTCTAGTGTTCAATCATCTTTACCCTTTAAGTCACGAATGACAGACTCACCAATCTAACTGTTCAGGTTTAAGAAGATTGAACAGGGGCAACTGTTATACCCCAAAATTTGCCCTCTCATTTCTCAAAGGATCACCCTGATTCCTCGAGTTTTCTTCCATCCAATTCCAAGCCTCGAATTACAGATTTTTCAAGAAATTCATTCACAAGGGTAAAATGGTCATTTGCACATTGAAAAGTCAAACTTTGACTTTTGATTAAAATCAAGTTCCAAGAGTCATATTTCATCAAGACATGTTATAGATATGAAGTTTTTTCATCTAGAAATTCAAAAATCAAAAGTTACTTTGGAAAAGTCAAATTTCTAAATACTTAGAATTTTTTGAGTGTTTAAGAAATATGACAGGCTCAGAACTTCTGATCAAATTTTCACCATGATGCAAGTTGATTCTGGAAGAACTTCTGATACAATAGTTATAGATTTCAATGAGATATAAAACATTGCTAAACATAACTTCTCCTAGAAATGCTAGGATTTCAGGTTATAACTCCTCAAAGACGTCCATGAAACTAAAGCACTCAGCAAATTCTGGACATTTTCAAAATAGATTTTGGTCTGAACTCCTGTGCCAGTTTTCACAAAGGTTCAGTCAGAGTTTGCAAGGGTAATCCAAAGAAGGTTACAAAGCATGCTGCAAGCTTCCTGGAAAGTCTGAGAGCTCCTTCATAACATGCTGGAGCAAAGAGATACAAAGATCAGAAGTTGGATGTCTATTCTAAATCACGTTGAAGTTGGACTTCTGATCGAGAACTAAGCAATGATGCAGAATATCACGTTGCAGGATTTCTGGTTTAACCAATCTCATCATCATTTAATGCTCACAACCACTTATGGGTCTTTGTTCAAAGGATTTCTCCACATGTGGCATAGAAGTATCTTTACTCTCTTGGAAAAGCAAACTCTTGTACAAAAGTATGTTGGGCCCATGCGTTGCTTTTTCTTTTGAAGTTACCTTTCCTTAATTCCTTCTTGTAATTCCAGCTTAGGTGCATCTAAGGCTACTAACCACCATACTTGCTTCAACAGCAAGGAAGCACCCTAGCATGTGATGGTTGCACTCTCCAAGCTACAAGATCTTTGCCTATAAATTGAAAGCCATTGGAAACTGTAAAAGGGTCGGAAATTTGAGAAAGAAAAGCCCTGAACCCCTGCTAAAATTCCAAGAGTCCAAAAACTGCAAACACAAAATACAAGAGTTGACCAGACAAACTCTCTCCTAAGGCAGTCTACCTCAAATTGGGGTTTCAGTTTGCACCAAGATGTTTGAGTACAAAGGATCCCAAATGCTCACCATTGTCATAATAGGTTCTCAAGATCATCCATGTCAAGTTTCAAGCCTTGCAGAGGAAGTTTGCTCAGGCAATTGCTCAAAGGCCTAAGAATCGATTGTGTTAGGGCAAAAGTTAACTGTGGCCCACATACAGTCAAACTTCAAGATTTTTGATCAACATCCTTATTTTGAAGTATTATTCATCATTTGATCAAGGGTTGATCATGATTCCTCAAGGATTGCTCACAATTCATCAAAACTCAAAAGTTGCTAAATTAGGGTTTTGTAGGAAAAGTCAACTCAACTTTGACCAAGCATAACTTTCTCATACCTTATAAAGAATGACCCATATAAAGATAATTTTTAAGAGGATTTGATTCCCTACAATTCATCTTCAGATCCCAAGTTCAAAAAATGCACTCACAAGAAGATATAAATTTGGACATTATAGGTCATTTTGGAAAGTCAACAAAAACACCCTTTTTGTCAAAGCTTCATACATGAACATGGAAGACTCAATCGAGATGATACTAAAAGGGTTGCTTATAGGACATCTTGAGCTTTCTAAAAAGTCAAAGAACGCATCTCTAAGGTCAAAATTGAAGGAGTTATGCATTGGTGAAGTTGATCCTTTTTGCAAAATTGCCAAAAGTCAAATGTGTCTCAAATTGCAATTTTTTGTCAAATGGGCCAAACTTTTTGTGCTTGTATTGATTTGTAACATGATCCACGACCCATGAGCCTTTCCACTTGTCATTGTTTTATTTTTATCATTTATCTTGATTTTATTCCATTTAAATCAAATAAAATCAATAATAAATAGTGAAAATATCAAAAATCATTGAAACCTTGAGATTTTATGCACATTTTTAGGTCCATGGATAGCTGGAAATGAAATCAAATCGTGCAAGGCTTGTTTGGAACGAAACAGATTGAATTTTTCTTGTTTTGGAAAGATTTGATGCAAGGGTGAATCAATGATCAAATCTTCATAATTGCAAGGATTTGATGCAAACTTGTAACCCTAATGCACTCTATGATATATATTGAATAAATCCAAAGCAAAAGAACAAGGTTTGGAGGCGTGAGAAGTCAGAACTGAATTCAAAAAAATCACTCAAAAGTATTGGTTCAAGTTACTAGTTAGAGGAAGGTTCAAGGCGATTTAAAGCAGCCAATTCACTCCTGGACCTCCTCTGAAGCAATTCCAATCGTTTGCCAGCCCTACCAAGCCCAGAAACGGGACGTATAGTCATCACGATTTGGTATATTTTTCAAATTCGATTATCCAAATCCCTGCGTCTTTATCATGTTTAAATGGTGCATTTGTGATCCTTATCATGTTTTGAAACTAACTGCATTGTTTGATTGTATTTTTGGAAGCCATACACATAGCCACCATTGTTAGGGTTTCTGGGATCATTTTGGGGTTTTGTTATACAGGAGAAATTGGACGTTGATATTGGTACCATGATACTCGTGAGGTTGAAACAGTTGATTGGTGCCATTGGTTTTCATTTATCATGCACGTACATGATTTTGGAACGGACAGGGGCTATACCTACGTTTGGCGTCTATAGGTAAAAGTCCTAAAATCTAAAACGACGGACAGGGGTAGACGACGACTGCGTGACAACACACCATTCGTCTGTTTGAACTTTGGCGCGTTTTTTTGATAGTTGGCGTTGTTTTCATTATATTATTATTATTTCATATACAAACAAACAAATCCAAGTGGCCCAGTGGTAGCCAGGGAAGGCGTTAAGGCTTTGCAGGCATGAGGTCAGGGGTTCGACCCCTGCCTCTAACATTTTCCATTTTCTCAATTTCTCTTTACAGATCTTGTACCCCACGCGTCCTGAAGCTTACCATGTGCCTCCAATCAGTCAGCCACAAAATCCATCTCTATCCAGATCCAGCGTTTCTCACAAGGAGGTCCATGATGCACCCTAGTCAAGCCAATGCACAGGATCTGGAAAGTCAAAGTGGGCCAAGGACTATTGGGCTCAGAATTGTTATTGACACCCCCTCCATTGCTACTAAACCAGACCCATCTCTCTTTTCTTTTATATTTTTTCTTTTATTTATTTTGTTTAAATTATTTTCTAATCATAAATTAAATTCTTTTTTTTACAAAATCATAAAATCAATTTCATCAAATTAGAATTTAGGTTTTTATATATTTTGTCAAATTTAATTTAATAATTAGTTTAATTTAATTTTACAGTAATTTTAACCTTTTTGTAAATAATTTAAAATAAATTAGAAAATTAGGGTTTGTTTGATTTAATTTTATTTTCTTTTCTTAAAATAACAAAAAAATGCAAACATAGGTCAAATTAATTATTTTTCTTAATTTAAATTAATTAATAATTAGGTTTGTACTTATTTAATTAAAACCTTATTTTTCCCAAAAATATTCAAAAATAAAAAAAAAATGATTTTTCTTTCAATTATGTTTAGACAGGGTCAAAACCCTAATTTTCCTTGTTCTCGATTCATCGCACACATTTTTTTTATGATATTAATGTAACTGCTCATGGTATGTAATAGTTTAATTAGGGTTTTCTTTTATTTATTGTTTTTACGGGGTTTTGGCTATGCAATTAATCCCCCTCCCCGAAGCCTTGTAATAGCGTAGTTTTATTTCTCGCATTTTAATTTTCGTAAATATTAACTGTTAGATGTATGATAATAGGATCGCATGACAAGAATGTATGTTAATTTAAAATGGTTAGCAAACCCTAAATGTGCAAAGATAATAACTTGAAATTAAATCACTCGTACATGCGCACTCCTAGGGTATACTCTCACTTCGGTTGCCTTCGGTAAACGATCATTAAGTATATGGTGTTTTAGTGGTCGCCCTCTTTCCTAAACAAAGATCAAATGTCCCGTTCAGAAATGTTGCCTCGGAAAGGTTTCCTCGGAAATGTTGTCTCGAATATGATCTTAAGACATTAGGGTTATTACTAAGACATCCTAACATTTCTTTAGTGATTGTACGTCCCTTTCAAATTGATCCTTACAACTCCAACGACGGTGCTACCTACTCACTAATAGTGGGATAGCGCTATCTAAAGGAAACAAGAACAGAAACATTCTTTTTTCGAGTAGGTAGATGCTAGTAGGTACTTGCTCAAGATAAATTTTTCCACACTTACACTCTTTTCAAACAAAGTTTTCAAAAACACTTCGTAACACTCTTGAAGACAGAAGCAAGGGTTAAAACGAAGTGAAAAACAAAAAACTTTTCAAAACACACAAACACGGAAGCAATTTTTAAAATGATGAGCAAGTACCTAAGATCCCGTGGAAAACCACGGATAGAAAGGGTGTTAATACCTTCCCTTTCTATAATCTACCCCCCTTACTCAAAATCTCAAAAAAGGAATTTTTATGTGCTTTTTTCCTTTCTAGTTGGATAAAATAAAAGTTGGTAGCGACTCTTGCTTACCGCGACATTTTGCAAACACAAACGCAAAACGCAAACCATCATTTTCCTAAAACAGTTTGGTTCTGCCACCGTATCACAGAACTGGCGACTCTGCTCGGGATTGGATAAGTGGGGTATACCTTAGGATTAGTTCATCATAAATTGCTTCTCTTGTTTGTTTTGGTTGCTTTACTTTTAAAGGGTTTGTATTGGGAGTTATTATAGATCCTAACCCGGATTTGGGGGACACCTTTTAGGTAAGTAGCAATAAACCGTGAAGGAATTGTACGACGTAGACCGATATGGTTGAAGTAGTAGCTACGTCGATGTAGCACATTGGTTGGTACCGATATCCCTTGTGGAGAAACGAGGAGAATACAGGGCTGCTATGTGTGTCGTTAAGCATCAACTGACCTTAGAACCCATAATCGACCAACTTGGCCAGTAGGAAGTAGTGAGATAGTTGGTCTCGGTGTAAAGCTGGGAACTGGTTGATACCCGGTCCTACACTCATTGAGACCATACTCTCGAGATAGTTTCGTTCACAAGAAAAGATTGCGTGAGCTGAAACCATGATCGATGGAGGATGGTCAGTGATATTGAGATCCCCTAGAACCCGGTTACTTTTGCTAGGGCAGGTTGAAACCAACTGAACTTTAAGAGGGTAATACCTAGACCCCATGCAATCCTTAAACTTAAGGGATTTTGTGTGACTTATTTGCCTTTACCATGTCTGTTATCTTCTATACCTGTTGTTTGTTTTACCATGACATCATGCATCATAACATAGCATGCATACTTCATTATACTAACCATTTCAAAGACCGAGGGGATTTATCTTTGTCTTGTTTTGCAGATTATGGCTTCCGTGCGCAGAAACACCATCTGAATTAACTTTGTGCAAATACCTGCTCAACTCAAAGAGTTAGCCTCAAGAGTTTCCGAGACTTCGTCGTTCATTAAAAGACATGGTCAGCTTCTTAGCTTGGTTACCTCAAATTTTGATGAGCAGATGATGAGTGTGCTTTTCCAGTTCTTCGATCATATGCATCATTGCTTCACTTTCCCAGATTATCAGTTGGTTCCCACTTTGGAGGAGTTTTCTCACTTATTGGGCATATCTATCCTTGAGCAGATGCCCTTCACAGGTTTGGAAGAGACTCCTAGACCAAAAGACACTGCTTCAACTCTACATCTGAAATGGGCTGATGTAGTATCTAATTGGGAAACACGAAGCGGGGTTGAAGGTTTCTTAGCCATGCTTCTGATGGATCAAGCTCAGTTATTCTGGGATAACTTGGATTTCCAGGCTTTCGAAGACATCTTGGCTCTCCTTATCTACGGTTTGGTTCTCTTCCCGAATCCAGATTCTTTTGTGGATGTGAATGCGGTTAAGATCTTCCTGTCTCGCAATCCTGTGCCTACGCTACTGGGTGATATCTGGCATGCCCTCTACACTCGTACTGTGCGAAGAAGGGGGACTCTCATGTGTTGCATGTCGCTGTTAGCGAGGTGGTTTATTTTGCACCTCCCCAAGTCCGTGCTGAAAAATGAAGAAGGTTTAGGATGGTCTTACAGGATAATGTCCCTTTCCTATACAGAAATTCTTTGGAGTTCCAAGGCTATGGAAAGCACTGCTGTCATTGATTGTTGTGGGGGATACCCTAATGTCTCTTTTCTTGGAATCAGAGGGGGTATAACCTACAATCCCTGACTAGCTTTACGACAGTTTGGTTGTGCTCGGAGAGATGGTCCTCACGAGCTACTTCTTATGGATATTTCCTTTGACTACAAGGAGGAAGTTGACGAGCATCGTCGAAGGTTTATACGAGCTTGGGGTATGGTGAACAGATATGACCCTTAAGAGTTAGGACCAAGGACTTCTCTCCCTATGCAACCTTATATCCAGTGGGTCTGAGCTCGTGCTCAGAAGCTTGGGATGCCTTATGAAGCTGTGTTTCCAGTTATTGTGGAGCCTACCAATGAAGAGGGTGTTTCTTATATAGTCATTTATCCCTACATGCCCACTGATCTTGGGGAATTGAAGAGATCATGGATTCAGCTGAAGGAGGAGAGGGATACCTACCGAGACAAGTATCATGAGCAAGAAAGGAAGATCTTGAAGCTCACCAGGCAACTTGAGAATGAAAGAACGATTAATGACTACGTCAGCACCAAGGGGAAGCGTCCATGGGATTTTTTATTTTGCTTTTTCCAGTTTAGATTTGCTTTCCATTTATTTCTTTGTAAACGCCTTAAAGGCATTGTTGAACCATTTTTACAAGTTAATCTAATAAAGTTTGTTTATTTCTTGGTTTGCAAATTTAAATCTCCCAAGGTCTTTGAAATCATTACATACGCATCCCATTATCATGCACATTATTACAGGTGCCATCACAGGTTTCTCATCTTCTTTGAAGAGGGTGTTTCTTATATAGTCATTTATCCCTACATGCCCACTGATCTTGGGGCATTGAAGAGATCATGGATTCAGCTGAAGGAGGAGAGGGATACCTACCGAGACAAGTATCATGAGCAAGAAAGGAAGATCTTGAAGCTCACCAGGCAACTTGAGAATGAAAGAACGATTAATGACTACGTCAGCACCAAGGGGAAGCGTCCATGGGATTTTTTATTTTGCTTTTTCCAGTTTAGATTTGCTTTCCATTTATTTCTTTGTAAACGCCTTAAAGGCATTATTGAACCATTTTTACAAGTTAATCTAATAAAGTTTGTTTATTTCTTGGTTTGCAAATTTAAATCTCCCAAGGTCTTTGAAATCATTACATACGCATCCCATTATCATGCACATTATTACAGGTGCCATCACAGGTTTCTCATCTTCTTCGCTGTTTATTTCAGCAGCTATGTCTTCCGATCAAGCTATCAAAGATCTTCAGGCATAAAATGCCCAGTTCCAAGAGATGTTCTTAAGCTTGGCTAAAGGGCAAGAGGATCTGAAAGCTCTCATCCTGAAGGAGAAAGAGAAAGAGAAGAAGAAGAAGAAGGTTGTTCTTCTGAGTATGGGTAAAAGGTTTGAGGATAGGCTGAAACAATAAGTTGATCTGTCCCTTTCATCCAAGGAAGAAGAGAACCAAGAAGAAGAAAAGGGCCCTAATCCTGCCATTTATGATAATGACACTGATTATAATGAAGAGAAATATCCTCCTGCTGAAGATAGGTACAAAAAACTAGAAGACCGTCTGAGTGCTATGGAGTGTCAGAAGATCCCTGGTTTGGATTTTGAAGAACTGGGACTGGTATCAGGGGTGGTGATCCATCATAAGTTCAAAGCTCTAGTTTTTGCTAAGTACGATGGAATGTCTTGTCCTAAACTCCATCTCTGCTCGTATGTCCGAAAAATCCAACCTTACACTGCTGATAGAAATTTGTGGGTACATTTCTTTCAAGATAGTCTGTCAGGGACTCAGCTTGAATGGTTTTATCAATTGGAAGGAGCTAATGTCCAAAACTGGGAGGACCTTGTTGTTGCTTTTTACAAGCAGTGTCAGTATAACGCCGACCTTGCTCCCACTCGTACTCAGCTTCAGGGTATGTCCATGGGTGCAAGTGAAGGTTTTAAGGACTATGCCCAAAAGTGGAGAGATTTGGATGGAAGAGTCCAACCCCCTTTTGTGTGATAGGGAGTTGGTTGATATGTTTCTAGGGACACTATTTGGTCCATTTTTCAATCATCTGATTGGCGGTTTGTCATATGGGTTTACTGAATTGATTTTGACTGGGAAGAGAGTAGAAGCTGGTATCCGAAGTGGTAAGATACAGAAAGGTACTTCATCAAGTGCAGAAAAGAATCCTTTCACTGGTAAGAAAGAAGCTAGTGTAGTCTACGACTCGAGGAGCCAAAGCAGACCTGAACGCCGTCAAGCGGTGAATGCAGTAGTAATATCAAGACCCATTGTTGCTCTGTAACACAACAATCAACAAAGAATGGAGAGACTGCAAAGACAGTACACTCGGCTTAATATGACCTTGTCTCAAATTCTACCACAATTATTGAAGACCAACCTGGTAACTCTGAGGGAAGCTCCAAAGAATCCCAGCACCACATCTCCGCTATATAACCAGAACGCCCGTTGCGCCTATCACTCTGATACCCCAGGTCATGATACAAACAACTGCCGGGCCTTGAAGAATAAGGTGCAAGATTTGATCGAAGCTAAAGAAATTGAGTTTGACGCTTCAGAGAAACCCAATGTCATGATTGCTCCCATGCCTAAACACGACCATAGAGTGAACGATGTGGCTGATGATTTATTTGTGACCTCCGTGGAAGATATTTATACTCCTTTGATAACAGTAAAGAAGAATCTATTGTTGGCCAGTTTATTTCTGGGTTGTGGCGAAGGTTGCCACTTGTGTTCAGTTCTGCCTGCTGGTTGCCACTTATTGAAATCAGGTGTTCAGCGCCTGATGGATAACAAAGAAATCCTGTTCGAGAAGACCATGATTCCATTAATTCCAGTTGAATATGTTTCCATCATAACCATATCCGCCAATCATTCCAAAGCTTCCTCGAGAAAGCCTGTTAGGATTACATTTGTCCCAAGAGTTGCTCCGTTAATCATTACTTATCCCTGGTCCTATTCCGTACACTTCGGATAAGGCTGTCCCTTTGCACTATGGTGCAGATGTGTATTACCATGGAGTTAAACAAGACTTGAAGATTGAGGAAGCTGATGGTGATGTTAGCAATATTGTCGGAGCTAGCAAGGTCACCAGAAGCGGAAGACTCTTTTCTCCTGAGATTTCCCCTACGACTGTTCACAAACCTGTTGTCATTCCATCCGCTAGTACATCAACTACCATCCTAGTGCCTATTCCAGTTATCACCCCTATCGCCGAGCCATCTGGCACACGGGGAAAAGAAATCACAGGTGAGCCTTCCCGGACAGAGGCACCTAAGAAGATCATTGTAGAAACCTCTAAGCAGGAGATAGAGGAAATTCTGAAGATTATCAAGAAGAGTGACTACAACATAGTCGAGCAACTGGGGCAGACCTCGTCAAAAATCCCCATGTTGTCCTTGCTATTGTGTTCTGAAGTCCACACAAAGGCTTTAATTGATTTCCTCAAAACTGTGCATGTGCCACAGGAAACTTCTGCCGATCAATTCAAAGATTGTGTGGCTAGTTTGACTGCGGACAATGGGTTGGGTTTCTCATACGCAAATCTGACTGCTAAAGGAAGAAATCATAATGACGCTCTGCACGTCTCGATCGAGTGCATGGGCACTACTATGGCCCATGTATTGGTGGATATTGGGTCCTCTTTGAATGTTTTGCCAAAGAAAGCATTAGACCGTCTAGATTGTGAAGGTTTGATTCTGAAGCAGAGTAATATTATGGTCAAGGCTTTCGACGGGTCAAAAAAGATGGTGCACGGGGAGGTGGACGTCCCTGTTAAAGTTGGCTCTCATACTTTTGCATCTACTTTCTATATGATGGATATCCGACCATCATATTCTTGCTTGTTGGGTCGCCCGTGGATTCATAAGGCTGGGGCAGTGACTTCTACCCTCCATCAAATGTTGAAATATCCAGTAAATGGGAAGATTGTTACGGTACGAGGAGAAGAGGAGTACATGGTGAGTCATATTAACTCCTTTCTCTATGTGAAGATGGATGAAGAGTTCATCAAAACCCCGTGTCAGAACTTTGAAGAGGTTCCCCAGACTCTGGCGTCGACTGAAGTTGTTGCTGACAAACCTCCGATGAAGATGGCTTCCCTCAAGGATGCCAGGGCTGTAATTGAAAAAGGTGGGTGTGCAAATTGGGGTCAGCTCCCCGATTTCACACACAAGACTGACAAGTTTGGTTTGGGCTTTACTGTAGAGGCTCAAAGGGTTGTTCTGCGCACGCGAATTGGAAGACCTCCTCTGCACATCAGTAATCAGGGAGTGAATGCAATTAAGGATGATGAAGAAGAGTCAGATATTGACAGCTGGATCTACCCGACTACCAATGGTGGATTGAATAATAAGACGGCAAAGGACTCCGTGCCCGTTTCTTTTATTACACAGTAATAGACTTTTGTTTTGAGATTTGTAATAAACAGTTTAAAAATTTACGGCCCGGTGCCTTTCCCGAGACACCTTGACTTTCTTTGTGAGGGATTATTATTTGTCGTTTTCATATATCATCAATAAAGCATTGGACGTTTTCTTGCATTACAAATTTTACGCTCCTTGTTTTTCTTTTCTATCTCGCACTTTATCAAAACAGCTATTGTCTTACACACACTCACATATCATAATGCAGATCCATATCCACTCTGGATCCCATTGATAACAACTCTGCTACTGCCGGTTATGACTTCGAAAATCCGATCAACCAAGCCGAGGACGAAGGTGAGGATGATTGTGAAGTGCCTGGGGAACTTGCTAGACTGTTACTACAGGAAGAAAGGGCCATACAGCCTCATGAAGAGCCAATGGAATCAGTAAATTTGGGTACCGAGGAAGACAAGAAGGAGGTCAAGATAGGATCAAACCTGGAGCCTAGTGTTAAACAACGGTTGATACAGATGCTACGCGACTATGTTGAGATCTTCGCCTAGTCTTATGAAGATATGCCCGGTTTGGACACCGATATTATGGTTCACCGTCTGCCGACTAAAGAAGATTGTCCTCCAGCAAAGCAGAAGGTTTGCCGTATGCGCCCTGAGATGTCTGAGAAAATCAAAGCTGAAGTCATGAAACAGTTTGACGTCGGGTTTCTAGCTGTTACTTCTTACCCGCAATGGGTTGCCAACGTTGTTCCGGTGCCTAAGAAGGATGGTAAGGTGCGGATGTATGTGGACTATAGAGATCTGAACAGGGTGAGCCCCAAGGATGATTTCCCGCTTCCCCATATCGATGTTTTGGTCGACAACACCGCACAACATAAGATCTTCTCCTTTATGGATGGTTTCTCTGGTTACAATCAGATTAAGATGGCTCCCGAGGACATGGAGAAGACAACTTTCGTTACACAGTGGGGCACCTTTTGCTACAAGGTCATGTCGTTCGGATTAAAGAATGTTGGGGCAACTTATCAGCGCACCATGGTCGCTTTGTTCCACGACATGATTCACCATGAGATTGAGGTTTATGTTGATGACATGATCGCAAGGTCCCAAACTGAGGAAGAGCACCTTGACCATCTCCAAAAATTGTTTGACAGGCTGAAGACGTACAAGCTGAGGTTAAACCCGGACAAGTGTACCTTCGGGGTAAGGTCTGGTAAGCTGTTGGGTTTCGTTGTTAGTGATAAAGGTATTCAAGTGGATCCTGCAAAGGTGAAGGCTATACAAGAGATGCCAGCTCCCTGCACAAAAAAGGAAGTCAGAGGCTTTTTGGGACGTCTGAATTACATCGCCTGATTCATTTCACATCTGACTGCTACTTGTGAGCCAATCTTCAAGCTGCTGAAGAAAGATCAAGTGGTAAAATGGAACGATGAATGTCAGACCGCTTTCAAAAGAATCAAGGAATACCTCCAAGAGCCACCTATTCTGATGCCTCCAGTTGAAGGAAGACCTTTGATCTTATACTTGACAGTACTCGACAATTCAATGGGGTACGTGCTGGGGCAGCATGACGAGTCTGGCCAAAAAGAGCATGCTATTTACTACCTTAGCAAAAAGTTTACCAACTGTGAGACCCGATACTCACTGCTTGAGAAAACTTGCTGCGCTTTGGCATGGGCTGCTCGTCGGTTGAGACAGTATATGCTGACTCACACTACCCTATTGATATCAAAGATGGATCCAATCAAGTATATCTTCGAAAAGTCTGCCTTGTCCGGAAGAATAGCAAGATGGCAGATGATCTTAACCGAGTATGACATCTAATACACAACACAAAAATCAATCAAGGGGAGTGTGTTGGCGGATCATTTGGCGCATCAGGTCGTGGATGACTACCAATCCATGAATTTCGAGTTCCCGAATGAGAGCATCATATTGGTGACCGACTGTGAAGAACCTGGACCGGATGAAGGACCTGAAGAAGGATCCCGATGGTCTATGTATTTTGATGGAGCCTCAAACGCATTGGGTAATGGCACTGGCGCCATGATTATATCTCCTGAAGGCTGTCATGCTCCATTTACCGCCCGATTATGTTTTAACTGCACCAACAATATGGCGGAGTATGAAGCGTGCATCATGGGCCTGGAAGCAGCTATTGACCTAAGGATTAAGTTATTAAGTGTATTCAGAGATTCCGCTCTAGTGATTAGTCAGATCAAAGGCGAGTGGGATATGAAACACACAAATCTTATTCCTTACAAAGAATATGTACTGACATTTCTCCCACACTTCGAGGAGATAACCTTTGAACATTTCCCAAGAGAGGAGAATCAGTTAGCGAACGCGCTAGCTACCATGTCTTCTATTTTCAAGGTCAGGTGGGACAATTAGGCTCCCCAGATTACCATTGAGAGGTTGGACGAACCCTCACATTGCTGTGGCATTGAGACTGAAGAGGTAGCAGATAAACCATGGTTCCACGAGGTAAAGAGGTATCTTGAGGCTCAGAAGTACCCTGAGGGTGCATCTGTTAATGATAAGAAGTTTTTGAGGAGATTCGCTGCAAAGTTCTTCATCAGCAATGGCATTCTCTACAAGCGTAACTATGATTCGACCTTACTGCGATGTATGGATAAAAGCGAGGCAGAAAGGATCATGGCAGAGTTACATGAAGGTACCTTCGAAACTCATTCCAGTAGACATACCATGGCAAAGGAAATCCTACGGGAAGGATATTATTGGTCCACTATGGAAGCCAACTGTTATCAGTATTCTCGAACCTGTCACAAGTGCCAAGTCTATGTTGATAAGGTGCATGTACCTCCAGTCCCTCTGAATGTTTTGATAGCTCCTTGGCCTTTTGCAATGTGGGGCATCGACATGATCGACGAGATCAGACCTACTGCGTCTAACGGGCATCGTTTCATTCTGGTAGCTATTGATTACTTCACGAAGTGGGTTGAGGCAGCTTCCTTTGCTACAGTAACCAAGAACGTCATGGTGCGATTTATCTGACATAATTTGATCTGTCGATACGGTGTACCGAAGAGAATCATTACAGACAATGGTACAAATCTCAACAATACAATGATCATCGAGCTCTACAAACAATTCAAGATTCAGCATCACAACTCTTCCCCTTAACGGTCGAAGATGAATGGGGCTGTTGAAGCAGCTAATAAGAACATCAAGAAGATTGTGCAGAAGATGACGATGACATACAAAGACTGGAACGAGATGTTACCATTCGCTCTTCATGGGTACTGTACCTCAGCACGGACATCAACAGGGGCAACACCCTACTCTCTGGTGTATGGTATGAAATCAGTCTTACCCATGGAGGTCCAGATACCCTGTCTCCGGATTATGAAGGATGCAGGTTTGAGCGAAGATGACTGGATCTAGACCTGGCTTGATCAGCTGAATTTAATCGACGAGAAGAGACTTACTGCTATTTGTCATGGTCAGATGTATCAAAAGCGAATGATCAAGGCTTTTAACAAGAAAGTCAGACGACAAGAGTATCAAGTTGGGGATCTGGTGATCAAATGCATCATACTGCCGCAAGGTGATCCTAGGGGAAAATGGACCCCTACGTACGAAGGGCCATTTGTGGTTAAGAACATTTTCTCAGGAGGAGCTATGATTCTAACCACCATGGATGGTGACGACCTTCCTCACCCCGCCAATGCAGACATAGTGAAAAAATACTACGTATGATCAAAGACCCGCTATGTCAACTGCCCTAGGCAAAAATAAGGGCTTCACGGCGAACCAAAAGGGTTCGGGAAAAAGTAAGGGATGAAAATGAAAAAAATATGTACACCCGGCAAGTCGAAAACCTGAAAAGGCGGCTTGGGCAAAAAAGGGTATCCCGGTGGACTGAAAACCTGAAAGGGCGGTCCAGGAAAAAATTAGGGATTAAAGCGTAACACTATGTCTCATTGGATCATCTTGCAACCAGACTTCGGTATCGACTATCAAGCTCGGACGGTGCTGATCAATTTGATCTACCTTCAACCAAGTAGCAAAATAATGAGACGCTCGAAGATATAAGGGCAATAGCAGAATTAGAACTCAGTGGGATTGTTTCACATAGCTGTTTTTTCTTTCTTTTACATAAATTGTACAAATTTTGTTCGTTCGGCAGCGTTCTCTTACTAGGATGTCAGCCTCTTATATAAAACTCCTATTACAGGATAACTTCAAAAATCAATACAATTCATTTTCACAAAGGAATTTCAATTTGTGTTTTCTTTTTATGTTTTATTTTGCAAGAACGTCCAATGATTCATTTTTGATATATGCATTTGAAAATAATTGCTGCTCATAAATAATTTACATGCGAAACAAAAGACAATTACTCATAATTCCGGGAACAGGGGCAAGCAAGAAATGTCCAAACCTTACAGTTTCTCTACCCACTAGGTACAGGGATAGACCCAGCTAGAGAATATGACTAAAAACGCATACACTCCCCGCAGAGTAAGAAATACTCAAAAACAGTGGTGTTAATTCTCCCCAAGCAGAGTTCATTTATCACCAACAATAGAAGATTATCCCCAGTGGAGTTTATCTCTTCCACAGACAGAAATTCAATCCCCAACAGGGTTCGTTATCGCCAACAACGGTAATTCATCCCTAGCCAAGGTTATTTCTCCAAATCAGCAGATCTTCTGGTAGAGTACCTCTCTTCCTCAAAGTCATTCTCTCACCAATTTATTCTCAAATTATCTTCGGCCGTTACCCCCAGCAAGAACAAGGAACTCAACTCCTTGTACTCTCCAGCAGCAATCCGAGATTTATTTTCCCCAGCTAGAAAACATCACGAGAACGTTGCATATCCATACATCATGGCATGCACATGCGCATCATACAACACAATCTCATTTATTTTGAGAGCATCATTACTCGATACATGTCATACATCATGACATTACATACAACTAACTCTTTACCTTTCAGGGAAAGATAAAATCAAATTCTCACAAGTTTCTCTGGTTCAGTCAAACCGATGCTATGATTTCTACTTCAATTCAAGCTATGAAGCCCGGATCCTACCGAATAATATCTTGATTTATCCATCATAATGCGAAGTCCGGAGAACGACCAGATAACAGTACCAAAATGCTACGAAGCCTGGAATCGACCAG
Organism: Vicia faba; assembly: GCA_948472305.1. Lineage (NCBI taxonomy): Eukaryota > Viridiplantae > Streptophyta > Magnoliopsida > Fabales > Fabaceae > Vicia > Vicia faba. The sequence continues at coordinate 389,012,025 of OX451740.1, read as the reverse complement.
ATAGTGGTTTATCTTAAAGTTAAGCTATGAAGCCCGGATTCGACCGGATAATAGTTTAATCCTCTGCAAGTTATTGTGAAGCCTGGAGAATGACCAGATGGCAATGCAAGTTACTGTGAAGCCTGGATTACGACCAGATAGCAGTACAAAGACACCATGAAGCCTGGAATCGACCAGATAGTGGTATATCATAAACACAAGCGGTGAAGCCCAGAGATTGACCAGAAAACAGCTTAACAAGGTATTGTGAAGCCTGGAAATCAACTAGATAGCAGTATAGGACACCATGAATCCTGGATTCGACCAGATAATGGTATAAGACATCGTGAAGCCTTGATTACGACAAGATAGCGGCAAAAGACACTGAAGCCTGGGACAACGACCAGATAACAGTGAGGGATACTACGAAGCTTGGATTTTGACCAAATAGCAGTCTACCCGGCCAATTACAATGAAGCCCAGAAATCGACCGGATATTAGTAGGCCTTAAAATCAAATGGAAGCCCGGATGCGACTGGATAACCACGTGATTTCTTCTGAAGCCTGGAACACGACCAGATAAGAAGTAAGAAGTTGCAAAGCATGGATTACGACCAGATAGAGGCAAAGGACTGAAGCCTGGAATCAACCAGATAACAGTATAAGACACTGCGAAGCTTGAGTTTCGACCAAATAATAGTTTACCTGGACAATTACTAAGAAGCCCGGAATCGACCGGATATTAGTGTGCCCTAAATTCAAGTTAAAGCTCGGATGCGACCGGATAACAACTTAATTCCTTCTGAAGCCTGGAGTACGACCAGGTAAAAATTGAGAAATTGCAAAGCTTGGATTACGACCAGATAGCAAGTTTAATCTCATCTCCCCGTTAAGTCACTATAAAGCCTGGAGCACGACTAGATAGTAGTCGATCTTATCACTATGAAGCTTGGATCACGACCAGATAGTAGTTCATTTTCACCTCTTCAACCAGGAGACGATTCCCCAGTAGAATAATGGACGACCGAAGTTCCTAAAATTCAACTTTCACCAAGACAGAGACCAGTATTCCCCAGCGAAGTCCTCCTCAATAACAAGTATACAAGCTCTCGCAAAATAATCTCTTATGCGATCGATACTCCTTCAGATGACATCTTTAAGACCATCCTCCATCATCAATATCCAAATGGCATCTATAAGCCCATTCCCGACATCACAAGACAAGTACCACTTCATACGAGTGTAAATTTTTGGGCACTCTAGTGTTCAATCATCTTCCACCTTCGGATCACGAAAGGCAAGCAAGCCAATCTACATCCTCAGGTTTAAGAAGATTGAACAGGGGCAGCTGTTGTACCCCAAAATTTTCCCTCCCATATTTCTCAATACATTTCAAGTAAGATCCTCAAATTGCTCAAGGAAGTCCAAGAGTTGACCAAACAAACTCTCTCCTAAGGCAGTCTACCTCAAATTGGGGTTTCAGTTTGCACCAAGATGTTTGAGTACAAAGGATCCCAAATTCTCATCATTGTCATAATAGGTTCTCAAGATCATCCATGTCAAGTTTCAAGCCTTGCAGAGGAAGTTTGCTCAGTCAATTGCTCAAAGGCCTGAGAATCGACTGTGTTAGGGAAAAAGTCAATTGTAGCCCACATACAGTAAAACTTCAAGATTTTTGGTCAACATCCTCATTTTGAAGTATTATTCATCATTTGATCAAGGGTTGATCATGATTCCTCAAGGATTGCTCACAATTCATCAAAACTCAAAAGTTGCTAAATTAGGGTTTTGTAGGAAAAGTCAACTCAACTTTGACCAAGCATAACTTTCTCATACTTTATCAAGAATGACACATCTAAAGCTCATTTTGAAGAGGATGTGATTCCCTACAATTCATCTTCAGCTCCCAAGTTCAAAAAATGCACTCACAAGAAGATATAAATTTGGACATTATAGGTCATTTTGGAAAGTCAACAAAAACACCCTTTTTGTCAAAGCTTCATACATGAACATGGAAGACTCAATCGAGATGATACAAAAAGGGTTGCTTAGAGGAAATCTTGAGCTTTCTAAAAAGTACAAGAACACATCTCTAAGGTCAAAATTGAAAGGAGTTATGCATTGGTGAAGTTGACCCTTTTTGCAAAATTGCCAAAAGTCAAATGTGTCTCAAATAGCAATTTTTTGTCAAATGGGCCAAACTTTTTGTGCTTGTATTGATTTGGTAACATGATCCACGACCCATGAGCCTTTCCAATTGTCATTGTTTTATTTTTATCATTTATCTTGATTTTATTCCATTTAAATCAAATAAAATCAATAACAAATAGTGAAAATATCAAAAATCATTGAAACCTTGAGATTTTATGCACATTTTTAGGTCCATGGATAGCTGGAAATGAAATCAAATCATGCAAGGCTTGTTCGGAACGAAACAGATTGAATTTTTCTTGTTTTGGAAAGATTTGATGCAAGGGTGAATCAATGATCAAATCTTCATAATTGCAAGGATTTGATGCAAACTTGTAACCCTAATGCACTCTATGATATATATTGAATAAATCCAAAGCAAAAGAACAAGGTTTGGAGGCGTGAGAAGTCAAAACTGAATTCAAAAAAATCACTCAAAAGTATTGGTTCGAGTTACTAGTTAGAGGAAGGTTCAAGGCGATTTAAAGCAGCCAATTCACTCCTGGACCTCCTCTGAAGCGATTCCAATCGTTTGCCACCCTCCCAAGCCCAGAAACGGGACGTATAGTCATCACGATTTGGTATATTTTTCAAATTCGATTATCCAAATCCCTGCGTCTTTATCATGTTTAAATGGTGCATTTGTGATCCTTATCATGTTTTGAAACTAACTGCATTGTTTGATTGTATTTTTGGAAGCCATACGCATAGCCACCATTGTTAGGGTTTCTGGGATCATTTTGGGGTTTTGTTATACAGGAGAAATTGGACATTGATATTGGTACCATGATACTCGTGAGGTTGAAACGAGTTGATTGGTGCCATTGGTTTTCATTTATCATGCACGTACATGATTTTGGAACTGACAGGGGCTATACCTACGTTTGGCGTCTGTAGGTAAAAGTCCTAAAATCTAAAACGATGGACAGGGGTAGACGACGACTGCGTGACAACACACCATTCGTCCGTTTGAACTTTGGCGCGTTTTTTGATAGCTGGCGTTGTTTTCATTATATTATTATTATTTCATATACAAACAAACAAATCCAAGTGGCCCAGTGGTAGCCAGGGAAGGCGTTAAGGCTTTGCAGGCATGAGGTCAGGGGTTCGACCCCTGCCTCTAATATTTTCCATTTTCTCAATTTCTCTTTACAGATCCTGTACCCCACGCGTCCTGAAGCTTACCATGTGCCTCCAATCAGTCATCCACAAAATCCATCTCTATCCAGATCCAGCGTTTCTCACAAGGAGGTCCATGATGCACCCTAGTCAAGCCAATGCACAGGATCTGGAAAGTCAACGTGGGCCAAGGATTATTGGGCTCAGAATTGTTATTGACACCCCCTCTATTGCTACTAAACCAGACCCATCTCTCTTTTCTTTTATATTTTTTCTTTTATTTATTTATTTTGTTTAAATTATTTTCTAATCATAAATTAAATTCTTTTTTTTACAAAATCATAAAATCAATTTCATCAAATTAGAATTTAGGTTTTTATGTATTTTGTCAAATTTAATTTAATAATTAGTTTAATTTAATTTTAGGGTAATTTTAACCTTTTTGTAAATAATTTAAAATAAATTAGAAAATTAGGATTTGTTTGATTTAATTTTTATTTTCTTTTCTTAAAATAACAAAAAAATGCAAAAATAGGTCAAATTAATTATTTTTCTTAATTTAAATTAATTAATAATTAGGTTTGTACTTATTTAATTAAAACCTTATTTTTCCCAAAAATATTCAAAAATAACAAAAAATGATTTTTCTTTCAATTATGTTTAGACAGGGTCAAAACCCTAATTTTCCTCGTTCTCGATTTATCGCACGCATTTATTATTTTTTTACGATATTAATGTAACTGCTCATGGTATGTAATAGTTTAATTAGGGTTTTCTTTTATTTATTGTTTTTACGGGTTTTTGGCTATGTAATTAATCCCCCTCCCCGAAGCCTTGTAATAGCGTAGTTTTATTTCTCGCATTTTAATTTTCGCAAATATTAACTGTTAGATGTATGATAATAGGATCGCATGAAAAGAATGTATGTTAATTTAAAATGGTTAGCAAACCCTAAATGTGCAAAGATAATAACTTGAAATCAAATCACTCGCACATGCGCACTCCTATGGTATACTCTCACTTCGGTTGCCTTCGGTAAACGGTCATTAAGTATAGGGTGTTTTAGTGGTCGCCCTCTTGCCTAAACAAAGATCAAATGTCCCGTTCAGAAATGTTGCCTCGGAAAGGTTGCCTCGAAAATGTTGTCTCAAATATGATCTTAAGACATTAGGGTTATTACTAAGACATCCTAACATTGCTTTAGTGATTGTACGTCCCTTTCGAATTGACCCTTACAACTCCAACGAAGGTGCTACCTACTCACTAATAGTGGGATAGAGCTGTCTAAAGGAAACAAGAACATAAACATTCTTTTTTCGAGTAGGTAGATGCTAGTAGATACTTGCTCAAGATAAACTTTTCCACACTTACACTCTTTTCAAACAAAGTTTTCAAAAACACTTCGTAACACTCTTGAAGACAGAAGCAAGGGTTAAAACGAAGTGAAAAACAAAAAACTTTTCAAAACACACAAACACGGAAGCAATTTTTAAAATGATGAGCAAGTACCTAAGAGCCCGTGGAAAACCACGGATAGAAAGGGTGCTAATACCTTCCCTTTCTATAATCTACCACCCGTACTCAAAATCTCGAAAAAGGAATTTTTCTGTGCTTTTTTCCTTTCCAGTTGGATAAAATAAAAGTCGGTGGCGACTCTTGCTTACCGCGACATTTTGCAAACACAAACTCAAAACGCAAACCAGCATTTTCCTAAAATAGTCTGGTTCGACCAAAACCACCCATACAGTTTTTGATATACATTCAAAAATCGTCCTAACTTCTGTAGTTAAACTGTATCACACTAACCATCAATATCCACCTCAAAGAAGACAGAACTTTGCTCCTTGGCTGTTCTAGAATTTTCTAATCACTCACAACCCAAGTTGAAAGTTTCCAGCCTGCTGAACACGAGAGGAAGCTGTTTAGAACATCACAAGCGGGTAGAGCCAGACTACAGCTCACAAAATATTTTCCAGCTGCAAGGTAAACTTCTGCTGACTCTCATCATATTACTTAGGCATTGTAAGGAAACTTTGTTAAAAAATGCAATGTAGACATCCTGATTCTGATGTTGTATACATTATGAGGTTTCATATATTTGCCTGCCTAAGTAGAGAGAATTTAAGTTCAGAACTTCTTGAAGAAATTATAACTCAGAATTAGGATTAGCAAATTTATGCTTTGCTTCTGATTTATAGTTCTGATATCTCTTGTTTCTAAAACATCATGAAACCTGCCATAACTGTTATATGCGCATTTTTTGTTTTGTTGAGAAATGACCAAGTTGCAGATGTTCTGACTAGCATGGAGAGGGAGAATAAGTCCTGCCAGTGGTATCAGAACTTCTGAAATCTTCTTTGTTCCTAGTGGACCCAGAACTTCTGACTTTACTTATTTCTACTAATGTGATCTCTGTTTTGCAGCACGCCAAAGTCAGAACTTCTGATCTCATTTAATCAGCAATACGCTGATTCTATTTTCTTTTTCCTCACTATTTTTGCTATCACTTCTTATTTCATTAATCAAAAACACCAAAAAACATTCTTCATTTTTTACATGCCTTATCTTACTTCTTAAAACAAAAAGATCAAAAATATTTTCTAAAACAAAACTTATCTCTTTTCTTAAACAACATAAAGTTCATTTTACTTTTCTTGTACATTATTATCTATTCAATATGGTCGTAATAGTAACTTAGGACTTGATTTAATTTGAAATCCCCATTTGTGAATTTGTACACCCCATCCCCCTAATGTTTGTAGTAGCATAGGACTTTACGTTTCCGCAATTTTATTGCTTTCATGTATTGTTAGTAATTAGGGCGTGCATGATGAGACATAAAATCAACAAGTAGATAACCCTAATCAAAGATTAAAAGCATGTAAATCAAACACACTATTCACACATGCACCCTTAAGGTTAACTCCACTTGTTGCCTTATAAATGGCCATATTACGCACGTGAGGTATCTTAGCAAAAACAAGCAAAAATACAAGATCATAGTCCCTCGATGACGCTATCTAAGTTGCCTTTCAAAATGATCTTAGTCCCTAAAGAAAAATGCTAAGATACCTTGCAACATTTCTAATCATGTCTATACGATGACCCACACCCATCCCGCTTACACCCAAAGATAGGGTTGCTTACCAAATCAATGGTAAGACAACAATTTCAAAGGAAAAGAAAATGAACAAGAAAGACATTTGAGTAGGTAGATTTCTCCTAATTACTTGCTCCATTTCAAAACAAACATCCTTGCTATTTTAAAAAATAATCACCTCCACTTTCAAAAAACACCTTTCAAACTTGATTTTTTTTTCCAAAAGATCAACACTTTGTATACATTCTTACGAACGAGAATCATTACAAAGTTTGCCTAAACGATGGCGCCTTTTCAAAATACTTTCAAAAAACCATACAAAGCCTAATTTCAAACAAAAGCAAGTGATCTAGCAAGTAACTAAGAGCCCATGGAAAACCATGGATGAAAAGGGTGATAATACATTCCCTTTTCATAATATACCCCCCGAACTCAAGAAATTATCTCAAAGGTCTTTCCTATACTTTTTCACCTTTTCTTTTGGATAAAAGAAAAGTCGGTGGCGGCTCTTGCTAACCACAATATTTGCGATCAAAACACAAAACACCCAAGTCAGTTCTCCCATCGCATCACACCAACCAATAAAGAATACACAAAGAAAAAGAGAAATAAACTGTAAATCTACCGGTTTGTCAACGCTGATCGAAAAGCAATCCATCCTGGATCATCCGTATGCAAGCTCCGTAGTTGTTATCTAAGCTAATCTTAACAAAATTTACAGGTTGATGGATGTGATATGGTGGCAGAAGCGACTGTTATACTGGTTTGCATTTTTTGTTTGCAAATGTTGCGGTAAGCAAGAGTCGCCACCGACTTTTCTTTTATCCAACAAAGGAAAGGGTGAAAAGAACAAAAAAAAGACTTTTTTCGAGAGTTTCTGAGTAAGAGGGGTAGATTATGGAAAGGGAAGGTGTTAGCACCCTTTCCATCCGTGGTTTTCCACGGGCTCTTAGGTACTTGCTCATTTTTTAAAACTGTTTTCTTGTTTGTGTGTTTTGAAAGGTTTTGTTTGCTTTACGATAACTCTTTTATCAGTCCTCAAGAGTGTGATAAAGCGCTATTAAAAAGAATTTTGAAAGTGTGTAAGTGTAAAAAGGAATCAGATTTGAGAAAATACTTAACAACTATCTACATACTCGAAAATGGTGTTCTTTTCCTACTTTCCTTTATATAGTGTTATCCTACTATTAGTAAGTAGGTAGCCCTATCTTTGGATGTTGAGGGACTATCGAAAGGGACGTTTATGGTCATTGAAGGCAACAAATAGAGATAACTTAGCAGTTCGAAGGGACTGTCATCATGTAGGCAACATCGAGGGACAAGATCATTTCTCGTAGGCAACTCGAGGGACATTAAGGGACCATGATCTTTATGATGACTTTTAAACTGAGGGTCTTTGCTAAGAGTATCCCTACATTCGAGGGGCATGACCACTTCCGAAGGCAACCAAAGTGGGAAATACCCTAGGGGTGCAAGTGTGCAACAATGTGCCTTTTTCAAATATTTTATCATGATGTTAGTGATCTAATGATTGATTGATTAACTCTTGTCATGCATGCCTAATTTACTAACAGTTTATATACAAGCATATAATATAGTGCGGAAAGTAAAAACCTACAACTATTACAAATATTCTGGGAAATTACAATTATATTTGACTGAAAATATAAAATGCGGAAATTAAAAAAAACCTAATTAAACTATTACAAACCGGGCACAGTTATAATATTTGAAAAGAAAATGTGGAAGATGATAAAACACGTGAATTGAAAACACGTCTAAAACCCTAAGGTATAAAAATCCTTTTTTGTTTACTTTTTATTCTATCCAAGAAAATCTTTAAATGAGAATTATATTAATTAACCTAAACCTAGATTTAAAAAATAAATAATCAAAGAAAATTCACACTAATTAAAAAGAGTTAATTCTAATTTTTTTTGTAGTTTTTATTATGAAAAGAACATAAATTGAACATGAATTAAATCCTAGGTCTAATTAGTTTTAATTAAAAAAATATGTTAAAATAATTAATGATTAATTTACAAAATTAAAATAAAAACCTAAAACTATATTTTTGTGATTTTATTTATTTAATGGAAAAAAATTAAAACAAAAAAAAATTAAACAAAAAAATAGCAAGATAAAAAAAGGAAAGTAATGGGCCTGATAGTGAAAGAAAATTAGGGGGTATGTTGCTGAATTTTTGTTAGGCCCAGAAACTCAGAAAGCCTAATGCAAGCGTGTGGTTTAGCGTGGTTACGTCTGAAGGGTCTATGGTATGCTTGCATGCTAGAGGCGTTGGATCCAGGTCAACTAAGATATGATATTGTTGACCTTCTAGCCCATGATAAGTGTGAATAACCTGGCTACACTGGATTTGGAGGAAACTCATTAGAAAAAATAAAATTCAAGACCTGGGAATCGAACCCAGGTCTCTTCCCTTTGCACGCGTCCCTTTTACCACTCAGTCAGCCTGTTAATTCATGTACATAATGACACAAAGATATTATAATGATAAAATCAGTCAATGGTCAAATTGTCAAAATGCTCCAGATCAGATCTCGCTTGAACCAATGAAAACACACCATTTAAGCCACCGGAGTCTTGGTTGGTCAATGATGCCTGAACCCAGCTCCGATCACCTTCTCCGGCTGAATCAAATTTTAAACCTTCCAAAACACTGAATAAAAACATAAATGATACCCTACCCCCTATTTTGAGGGCTGCAATTACGATGGTGGTCTTCTTTTAGGCTGAAACAACCTGCAAACGCAAATGCGAAGAAAAAGAAAACTCGTGCCCTAACAATGGAACTTCTTGATTATGACGTTAAAGCTTGCATATAACTGTTCAAAACATACGCAAATATGATATTAAACTCAAATATGTGCAGAGATATCATTTATATGCCATGAATCGAAAGTTTGAAGTTTGAGAATTTTGCAAACCGTGAGTTATCTTAGGGGGTGATTCTGTATGCCTTGGCCTTCAGGAATGGGTTGGTTCTACACCTGGGATCCTTAAAAGGATGATGGAATGCCCGGATCTGATTGAGATTGGCTGGAGCGTGAGATTTTGAATTGCACCACACTTGAATAATTTTGCAACTTTGTTCTTGGTTTTAAGGCAGCCTTCACGTATCCTTTTGATCTAGGGTTGATGTGCTTATGTAGTCAATCACTTTAGGTCAACAAATGTGGAAGAAATCCAATTGATCAATGCTCTTTTAAAGTGTGAAGATTTTGATTCAAATCTTTCCAAAAGAAAAGATCCACTTCCCTTTTCACTCCACACGATTTTGATAGTTGGCTATGATCTCTTTGGTTTAAAAAAGATTTGCATATTCTATATCTTACATATTCTTGCATTTATTTAGTACTTATTTAATTTATTTTGAATTTATTTGAATAAAATCAAAAATAAATAAAATAAATAAAATAAAATAATGCATGGACATGTTTAGAGACCCTTATATACATCATGAACACGTTTGGACTCTAAAAATTGGGCCCAATAGCTCAAAAATACAAATTTGCCCAATTGAGATTTCATGCATTCCTCGAAAATTTCCCAACTTGTACAATCCTTATCTCTCTCAATTTTAACCCTAAGAAGTAGTTCTTGGATGTTTTAGAGATATTAGGATGTCCTCTAAACAACCCTTTTGGTTTCATCTCAATTGGATATTTCATGTTCATGTAAGGAGCTTTGACCCAAAAGGTGTTTTTGTTGACTTTTTGAAAGGACCTATAATGTATGAGCTTGTATCTTTTAACTGGGTCATTTATTGAACTTAGGGGATGAAGATAATTTGTAGGGAAGTGGATTGTCTTCAAAATGAGCTTTGGTGGAAAAATTTATGATAAAGTATGAGAAAGTTATGCCTGGTCAAAGTTTGGTTAATTTTTCCTATAGAAACCCTAATTTGCCATTTTTGACTTTTGATGAGTTAGGAGCATTTCTTTAGGAATCATGATCAATCCTTGATAAAAGGATGGATATCACTTCAAAATTTTGATGTTGACCAAAAATCTTGAAGTTTGACTGTATATGGGCCACAATTGACTTTTCACCTAGTACAATTGATTTTCAGGCATTTGAGCAGTTGACTGAGCAAACTTGTTGTTCAAGGCATGAAATTTGGCATGGATGATCTTGAGGACATATTAGGACAATGGAGAACATTTTGAATCCTTGGGACTTACACATCTTGCTTAAAATTGAAACCCTAGTTGAGGTTCATTGCCTTTAGAGGGAGAGTTTGCCTGGTCAATTCTTAGTCATCCTTGAGCAAGTTGGGGATCTCAAAGGACATGTCTTGAGTATAAAGAGAGGGAAAATTTTGGGGTACAACAATTGGGTTGGGAGCAAAAACTTCCCCAAATCTTACCTAAAAATGAGCTAAAATAAAAGTTATAAAAAAAATCTCATCAAACCACGCTAAGCGACCCTGGTGCGCTAAGCGCGACTTACTTATTTTACACATCAAACCGACCTAAACCGCGCTAAGCACGCTATCTGCGCTAAGCAGGCTTCAAAACATTGGTTCTGTCAAATTGTCAAATGCAAGCAGCACGCTACAAAATACGTTGAGAGGTACTCGCACTTAGCGGCCTTTGCGTGCTATGTGGGATCTCCTAGACAAAATATCCCAAAACTGGTCTTTTATTCTGAAAATGCGCATCCGGAGCCGTGCCTTCGACAACTTATTCCTCAATGCTCCAAAATGTAACAAATACCTACAAAATGAATGGAAAAATATCAAACGATACACTATGTACATAAAAACACAAATAAACACAAACTAAACGTATTTACACAAAAGTCAAGTTTATTCAACAATATTAACAATAAAAAGTCGATAAGTGCAACAAAAAGTATATACAAAAATAACTATAATTTTCACTTATCAAACTCTCACCAACTTGAACTTGTTTGTCCTCAAGCAAATCCAAACAAATCAAAGAACCAAAAGTAATCAACCAAAACATCATGAATCAGCAAGTTTTGAAAACGGAAAACAAATGCAATGGCTCAATTGAAAAACGGTACACACGAAGAAACATACCTACCACTAAACTACAACGATAACAGAAACATGAAACAAATTTTAAATACAAAGAATATGCTAAACATTCTAAAACAATACTAGTTCAAAAATGAATCACACCTAGCAAACACAATCACCGGTAGATGAAAAACACACAAAAATGGGGTATTCTCACTCATCCAACACTCTTGCAAACAATAGACTAAATTATGCATTCATCCAAAAATTTATATTGAAAATACAAAAGCAAGAATCTCAAGGGCTTTTCAAGGTTGTAGCGTGGTCGAATGAACAAACAAGGGATAATTCCTAAGGCTAATACAAACAAAAACTTGCCTAAATCTAAGGGAGTGATCAATTCACCAAAGTTTAAAACAATAGAATTTCAATCAAACTTCTTCTTCATCCCAAATGTTACACCAAACACACATCACTTATTAACACAACATTATTTCGAACTCTTTTTGTTTTTCTTTTTCAAAGCTTTTTTCAATTATTTTCTTCATTTCTTTCTTTCTTAGCCTCATAGCAATCACAACATAAGCACATAAATATTCCTCTCCCCAACTTGACTTCAACCATACATTAAAGTGAATACTTCCTACTTTCTAAGGCAAGGTAAAATTTTAAATAAAAATCATAGTTAAGGGTTCAAGAAAACAAAGAATCAATATCCATGAAAAAAGGAAAACTAAACACCCATAGACAAGCATTTAGCAAATACAACATAAATATCAACAAAAAGCTCAAAGGGGTTACTAATGATCACATACTCATAAGGTGAATTGACTATTTGTCCAAGGTAGTTGTGCTCAAAATGGAACAAAAATTGCCTTGATCTTGTTCAAGATTTCATACAATCAACACAAACAAAAGATTAAGCATAATAAAATCCAGTTAAAACAAGAGTTATGGTCTCCAGCATATGTGAACAATGGAAAGATACCTCACAAAAAGGGTAGGAACTAAAGTGATTCAAATATGGATAAGTATACAAAATAATGAATGGCATAAAAATTGTAAAAATTATAATTATAATGAATATGATAAAGTATAGAAAGTGATAAACACATACCTCGAACGTTTACAAAACTTTAACAAAATCATTACCATGCATTCGCAAGTTGACACACTCAAAATTGGAAAATCACCAAATGCGACTTCAAGCTATCGAGCCAAAATTGAGTCCAAACAACAACAAAAGAATTAATTATACTAATATTATTTACTATTTAAAGCTTAGGTGAAAGTGGGAAAAAGAAAAACCAAGAGGAAAATTAAAAAGATTTCATTGGTTCGGCACAGTACAACGTGCTAAGCGGCACAGAGCGTGCTTAGCACACTACACCAGTTGCAGAAAAACAGGACAACAACTGGTGCAACTGCTATGCAAGATCCACAATCACCTTACACACTCATTGTATAGAATATTCACAACATATAAACTTACTCAAGCTACACACGACAAGCTTGCGGAAAAACACAAATCTACATAACGAAACAAACGATTGAAAGTGAATTAACAAGTTGAAAAGTGAAAATTTGAAAATTTAAAACAAGTCCAATTTCAACTTGTTAAAACACAAGTCACATATAACAAAAACGAATACAAACAAAACATGCTTGTTTTACGTCGTAAGCTCGATACCTTTATTGTGCGGGCTAGTAACCTCCTCTCATCATGCCATGGTATTGTCACACCGTGCAAACCTAAAGAGAGTGTCCTAACATTCACACAACAAATGTTACGAAAATGAGACAATTTACAACAATACCTGAAAACAAAGAAAAAAACACATATATGCACAAGTATCATATACAAGTTAATGTACAATTTCTATACAACATTTACATTAATTACAAAACTCAAAAACAAAAGTATTATCGCAATGCAAAAACAATAGAAACAATCCCCGGAAACGGTGCCATTTTGTTGCTTCTATAGAGTGGTGTTGTACCCCAAAATTTACCCTCCCATTTTTCATGCAAGATGCTATCTTAGGGTTTCTCGTACACTCAATTGGCTCAAAGGTCGATCAGATAGATTCTCTTCCTAGGCGGCAAATCAAAAATTAGGGTTTGGTATTTCTCAGAGAAAATTGAGTTTTCAAATTTTCAAATGTTCTTAAACACAATTTGCTGAAGTTTGTTAACTCTACAAGATTGACGAATGTTCTTAAAACATGTTTGATAGACCATGAAGTCCCATTTTAATCAAGTATGACGTGCGAACTCATTTTGATTACCAATTAGACATTGGACAAAAGTTGAAGATTAAGACTTTTATTTTAAATGTCCATGGTTTTTGGATTCAAGTTAACCAAGTGGAATTAAACTCTTAAACATTTATTTTGTTTAGAAATTTGATTGGAGTACAAGGCGCATATTTTGTTTGATCATTTTTTGTGATTGCTTGAAGTACAAGTTACACAAACCAAGGTGTTTTACTCAAAGCATTTGATTGAGATTTTCAAAGTTCAATTAGAATTTGAGGTTGGTACAATGATTTTCATCACAACAAATTTATTCAAAGGCATTGTGTTCATTACATTACAAGTAAGGTGAATTTAAAAATTTTATCTTGTTTACAAATGAAATAAATTATAAGATTTGTTTTATTTACAAAAGGGAGAAATTTTGTTTCTTCAAAGTCTTCATTGCTTCGTCTTCAAGCAACCCATCCAATCTTCGCTTGCTACCCACGCCCCATGTTCATGAAAAAAAGAAGAGAGAAGAAATTCATCATTAGGGTTTGTGTTTAGGAATCATATTTTACGTGCAAACAACAACATAAGCAAGCTGCAAACAAACAGCAGGGCAGGCTGCAGCAGGCAGCAAACAACAACACAACCAAACTGCAACAAACAGCAGGGCAGGCTGCAGCAGGCAGCAAATAACAACATAAGCAAACTGCAAACTGCAAACAAACAGCAGGGCAGGCTGCTGCAGGCAGCAAACAACAACATAAGCAAACTACAACAAACACCAGGGTAGGCTGCAATAGGCAGCAAACAACAACATAAGCAAACTGCAACAAACAGCAGGGCAGGCTGCAATAGGCAGCAAACAACAACATAAGCAAACTGCAACAAACAGCAGGGCAGGCTGCAGCAAGCAGCAAATAACAACATAGCAAGCTGCAAATAAAAATGGGGCAAGTTGCATAGCAGGCAACAAAACAACAATATAAGCAAATTGTAACAAATAACAGGGCATACTGCAAGCTACCAGAACAAAACCTGTGCAAAATCTAAAGGCAACAAATTACCATAGTTCATAAAAAGAAGGTTTTATGTTCTAAGGCCTCAAATAATTTCAGTTTTATCATAGGCTAAAATTATATTGCAAATCTCAAATATTTGGTTCACAATAGTGCAAACAGAATTTCAAGTCCAACACAAGTACAAGCCCAACAGATTTCAGCCTAACATGATTTAAAACAATTTAAAAAGCCTCATACAATGTTTGTTTTATCATAGGCCATTGCTTATGGAAAATCACAAGGTTTGGTTTGGTTCACAATAAATTAAAAGGTGCAAACCAGAATTCATCAAGCAACAAGTGCAGGTTTAATTCAGAAAAACCAGTACAGCCAACAATAAAAAAAAGCCTCATACATGTTGTTTCACAAAAAAATTAGGATCATACATCATTTGCTAGGGATAGTCTTTTGCAAATCTCAAATATTTGGTTCACAAAAGATAAAAAGGAAATCAGAAAATATCAAATCAGCAAGAAAAAAGCCTCATGTTGATTCAAATCAGAAAATAGTTAACCAGCAAAAGTACTGAAATCTGAACAAAATCTAACAGCAGCAGTACAACAAGGTACAAAAGCCAGGAAAAAGTGGCCTTAAAGTACAATCAACAGTACCAAAACTGATACAGCAAAGCCACAAAACTAGCAAAAGCACCAAGTATAGAAAAAGGGGCCATCAAATCCAATTCAAAGCCACCAAAATCAGTAGAAAGATATCACAGAGAATTTCAAAAGGGCAACAACAAGTAAAAGTACAAGGTCTGTACAAAGAGCCAAAAGTCAAAGCCACAAAACCAGCAAAAGCACAAAGTACAGAAAAAGGAACAAAGGCAAGCCATAGTATAAGAAGCAGAGCGATGATTCTGAGAAAGGGAGGATTTTTCACCATAAAAATATACAAAAAGAAACACAAATCGCAGCAAACAAACAAACCCTCTTCATTCTTTTTCTGGCCAAAAGCAAATATACAAACACAGAAACAGAACCGCATGCAAACGACGGAAACCCTAAATAATTTTATCATCATTTTCCAAAAACATACACCCTTTAGAATTAGAGAAGAAAAAGAGAGAGGAAATATCTCACCGAGGTAAAGTTATTTCCGTCGAATACAACCCTAGGGTTTCATTTCCCCCTTTTAGATTTACATGTAACCAAGCGAAATCTGCAAAAATCGACCACGGATTAGCAAAGAGGAGAGAAAGGCGAACCCAGAGATGTAAAAAAAATAGTGATCAGAGCTTTGCCGCCGCCGTCACCGCCGCGTGGAGATTTCCGACGCGGCCGTTTCCTTTGTCTCGGGCGAAGGAAATTTCAGAGAAAACGAGAGAGCGAGAGAGGTAGCCCAAGAGAGAGAACGTTTCTGCCCAAATGAGACAACATCTCTTAATGTTTTTGTTTTGTTTTTCTTAAGCTAATAACAAACAGGCCCAACAAACCAACAAAGCCCAATTCCCCTCTTCAGTGCCGCACCCCTTTTTTTACTCTTCATTCGCGTTTGTTTCCTACTGGGCCTTACGCCCCATTTGCCTTTAAGCCCATCTAATTTTATTTTTATTTTTCCTTTCTAATTTCAAAAACAGGCTTTTGGGCCTAACAAAAAAAACCTATTTTTACTCATTTACCACCCACTTTATTTTTACAACCCCTGATTTATATTTTCATTTTATTTTCTTTATTACTATTATTATTATTATTATTATTATTATTATTATTATTACCATTATTAATATATATATATATATATATATATATATATATATATATATATATATATATATATATATATATATATATATATATATATATATATATATATATATATATATATATATATATATATATATATATATATATATATATATATATATATATATATTTACTTAAAAATACCAAAGAATATTCTATGTTTATTATTTAAATTTTAGTATATTTTATTTTACTTTCTTTCAAAAAAAAAAATAAAAGACTTAAAAACCTTTTCTTAACAAAACAAAATAATTTATTTCTTTTTCATTCAATACATTATACATTATTTCTTTACATTCTTGTATATTATTTACTTCAATTTTTATATATTATATTCATATCATTACTTGTGCATTATATTCATTTACATTTTTGTACATTATTTATTCAAATTCAATATGGTTGTAATAGATAATAAGATTTTAATTTCTTGCAATCCTCATTTGTATATTTGTACACCCCATCCCCAAATGATGTAATAGCGTAGTATTTTGCATTCCGCAATTTATCGCTTTTATATAAATGCTAGTAGTTAGGGTTTTGTATGGAAAGACTAAAACCAATCAATTAGAAAACCCTAATCAAAGACAAAACAGGCATGAAAAATAATACACTTACACACAAACACCCTTAGGGTAAAATCCCCTTGGTTGCCTCACAAAAATTGCCATATTATACATGTGAGGTTTCTTAGCAAAAACAAGTAAAAATATAAGATCATAGTCTATCGATGACGCTATCTATGTTGCCTTTCAAATGATCTTAGTCCCTAAAAGAGAATGCTAAGATACCTTGCAATATTGCTAAATCATGGTTATACGATGACCCACGCCGGTCCCTTTTACATCCAAAGATAGGGTTACTTACCAAATCAATGGTAACATAACAATGTCAAAGGAAAAGGAAATGAACAAGAAATACTTTTGAGTAGGTAGAATGTTCCTAGTTACTTGATCCTTTTAAAAATAAAATATTCGTGCTCCCTTTCAAAACAAAAACCAAACACTTTCAAAAACATCTTTCAAAACTTGAAAACATTTTCAAAAGATCAACACTTTGTATACATTCTTACGAATGAGAATCATTACAAAGTTTGCCTAAAAAATGACACCTTTTCAAGATACTTTCAAAAACCACACAAAACACATTTTCAAACAAAAGCCAGGGATCTAGCAAGTAACTAAGAGCCCATGGGAAATCATGGATAAAAAGGGTGCTAATACCTTCCCTTTTCATAATCTACCCCCCGAACTCAAGAAACAATCTCAAAGGTCTTTCCTGTACTTTTTCACCTTTCCTTTTGGATAAAAGAAAAGTAGGCGGCGACTCTTGCTAACCGCAACATTTGCGATCAAACACAAAACAACCAAGTCAGTTCTCCCACCATATCACAGAACTGGTGACTCTGCTGGGGAAAATTTTAAAAGTGGGGTTACCTTAGGGTTAGATCACATTTACTTGCTTTCTTTGTTTGACTTGTATGCTTTACATTATGGTTCTTTGTTTGGGTTTGAATCCTCTACCCGGATTTGGGATACCTTATATGTAAGTAGCAATACATTGTGGAAACTGTACAGGGTATACAGACATGGTCTAAGCAATAGCCATGTTAGTGCAACATATTTATGGGTACCAGTAGCCTTTGAGTTAATCAAGGAGAATACGAGGCCGCTGAGTGATGTTATAAAGCACTAATGAACTTCTAGAACCTTTACTTGACCAACTTGGCCATTAGGACGTAGTGAGATGACCGACTTTGGTGCATTCCAAAGTTGGTAGATACTCGATACTACAGTCATTGTGGTTTGGTTTTTTGGGATATTTTGGTCGCCATTAAAGAGACTTGCACTGAAACAATGACCAAAGAAACAAACCAGTGATATTGAGCTCCTTAGAACCCGATTATTATTGCTAGGACATGTTGAGCCAACTAAACTTCAAGAGGGTACTTACCTACAAACCCCATGCAAGCCTGAACCTAAGAACTTGTCTGCTTTGTGTGTATATGATTATTTGTATATAAGCTTGCTTACTTTGAATACTTGTACATAACATCATGACATCATACTATAAGCATTTTTAATAACATTGAACCATAGCATTTCAAGGATCTCAAGGGTTTTTGATGCAGGGTCACGTTGAACCAGACGTCTATCAAGGGGAAAGAGGATTTATTTTCCTCTAACCAAGCATCGTCAAAGATCAAGTACAACAACTTGAGTCAAAGGCTATGACCCACTCGACATGGTGAGCTTAATTCTCGTGGAAGGACATCCACCGATACAAAGTTTTCCAATCAAAGCTATAATTGACAACTAACATTTCACCCGCGAGATCCTTGAAAACATTTGCATGTCATATACGTCATTGCATAACAGGTAGTCTCCAGTACCGGTCTCTCATGTTCTCGCTTTTTATTTCAGCAATGGCTCTCCAACAAGACAACAAAGATCTTCAAACTCAAGAGGCTCAGTTCATGGAAATGTTCCTTAACCTATCCAAGGGACATGAAAAATTGAAAGCACTCCTCGCTGGGAATCTGACCAAGAAACATCCTGATAATAACAAGGATGACCAGGTTGAACGGCTGCAGGTTGAGATGGAAGCAATGAGAATCCAAATGCTGGGCCAGATGGCTCTCATCCAAAACTTGGCTCAAGGACAAGAAGAGCTAAGGACCCTCATCAAAAAACTCCGTCAATACGGATGTAACCAAATGGGGCGAACAGATAGAAGTAGGGGTCAAATCATTATCCAGCCGCCCATAAGACATGAAGCTCGTTCAAGGGAAAACAAACCATTCCGAATTGCCGCCACATCACGGGCCCAAAAGACAGTTTACTAACATCAACATGCCACTGTCTCAAGCTTTGCAAGATATGTTGAGGATGGATCTGATTAAACCAATAAGACCTCATCCAAATCCCAAAACTTATGCTCCCGGCTAGAATCCTGATGCCAGGTGTGCCTATCAGTCCGACAGTCCTGGACATGATACAAACGATTGTTGGGCGCTGAAGTACAAGATTCAAAACTTGATCGACGAAGGAGAGTTATAGTTCACACAAGACGATCAATTGGAGCTTTTTTCTATGACCCCTCAAAGGCTCACCACCTAAAGTGACAAGTCCAGACAAAGAGGCTTCTGTTCATTTGAATTTTCAATTATAATCTCTTTTGCGGCTCAAATAATTATCTATTAATGTCAAACTTTGTTTCGTTATTGAATTGCATATGTTTGTCTTGATTCCATCCATTCGTTTTCACTATATTTAAACTATGCTTTTTACTCTCTTTATGACATTCAACTATTGTTAAAAGTTACAAGCCTTTAGAGGGAGGATGACGAAAATAATGCCATAAATCTCATACAATATGCTTTTGAACAGACCTCGCTGACGATGTACATGCGTTCTTTCAAATCCTAAACACTGGAGTTATAAGGAAGATAATCCCTAGTCAACCCCTTCGAGCCAAAGAAGTAGGAATTTTCACTTTCACACAAAATGAAACCTTCGATCAAAACCTGGGGCAGGGTAGCCTCTCAGTTAATTCCAATGCGCGTTCAAATCGCAAACTATCATCTCATAAATACAATGAATGACATAAAAGCATTCCTCTAGAATCAGAAGACGGTGATGGTTCCCTATCACATAGGCAGTCATTGTCTTCCAAAAAAGAAAAAGCCCACTAAGTCAAAACCTATGAAGGATACTTAAGAAAGACGGGGGCATCCCGCTGACTGTAATTTCAAAACAAGAACGGTCAGACAAAAATTAGGGATAATAAATCAAAAGAAAGAGGTCACTACAAATCTTCAACAACAAAAAAAATGTTGCAAAAATGACTGCTTTCCGACAAACTTAACTCATCTGAACCATCACCAAAACGTCATTCCAGACTCAATTGGAGTTCAAACACACAATTAACTGAGTTTAGGACTGAAGAACATCATGAAGAGTGGGTGGGTACAAATACATTTTGAGCCTTTATCCTTTGTTTCTTAAACCGTGAACCAGACCACGTTATAACCCTTCAAAAGTCCTAATTGAAGCTTGGGTTAGCTCGAAAGCATACTGTTACAAAAGGTATCTTGACTCATGTAGGGCTTTAATCTAAATCCTGAGTTGAATTTTTTTTCTAAAAAAGTTTCTTTACTTGCTAAAACGCATTTTCAAAATTTCAAGACAAACATAAACTTTGCATTACTCGAATATCACTGTTTGCATATGGTTATTTGTTTGGCAGCAAAGAAATTCACACAACGAATATCCAGTAAATGAAATCCCTCTTAGTGAACAAGGTCACTTCAATTGGAAAGACACTTCCAATGACAAATATCTTATGATCAAGGGCCACGGCATGACCTTCGTCCAATACATTTGGGGCAGTCAAGTTGAGATTCAAAGAATCTCTCAAGGAGTTTTTGAATAACCAGGGGAAAATCTCCATATGTATCACTCAAGGGGAAATATCATGTTGATCACAGGTTTGAACAATATCCACTATAAAGATCTTGGGCACCACCATTTTTTTGTCTATACCAACAGTATCAGATGGTGTCAGTATCAGATGGTGTCAGTATCATGTCTTCGGATCCTCCCATGACAGTTCTTAGAAAATTCTGAGACTTAACCAAAGATCTTGGGTACCACAAATTTCTTGTCTATACCAACAATATCATATGGTGTCAGTATCATGTCTTCGGATTCTTCCACAACAGTCTTAGAAAATATCTCTAGAAAGTTCAAGACTACCGGAAATGTGATCAAAATCTCAAGCGTCAAGGTGCACCAGATTAACTCTGAGGGCAAACAGACTTCCACATAAAGGGTTATGTGAGACCAAGCAAACATTTTATGGAATTACTACAACACTTACTACTAGGGGCAGTGACAAATCTCCCCAAGGTCCTTCTCATAGGATGACTCCCAGCCAGAGTTTCAATCTCTGAAAACTTCTCACCAGCTGAGTCGACCTCAAGAACCCTCAAGAATTTTCCCCAATGAAGAAGATACCTCTCCAGTGGACCGACCATAGGGTTTATTTCCCCAACGAACTATTGATTCCCCCAGTTCGAGTTTGCCTCTCCGACTGCAACAAATCAAAATACCACAACTCCTCTTCCCAGTAGACTACTCTACAATTCCCAGCAAGTTATTGTGAAGCCTAGACCCGACCAGATATCAGTTCAACTTCAACTCCCCAGTATAGAGACGAACAACTGAGACTCCTAAACTCTTTTCCCCAAGCAAAAATCAACACTCTCCACAGGGTTCTCAACATTCCTCACAGAGATCTCCTCAAACAACAAGACGAGAATCTTTGGTGGAAGTTATTCTAAGCAAAACATGAAGACTTACGCTCCATATCCCCAATAGTAGTCAGGGATTTTATTTTCCCTAATCCAACAGTGTTACAACAACATCACTTACATGCTCGTACATCGCATCCATGCGTCATAACATTGACAACAAAATGCATACAACATAATCTCATTATACAATGCATTTCATACATCATGACATTGCATATAACAAATCTTTTATCTCTTCAGGAAAGATCAGTCAGCAGATGGCTATCATCAGCAATTTACAAAGGTCAGAGATTGATACCTGAGACAAGCCAAGACAATTATCTACACGACCAGCTGAAACAATCCAGCATGGGTCATTCAGATTCAGATTTTAGATACAGTTCATATATGCTCCAGATACGGATACCATCATGATACTCATTCAGATTCAGATTTTAGATACAGTTCAGATATGCTCCAAATACAGATGCCATCCTGATACTCATTCAGACTCGACTTTCAGACACAGTTCAGATATACTCCAGATATGGATGCCATCCTGATACTCATTCAGATTCAACTTTCAGATATAGTTCAGATACGCTCCAGATACGGATGCCATCCTGATACTCATTGAGATCCATCTTTCAAATATAGTTCAGATACGATCCAGATAAGGATGCCATCCTGATACTCATTCAGATTCGACTTTCAGATACAGTTCAGATACGCTCCAGATACGGATGCCATTCTGATACTTATTCATATTCGACTTTCAGATACATTTCAGATACGTTCCAGATACGAATGCCATCCTGATACTCATTCAGATTCAGCTTTCAGATATAGTTTAGATATGCTCCAGATATGGATGCCATCCTGATGCTCATTCAGATTCAGCTTTCAGATACAGTTCAGATACACTCCAGATACGGATGCCATCCTGATACTCATTCAGATTCAGATTTTAGATACAGTTCAGATACGCTCCAGATACGGATGCCATCATGATACTCATTCAGATTCAGCTTTCAGATACAATCCAGATACGATCGAGATACAGATTTCATTCTGACTCTCATTCAGTACATATCTCAGATACGAGTCAGATACAATTCAGTTATGAATATTATTCTGTTGCTTATTTAAGACCTCTTCTGGTTCAGACAAATATCTCAACGATTATTCTGATTCTTTCCTAGTAGGCACTTTTTTTGTTTCAGATAAATCGCTCCAAAGATTTATTCTGATTCGTTCCCAGTTGAAATCAAATTCAGATTTAGTCCATTTTCTGTCAACAGTCACCATTAGATGTCATCTGTAAGCCCATCTCCGAAAATTATCCCTCATTTCATCCAATGACATCTTTTAAGCCCATTCCCGATACATTAGATCCAACGCATTACTTCATGCATCGGCGAGTGCAAAATTTTGGGGCACTCTAGTGTTCAATCATCTTTCACTTTCAAGCTACAAACGACAAGCATGCCAATCTCACTTTTCAAGTTTAAGAAGATTGAACAGGGGCAGCTGTAGTACCCCAAAATTTTCCCTCCCATTTTTCATGCAAGATGCTATCCTAGGGTTTCTCGTACACTCAATTGGCTCAAAGGTCGATCAGATAGATTCTCTTCCCAGGCGGCAAATCAACAATTAGGGTTTGGTATTTCTCAGAGAAAATTGAGTTTTCAAAATTTCAAATGTTCTTAAACACAATTTGCTAAAGTTTGTTAACTCTACAAGATTGACGAATGTTCTTAAAACATGTTTGATAGACAATGAAGTCCCATTTTAATCAAGTATGACGTGCGAACTCATTTTGATTACCAATTAGACATTGGACAAAAGTTGAAGATTAAGACTTTTATTTTAAATGACCATGGTTTTTGGATTCAAGTTAACCAAGTGGAATTAAATTCTTAAACGTTTATTTTGTTTAGAAATTTGATTGGAGTACAAGGCGTATATTTTGTTTGATCATTTTTTGTGATTGCTTGAAGTACAAGTTACCCAAACCAAGGTGTTTTACTCAAAGCATTCGATTGAGATTTTCAAAGTTCAATTAGAATTTGAGGTTGGTACAATAATTTTCATCACAACAAATTTATTCAAAGGCATTGTGTTCATTACATTACAAGTAAGGTGAATTTACAAATTTTGTCTTGTTTACAAATGAAATAAATTATAAGATTTGTTTTATTTACAAAAGGGAGAAATTTTGTTTCTTCAAGGTCTTCATTGCTTCGTCTTCAAGCAACCAATCCAATATTCGCTTGCTGCCCATGCCTCATGTTCATAAAAAAAAGAAGAGAGAAGAAATTCATCATTAGGGTTTGTGTTTAGGATTAAGATTTTAAGGGAAAACAACAACATAAGCAAGTTGCAAACAAACAGCAGGGCAGGCTGCAGTAGGTAGCAAACAACAACATAAGCAAATTGCAACAAACAACAGGGCAGGCTGCAGCAGGCAGCAAACAACAACATAAGCAAACTGCAAACAAACAGCAGGGCAGGCTGCAGCAGGAAGCAAACAACAACATAAGCAAACTGCAACAAACAGCAGGGCAGGCTGCAGCAGGCAGCAAATAACAACATAAGCAAACTGCAACAAACAACAAGGCAGGTTGCAGCAAGCAGCAAACAACAACATAGAAAGCTGCAAATAAACAACAGGGCAAGCTACATAGCAGGCAGCAAAACAACAATATAAGCAAACTGTAACAAACAGCAGGGCACACTGCAAGCTTCCAGAACAAAACCTGTGCAAAATCTAAAGGCAACAAAGTACCAGAGTTCATAAAAATAAGGTTTTGTGTTCTAAGGTCTCAAACAATTTCAGTTTTATCATAGGCTAAAATTATATTGCAAATCTCAAATATTTGGTTCACAATAGTGCAAACAGAATTTCAAGTCCAACACAAGTACAAGCCCAACAGATTTCAGCCCAACATGATTTAAAATAATTCAAAAAGCCTCATACAAAGTTTGTTTTATCATAGGTCATTGCTTATTGCAAATCACAAGGTTTAGTTTGGTTCACAATAAACTAAAAGGTGCAAACCAGAATTCATCAAGCAACAAGTGCGGGTTTAATTCAGAAAAACCAGTACAACCAGCAATAAAAAAAGCCTCATACATGTTGTTTCACAAAAAAATCAGGATCATACATCATTGGCTATGGATGTCTTTTGCAAATCTCAAATATTTAGTTCACAAAAGATAAAGAGGAAATCAGAAAATATCAAATCAGCAAGCAAAAAGCCTCATGTTTCTTCAAATCAGAAAATAGTTAACCAGCAAAAGCACAGAAATCTATACAAAATCTAACAGCAGCAGTACAACAAGGTACAAAAGCCAGGCAAAAGCGGCCTCAAAGTACAATTAACAGTACCAAAACTAATACAACAAAGCCACAAAACCAGCAAAAGCACCAAGTACAGAAAAAGAGGCCTTCAAAGCCACCAAAATCAGTAGAAAGATATCACAGAGAATTTCAAAAGGGCAACAAAAAGTAAAAGTACAAGGTCTGTACAAAGAGCCAAAAGCCAAAGCCACAAAACCAGTAACAGCACCGAGTACAGAAAAAGGAACAAAGGCAAGCCATAATATAAGAAGTAGAGCGATGATTCTGAGAAAGGGAGGATTTTTCACCATAAAAATATACAAACAGAAACATAAATTGCAACAAACAAACAAACCCTCTTCATTCTTTTTTCGGCCAAAAGCAAATATACAAACACAGAAACAGAACCGCATACAAACGAAGAAAACCCTAAATAATTTTATCATCATTTTCCAGAAACATACACCCTTCAGAATTAGCGAAGAAAAAGAGAGAAGAAATATCTCACCGAGGTAAAGCTATTTCCGTCAAATCCAATCCTAGGGATTCGTTTTCCCCTTTTTAAATTTGCATGTAACCAAGCGAAATCTGCAAAAATCAACCACGGATTAGCAAAGAGGAGAGAAAGGCGAACCCAGAGATGTAAAAAAAATAGTGATCAGAGCTTCGCCGCCGCCGTCACCGCCGCGAGGCGATTTCCGGCGCAGTCGTTTCCTTTGTCTCCGGCGAAGGAAATTTCAGAGAAAACGAGAGAGAGGGGTAGCCCGAGAGAGAATGTTTCTGCCCAAATGAGACAACATCTCTTAATGTTTTTGTTTTGTTTTTCTTAAGCTAATAACAAACAGGCCCAACCAAACAACAAAGCCCAATTCCACTCTTCAGCGCCACACCCCCTTTTTTTACTCTTCATTCGCGTTTGTTTCCTACTGGGCCTTACTCCCCATTTTCCTTTAAGCCCATCTAAATTTTTTTTATTATTTTTCCTTTATGATTTCAAAAACAGGCTTTTGGGCCTAACAAAAAAAAACTGTTTTTACTCATTTACCATCCACTTTATTTTTACAACCCCTGATTTATATTTTCATTTTATTTTCTTTATTACTATTATTATTATTATTACCATTATTAATAATATTATTATTATTTTTATTACTTAAAAATACCAAAGAATATTCTATGTTTATTATTTAAATTTTAGTATATTTTATTTTACTTTCTTTCAAAAAAAAAAAGACTTAAAAACCTTTTCTTAACAAAACAAAATAATTCATTTCTTTTTCATTCAATACCTTATACATTATTTCTTTACATTCTTGTATATTATTTACTTCAATTTTTATACATTATATTCATATCATTACTTGTACATTATATTCATTTACATTTTTGTATATTATTTATTCAAATTCAATATGGTTGTAATAGATAATTAGATTTTAATTTCTTGCAATCCCCATTTGTATATTTGTACACCCCATCCTCAAATGATGTAATAACTTAGGATATTTGCATTCCGCAATTTATCGCTTTCATATAAATGCTAGTAGTTAGGGTTTTGTATGGAAAGACTAAAACCAATCAATTAAAAAACCCTAATCAAAGACAAAACAAGCATGAAAAATAATACACTTGCACACAAAAACCCTTAGGGTAAAATCCACTTGGTTGCCTCACAAAAATAGCCATATTATGCATGTGAGGTATCTTAACAAAAATAAGCAAAAATATAAGATCAGTACCTCGATGATGCTATCTATGTTTCCTTTCAAATGATCTTAGTCCCTAAAAGAGAATGCTAAGATACCTTGCAACATTGCTAAATCATGGTTATACGATGACCCACGCTCGTCCCTTTTACATCCAAAGATAGGGTTACTTACCAAATCAATGGTAAGATAACAATGTCAAAGGAAAAAGAAATGAACAAGAAAGACTTATGAGTAGGTAGAATGTTCCTAGTTACTTGCTCATTTTCAAAACAAAACATCCTTGCTACCTTTCAAAACAAACACCAAACACTTTCAAAAACATCTTTCAAAACTTGAAAACATTTTCAAAAGATCAACACTTTGTATACATTCTTACGAACGAGAATCATTACAAAGTTTGCCTAAACAATAGCACCTTTTCAAAATACTTTCAAAAACCACACAAAGCACATTTTCAAACAAAACAAGTGATCTAGCAAGTAACAAAGAGCCCATGGGAAATCATGGATGAAAAGGGTGCTAATACCTTCCTTTTTCATAATCTAACCCCCGAACTCAAGAAACAATCTCAAAGGTCTTTCCTGTGCTTTTTCACATTTCCTTTTGGATGAGAGAAAAGTCGGTGGCGACTCTTGCTAAACACAACATTTGCTATCAAACACAAAACAACCAAGTCAGTTCTCCCACCGTATCATAAGTGGCAAGAAAAAACTAAGTTATTAATTTACCGGGTGATATTTAGGTTATATCGTATCGTGTCCACAGAGATTGATTATTGATTTGTCTTTCGAAAAATTTCTTGTTTATCAGTTTAGTGATAAATGGGTTGAAAGAAAATGTATTAAAATAAAATAAATATACAAAAAGAAAAAAGGAATAACTTATCAAGCATGCATATATATTACTTCTCACAAACTTAAACCTATCGACCTGTTATACTCAACTTACAATATTCATCAATGTCACTACATATCACTCACAACCTAAGTCACTTCTAACCCAAATTTAGAGGCCTACTGCATCACCTCGGTAGTGATCTCTCAACCACCTTAACAACACAGAAGTCAATCGTGCTCGCCTACATCGACAATCTCTCAGAGTGATACTAACAACAAAGAGGCATTAAGCTATAATACCCAAGTAGATGTCAGGTCTAAATCTATCTCTAGAGTTCAGAAACTAACAGATAATCGTCCTAGATAAGAATCTAAGCAGTATGTGTCTATAACAACTCAAATCCCTAACACAGAGTAAAAATCCAAGACAACAATCCATAAAGGTTCGTAAAGCAAGTTTAATATAACACCAAGGGCGACAAATATACATAAGTTCAAATAAAATCTACATACAAACCCAACCAATAGAGAATACACAAAGAAAAAGAGAAACAAACTGCAAATCTACCAATTTGTCAGCGCTAATCAAAGAGTAATCCACCCCGGATCATCTGCATGCAAGCTCCATAGTTGTCTAAGCTAATCCTAACAAAATTTACAGGTTGATGGAGTTGGGAGCAAAAACTTTCCCAAAACCATACCTAAAATTGAGTTGAAATGAAAGTTATAAAACAAATCTCAGCAGACCGCGCTAAGTGTAGGGGTGTGCATTTTAACCGGTTCATCCAATCCATAACCATAAAATTGGTTTCCAAATATAAAAAATCCAAACCATTTGGTTATTAACTAACCCACTCCATTTAAAGAAAAACCAATAACATTGGATACCCATTTTATTGAAATTCAGTTCTTGTTCCTGATCCAATTTACTAATTTACTCAAATGTTAAAAAGTATCTCTCTAAATTTCCAATATATTCAAAACCAAACCATTACAAATTGAATAACTGGAATGACAGTTAATTTTTTCTTGGATCCCAACATTAAATATATTACAATAAATATTATTTTTTTAGTTTTAAAAATACACTATAATATATTTTACCTGCAAATGTGTTTGAATGACAACACAGTAATGGAAGTTGAGTTTCATCAATCTAAGACATGAATCTCCATTTTGAAATTCAACTTTCATAATACTATAATCAAATTTCAATTATATATACAAGACCAAACACCAAACTTACTTTAAAAAAAACTCTTCACATATCGAATATTATTAGAAAATAAATAACACAGTAAAATAAGATATGTTGACTGAACCTTCCAATGTTTTCCAGCACAGTATGCATAAAAGTTTCAAACTGGTTAAGCAAAAAAATTGATTAAAACAAAAAATTGATGTAATTAGTTTTAAGAAAAACTAATCTTAACTGAATAAAATAAAAAAAACAGGTTGTTAATAGGAACCAGTTTTAAACCGAATCAATCCAAATATAAATCAGTTTTAAAAAAATAATTTGGTTTTACAAAAACAGTTTTGAAGAATTAAACCAAACCATATATTTGGTTCAATTCGGGTTGGTTTGAGAACCATGCACACCCCTACCATCCAACATCCAAGCTTCAACCATATTGTTTGCTATATATGTTTTTCAATTTCTCGCACAACTCCTTTCTAAGGTTTTCATAAGGACTCACATAAGTTGCTGTAAAAAAGCACTCTTTGCTGCCAGGATAGTTTACTGGTAGTTAACCAAGCAACAATGATACCTCCCGAAAAACAGAATTTTTAAATGCTATAAATCCATCGAAACCTAACAAGTGAAAAGTTTTCTTCAGTTTACATCTCGTTTCCATAATCACAATCAACACAAGTCTCCAAGTTGTTACATATTCTTTGTAAATTGTTTTTGATATAAAACTTTATTTTTTTAAATTGATTTTAAAATTGGTTTTTTTTATAAAATTGATTTTGAAACTGGTTTTTTATAAAATTGGTTTTGAAATCGATTTTTTAAAGAAAATTAAAAATTGGTTTTTAGAAAAATCAGTTTAAAATTGGTTTCTTTTTAAAAACTGGTTTTTGTGAGAAACCAGTTCAAAATCGAACCGATCACATGTAAATCGATTTTAGAAATATAAACCGGTTTTAATGAAGTAGTTTTAAGATCCAAACCAAATTATATATATGGTTCAATTTGGTTTGGTTATTGATCCATGCACACCCCTAGCTAAGCGGGCCTGGTGCGCTAAGCGTGACTTGCTTATTTTACACATCAAACCGACCTAAATTGCGCTAAGCGCGCTACCCGTGCTAAGAAGGCTTCAAAACATTGGTTCTGCCAAATTGTCAAACGCAAGCAGCGCGTTACAAAATGCATTGAGCGGTTCTCGCGCTCAGCAGCCTCTGCGCGCTAAGCGGGCTCTCCTGGACAGAATGTCCTAAAACTGGTCTTTTATTCCGAAAACGCGCATCCGCAGTCGTGCCTTCGACACCTTATTACTCTATGCTCCAAAATGAAAAAATACCTATAAAATGAATGGAAAAACATCAAACGATACATTATGTACACAAAAACACAAATAAACACAAACTAAACGTATTTACACAAAAGTCGGGTTTATTCAATGATATTAATAACAAAAAGTCGATAAGTGTAACAAAAAGTATATACAAAAATAACTACAATTTGCACTTATCACCAACCATCCCTCATCTACTAATAATACTATCCGAAAGAAGAAAATGGTCAATCCTACTCTTCGCTTTCCCGTCACCACTAAACCAACTAAACTTCTTACCTTTGCAAGGAATATCAATAAGAGAACTATCCTCAATGAACTTTGTAAATTCCTTCATCTCAGGATATTTACAGAACAACGAACTACCTTTTCTCTTCTTAGAACTCTTAACAACATTAAAGTCCCCGCCAAAACACCACTCTCCGTCAGAATGTCTCGATTTAATCTCCAACAAATTTGTCCTTAAAGAATGTTTCAAGGCTAGCGTGCAAGGAAAATACACAGTATGTGAAAATTTTGCATCTAACATTGACGCCTAAAAAGCCTTCGCCTTTAAAGCTGCAGAAAACATCGACACAACCTACCTTCCAAATAACCAAGAGACCTCCTGATTGCCCGACCAAATTTTAATAAGAAAAGCCAATGTCTTCCTTACTCCAAAATTCTGGTCACCAAATCTTGCATAGGTGAAATTTTAGTTTCCTGGATAAGAAATAAATCTGCATTACTATATGGCTAATTCTTCTCCTCTTTATACTGCTACCTCCCACTCTTATGTTCAATGATCCTATAATCATTAACACAGATTGATAATTTCCTTCCCTCCCAACTTTCTAGAAATGAATTCTCTTTCTATCTCATCAATTCTCCTTTTATAGTCTTTCTTTGAATCCACTATAACTACCCTAAGATTTGAGATAACCTTCCATAATTTCTCCCAAACATTTGAATTCATATTCCCCTACAACTAATTGTTTCTTCTGATGATATCAGAATTTATAGATTGTTCGCCATATAAAACAGATTAAGAATGACTCCCTCACTGTAATAATCCAATACTGCCAGTTGAGAGAAGGTTGAGAATCTTCGGTGGACCGCCCCTAGGGCCCGAAATTTGGGTAAAAAATTTCATGGACTTCATGGGCCTCTTCTTAGGCTATTTATTCTTATTTTTATTTTTGACATTTAAAGGCCCATCCACTTCAAAACATCTTTTGAACTTCATTCTCTTAGCCCCCTCTTTCTGGCCACAAGATTGTCACTCGTGGCATTGAAAGAATTATCCAAAGAACACTTTACTCTAGTCCCTTTGGAACAAAACAAAAAAAATAATTTCTACAGTTCCCACTGCTACACGAAAACGTCTTTGCCAATTCAATAGAATCATCAAAAGACCCACCTACTGCCATCTTTTCAGCCGTACTAAACTTAACAAAATCAACACTACCTATAACCTCCTTCCCTACACCTTTAATACTGCTCACCCCCCTTTTGAACTCACTATCGTCTGACCAGTTTTCTTTCGCCTGAGTTGAAGAAATGTCATGGCTGTCAAAACCGTCTTCTCCTTTATCACTGGATCCACCATTTGTCAACCCCTCCTCTGAATCTGAAGATCCGTCCTCAATCACCTTGTGACTCGCAGAAACCGTCGAAAGTTATAATGGACTATAAGTATCCTCCCTCATCAGAATAATGAAAGAGACATCGTCTATCAATACTTTTAAAGATTCCTTCAGAACAAAAGAAGAAGAAAGTTTCACCATGAACCAGGAAATGTCCTTGTTAGTACCATTCAGAGTATTCTTGTCATAACACACATAGGTTCCAAAAGAATGCGCAAGTATTTCAAAAAAATTCATGTTTCAGGCGTGATAGGAAACGCCAAAAACTCTAATCCATGTTACTTTTTCATTATCAACATCGTCCTCCTTCCATGCCCTTATATTGTAAAACCATTGATTCAACCAAGATTTTCCTTCCTTAATCAAATATGAAATTACACATTCTTCTAGTTCTTCTAGAAGCACAAGATTCGCTCCCAGATTAGAAACCTTAACCGAAAAATATCCCTCCATTTCGAAGCATGTCTGAATTTTTTACAACATCCCAGGGTTGATCATCTCTCCAACATACACATTCTTCAGACTATTTCCACCCTCCTCCTTAGAAAAGTAACTACAGTTGCAACCTCCTTCTGATAATGCCCCTGTGACTTTTTACCTACTACCTTCGTAAATTATTTGGATCCAACAACCCCCGAATGAAAGTTCCCTCTTATGAAATATCGTTCTTTCGGTAAGGAACGAGACCCATTGAACCTCCCTCCTGGAACCTCCGTTCTGGACGCTTCTTTGCTTCTATCAAACATTGGTGGATTTGCACATATTTTTTTACCATCTATCATAATGTTATCCACCTTAATCGCCAAAACCCTTGAATCTTCCACCTCCTTAAACCTAGAAAATCCAAATCTTTTACCCAACTTTTTTCTTTTAGGAGGAATCACCACTTCCATAACCTCATCGGTGCAACCAAACAACTCGAATATATCAGAAGCTCTTATCCTATCTGGAAACTCGAAGAAAAAAATAGAAGACAACATTTTCTCTTCTACTCCATGCGAACCCTGCCCTGTCGGAAACGAATCCCACCGTGAAGCTACATTTTGAAACCCCCTCATTTTGACTTTCGTCCACGCCATTCCGTCGGCCAAATAC
The DNA here is from genome assembly GCA_948472305.1 of Vicia faba. NCBI lineage: Eukaryota > Viridiplantae > Streptophyta > Magnoliopsida > Fabales > Fabaceae > Vicia > Vicia faba. The sequence goes on along the minus strand of OX451740.1, from coordinate 388,979,151 downwards.
AGAAGATGAAATGATTATGCTACAAAAAGTTTTGAGAGAGAGCAGAGTTTCTCTCTTTTCATTTTTTTGTTTAACTTTTTTATATTCTTTCATTTTTTTTGTTATCATATCTTATATATATATATATATATATATATATATATATATATATATATATATATATATATATATATATATATATATATATATATATATATATATATATATATATATATATATATATATATAAAACCTTTTTTTATGCTTAATGTGAACCAAAAGTCTCTACCTCGATGCAACTATGTAATATTTTGAATTTTATAGTTAAAATCAAAATTGAACGACTCTTATTAATGGATGATTGTAGATTTTGACTTTTCATTGATTTAATAGCACAGGATATTGTCACACATTTGAATTATAAACTTGACATATTTATGTATTCAAAATACTTTATTTTTATATATTAAGATAGAGATGTCAACCATTTATCAACAGAGAAAAAGTTAGACTTACACAAGAAGAGTCAAAAATAAAAACCAACAAACAACAACAAAAATAAGTAGGCAAATGTTGAAGTACAACAAAAGGGACAAAAGAAAACAAACACTCAAATTCGGTTGTTTGGAGATCCTAGAAAAGGGGAGAAAACTCTATAAAAAACAGTCAGTCACAAAACAACGTCCATCAGAAGCCCCAACTAAAGCTCGAATACAAAATAATTCAAATATTAAGAAGCCATGTCTAGTGACATATTATTTATTAATTATGATCAAACACATTGTTAATTCAATGGTTTAAAGAATCCCCTTTTCCTTGCAACTTTGAATCGCATCCTCAAACGTTTCCTCAATAGTATGCTTGAATTCAAATCCAGCATCTGTGAGTTTTTTTGATGTTAAATGTGGAAGCTCAAGACCTTTAGGTCCCCCAAGCAATCTAGGGAAAAAGAAAATAAATTGAATAATAATATTAGTAACAATCAAAGAAAGTTCACATTAACTTAAAATGTAGAAGAAAAAACTCACTTGGACTTTGGAATTTGAAATTCAGGATGCTTTGAAGAAACGATGTCAACTACTTCCTCAATAGTTGCAAGGAATGGTGAACAATTATATCTCCCTTTTGGATTAGGATGTTCAAGTAAGAATATATGAGCTCGTGCAATATCATCAACATGCACCATATGGAAACGAGATATTGGACTGTTATCGGTGTTACCAAATAAGTAAGGTAGTACACCATAAACAGAGGTAGGAAGCTTAGGGCAAATGAAGGGTCCAACAACAATAGTTGGTATAACAGTCACAATATCTAACCCATTTTGTTGTCCATACTCAAGAACAGCTTTCTCCGCTTGTGTCTTAGAAACTGAATAAGCCCAGCCAAATGGTTTATGATTTCTAAGAATGTCTATATCACTCCAATAACTTTCGTCCATTACATCTTTTTCTTTTTCTTTGTCTTGACAATAAACCGCTGAAGCACTTGAAGTGTAAACAACTCTCTTCAATGTCTTAGAGTTTTTGCATGCTTTTAGAATTCCTAAAGCGCCATCAATGCTTCTTTTTGTCACTATTTCTTCTGGTTCTTTCTCTTCAAAATCAACTGAAGCAGCAGTGTGGAATATTCCAACACACCCTTCAATTGCTTCATTGAAACTTTCAGGATCGTCAAGATCAGCGTTGAAAAATTTTAGTTTTTCAGATGCACCCGGAAGATTTGTGAGAAAGCTAAGATCTCTCTTTTTCTCTACAATTTAATGAAAAACAATATTAAGAAGATAATACAAATTAATATTGAAAATATAGTAGAAATTAATATTTTACCTGGATCAGCTCTAACAGTGGTATTAACAGTGTAACCATCTTCAAGAAGTGTCTTGATAATCCATGAACCAATAAAACCTGTACCTCCTGTTACACAAACTCTTCCTTTTCCTTCTGCCATTATCACACTTTTGTTACTTCTGTATGAATGTTTTTGTTAATTCTGTATGAATTGAATGTTTTTGCAAGTTTTGTATGAATATTGATGAATGTTGATGGTCACATACAAATGAATATATAGACACATCCAATGTTGTTGGTCATTACTTTTCCAAGAGATAAGTTTGGATATTAAAGAAGACAAGAAAGCCTGTCAAATTCAATATGACTTTCAACAAAGAACTACTACTAAATTGTTTATTGTTTATTAATTCCCGCAGACATGTACAGCCATGTGACAATTAAAAAAATAAAATTATAAAAATAATTATAACATGGTGATTAATTATTGAAAGATGTCTAGCTTAGTTGGTAAGAAAGCTCACTTATATGCACATGGTTCAAACTTTGGTAGATTAATATTTTATTTTGCAGGTTTAATTCTTTACTTTTAATATATACACACATCCACTTTCGGTCATCACTTTTTCCTAATATTATATTTCTCCTTTCCCATTATATATTCCTAACTAAACAAATATCATTGTCGAAACATGGAATAAATATTTTGTTCTACAAGTTTATTCCTGCAGACAAGTGTGAATGAATGACGCACTGTCTCTCTGTCAGGTATTATTTATTACATTTGATTATTTTACACAAGATTAAAAAACAATAATAAAAAAAAATAATGATTTTATTAAATTATCTTAATTAATTATTGATCTATTTAAATTAATATTAATTTTAAGTGAAAAAATAATAAATTAAAAATATTTATTAAAAAGTATAATTGAAAAATTAAATATAAAATAACAATAACAAATATTTTAAGACAAATTTTTATATTAAATGAGATATTTATTTTGAGATAATTGAAGTAGGTGATATTTCAATGACCAAGTAAGGAGAAATATATCTCGTCATTAATTGTGATATTTAGAAAGTCATATAAAAGAAATTTAAAAGATGGATTTGTTGTTTATTTTAAACAATAATTAAATTTAAGTTAATCACTTCTCTTTTTTCTAATTTAGTTTTTTTTTTATGCTGTAGTCATTGTCGTTTCTTAATAGCTCGCCTCCTCGTTATTCTGTTTTGTTGTAGTCATTTTTAGTGGGAGGTGAGTCGCTCAGTTTGGGCGAGTCCTTCAACTAAAGGCGACTACTCTCTTGAGCGGAGATGAACTCCTTTAGTTGGGGGGTGAGTCATCACTTTTTTCTAAATAGTCAAACGTTAGCGGAGGATGTCAAGATTCACTTGATTGACCTCAAAGACGTCATAATGTCAGTCAATTATGAAAGTTTAAGTGCTTAGTGAAGGGGCAAGAAACACAAGAATTTGGGGTTTCAATTGGGTTTCACAAAATAAAAGTTCTCGAAACTCAAACACTAACACTTAACAGAAGAATAAAAATAAATGAACACAAATTTTTTTATCCTGGTTTACTGTTAGCAACGTTAATCCAATCTATCCGCCATGGAGATTTCACCTTCTCAATAAAAACTTAATCCACTATAACTAAACTGACAGAACCATAACCAAACTAACTATCATTATTGCAAACCACAAAGACCAACCGTCTATGTCTTTTTGAGTCTACAGACTAACACTTAGTTACTCAAGAAACACAACCTCAAAGACATATTGCCAATGACTTCTTGAGTATACAAACTAATACTTACTCACTCAAGAAACAATCAACTCACTATTGAATACAAGTTTTTGTGTTTACAATATCACTTCTATAAAAACATATTACACAAGATTGAAGTACAAACAATAACACAAAAGTGTTAAGCAAGTTAACAAACAAAAGTTCCTTGCTAGCAAGTTAATGAGCAACAACTCCTTGCTTTACAAAAATAACAATTATTTTGGTAGCGTTTCAGCAACTTGAATAAGGGATAAAATCTTTATTTTCGAACCACTCATTATTGACCTTAAAAGGTTTTAGGCCCCAATCCCCACTATCTACCATCAACCAAATCGGGCAATGATTCAAAATATCTCTCAATCGAATAAACTGACCAACTGTTACTGCTGTAGAGCGGAAAGCAAAAAATAAGTTATTAATTTATCGGGTGATATTTAGGTTATATCGTATCGTGTCCACAGAGATTGGTTATTGATTCGTCGTTCGACAAATTTCTTGTTTATAAGTTTGGGGATAAATGGGTTAAAAGAAAATGTATTAACAGAAAATAGATGTATAAAAAGGAAAAAGAAATAACTTATCAAGCATGCATATATACTACTTCTCACAGACTTAAACCTGTCGACCTGTTATACTCAACCTACAATATTCATCAATGTCACTACGTATCACTCACAACCTATGTTATTTCAAACCCAAATTGAGAGGCCGACTACATCACCTCGATAGTGATCTCTCAACCCCCTCAACAACACAGAAGTTAACCGTACTCGCCTGCATCGACGATCTCTCAGAGTGACACAAATAACACAGATGCATTAAACTCTGATACCCAAGTAGATGCACTATGCCAAAATTGAATTTAGACAGCGCCACATAGACAGCGCTTATGCCATAAGCGCTGCTATAGGTTTAAAAAAAATTAAAAAATTAGAGTAAGCGTTGCTAAAGGTATACCTTAGACAGCGCTTACTAAAAGCGCTGCTAAAGGCCTTACCATAGACAGCGCTTCCTTTCCCTAAGCGCTGCTATAGGTTTTCAATTAAAAAAAATAAGAATAAGCGCTGCTAAAGGGTATACCTTAGACAACGCTTACTAAAAGCGCTGCTAAAGGCTTTATCATAGTCAGCGCTTCCTTTCCCTAAGCGCTGCTATAGGTTTTCAATAAAAAAAAATAAGAATAAGCGCTGCTAAAGGGTATACCTTAGACAGCGCTTACCAAAAGCGCTGCTAAAGGTGTGATAAAAGGTATACCTTAGACAGCGCTTACCAAAAGCGCTGCTAAAGGTGTGATAAAAGGTATACCTTAGACAGCGCTTTCAAGAAGCGCTGCTAAAGGCATTACACTAAAGCGCTGCTAAAGGTAATACCTTTAGCAGCGCTTCTTGAAAGCGCTGTCTAAGGTAATTAAAAAATTTCTAAATCCTTAAATTGGTTATCAGAAACCCCACTTTATACAAAACCCCACTTTATACACGCAACTGTTCATCTTCGTCTAACTCGTCTCCTCCCTCCTCACCGTGGACGTGGTTCATCTTCTTCTCCAACTCGCTTCGTTCGGATTCGTTACCACCATCTCCACTATAAGGTAAAATTTCTTCATCCTTCTAAATTTTGGATTGATAGTTGTAGTTACAGTGATTTGTTTACTCGATTTTGCATTTAGAAACTCTATTCTTGGATGCAACATTTTCATTTGATCTGGATTCTAAATGGATTCCTCCATTTCAATTGAATGGGTTAATTTTAAGTCATACAATTCTAGACGGCGAGATAGCCTTTAGGGACTTCAAATCCCTTGGTAGATCCTTGGGTTCTTGAAAATGATGCTCTTCTGATTATACTTGTTATACGGAAACCCATTGCTTTTTTATGTTAAAAGATTAGATGAGAAATAGATATTGAGTTGTGATATTTTAGGATGTAACGAGACTTGTGTTGCTTGTGAAACCATGGAGTAGTGTGTATATATAGTTGTAATAGGGCCAAGTGAGGGAGAAGGGATCACATGGTATTGTCTAACAGAGGTCATTTTCAGGGATTAGGAAATTTAAGACAATGCAATGGTGAATGAAACCTGATGTCTGTTGTTATAGCTAATCCAATGGTAGACATGGTTTAGACATCTCACTTCACATGTTTCGTTGAATTGACAATCCATCTAATATATATCAGATTTATGTGCAATTTTAGCTTGATATATGATTGATAGCAGCTCAGAAACAGTGTTTGGAGACAAGAAGAGAACCAATATTGAATACAAGATAACTAACCATATTTTATATTTTTGCATGACAAACTACATGAATTTTGCATACCAGAACAGAACTTTGTGGTCCCTTCCATGCTAAATAATTAGTAACAAGGTCAATTAAACTTTTCTCTAAGACAATCCATGTGACCTTATATTATATATCTCTTGTCTCCTTTGTATATTATCTCTAAACAAATATACGACAAAACTTTTATGACAAATATACTGCATTGTTGTCAAATAACGATCAAACCGCTATTGTTCTCCGATATGTTATTTAGTAGAAAGTGTTGTCAAATAGCAACTATTGTGGCACTCTCTGTTATTAAACTCGGCCAGTCAAATAGCAACTATTGTGGGGCTCTATGTTATTAAACACGGCCGCTCCGACCGTTATCTCGACAGGGAATAGCTAACTTGATTTCTGCAGGTGATAGTCAGTATGTATTGTTTTGTATTGTTTGTGCATTTGCATTTATGCTTGTATGAACTGAGCTAGAAATTATCATGAATTGGAACTGGTTTGACCATGCCTAGGGCTGCATTTGGTGAATTGAATGAGGTGCATGACTGCTTTGATATGGCTTGATGGTATTATTATTAGTATTACTATTAATAATAATAATAATGGTATTGTAATTACTAGTATTACTAAAGGTCTGGTTTTTCTTTCTATTTTATTAAGTCAGTTTGTCATATTTAATGGTTAATGGAGCCAATTAGCAGTAAGTAAGATTGTTTTTAGTTGTATTATATTATATTTTCTGAGTCCAAGGACAAAGTTCATAACACAACACCTTTGACTGGACAAATCAAAGAGAAAAAAATGCATCATACAAAACTGGAAAATATGAATCATGCAAACCCATATGTCAATTTTAATATATCTTATATTTCTGCACAACAATTAACTGAGTTGGTTTAACGAGACTAACGAAACTGGAAAATATTCTAGTGTAAAACGTATAAAGACACAATATCAAGCAACTATTTGGAATATAGACGTGTCTAGAAAAGCAACGTCTCATATCCTAATCTTTAATGAACCTAGAAATGAATTTAACAAAGCATTATCTGACCATACTAATTATATACTATCTTCTAATATGACTGTATGATCAATGTCGCACCAAGTGTTTGTTTTTTGATGTTTTGAATTCGCTATAGAACACTTTTTGGTGTCAACTGAGCAGTGATGTCTATTTGATTTGCATCTTTTTTTTCCAATCTTTTGGTTTGTTAAGCTTATCATTTGACACTTCTAGCCTGATTTTTATATTTTGTCGTGTAAAATGCACACCTGTAGATAATAGGGATGTCATTTTTAGCCATATGAAATGAATAACAAATTAAATGACTTTTGGAATAAAGAATAAAGATTGTACTGCATTTATCAATGAAACTTATGCAAGACATTGGTCAGAGATAATAACCTAGGGTGTTTTTATCAACTTTCATGAACAAGCTTTTATATTTCTTAGTATTCAATTATAGTTATTAACACTAACAATTGTGATTTTTTGGTTTGACATATTTCTTAGTATTCAATTATAGTTATTAACACTATCAATTATAGCTTTTGGAAAATATGATTGTTTAGGCCATACTGCAATTTATGTTGTAAGAGTTCAGTTTCTTCAATATATCATGTAACCAGATTCATCTTCCTTGTTTTGGTGCGGGTTGAATCCGACATAGTATCAATAAATTGTGAGCTTATTGATGCGTACTCATTTACGCCAATCAGTGTCTGTTTATATGGTATTAGAGTGAGATATTCTTCTACTTCTGTTTTCGAGCACAAAGAGATATTCAAGTACCAAGGAGTAGAGTCAACAATATTTCTTGGATCAAAGTGGAAGTATATATTTTCACAGTTTTGATTATATAGCGATGATACTTGATAAAACAAGTTAAGGTGTATATCTTGATGTATATCCATATTTTCTTTCCATGTGTAGTGTCCTCGTCAGCGCAATGTTGTAGATTGCGGTTATTTTATGTTGAGGTTTATGAAAGAAACTATTCTTTTGGACCGATTAGAGATTCCATCCACGGTATGAATTTCTAACTTAGGAATTATTTTCATATTTCTCATAAAATGACTTAGTATTTTAATTAAATCATACTATGTTATATTATTATGTAGTACTTTGATGAATTCAAGTGTGCTTCATACTCAAAAGATCAATTGGATGAACTTATGGAGGATTGGTGCCAATTTGTTATGGAGTTGAGAGTTTTATTATAAGGTATAACTTTGAGTTTTGAGAATATAATATATGTCGTTATAGTTGTGTTATAATATTATTGTTTTTGTTGTTGTTATTTAGTAACTTGTATGAATTTTGATTTTTTTATTTTGTTTTCGGTTATATAGGTGCAGCTCGATGTAGAAGATATAGTTATATATTCATCGTGGATTTTGTTTCATTGTTGTATATACTAATGTTGTTGTTGTGTATATTGTGCAAAAAGGAGTGAAGAGATGAATATTGATGTAGTTATAATATTGTTTCATTGTTGTATATACTAATGTTGTTGTTGTGTATATTGTGCAAAAAGGATGGAAGAGATGAATATTGATGTTGTTATAATATTGTTTCATTGTGGTATATATTAATCTTGTTGTTGTGTATATTGTGCAAAAAGGATTTAAGAGATGAATATTGATGTTATAATATTGTTTCATTGTGGTATATATTAATGTTGTTGTTGTTTAAAATGTTATAATGAAGCTATAATTTCTGGTGCAAAAACGGTGAGAATAAATTTGATAGGCAGCGTTTTGTTTTAAATGAAAGCGCTGTCTAAAGTGATTGAAAATTTTTTTTTAAAAAAAAAATAAAGAAAAGCGCTGCTAAAGGGGGGGTAATAGACAACGCTTTTCATGAAAGCATTCTCTAAAGTGATTGAAATTTTTTTAAAAAAAAAAAAAAAGGAAAAGCGCTGCTAAAGGGGGGGTAATAGACAGCGCTTTTCATGAAAGCGCTGTCTAAAGTGATTGAAAATTTTTTTTTTAATAAAAATAAGGAAAAGCGCTGCTAAAGGGGGGGTAATAGACATCGCTTTTCATGAAAGTGCTGTCTAAAGTGATTGAAAATTTTTTTTTTTTTAAAAATAAGGAAAAGCGCTGCTAAAGGGGGGGGGGGGGGTAATAGACAGCGCTTTTCATGAAAGCGCTGTCTAAAGTGATTGGAAAAAAAAAATTTTAAAAAAAAAGGAAAAGCGCTGCTAAAGGGGGGGTAATAGACAGCGCTTTTACAAAGCGCTGTTGTGATCGGTGGATCTGGAACTGACTGTTTAACGCTGGTTCGCGAAATGTCGCGGAAGCAAGAGTTGCCACCGTCTTTTATTTTCTCCAACATGGACAGGACAAAAGCACAACAAAATTCCTTATGAGATAGTTTCTCGGTTCGGGAGGTAGATTTATAGAAAGGGAAGGTGTTAGCACCCTTTCTATCCATGGTTATCCATGGGCTCTTAGATACTTGCTCATTTGTATTTTCAAAAGTGTTTGCTTTTCAAAGTGTGAGTGGGTTTGAAAAAGTTTCGTTTAAAGATTTCAGATCGACTCTTGTATCAGTCCTCAAGAGTGTTTGAAAAATTGTTTTGAAAGCTTTTTTGAAAGTGTCGGTGTGAAAAGAGTTTTGATTTGTTTTTTAGAGAAAGTATCTATGAGTCATCTACCTACCCTAAGGAATTAGGCTGTGTAAATGTCCTTAAGGTAGTGCCATCCCACCATTGAGAGGTAGGTAGCACCACCGTTGGAGGTGTTCGGGTCAATTCGTTTGTAGGGGCAGTGTGGTCACCAGAGCAACAGTAGGACACCTTAAAGCTACCCTTATGCCATTGATCCTTTTTAATTCCGAGGAAACCGTTTCGAGGCAACTGGATCATGTCATGGACATAAGGACTTACTAAAACGTCCTATACTCGACGACCACGTTTCGAGGGGCAAGGCAACAGTGAGGCGTACCCTAGGAGTGGTGTGTGAATTGTGTGTCATTTTCAGTTATTATTTGTCTTGTCATACATTGGGTGATCTACGCTTTTGATTTTATTTGGGCATACATTCTTTCATGTGATTAACAGTTTAAAGGTGCGGAATTTTAAAGTGCGGAAAAATAAAAGTCCTACGCTATTACAAGGCGCGGGTCTATACATCGCCAAATTAACAAAGACCCGATTTTAAATAAAAGTGCGGAAAGTAAATGTCTTAATTACTATTACAAGGCCTTGGGGCAATTACATAATATTTAAAATGAAAAAATAGAAGCAAACGCGCGAAAAGAAATTATAATCGAAGGTGCGAGGGCGTTGGACCCTTTAAAGAGATTAAATTGAAATTATAAATTAATTAAATTATTTAATAAGAAAGGAAATGATTTTTTTATGTTTTTTTTGTATTTAATGAAAATAAAGGAAGAAAATTAGTTATTATTGGAAACCCTAATTCTACACTATTTTTAATTTGTTAAAGAAAAATATTTAAGTTTAAACCTAATTTACTAATTGTTTAATTATAAGAGTATTTACAAAATTAATTAATAGTTAATAATAATTATAATAAGAAAAAATTTATTTATTGAAAAAAAGAGTACAATGCTAAAAAACCTAATTTTTATGTATTTTATTTATTTAAGAAAAAGAACATTAAAGTTAAACCTAAAATTAAACTAAATTGATTATTGGAATTTATTTACAAAATTGATAGAAATTAATATTAATAAAACATATTTTTATTTTTTGACTTTTCTGATTTTTTTGTGTTAAAAATTATTTTGTGGAATTAATTAAAACAATAAAACAAATTAAAAAGAATTAAAAAGAAAAAGAAGAAAATTAGAAGGAAGAATACAAACAGCAGGGGGGTGCCTTGGCCAATTTGGAGGTGCTTAGAAAGCAGTTTGGCCCACTGATCCCAAGCCCATGTTGACTTTCAGCGCTTGCATATGGCATGGTCAACTAATGTGCATGATGGACCTCACATCCTGACCTTTGGATTCATCTCCTCGGACATTTGGCAAGCCAAGGCGTTGGGTGCATGGTACTCCTTTGAGTGAGATAATCACCTGAACATGTTAACACAAAAAATATGGAGAAATATGGGGGACCTGGGAATCGAACCCAGGTCCCAATACCTGCCAGCCAAGTCATCTTCCACCAAGCCAAACGCGTTTATTTGTTAATTTAATGGACACTGATCAATATATGCAAAAAGTGCAATTATTCTGGAACAAACGAAAAAACGCGCCAATGATTTGAATGCACCACTCACGTTCCTCCACGCATCATCTTCTTCAATTGTTCTAAAATAAAAAGCATTTAAATAGCGGGGGTTTTAAACCCCCACAAACTGAAAACGTCAAAATAGCGATTAGATGTACAATCAATATAAAAAAAGCGCGATGACATCAATCGTTTCGTCTTGTTCTGACGAGTTTGCCTGTGTTAGTTTGATGGTCCAATTTTGCCTTATGAAGGAATCCCCAAATCTGGAGCTCTGAAACCCTAAAACGCTTCCATGGAAATTTTTGATACAGGGCCTAATAACTCAATTGGGTTGTGTCATTAGCTTCAGAAAGTGCACATTAGTATAAATCAATGCTTAAAACGTATAAAAAATGTATGCAAATTCAAACACGAAAGTGAAAAAAGTTATGAACATGGAAACTTCATTCTACCAATTCTTGAGGTTAGGGGAGTGGAAAAGGATTGAGACACGTTCAAGAAAGTCCCAGCAAGCCTTTGGAATGGATTGTAGGCTTTGAATCACACTGGAACTATATTTTCAGTTTCAACTTTTTTTGTGAAAAATGCAAGTTTTGTTCTTGATCTTGCAGCGCAGCTTTCTTCTCCTTGGCATTAGGGTTGTGTTATGCTTATGTATGTGAATGATTTAGGTTAGAAAAACTGGCCCAAAATCCATGTATTCAATGATTCAATATTTGACTTTCAAGCATCTTTTTCCAAATCTCTTTGCCATGAAACTATTGCCAATCATGAGAAATCTTGCCTTTTTGAGTATGCACGAAATATTTGATTCATTATGAGTGAAATCTCTGCACAAAAAGATTCAAAACCTTTATTTTAGTATTTTTCTCATATTTAATTTTAATTAAATGAATTAATAGGATTAAAAACTCAATTAATTAATTGAAAATAAGAAAATAACTCCCCTTTGGGTCAATGGGTCGTGCATAGCTTTTGGGTGATGATTCTTGGAAGAAATTGAGGCCCATTAGCAATTTTGAGGCATTTGAAGCAAAGTTGACTTTTCAAAATTCCTAAAAATTTCCCAAATTCCACAAGGCATATCTTGCTCAATTTTTAAGCTTTGATCATGTTCTTGGACATTTTGGAAAGGTATTGAAGTCCTATAACCAATGCCTTTGGTCCCATGTCATTTTGATTTACCAATCTCAAGTTATGGTCTTTGAATTAAAGTGTCTTTTTGTTGACTTTTGAAAATGACCTATAATGTTGAGATTGATAACTTTTTGTGAGAGAATTTCTTGGACTTGAAGTGTGAAGAGGAGTTGTAGGAAATGTAATTCTCTTCAAAATGAGCTTTGGATGGAATTTTTCTGATAAACCATGTGGAAGTTATGCCTTGGTCAATTTGCAGTTGACTTTTTCAGCTGTCCAAAAATAGAAACTTTTGCATCTTGAGACTTTTTGAGCCATGCTTTGAGAATCATGATCAAGAATTGATCAAATGATGTTTGTGGCTTCAAAATAAGATGTTGACCAAAAATTTGGACTTTTGACTGTCAAATGACCATTTTGCCCCTGCAGTTGACTGTTGAGCAATTAGGGTTTTTGACTGTGCAATTTTGTGCTGTGAGTCTTGAAACTTGACATGAGGATGCTTGACAATGTTTATAGGTATGTGGGACTTGTTTGGACCCTTGGAAACTTCAATTTCTTTGCCAGAACCAAAACCCTAATTTTTGACTGTTAGGAGGCCATTGGACTGTGCAACCTTTGAGAGATTTTGAACCTTGACCTTGGCAAATCTTGAAGAAAATGGGAGGGCAAATTTTGGGGTACAACAGTTTCCCCTGTTCAATCTTCTTAGACCTGAGGATGTAGATTGGCTGACGTGCCTTTCGTAATCCGAAGGTGGAAGATGATTGAACACTAGAGTGCCCAGAAATTTGCGCTCACATGTTAGCAGTGTGATGGTGGGAATGGGCTTACAGATGCCATTTGGAGATTGATGGATAGGTGGATGGGCTTATAGATGCCATCTGGGAGGTGATGGATATGTGGATGGGCTTATAGATGCCATCTGGGTGTCGATCGCGTAAGAGTTTCCTTAGCGAGAACTTGCGTACCTGAAAAAGAAAGATAATTACCTGGCCTGTTACAGGAGTTGATCTTCAAACTCTTTGTGTAGATGTGCCTTGACTGGTTATAGGAATTGAATCCTTAAACCTCTTCAGACGTGCCCTGGCGAGATACAGGAATCGAGTCTGGAGCTTCAAACGGTGATGAATGAATCAGGGATGGTTACTACCTCAACGGGACGATGAGAGAACCTTGGGCGATTACTACCTCAACAGTAACGATGAGAGAACCTTGGGCGTCTTCTACTAAGTCTTCATCAGGAAAATATTTAGGAATTGATTTAACTGGACCAGAGAAGGCCTTTGACTGGATCGGCATCAGAAAAATCTTTAGGAGTCGATTTAACTGAACCAGGCAAGGTCTTGGAATCTTCAACTGGAATAAGAATCAGGGAGATCTTAGGGTCGATCTGACTGAACCAGAGAAGGCCTTTTACTGGATCGGCATCAGAAAAATCTTTAGGAGTCAATTTAACTGAACCAGGCAAGGTCTTGGAATCTTCAACTGGAATAAGAATCAGGGAGATCTTAGCATCGATCTGACTGAACCAGAGAAAGTCTTGGATTAACTTTGGCTGGATAAGAATCAGAAAAATCTTATAATCGATTTAACTGAACCAGACAAGGTCTTGGAATGGCTGAGAACTTAACTGGATCTTTCCTGAAAGGTAAAGGTCAGTCATATGCGATGCATGATATGGATCAAGCAATGATGTTCTCAACATAAATGAGATTGTGTGATGCATTTATGCATGTATCATGATGTATGTGATGTTTATGAATGTATGTTTTCGTCTTAGGAAAATATATCCTTGACGACTGCCGGGAGTTAAAATCCTGGGCTGATGGAGAGCTTCTGTTTCCACTGAGGAGTGATGGTTGCAAGGATACCGGTAGGAGAAAATAACTCCGTTGGGGAATAAACTTGACGAAGAGATTACTCTGCGGGGAGAAAATTACTCTAGCTACCTTGCTGGGGAACAGTACTCTGTGGGGAGAGAGGTACTTTGCTGGGATGTTGATGGTAACTCCGCTGGGGATACCATTGTTATGTTGGAAGTGTTAATGGACTCCGCTGGGGATAAGAAGACTTTGCCGAGGACGGTCTTTCCGTGGCCTTTGGCTGAGGATAACCCAGTTATATCCTGGTAGGGAAATAACCTTTGAATAAAGTCGGGCGACGCGTTCGTGTTCTGCAGGGGATAAGCTTCCAGAATCTACTGGGGATAAGCTTACTGCTGGGGAGATGGATTCAAACTTTCCTGGGGAAATCTTGAACTACGCTGGACTCTCCTGGGGAAACTTTGAGATGCATTGGGGAAGTGGCTCCACTGAATGTCTGTATACCGCCGGGGAACAATCTTAGATCCAGATTGCCGGGGATGTTTGTTAAGAATGTTCGTATATTGTTGAGGAATGTTGAGATCTGCTGGCAATACCCAACTTCCTTGAGGCTGATAGCTTTGCTTGGGGAGAATGCATTGACTTGATGACTCACTCTTTGGGGAATTAAGATATCTTGGTTATGTTCTTCGGCTGAACTTACCTTGGTACCTTGGTGGACAGAACAATTAGATCGCTTAGACAACTTATTATTGCCCCTGCTTCTAATGTTACCTATAATTAATCCTTTGTTTCATATGCAATCATTTATGAGTTAGCAGTTATTGTCAAATGCATATATCACAAATTGAACCTTGGACGTTCTTCGCAAAACAAAACAGAAAAAGGAAAAACAATTGGCAATTTTAACTGAAAAGTGAATTTATATTGATTTTTGAATTTGCCTGTAAATAGGCGTTTATGTACAAGAGGCTGACGTCCTAGTAAGAGAACGCCGCCGAATAAAAGAGTTTATACAAATTTGTACAAAGGGAAAACAAAACAGCTATGTGAAAAGAATGATCCCACTAGGTTCCAACTCTGCTATCGCCTTTATATCTTCGAGCGTCTCATCACTTGATGACCTAGCTGAAGATGAAGTTGATTGATTGATGCCGTCTGAACTTAATGTTGATACCGGATTCTGGATGCAAAGTGATCCAATGAGACATAGTATTACGCTTTATCCCTAACTTTTGCCTGGACCGCCCTTTCGGGTTTTCAGTCCACCGGGATACCCATTTTTGCCCAAGCCGCCTTTTCAGGTTTTTGACTTGCCGGGTGTACAGATTTTTTCATTTCATCCCTCATTTTGCCCGAACCCTTTTGGTTCGCCGGGAAGCCCTAATTTTTGCCTAGGTATGTCAACCTAGCGGGTCTTTTGTCATGCGTAGTATCTTTTTACTATGTCTGCATTGGCGGGGTGAGGAAGGTCGTCACCATCCATGGTGGTTAGGATCATGGCTCCTCTTGAGAACACATGTTTAACCACAAATGGCCCTTCGTATGTGGGGGTCCATTTTCCCCTTGGATCACTATGAGGAAGGATGATACGTTTGATTACCAGATCCCCAACTTGATACTCTTGTGGTCTGACCTTCTTGTTAAATGCCCTGATCATTCATTTTTGGTACGTCTGACCATGGCAAATAGCAGTGAGTCTCTTTTCGTCGATTAGATTTAACTGATCAAGTCGTGTCTGGATCCAATCATCTTCGCTCAGATCTGCATCCTTCATTATCCGGAGAGAGGGTATCTGCACTTCGATCGGTAAGACTGCCTCCATGCCGTAGACCAAGGAGAAAGGAGTTGCCCCGGTTGACGTCCTTGCTTAGGTACGGTATCCATGTAGAGAAAACGGTAACATCTCGTGCTAATCTTTATAAGTCACTGTCATCTTCTGCACAATTTTCTTGATATTTTTATTCGCTGCTTCTACAGCCCCATTCATCTTCGGCCGGTAAGGAGAAGAGTTGTGGTGCTGTATCTTAAACTGCTCGCAGAGCTCAGTGATCATCTTGTTATTGAGATTGGTACCGTTGTCTGTAATGATCCTTTCAGGGATGCCGTATCGACAGATCAGATTGTGCCGAATGAACCGTGCCACAACGTTCTTGGTTACTGTAGCGTAGGAAGCTGCTTCAACCCACT
Organism: Vicia faba; assembly: GCA_948472305.1. NCBI lineage: Eukaryota > Viridiplantae > Streptophyta > Magnoliopsida > Fabales > Fabaceae > Vicia > Vicia faba. The sequence continues at coordinate 388,962,945 of OX451740.1, read as the reverse complement.
TCGTGAAGTAATCAATCGCTACCAGGATGAAGCGATGCCCATTGGACGCTGTAGGTTTAATCTCGCCGATCATATCTATGCCCCACATTGCAAACGGCCAAGGTGCTGTCAAGACATTCAGAGGAACTGGAGGAACGTGCACCTTGTCTGCGTAAATCTGGCATTTATGACACGTCCGAGAATGTTGGTAACAGTCGGCTTCCATTGTGGACCAGTAATATCCTGCCCGAAGGATTTTCTTTGCCATGGTGTGTCCACTGGAATGTGTCCCGAATGTACCTTCATGTAGCTCTGCCATGATCCTTTCTGCTTCAGTCTTATCCACACAACGCAGTAAGGTCGAATCATGGTTTCGCTTGTACAAAATGCCATTGCTGAGGAAGAACTTCGCTGCGAACCTTCTCAGAAACTTCTTGTCGTTGACAGATGCACCTTCAGGATATTCTTGAGCTTCCAAGTATCTCTTCACCTCATGGTACCAGGGTTTTTCAGTCACTAACTCTGCCTCAAGATCACAACAGTATGCCGGTTCGTCCAGTTTCCAGATGATGACCCGGGGAGCCTCATTGTCCCATTTGACTTTGAACATGGAAGACATCGTAGCTAACGCGTCCGCCAACTGATTCTCCTCTCTTGGTAAATGTTCAAAGGTTATCTCTGTGAAGTGGGGGATCAATGTCAACACACATTCTCTGTAAGGAATAAGATTCGGGTGTTTCGTATCCCACTCCCCTTTGATCTGATTGATCATGAGAGCGGAATCTCCGAAGACACTCAGAAACTTGATCCTTAAGTCAATCGCAGCTTGGAGACCCATGATGCATGCCTCATACTCCGCCATGTTGTTGGTGCAGTTGAAACATAGCCGGGCAGTGAGTGGAGTATGAGTGCCTCAAGGGGATATTATCACAGCGCCGATACCGTTACCCAAAGCGTTGGATGCTCCGTCAAAGTGCATAGACCATCGGGATCCTTCCTCAGGTCCTTCATCCGGTCCAGGTACTTCACAGTCAGTCACAATCATGATGCTCTCATCTGGAAACTCGAAGTTCATTGACTGATAGTCGTCTACTGCCTGATGTGCCAAGTGGTCTGCCAATACACTTCCTTTGATAGCTTTCTGGGTCGTGTACTAGATGTCGTATTCTGTCAAGATCATTTGCCATCTTGCTATTCTCCCAGACAGAGCAGGCTTTTCAAATATGTACTTTATTGGATCCATCTTTGAGATCAACAAGGTAGTGTGAGTTAGGATATACTGTCTCAGCCGGCGAGCAGCCCATACCAAAGCGCAACAAGTTTTCTCGAGCAGTGAGTATCGGGTCTCATAGTCGGTAAACTTTTTGCTAAGGTAATAAATGGCATGCTCTTTTCGGCCAGACTCGTCATGCTGCCCCAGCACACACCCCATTGAGTTATCGAGTACTGTCAGGTATAGTATTAGAGGTCTCCCTTCAACCGGTGGCATAAGGATGGGTGGTTCTTGGAGATACTCTTTGATTCTGTCAAAAGCGGCCCGACATTCATCGTCACAACGTACTACCTGATCTTTCTTCAGCAGCTTGAAGATTGGCTCACAGGTAGCAGTTAGGTGCGAGATGAATCGAGCAATGTAATTCAGGCGTCCTAAAAAGCCTCTGACCTCTTTCTCTGTCTTAGGAACTGGCATCTCTTGAATGGCTTTAACCTTGGCAGGGTCCACTTGAATACCCTTATCACTTACAACGAAGCCTAGCAACTTTCCAGATCTTACCCCGAAGGTGCACTTGTTCGAGTTCAACCTCAGCTTGTACAATTTCAAATGGTCAAACAGTTTCTACAGATGGTCAAGGTGTTCCTCTTCAGTTTGGGACCTTGCAATCATATCGTCGACATATACCTCAATCTCATGATGGATCATGTCGTGAAATAAAGCAACCATGGCACGTTGGTAGGTTGCCCCAGCATTTTTCAACCCGAATGGCATGACCTTGTAGCAGAAGGTGCCCCACTGAGTAACAAAGGTAGTCTTTTCCATGTCTTCAGGAGCCATCTTGATCTGATTATACCCTGAAAAACCATACATGAAAGAGAACACCTTGTGCTGAGCCGTATTGTCAACCAGAACATCAATGTGAGGTAGGGGAAGTCATCCTTGGGGCTGGCCCTGTTCAGATCCCTGTAATCAACACACATTCTGACCTTGCCATCTTTCTTTGGTACCGGCACCACATTAGCAACCCACTGAGGGTAAGAAGTTACTGCAAGAAACCCGACATCGAATTGCTTCATAACCTCAGCTTTGATCTTCTCAGACATCTCTGGACGCATACGGCGGACCTTTTGCTTAACCGGAGGGCAGTCTTCCTTGGTAGGCAAATGATGGACCACGATGTCGGTATCCAACCCAGGCATGTCTTCGTAGGACCAGGCAAAGATCTCCACATAATCATGTAACATCTGAGTCAACCGTTGCTTCACGCTGAGCTCTAGGTTGGCACCAATCTTGACTTCCTTCCTATTTGCCTCAGTACCCAGATTTATCGTTTCCACCGGCTCTTCATGTGGTTGAATTGCCCTCTCTTCCTGGAGTAACAGTCTTGCAAGTTCTCCAGGCACTTCGCAATCATCTTCACCTTCGTCTTCGGCTAAGTTGATCGGATTTTCGAAGTCATAACTGGCGGTAGCAGAGTCGTTACCAGTGAGATCCAGAGTGGATTGGAACCTGTATGAGTGAGTCTGTGTAAATACAGCTGTTTTGCAATATATAAAGAAAGGAAAGAAAGAAAAGGAGCATAAGATTTGAAGTGCGAGAAAACGTCCAAGGTCTTTATTCATGATATATGAAATGACAATTAATATGCCCTCACAAATGAAGCCACGGTGCCCTGGGTAAGACATTGGGCCATAGAGTTTCAATTCATTGTTTATTACAAATAACAAAAACAAAGGAATTCATTACTGCGTAACGAAAGTAACAGGCGTATGATCTTTAGCAGTCCAATTGGTCAATCGCCATCAGTCGTCGGGTAGATCCAGCTATCGAACTCCGATTCTTCCACTTCATCTTCATCCCCAATAGCATTCACTCTCGAGTTGGTGATGATCACGGGAGGTCTTCCGGTCCTAACTTTGCGCACAGCCCTCTGAGCCTCTGCAGTAAAACCCAGTCCAAACTTGTCAGTTTTTGGTGTAAAATCAGGGAGCCTGCCCCAGTTAGCACATTCACCTTTCTCGATTACAGCCCGGGCGTCCTTCAAGGAAGCCATCTTCAAGGGAAAGTCCTTTTCAACCACTGTTTCCGCTGCTGCCAATGTTGGAGGTACCTCTTCAAAATGCTGAAAGGGGGTTTCAATAAACTCCCCGTCCATCTCAATATACCGGAAGGAATTCAAGTGACTAACCATATACTCCTCCTCCCCCTGCACAGTGACAATCTTCCCTTTGACGGGGTACTTGAGCTTCTGGTGTAGGGTAGAGGTCACTGCCCCAGCTTTGTGAATCCAAGGTCGACCCAGCAAACAAGAATAAGATGGACGAATATCCATCACATAGAAAGTTGAGTCGAAAACTTGAGAACCCACACGAATAGGAATGTCTACCTCTCCATAAACCATCCTCTTCGATCCGTCAAAGGCTCGAACAATGATATTGCTAGGTTTCAACTCCAGGCCCTCACAATCCAACCGGTCTAAGGCCTTTTTGGGTAGCACATTCAGGGAAGAACCGGTGTCCACCAACACGTGAGCGAGAGTAGTGCCCCTGCATTCTATAGAGACATGCAAGGCATCATTGTGGTTCTTTCCCTTAGAAGTAAGGTCAGCATCCGAGAAACCCAAACCATTGTCAACTGTCAAATTGGCTACGCAATCAGTAAACTGGTCTACAGAGGTCTCTTGTGGCACATGGGCCGTCTTTAGAAATGAAATCAGGGCCTTAGCATGGGCCTCCGAGCACAGCAGCAAGGAGAGCATAGAGATCTTTGAGGGTGTATGCCCCAACTGTTCAACAACATTAAAATCACTCTTTTTGATTATTTTAAGAATTTCCTCCATCTCTTGCTGGGAGGCTTCAGCATTTACAGATTTTGGTGCCTCCATCCGGGCAGGCTCATCTTCAATCCCTTTGCCCCGAGCATTAGATGACTCGGCAGCAGGGGAAGCAACTTGATCAGAAGTAGAAACGGGCGCACTTACCGGTGTTATAATGATAGGTCTTCGAATAGCTGGTGGTGCAATGTCAGGCGAGAAGAGCCTACCACTACGGGTAACTTTAGCTGGACCGGTAATATTGCTGATGCTGGTACCGGTATTGAACTCTTGCTTTATTCCAAGTACATATACATCTGCCCCATAGTGCCATGGGACAGCCTTATCAAATTCATAGGGGAGAGGCCCCGGAACAGTAATAACAATGGGTGCCACAGTCATGATTTTAACTGGCTTCCTCGGGGGAGCCTTGATTGGATTGTTGAAAATTGTAACGACAGATACTTCTTCCACAGGAACAAACGGAACAGCGGTCTTCTTGAACAGAATCTCCTTGCTATCCATCAGGCTTTGGATGCCTAACTTCAGCAACGGACAACCAGTAAGGGAAACAGCACACAAAAGGCAACCCTCGCTACAACCCGGAAATAAACCGGCCAGCAGTAGGTTCCTCTTAACAGTCGTCAGAGGGGTAGCTACATCATTCACAGAAACGGCATACAAATCTTCATCAACAGCATTTACTCCATGCTGGGGCATAGGAGCAGTCACCACATTTGGCCTCTCAGGCGCCTCAAATTGTATCTCCTTCGCATCAATAAGGTCCTGCACCTTATTCCTCAGGGCCCAGCAGTCATCAGTAGAATGCCCCGGGCTGTCGGAATGATAAGCACAACGGGAATTTGGATTATACTTGGGAGAGGTAGTATTCACAACCTTCGGGGCCTCTCTAATAGTCACCAAGTTGGTTGATAGCAGCTGCGGCAAGATTTGTGACAAGGTCATACTTAGCCGGGTAAATTCTCTTCTGGGTCTTTCAGCCCTTGGTTGATTGGTTTGCCGAGGAGCGGCAACAGGCTTAGCAATTACCACCGCGTTGACAGATTGGTGGCGCTCTGGTTTGTCTTGCCTCCTAGGCCCATACACAGCACTGGTCTCCTTCTTAAAAGGTTTCTTCTCAGCACTTGAAGACGCACCTTTCTGAATCTTACCGGACTTCATTCCAGCCTCTATTCTTTCCCCAGTCAGAATAAGATCAGTGAACCCTGCAGATGAATTGCCAATAAGATGATTGAAAAATGGCCCGGATAGGTTCCCCAAGAACATATCTACCAGCTCACGGTCTGTTAACGGAGGCTGCACCCTGCCAGCCAGATCCCTCCACTTCTGTGCATACTCTTTAAAACCTTCGCCTGATCCTAGCGACATACCCTGGAGTTGGGTACGTGTAGGAGCAAGGTCGACATTATACTGATACTGCTTGTAAAAAGCAGTAGCCAACTCCTCCCAGTTACGAACCTTGGTTCCATCCAGCTGATAGAACCATTCGAGATGAGTCCCTGAAAGACTCTCCTGGAAGAAGTGGATCCACAAGTTCTTGTCCACTGTGTACGGCTGAATCTTCCGCACATAAGATCTGAGGTGTAGCTTAGGGCAAGACGCCCCGTCATACTTGGTGAAAGATGGTGCTTTAAACTTGTGAGGGATGATCACACCAGTAGATAAACCCAAGTCTCCGAAATCCAAACCAGACACTTGTTGAATCTCCATGGCGTTCAGACGGTCTTCCAACTGCTTGTACCGGTCTTCAGCTGGAGGATACTGTTCCTCATTAAAATCAGTCTCATTGTCAGAGACCACCAGACTTGGAGCCCTTCCCCCCTGGGGACTGTCTTTTCCTACAGAAGAACCAGCTTCCTCATTCTGCAGAGTGTTACCAAACCTCCGGCCCGAGTTGAATAGAACGATTCTCTTCTTCTTCTTCTTCAGGAGCAAAGCCTTCTGCTCTTCTTGACCTTGAGCCAAACCCATGATCAGCTCCTGAAATTGTGCGTTCTGTGCCTGAAGGGCCTTGATAGACATCTCGGTAGATGATTCAGGGTTCATGATGCTGAAATAAACAGCGAAGAACAGTAAGCAACCTAAAAAGAAGAGTACCTGCTATGCACATGATGAATGATATGTGTTTATGCAATGCATTCAAGGGTTCGAAAATTCAAATTTGTTGTAGACAACAAGGAACACACGTTATCATTAAGGAAATAATTGTTTGATACATCAAAGCCTCATGGGCAAACATTACAAAGCAGATCAATCCCAAAAGACACTACGCATCCTCTTCGGAGCAATGTAGGTGTTGAGATTCTTCTCCTCGTGCAGTAGGCGGGTGAGCTCCAAGACCTTCTTTTCACTAGCATGTAGACTGGTCTCCAGAGAATTCCGTTCTTCCTTAAGCTGGATCCAGCTCTTCTGCATCTCTTCCCAGGACGTGGGCATGTCAGGATGTTGAATGGTGTAGGACACCTCTCCTTCCAATACTGGCTCTTTGATCACAGGGAGAACATGAGGATATGGCATCACTAACTTCTGGGAGTGGGCTCGTACCCACTTGAGATAAGGCTCCAACGGGATGGAATTCCTGTGCCCCAGGGTCTTGCTGTCTATCCTACTTGGCATCCTCCAAGCTCTGATAAATCTCTGGCGAAGTCCTTGCGCATCATTGTCGAAGTTAAAAACTATGTCAGGAATTAACATGTCATGAGGGTCGTCCCTCCGAGCATAACCAAACTGTCTCCAAGCCAAGCATGGGTTGTAAGTAATGCCCCCTCTGATTCCAAGTAAAGGAACATTAGGGTACTCCCCGCAACGATCAATGATAGTGACATCCTCTCTGGACCGAGAGCACCAATGTATATCTGCATGTGTAAGAGTCATCAATCTTTGTGACCATCTCAAACCCCGCTCATTCTTCAAAACTGATTGCGGAAGGTGCGAAATAAACCATCTTCCCAGGAGAGGAGTACAGCACATAAGGACACCTCTTTTTCTCATGGTTCGAGTGTAACATGAGTGAAGGATGTCCCCCAGCAACGTAGGTATAGGATTCATGGACATGAAGATCTGGACAACACTGATATCTATAAGCTGATCTGGATTAGGGAACAACACCAAACCATAGACAAGGAGGGCCACAACTTCTTCAAAATCTTGTAGGTCAAGGGAGTTCCAACATTCTTGGGCCTTCTCAAACAGAAACCTGGCTAAGAACCCTTTGATACCACTTCTAACTTCCCAATGTCCCTTGAGGTCAGATAGTTGTAGGTGTAAGGCTTTAGCAATCTCTTCAAGCTTGGGTTCCTTTTCTGTACCGTTGTAGGGTAGTTGATCAAGGATAGGGATCTTCAGAAGCCGAGAGAACTCTTCCAATGTAGGCACCAGTTGATAATCCAGGAAAGTGAAACAGTGATGCAGAGGGTCAAAGAACTGGAACAGGACCTTTATCATATCTTCCTCAATGTTGGTGTTGACCAAGCTGATGAGTCTATCATGTCTCTCACTGAATGAAGAGCTCTCGGGAATCCTGGATATAAGCTCCTTAAGCTGAGGGGGGATCCTTACAAGGCTGATCTGAATTGTCTTTCTGCGAACAGTTTCCATGTCCTACAAAACAAGAACAAAGATGAAGATTCGAACCCCTGAAATGGTTAGTAAATGCATATGATGCTGTATGATGTCATGATGCTATGATTAAACACACCACAAATATTTACAAAGGCAAACATGATAAGGCACACAAGTTACACAAGACAAGCCCTTAGAGTTTAGGCCTGCATGGGGTCTGGGTATTACCCTCTTGAAGTTGGTGGGTTCAACCTGTCCTATTAGAAGTAACCAGGTTCTAAGGGTCCCAACATCACTGGATTGCTTTCATTGTTCATCGTTTCGATTTAGCCACTGAACTGGCGACCGAAATATTCCAGGAAAGCAACCCTCAATTGAGTGTAGTATCGAGTATCAACCAACCTCGGACTGCACCAAAGTCAGTTATCTCACTACCCTAAAGAGGCCAAGATAGTTCAATTAAGGTTCCTAAGGTTAGTTGATGCTTCACGACACCACGCGGAGGCCCCGTACTCTCCTTGACTGAACTCAAGGGTTACCGGTACACACCAAAGTGCCACATCAACGTAGCAGACTGCTTCAACCATGTCGGTATACCCCGCACAGTTCCCTCACAGCCTTGTTGCTACTTTCTAAGAAGGTATCCCCAGATTCGGGTAAGGATCTATAGAACTCCCAAGACAGTCCCACAATAATAAAGCAAACAAGTCAAAGCAATTGAAAACACAAGTGATCTTAGTCCTAAGGTACACCTCACTTTAAAGCACTCCCCAGCAGAGTCGCCAGTTCTGTGATCGGTGGATCTGGAACTGACTGTTTAACGCTGGTTCGCGAAATGTCGCGGAAGCAAGAGTCGCCACCGTCTTTTATTTTCTCCAACATGGACAGGACAAAAGCACAACAAAATTCCTTATGAGATAGTTTCTCGGTTCGGGAGGTAGATTTATAGAAAGGGAAGGTGTTAGCACCCTTTCTATCCATGGTTATCCATGGGCTCTTAGATACTTGCTCATTTGTGTTTTCAAAAGTGTTTGCTTTTCAAAGTGTGAGTGGGTTTGAAAAAGTTTCGTTTAAAGATTTCAGATCGACTCTTGTATCAGTCCTCAAGAGTGTTTGAAAAATTGTTTTGAAAGCTTTTTTGAAAGTGTCGGTGTAAAAAGAGTTTTGATTTGTTTTTTAGAGCAAGTATCTATGAGTCATCTACCTACCCTAAGGAATTAGGCTGTGTAAATGTCCTTAAGGTAGTGCCATCCCACCATTGAGAGGTAGGTAGCACCACCGTTGGAGGTGTTCGGGTCAATTCGTTTGTAGGGACAGTGTGGTCACCAGAGCAACAGTATGACACCTTAGAAGCTACCCTTATGCCATTGATCCTTTTTAATTCCAAGGCAACCGTTTTGAGGCAACTAGATCATGTCATGGACATAAGGACTTACTAAAATGTCCTATACTCGACGACCACGTTTCGAGGGGCAAGGCAACAGTGAGGCGTACCCTAGGAGTGGTGTGTGAATTGTGTGTCATTTTCAGTTATTATTTGTCTTGTCATACATTGGGTGATCTACGCTTTTGATTTTATTTGGGCATACATTCTTTCATGTGATTAACAGTTTAAAGGTGCGGAATTTTAAAGTGCGGAAAAATAAAAGTCCTACGCTATTACAAGGCGCGGGTCTATACATCGCCAAATTAACAAAGACCCGATTTTAAATAAAAGTGCGGAAAGTAAATGTCCTAATTACTATTACAAGGCCTTGGGGCAATTACATAATATTTAAAATGAAAAAATAGAAGCAAACGCGCGAAAAGAAATTATAATCGAAGGTGCGAGGGCGTTGGACCCTTTAAAGAGATTAAATTGAAATTATAAATTAATTAAATTATTTAATAAGAAAGGAAATGATTTTTTTATGTTTTTTTTGTATTTAATGAAAATAAAGGAAGAAAATTAGTTATTATTGGAAACCCTAATTCTACACTATTTTTAATTTGTTAAAGAAAAATATTTAAGTTTAAACCTAATTTACTAATTGTTTAATTATAAGAGTATTTACAAAATTAATTAATAGTTAATAATAATTATAATAAGAAAAAATTTATTTATTGAAAAAAAGAGTACAATGCTAAAAAACCTAATTTTTATGTATTTTATTTATTTAAGAAAAAGAACATTAAAGTTAAACCTAAAATTAAACTAAATTGATTATTGGAATTTATTTACAAAATTGATAGAAATTAATATTAATAAAACATATTTTTATTTTTTGACTTTTCTGATTTTTTTGTGTTAAAAATTATTTTGTGGAATTAATTAAAACAATAAAACAAATTAAAAAGAATTAAAAAGAAAAAGAAGAAAATTAGAAGGAAGAATACAAACAGCAGGGGGGTGCCTTGGCCAATTTGGAGATGCTTAGAAAGCAGTTTGGCCCACTGATCCCAAGCCCATGTTGACTTTCAGCGCTTGCATATGGCATGGTCAACTAATGTGCATGATGGACCTCACATCCTGACCTTTGGATTCATCTCCTCGGACATTTGGCAAGCCAAGGCGTTGGGTGCATGGTACTCCTTTGAGTGAGATAATCACCTGAACATGTTAACACAAAAAATATGGAGAAATATGGGGGACCTGGGAATCGAACCCAGGTCCCAATACCTGCCAGCCAAGTCATCTTCCACCAAGCCAAACGCGTTTATTTGTTAATTTAATGGACACTGATCAATATATGCAAAAAGTGCAATTATTCTGGAACAAACGAAAAAACGCGCCAATGATTTGAATGCACCACTCACGTTCCTCCACGCATCATCTTCTTCAATTGTTCTAAAATAAAAAGCATTTAAATAGCGGGGGTTTTAAACCCCCACAAACTGAAAACGTCAAAATAGCGATTAGATGTACAATCAATATAAAAAAAGCGCGATGACATCAATCGTTTCGTCTTGTTCTGACGAGTTTGCCTGTGTTAGTTTGATGGTCCAATTTTGCCTTATGAAGGAATCCCCAAATCTGGAGCTCTGAAACCCTAAAACGCTTCCATGGCAATTTTTGATACAGGGCCTAATAACTCAATTGGGTTGTGTCATTAGCTTCAGAAAGTGCACATTAGTATAAATCAATGCTTAAAACGTATAAAAAATGTATGCAAATTCAAACACGAAAGTGAAAAAAGTTATGAACATGGAAACTTCATTCTACCAATTCTTGAGGTTAGGGGAGTGGAAAAGGATTGAGACACGTTCAAGAAAGTCCCAGCAAGCCTTTGGAATGGATTGTAGGCTTTGAATCACACTAGAACTATATTTTCAGTTTCAACTTTTTTTGTGAAAAATGCAAGTTTTGTTCTTGATCTTGCAGCGCAGCTTTCTTCTCCTTGGCATTAGGGTTGTGTTATGCTTATGTATGTGAATGATTTAGGTTAGAAAAACTGGCCCAAAATCCATGTATTCAATGATTCAATATTTGACTTTCAAGCATCTTTTTCCAAATCTCTTTGCCATGAAACTATTGCCAATCATGAGAAATCTTGCCTTTTTGAGTATGCACGAAATATTTGATTCATTATGAGTGAAATCTCTGCACAAAAAGATTCAAAACCTTTATTTTAGTATTTTTCTCATATTTAATTTTAATTAAATGAATTAATAGGATTAAAAACTCAATTAATTAATTGAAAATAAGAAAATAACTCCCCTTTGGGTCAATGGGTCGTGCATAGCTTTTGGGTGATGATTCTTGGAAGAAATTGAGGCCCATTAGCAATTTTGAGGCATTTGAAGCAAAGTTGACTTTTCAAAATTCCTAAAAATTTCCCAAATTCCACAAGGCATATCTTGCTCAATTTTTAAGCTTTGATCATGTTCTTGGACATTTTGGAAAGGTATTGAAGTCCTCTAACCAATGCCTTTGGTCCCATGTCATTTTGATTTACCAATCTCAAGTTATGGTCTTTGAATTAAAGTGTCTTTTTGTTGACTTTTGAAAATGACCTATAATGTGGAGATTGATAACTTTTTGTGAGAGAATTTCTTGGACTTGAAGTGTGAAGAGGAGTTGTAGGAAATGTAATTCTCTTCAAAATGAGCTTTGGATGGAATTTTTCTGATAAACCATGTGGAAGTTATGCCTTGGTCAATTTGCAGTTGACTTTTTCAACTGTCCAAAAATAGAAACTTTTGCATCTTGAGACTTTTTGAGCCATGCTTTGAGAATCATGATCAAGAATTGATCAAATGATGTTTGTGGCTTCAAAATAAGATGTTGACCAAAAATTTGGACTTTTGACTGTCAAATGACCATTTTGCCCCTACAGTTGACTGTTGAGCAATTAGGGTTTTTGACTGTGCAATTTTGTGCTGTGAGTCTTGAAACTTGACATGAGGATGCTTGACAATGTTTATAGGTATGTGGGACTTGTTTGGACCCTTGGAAACTTCAATTTCTTTGCCAGAACCAAAACCCTAATTTTTGACTGTTAGGAGGCCATTGGACTGTGCAACCTTTGAGAGATTTTGAACCTTGACCTTGGCAAATCTTGAAGAAAATGGGAGGGCAAATTTTGGGGTACAACAGCTGTCTAAAGTGATTGAAAAAAAATTAAACAATTATAAGGATAAGCGCTGCTAAAGGGGGGGAATAGACAGCGCTTGATAAATGCGTTGTCTAAAGTTCCACATTAAAAGTGATGTCTATACCTTTAGCAGCGGAGGTTTTAGTAGCGCTTTTAAGCGCCGTTAAAGGCCTAAAAAAGCGCTGTCTAATCCCCTGTTTGGCATAGTGATGTCAGCTCTAAATCTATCTCTAGAGTTCAGAAACTAACAGGTAATCATCCTAGATAAGAATCTAAGCAGTATATGTCTATAACAACTCAAATCACTAACACATAGTAAAAATCCAGGACAACAATCCACAAAGATTCGTAAATAAAGTTTAATATAACACCAAGGAAGACAAATATACATCAGTTCAAAGAAATACAAACCCAACCAATAGAGAATACACAAAGAAAAAGAGAAATGATTTGCAAATCTATCGGTTTGTCAGTGCCGATCAAAGAGCAATCCACCCTAAATCATCCGTATGCAAGCTCCATAGTTATTATCTAAGCTAATCCTAACAAAATTTACAGGTTGATGGAGTTGGGAGCAAAAACTTCCCCTAAATCATACCTAAAAATAAGCTGAAATAAAATTTATAAAACAAATCTCATCAGACCACGCTAAGCGGGCCTGGTGCGCTAAGCACAACTTACTTATTTTACACATCAAACCGACCTAAACCGCGCTAAGCACGTTATCCACGCTAAGAGGGCTTCAAAACATTGGTTTTGCCAAATTGTCAAACGCAAGAAGCGCGCTACAAAATACGTTGAGAGGTACTCGCACTTAGCGGCCTTTGCGTGCTAAGCGGGCTCTTCTAGACAGAATATCCCAAAACTGGTCTTTTATTTCGAAAACACGCATCCAGAGTCGTGCCTTCGACACCTTATTCCTCAATGCTCTAAAATGCAACAAATACCTACAAAATGAATGGAAAAACATCAAACGACACACTATGTACACAAAGACACAAATAAAAAAAAACTAAACGTATTTACACAAAAGTCGGGTTTACTCAACAATATTAATAATAAAAAGTCGATAAGTGCAAAAAAAAGTATATACAAAAATAACTATAATTTGCACTTATCAAACTCTCCCCAACTTGAACTTGTTTGTCCTCAAGCAAAACCAAACAAATCAAAGAACCAAAATTAATCAACAAAATATCATGAATCAACAAGTTTTGAAAATGGAAAAAAATGCAATGGCTCAATTGAAAAACGGTAGACACGAAGAAACATACCTAATACTAAACTACAAAGATAACATAAACATGAAACAAATGTCAAATACAAAGAATATGCCAAACATTCTAAAACAATACTAGTTCAAAAATGAATCACACCTAGCAAACATAATCATCGGTAGATGAGAAACACACAAAAATGGGGTATTCTCACTCATCCAACACTCTTGAAAACAATAGACTAAATTATGCATTCATCCAAAAATTTATATTGAAAATACAAAAGCAAGAATCTCAAGGGATTTTCAAGGTTGTAGCGTGGTCGGATGAACAAACAAGGGATAATTCCTAAGGCTAATTGAAACAAAAACTTGCCTAAACCTAAGGGAGTGATCAATTCCCCAAAGTTTAAAACAATAGAATTTCAATCAAACTTCTTCTTCATCCCAAGTTTTACACCAAACACACATCACTTATTAACACAATATTATTTCAAACTCTTTTTGTTTTTATTTTTCAAAGCTTTTTTTAATTTATTTTCTTCATTTCTTTCTTTCTCAGCCTCATAACAATCACAACATAAGCACATTAATATTTCTCTCCCCAACTTGAATTCAACCTATTGTAACCCAAAATTTTCCCTCTCATTTATCAAGATTTTCCTCACAAGACTTCTTGGACTCAAGACAAGATTAGGGTTTGGTCAGCTCAAGACATCACCTTGCACTGATAGCCTGAAATTAGGGTTTGAGTTTGCACAAGGATTTTTGGATCTTCAATACTTCATGTGACTTTCATACACCATCTTGGACCCCTAAGATTGCTCATACCAAGTGTCAAGCCTTGAATCACATTTTTGCCCAGTCAATTGGACAATTGACCTAAAAATCAGTTGTATTGGGGAAAAAGTCAATTATGGCCAATTTATAGTCAAACTTCATAATTTTTGATCCACAACAATATTTTGGACTCATATGTACCATTTTATCAAGTTTGGATCACAACTCCTCAAGAAATTTGATCAGATCATCAAAAGGGCAAAATGGTCAAAATTAGGGTTTTGATTGAGAAAGGGCAATTTCTGATTTTTAACCTAGCCAATGACCATTTGGGTTCAAACATGATTTCAAGGACTCAATGGCATCATCTTGACCTATAAACATGGTTCAAAATATCTCAAGTACATAGGATTGACAGATGAATTTTGCAGTCAACTGATCAAAAGTCAACTGTACACTGAAAAGTCAAACTTTGACTTTTTGGTCAAAATCAAGTACCAAGGGTCATAATTCATCAAGATATGTCAAAATATGAAACTTGTTGATCAAGAAAACCAATTTTGAAAATTAGGGTTTTGAATTTGAAAAAGTTCATAACTTAGAATTTTTCTAAGTATGGAAATTTTCTTATTTTTCCCAACCTTTCATAACTTTTCACCATGATGCAATTGGATTCAAAGAAAACTTCCAACATGAAAGTTGTAGTCCTACATGAAATCTACAACTTTGATTCACAAAGTTTTCCTAAAAGATGATTGGATCTCAAGTTATGAATTTGTGAATAGGGGTCCATGAACTAAATAACTTAGTGAAAATTTGCCCTAATTTAGGCAGGTTTTTGACCCAACTTCGTGGACATTTTTCACCTAGTTCCAAGAGGTATCTCAAAATAAATTTCAAAGATTGATTGTAGAGAATGTTGCAAGCTTTCCAAAATGTCCAAGAACTCTCCAAGATCATTTGTGGTAGGGAGAATCGAAGAAGAGAAAATGACATTTTGTCACTTTTGTTCAAACCATTTTCACAATGCATCAAGTTGCAAATCTGATCAAGCATGCTTGTACCTTACATTACAGGTCCTAAACCCCTTCCGCACTCCATAATTAAATGTTAAATTAGTGGATAAAGGCTTTGTTTTGGTTTTTGAAGCATTGTACAAAGAATAAATCCATAAATGGCATAAAGGGCACATTGCCATTTTCATAAAGTAAGCTTTTCCAACTTTATCAGCCTTGAGCCTTGGACTTGTTCTTGTGGTGCAGAAAATTTCCACAGGAATTAAGCAAAGCATACCAACTGTTATCAGCCCTTGAGGTAGCTAGTACAGGCCCTTTTCATAAGTCTTGTCACTTTTCTTAAAATGCAAGAAAGTTGGCCAAAAATGAAAAACTTGTATATCTGATAAAGGGGGGACTTGGCATCATTCCATATACATTCAAAAACTTGTTACAAGCTAGAATGCGAATTCTTATGATCTAAAACACTCTCAAACTCAAAAAACACAAATTCCTGCCCAAACAGGGCAGCTTCTGCAAAATCTTAGCCAAGTCATATTTTGCTCGTGCGTTTTGCCTCTTGACACTTGAAACACTTCATCCACATCATATCCAAGCTATCAAAGCCCTTACATTGTTGCTATAACCCCTACTTCAGCCATCACCATTTTCATTTTGGAAGGTTGCAGCTTGACTTCTACAGAGAGTTCCAGTCATCCACAAGGCAAGCTAAGCATTGGAATAGCTTGAAGGAACTTCAAGGAAGCTCACATGATCCTCAGGCCTCACTCAAAGTCCCCAGATTTCCATATCCAAATCCAGCTGAAGGAGGTATTTTTCAAAACTTTATCTCTCTATTTTGGCATCCTCAAGCCACGATTTGTGAAGCAAAAATGTAGTCTCTAGCATGGTGAAGCTGTACATATGCATAGTTGTCATTTATATTAACTGAGCTAAGAGAATTTTATTGTTGAACATGCTGAAAAAATTAGGTCAGAAATTAGGGGTGATTAAATTCTCTCTGATCTTTGAGAGTTAGTTTACAAATTTTATATCATTGGAATCGTGATATGAAATGCTACATTTTTTGTGTTATAAGTTTTTGTTTTTGTGCAAAGAATAGAGAGTTACAGGTTTGAAGCAAATACGCGCGCAAATGGAAGAAGCTGGAGGACAGGGATGACTGTCATGGGCCTGGCGTGCCTTGGGCTTGTTGTTTTGACTTTTCACACCCCCTGATCCACTATTTGCACCCCCTGTTTCATATTTTTTATTTTTACATATTTTCTCATATTTTTTATGTTTATTGATTTTAATAATTTTTTATGAATATTAAAAAATCACAAAAATATTTTCTTAATTTTTTGTAATTTTTTTTAAATTTTTTTTCCACATATAAAAATAGTTTTATTTTAAGAAATAGAATCTATTTTCTTATAAAAAATTGTAAATACATTAAAATACTATACATTTTTATTTTTATTATTTAACACATAAAAATAATTATTTTCACACATATTTAATTTTTAATATTGTATATAATATTACTTATATTTTCTTATACAAAAAAATAGACAAAATAATAATAGAAAGCATAATTTTCTTTTTAATCAAAAAATTAGGGTTTTCCCTTTCAAAAATAATAATGTTATTTTTTCTTATTTTTTAGGACTTAAATAATTTTTATTTTCTCATACATAAAACAAATACAAAATATTTTTGCATAATTACATTTTATTGCATTTTTATTATTTGTATTTTTATTTAATTTGCACAATAATTCAATTGGGTTGTAATAGTATTTCAGGGTTTATTTTTGTGCAATATCCCCATTCAAAAACTTGTATCCCCCTTCCCATAATAATTGTTGTAATAGTTTAGTTTACTTTATGCAATTTATCGTATTTATACTTGTGTAGTAAACTAGGGTTTTGCATGATAAGACCAAAATCAAACAAATAGAATGACCTAATCCAAGACAATCAAAATTCATGTAAAATGACACACATTGCACACAAGCACCCTTAGGGTTTCACCCACTTGGTTTCCTTAAAATAAATGGCCATGGTATGCATGCAAAGTATCTTGGCAAAACAAAACAAAACAAAAGATCATAGTCCCTCAATGACGCTATCAAAAGGTTGCCTAAAACAAATGATCTTGGTCCCTCAAACATGCTAAGATACTTGGCAACATTGCTATCATGGTCATACGATGACCCACACCGTCCCGTTTAACATCGAAAGATAGAGTTGTTTACTAAATCAATGGTAAATCAACAATGTCAAAGGAATAAAAATGCATAGGAAAGACATTTGAGTAGGGTAGATAGTTCTAAGTTACTTGCTCTCTTCCAAACAATCCTTGCTATTTTCAAAACAAACACACACATTTTCAAAAAATTTCCAAACACCTTTCAAAACATTGAAACATTTTTCAAAAGACAAACATCTTTGTATTCATTCTTACGAACGAGAATCATTACAAAGATTGCCTAAATGATGGCCTCTTTTCAAAATACTTTCAAAAACCACACAAAGCACCATTTCAAACAAATTCAAAAGCAAAGCAAGTGATCTAAACAAGTAACTAAGAGCCCATGGAAAACCATGGATGAAAAGGGTGCTAGCACCTTCCCTTTTCATAATCTACCCCCCGAACCCAAGAAAACATCTCAAAGGTCTTTCCTGTGCTTTTTTACCTTTCCTTTTGGATAAAATAAAATTCGGTGGCGACTCTTGCTAACCGCAACATTTGCAAACACAAACATAAAACCTCAAGTCAGTTCTCCCACCGTATCACAGAACTGGCGACTCTACTGGGGAAAATAATAAAAGTGGGGTTACCTTAGGGTTTAGATCACCTTTATTTGCTTACAATTGCTTGACTTGTTTGCTTTACACTTTGGTTCTATTGTTTGGGTTTGAATCCTCTACCCGGATTTGGGAAACATTTATAGGTAAATAGAAATACGTTATGGAAACTGTGCGGGGTATACCGACACGGTCTAAGCAATAGCTATGTTAGTGTGACATATTTGTGGGTACTGGTAGCCTTTGAGTCAATCAAAGAGAATACGGGGCCGCTGAGTGATGTCATGAAGCACTAACGAACTTCTAGAACCTTTACTTGACCAACTTGGCCTTTTAGGATGTAGTGAGATGACCGGCTTTGGTGCAGTCCGAAGTTGGTAGATACTCGATACTACACTCATTGAGGGTTGGTTCCTTGGAATATTTCAGTCGCCAGTAAAGAGGATGAATTGAAACAATGAACAAAGAAACAATCTGGTGATATTGAGCTCCTTAGAACCCGATTACTATTTCTAGGACAGGTTGAGCCAACTAAACTTCAAGAGGGTACTTACCTATGAAAACCCATGCAAGCCTAAACTAGGAAATTGTGTGACTTGCTTGTACATATATACTTGTGCATAACATCATGAACATCATGAAGCATCATATGCATCCACTAACCATTTCAAGGATTTTGGAATTTCATCTTTGTTCCTGTTTTGTAGGTTATGGATTCACTTCGCAGGAAAACTATCCAAGTCAACCTTGTAAGAATTCCTCCATAACTCAAGGAGCTAGCTTCAAGGATTCCTGAGAATTATCCATTCACCGAGAGGCATGGTAGTCTACTCAACTTAGTCACTTCCAACACAGAGGAAGACATGATGAAAGTTCTTTTCCAGTTCTTTGACCCTTTGCATCACTGCTTCACATTTCCTGACTACCAACTTGTGCCCACTTTGGAGGAATTTTCTCAACTCTTGAGGATTCCTATTCTCAATCAACTACCCTTCAATGGTACGGAAAGAGATCCAAAGCCAGAAGAGATTGCTCAAGCCCTGCACTTGCACTCATCTGATGTCACAACCCATTGGGAAACTATAAGTGGTGTCAAAGGCTTCTTGGCAAAGTTCTTGTTTGAGAAGGCCCAAAGCTGCTGGAATTCCTTGGACTTACAAGCTTTTGAGGAGATTGTAGATCTTCTCATCTATGGGATGGTCTTGTTCCCTAACCCTGACCAACTCATAGATGTGAGTGCTGTCAAAATATTCATGTCTCGCAACTCGGTGCCTACTTTGATTGGGGATATCTTACACTCTTTTCACACTCGTACAATGAGGAAAAGAGGTGTTCTCATGTGTTGCACTCCTCTCTTGGCAAGATGGTTTATTTCTCATCTTCTCCAATCGGTCTTGAAGAATGAGCAAGGTTTGAGGTGGTCACAACGATTGATGACTCTTACACATTTAGATATTCATTGGTGTTCTCGATCCAAAGAGAATGTTATCATCGTCGACCATTGTGGGGAATTCCATAATGTCCCTCTAATTGGCATTAGGGGAGGCATCACCTACAACCCCTACTTGGCTCTAAGACAGTTTGGTTATGCCCGAAGGGATGGCCCACATGATATGCTGATTTAAGGATTGGTTTTCGACTTCGACAACGACAATCAAGGACTCCGACAAAGGTTCATCCGAGCTTGGAGGATGCCAAACAAGGTAGATAGTAAGACCTTGGAACACAAGAATTCCATCCCTCTTGAGCCTTACCTCAAGTGGGTATGAACCCGCGCCAAAAGTCTTATGATGCCTTACCCCTCCATTCTCCCAGTGATTGTAGAGCCTGTTATGGAAGGAGAGGTTCCATACACCCTCCTACATCCTGACATGCCAACATCACTCGAAGACTTACAAAGGAGTTGGATACAGCTCAAGGGAGAGCACGATACTTTCGAAGCCCAATTCTACGCAAGAGAGAAGAAGGTTTTAGAACTCACTCGGCTACTTCACGAAGAGCAGACTCTCAACACCTACATTGCACCAAAGAGGATGCGCAACGTATTTTTACCTTAGAGTTTTATATTATTTTGCCCAAGGGGCATTGATGTACTAACAATTCTATCTTATTAAGGTGACGTGTGTTTCTTTTTTGTTTAAAACAAATTTGAATTTCTGAATTCTTGAAAGCATTACATGAATACATATCATTCATCATATGCATAAACAGGTCTTCACACCAAGTTTCCTCATCTCTCTGCTGTTTATTTCAGCAAGATGGATATTGAACAAACGGTCAAAGATTTGCAAGCTCAGAATTCACAATTTCAACAACTACTCTTAACCTTAGCCAAGGGGCAGGAGGAGCTCAATACTCTGCTAGAGAAAGAGAAAGAGAAAAAGAAGAATAAGCGAGCCGGTGTGGTTATCATGGGCAGAAGGTTTGAAGGACAAGCCAGACGGACATTGGAATTCCCATCAACATCTGAAGAGGGGGAAGGAAAAGGAAAAGGAAAAGGAACGACAGTGCCCTCAGATTCTGAATTAGAAGAAGAAGAGGAAAAGGACTACTCCGAACAACAATACCCTTCGACCGATGACAAATACAAAAACTTGGAAGAACGTCTAGCTGCTATGGAAGTACAGAGAATACCGGGTCTAGATTTTGAGGAGTTAGGGCTGGTATCAAGAATTGTAATCCCTCCTAAGTTTAAAGTGCCACTGTTTTCTAAGTATGATGGGGTGTCTTGTCCCAAGATGCACCTACGATCTTATGTAAGAAAAATTCAACCATATTCCGCTGACAAAGACTTATGGGTCCATTTTTTCCAAGACAGTTTGTCAGGAACGCAGCTTGATTGGTTCTACCAGTTGGAGAGGGCAGATGTCCATAATTGGGAAGACTTGGCAGCGGCCTTCTATAAACAATATCAATATAAAGCCAACTTGGCGCCAACCCGTACTCAGTTACAGAATATGGCTATGGCTACCAATGAGGGCTTCAAAGACTACGCCTAAAAGTGGAGGGATTTAGCCGGAAGGGTGCAACCACCTTTATCTGAAAGGGAGCTAGTGGACATGTTCCTGGGAACTTTGTCAGGTCCTTTCTTTAATCACCTGATTAGAAGTTCCTCTGCAGGATTTACTGAGTTAATTCTAACTGGCGAGAGAGTGGAAGCTGGTATAAGAAGCGGGAAAATTCAGAAGGACGCATCTACTTCTGCTGCTGTGAAAAAGCCCTTCACGGGAAAGAAGGAAGTGTCTGCTATCTATGCACAGAGGAATCATGGAAGAACCGAACAAAGACCAACAGTGGGGGCCGTTATGATTCAAAAGTCTGCATCACACCAGCCAAGAAACAACCAGCCGAGAAATAACCAGCAAAGGGTGGAAAGGCCTGTAAGGAAATTCACCAAGATAAACATGACTCCTGCTCAAGTCCTACCACATCTTCTGAAGTTTAATTTGGCCATGCTAAAAGAGGCCCCTAAAAATCCCAATATTGCATCTCCACATTACCATCCGAATGCCAGGTGCGCTTACCATTCAGAAAGTCCAGGGCACGACACCAACAACTGTTGGGCTCTGAATAACAAGATTCAAGATCTTATTGACACAAAGGAATTTGAATTTGAAGCTCCTGAGAAACCGAATGTTATCTCCGCTCCGATGCCTAGGCATGGACACAATGCCAATGTTGTGGAAGAAGATCTGTTTGTTTCTACGGTGGATGAACTGTTAACTCCTCTCCTAACCATCAAGTTGAATTTGTTGAAAGTTGGGGTGTTCCTAGGTTGTGATCTAGATTGCCATACTTTCCTGTCCTCATCATTTGATTGTCCTCTGTTGAAGAAAGGTATCCAACAACTGATTGATAACAAGGAAATTTTGTTTGAGAAAGCTCCTATTTCACTTATTCTAGTTCCAGAAGTTTCAATAATAACCATATACGCCAATCCTTCTAAGGTTCCTAAAAAACCCGTTAGGATTACATCTGCTCCAGTAACTACTCCGTTAAAGATAACAATGCCCAGGCCAGCCCCATACAAATCCGATAAAATGGTACCATGGAACTATGGTGGAGAAATCTACTATCATGGTGTCAAACAGATTGAACAGACTGCCAAAGACGAGAGCTCCGAAGAGGACAATTCCGACATTAGTAACATTGCCAGAACAAGAAAAATTACTCGTAGTGGAAGAATTTTCTCTCCAGAGATTGCGCCTCCAAAGGCAGACTCTGGACCCGTGGCCGTTCCGAAGATTACCCCTACACCAGTGATTGTACCTGCAAGTGTACCGACCAACAAAGAAGACAATGCAATTCTTATCCCTACTTCCACTACTGAGGATAAAGGAAAGAATGTTCAAGAGGAGCCTGTCCTGACGAAGGCTCAATCACTGGTTATTCCTGAGACATCCAAGAAGGAGATGGAAAAAATCCTGAGGATAATTAAGAAAAGTGATTATGATGTGGTGGAACAACTGGGGCAGACCCCCTCCGAAATCTCTATGTTAGCCCTGCTGTTGTGCTCTGAGGCACATGCTAAAGCTTTGGTCAAATTTCTGAAGACGGCTCATGTGCCGCAAGAGACGTCTGCAGATCAATTCCAAGAGTGTGTGTGGCCAGTATGACAGCTAACAATGGCCTGGGCTTCTCCGATGCTGACTTGACATCCAAAGGGAGAAAACACAATGACGCACTACATGTCTCGGTGGAGTGTAGGGGAACGACCTTAGCCCATGTCTTGGTTGATACGGGATCATCTCTGAATGTTTTGCCAAAGAAAGCCCTTGATAGGTTGAATTGTGAGGGGCTGACATTAAAACCCAGCAACATCATTGTGAGAGCATTTGACGGCTCTAAAAGGATGTTCCATGGGGAGGTGGACATCCCAATCAAGGTGGGAACCCAGACGTTAAATTCAACTTTCTACGTGATGGACATCCGTCCTTCTTACTCTTTCCTGTTGGGATGACCCTGGATTCACAATGCTGGTGCAGTCACCTCCACCTTGCATCAGATGCTGAAGTACCCCGTCCAAGGGAACATCATAATTGTCCATGGGGAAGAGGAGTATATGATTAGTCATCTGAATTCCTTCCGTTATGTGGAGTTAGATGGCGAATTCATAGAGACCCCTTTCCAACAATTTGAAGAAGTCTCTGAAGAAATAGCGGCGACCAAGGCGGTATCCTTAACTTCTGTGATCACAAGACTTGTACCTCGAATGTACTCTCTAAAGGATGCAAGGGAAGTGGTGGAAGAAGGCGGATCCACCATCTGGGGGAAGCTTCCAGACTTTCCTTTCAAATTAGACAAGTTTGGCCTAGGGTTTACTTCGAATGGTTAGAAGGTTGTGCATTGCGCCCGTGTCGGAGGGCCACCTGTGAAGATCAGCCACCAAGGGGTCAATGCATTAGAGGACAGTGAAGAAGAGGGCAGCCTGGAAGACTGGATATTTCCTACTATCAGTGGAGGACTATGCAACTGGGAAGCAAAAGACTTTGTTCCGATTACTTTCATAACTCAGTAATTTATCTTTTCCATTTCTGTTGGATCTGTAATAATTTGCAAACAATTCGTACTTTTTCAACCTTGTGTCTTACCCGAGGCACAACGGTCCATTTGTAAGGGTTCTTATTTCATTTTCTTATGTCATTTAATGAATCATGGACGCTTTTCATATTTAAACCTTTTATGCTCATTGTCTTTCTTTTACATTTTGTTGTTTTAAGATGGATATACCCTTACACACACCGACACTCACAAATGCAGGTACCCTTCCATTCCGGAACCCATGGGTAATGATACTGTTATAGCCTTCAGTGACTCTGAAGATCTGATCTACCAAGCCGAATACGAAGGTGAGGAAGATTGTGAGGTGCCAGGGGAATTGGCCAGACTACTACAATAAGAGGAAAGAGCAATTTAGCCTCATGAAGAGCAGTTGGATACAATCAACTTAGGAACTGAGGATGATAAAAAGGAAATCAAGATAGGTGCCAATCTAGAGCCGAGTGTCAAGGAACGCCTAATTCAGCTACTGCATGATTATGTTGAGATCTTTGCATGGTCATACGAAGACATGCCGGGACTTGATACAGACATTGTGGTACACCGTCTACCCACAAGAGAAGACTGTCCACCAGTGAAACAAAAAGTCCGCCGCATGAGACCTGACATGTCAGAGAAGATCAAAGCAGAAGTTATGAAGCATTTTAATGCTGGATTTCTTGTTGTTACTTCCTATCCATAATGGGTTGCTAACATTGTGCTCGTGCCTAAGAAGGACGGCAAAGTGAGAATGTGCGTGGATTATAGAGATTTAAACAGGGCCAGCCCTAAAGATGACTTTCCACTTCCGCACATCGACATCCTGGTCGACAACACAACTCAACACAAAGTATTTTCCTTCATGGACGGATTCTCAGGCTATAACCAGATCAAAATGGCACCTGAGGACATGGAGAAAACTACATTTGTCACACAGTGGGGTACGTTCTGCTACAAAGTGATGCCATTCGGACTGAAGAATGCCGGGGAAACCTATCAACGCACCATGGTAGCTTTGTTTCATGATATGATACATCATGAGATAGAGGTTTACGTAGATGACATGATAGCCCGATCACAAACTGAAGAAGAACACCTTGATCACTTGCAAAAGTTGTTTGTCAGGTTGAAAGAGTACAAGCTCAGATTGAACCCAAACAAGTGTACATTCGGTGTCTGATCCGGTAAACTCTTAGGTTTCATTGTCAGCAACAAAGGCATCAAGGTTGATCCTGCCAAAGTTAAAGTTATACAAGAAATGCCTGCTCCTCGCACTGAGAAGGAGGTCAGAGGTTTCTTGGGACGCCTAAACTACATTACTAGGTTCATTTCTCACCTAACATCTACTTGTGAACCAATCTTCAAGCTGTTGAAGAAAGATCAGGTAGTTCGATGGAATGATGACTGTCAGATTGCTTTCGATAAAATCAAGGAGTATTTGCTAGAACCTCCTTTCTTGATGCCACCCGTTGAGGGAAGACCACTAATCATGTATCTGACCGTCCTAGAGAATTCAATGGGGTGCGTACTGGGGCAGCATGACGAGTCTGGCCGAAAAGAGCATGCCATTTATTACCTTAGCAAAAAGTTTACCGACTGTGAAACAAGATATTCATTGCTCGAGAAAACTTGTTGTGCTTTGGTATGGGCTGCTCGCCGACTAAGGCAGTACATGTTGACTCATACCACTTTGTTGATATCTAAGATGGATCCAATAAAGTACATTTTCGAAAAGCCTGCTCTGTCTGGAAGAATAGCTAGATGGCAGATGATCTTAACAGAATATGACATACAATACACTACCCAGAAAGATATAAAAGGCAGTGTGCTAGCTGATCATCTTGCTCATCAAGCTGTAGAAGATTATCAGTCCATGAAGTTTGAATTCCCGGATGAAGACATCATGACATTAGACAACTGTGAAGAAATCAGGCCATATGACGGACCTGAACAAGGATCCCGATGGACCTTGTTCTTTGATGGGGCATCTAATGCACTTGGTAATGGTATCGGTGCGGTACTCATATCTTCGGAAGGGTGTCATACTCCCTTTACTGCCAGACTTTGCTTTAACTGTACGAACAACATGGCAGAATACAAAGCATGCATCTTTGGACTCAAGGCTTCCATAGACTTGGGAATCAAATCTTTGATTGTGTTTGGGGACTCACCTTTGGTCATCATTCAGATCAAAGGAGAATGGGACACTAAGCATCCAAACCTCATCCCTTACAAAGAACATGTCTTGACATTGCTACCACATTTCGAGCAGATTACCTTCGAGCACTTCTCGCGAGAAGAAAATCAGCTAGCATATGCTCTAGCTACAATGTCATCCATGTTTAAACTTAAATGGGATAATGAGGCTCCCCAAATCACCATTGAACGAATGGACGAACCCGCACATTGTCACGAGATTAATACCGAGGAAGTAGTGGACCAGCCGTGGTTTCATGAAGTCAAAAGGTATCTCGAGGCGCAAGAATACCCTGAAGGAACTTCAGTCAATGACAAAAAGTTCTTAAAGAGATTCTCGGCTAAGTTCTTCCTAAGCAATGGCATCCTGTACAAGCGTAATCATGATGCTATTATGCTCCGTTGTGTGGACAAGATTGAGGCTGAAAGGATTATGGCTGATTTGCATGAAGGTACCTTTGGCACTCACTCTAGCGGGCATACGATGGCAAAGAAGATTCTACGGGCAGGCTATTACTGGTCTACCATGGAAGCTGACTGTTATCACCACTCCTGGACCTGCCATAAATGTCAAATCTATGCAGACAAGGTGCACGTGCCCCCAGTTCCTCTAAATGTCTTAACATCTCCTTGGCCATTCGCTATGTGGGGAATCGACATGATTGGAGAGATCAAGCCTACAACATCCAATGGACACCGCTTCATTCTGGTGGCCATTGACTACTTCACAAAGTGGGTCGAAGCAGCTTCCTTCGCATCTGTTACTAAGAATTTTTTTGCTCGCTTCATCAAGCATAACCTTATTTGCCGGTACGGAATCCCCGAAAGGATTATCACTGATAACGATACGAACCTTAACAATACTATGATCACCGCCCTATGCGAGCAGTTCAAGATTCAACATCACAATTCATCTCCCTATCGGCCAAAGATGAATGGTGCTGATGAAGCTGCTAACAAAAATATCTAGAAGATCATAAAAAAGATGACAGTCACCTACAAGGACTGGCATGAGATGTTACCGTTTGCTCTCCACGGATACCGTACCACGGCTCGCACGTCAACTGGGGCAACACCTTATTCTTTGGTATATGGCATGGAGGCTGTTTTACCTATCGAGGTTCAGATTACCTCTTTGAGAATCATGAAGGATGCAGGTTTAAGTGAAGACGATTGGATCCAAACCCAGCTTGATCAACTGAACTTAATTGACAAGAAGAGACTTACTGCTTTTTACCATGGTCAGACGTATCAAAAACGGATGATCAAGGCTTTCAACAAGAAAGTCAGACGCCAGGTATATCAAGTTGGAGACCTAGTGATCAAGCGCATTATCTTGCCACAAAGTGATCCCAGGGGCAAATGGACTCCTACTTATGAAGGACCATTTGTAATCAAGAACATCTTTTCTGGTGGGGCAATAATCTTAACCACCATGGACGGTGAAGACCTGCCGCACCCTGTGAACACAGACATAGTCAAAAGATACTACGCATAAATGACCCGCTAGGTTGACACACCTAGGCAAAAAAAGGGCATCCCGGTGAATCAAAAACCCGAAAGGGCGGTTCAGGCAAAAATTAGGGATAAAAAAATAAAAAATCTGTACACCCGGCAAGTTGAAAACCCGAAAGGGCGACTTGGGCAAAAAAGGGTTTCCCGGTGGACTGAAAACCCGAAAGTGCGGTCCAGGAAAAAGTTAGGGAATTAAAGCGTATGACTATATCTCGTCGGATCACTTTAAGGACAATCTCTTCACTGACAAACCTGAAGCTTCTGATCAATCCAATCATCTTCGAACAAAGCAGCGAATGGACAAGATATTCGGAGATACGAAGGCTATAGAGGAATGGGAACCCCATGGGATTTTTACACACATAACTATCTTTCCTTGTATAAATTTTTCTTACTTTTATGACATCATCCTCTTACTAGGATGTCTGTCTCCTTTGTACAAAATACTTTTTCAAAGTAAATACAAAGATATCTCTTTCAAAGTACAAAAAACTATTTTCCTTTTTCACTTGTGTTTTTATTTGCAAAAAGGTCCAATGATTCATTAATGAACATATGCATTTGAACATAATTACTGTTTACAAATAAACAGAATGGAAAAGAACAATTACTAACAGGTTGAAAGGATAGGAAAACGTCTTTAAGCTATTCCAGGAGCAATCCCTACAGTACATCATCTAGATCCCCAGCGGAGCTAAATTTCAAACCATTAATCTGCATCAGAGTTAAAACTTCAAACTCTCAATCTCCAGCGGAGCCAAAACTTCTAACTATCAATCCCCAGCGGAAACCATTCAGTTTCTCCAAATTCCCCAGCAGGTTGTCTTGAAGTCTGGAAATCAACCAAAATAACAGTTAACTTTTGTCTCTCCCCAACCTAGGATAAATCCCCAATAGAGTGGCAGACGACCGAAAACTCCTGAACTTACTCCCCAGCAGTAAGCCTTCTTCCCCACAGAGTTTTTATTTTTCAACAGAATGAAGATTCTCATTCTCAATTCCCTAGTGAAGTTTCCAAAGTTTTCATTACTCCTCAACAGAATGAAGATTCTCATTCTCAATTCCCCAGTGAAGTCGCTAAAGTTTTCATTACTCCTCAACAGGATGAAGATTCTCATTCTTAATTCCCCAGCAGAAGTCATCAGGGTTTTCTCTATTCCCCAGCAGAACAAGGATTCCCATTGTGTAATCCCCAGTAGAAGTCGTCAAAGTTCTCTGGATTCCCCAAGCAGATTTCTCAAAGCAGTATATGGCATTGCTCGCAACAAAATTATTGTCAGTACTCCAACTTCAAGACATGAAGGATCCTTATATCCCCACAGAAGTTGTCAAGGATTTTTAATCCCCAACAGTCGCCCAGGATTTCTTATCCTCTACAGTCAAGGATTTATTTTCCCTGGCAGCAGTCAAGGGTTTTATCATCCCCAGCTGTCAAGGATTTATTTTCCTCAGCAATACAACAAATTAGCTTACATGCGCATACATTACATTCATATATCATAAACATTGATAAAGCACATTTATTGCATCATACGTTTCATGCAACATAACTTTGTGTTTCAGCTAACATTTTACCCTTTTCAGGCTAAGATTAACAAGCTACCATTAACAGTATACAAACATGATACACTACTGATACACTCCAGACAAGGAAGTCATTATGTTACTCATTCAGTTCTCAAGTTCATATACGCTCCAGATACGGATGCCATTCTGTCACTCATTCAGATCCCAGCTTAGATACGCTCCAGACACGGAAGCCATTATGTCACTCATTCAGATACACTCCATACACGGAAGTCATTATGTCACTTATTCAGATTATAGTTCAGATATGCTCCAGACACGGATGCCATTCTGGCCCTTATTCAGTTTTCCGATTCAGATACAGTACGGATACACTCCAGACACAGAAGTCATTATGTTTCTCATTCAGATTCAGATCTCAGATATAGTTTACATACGCTCCAGACGCGGATGCTATTCTATTACTCATTCAGATCCTAGTTTAGATACAATCCAGATACGCTCCAGACACGGATGCCATTCTGTCACTTATTCTGATTTTTTGCCAGCTTAGATACGCTCCAGACACGGTAGCCATTCTGTTTCTCATTCATATTCAAGCTCGGAGACGCTCCAGACACGGATGCTATTCTATTGCTCATTCAGATACAAAATTCAGAAACAACTCAGATACGTTCCAGATACGGACACCATTCTGATGCTTTTGACTTACAACTTACAATTCAACAAACATTCTTGGATGGCATCTGCAAGCCCATCTCCAACAATATTCTATCACCTCTCCAAATGGCATCTTTAAGCCCATTCCCTCAACTACATTTTGACGAGTGCAAATTTACGGCCACTCTAGTGTCCAATCGTCTTTTACCTTCGAGTCACGAATGGTAAACTCGCCAATATAACTCTTCAGGTTCAAGAAGATTGAACAGGGGCAGCTGTTGTACCCCAAATTTGCCCTCTCATTTATCAAGATTTTCCTCACAAGACTTCTTGGACTCAAGACAAGATTAGGGTTTGGTCAGCTCAAGACATCACCTTGCACTGATAGCCTGAAATTAGGGTTTGAGTTTGCACAAGGATTTTTGGATCTTCAATGCTTCATGTGACTTTCATACACCATCTTGGACCCCT
This sequence comes from Vicia faba, assembly GCA_948472305.1. Taxonomy (NCBI): domain Eukaryota; kingdom Viridiplantae; phylum Streptophyta; class Magnoliopsida; order Fabales; family Fabaceae; genus Vicia; species Vicia faba. The sequence goes on along the minus strand of OX451740.1, from coordinate 388,933,071 downwards.
AAGATTGCTCATACCAAGTTTCAAGCCTTGAATCACATTTTTGCCCAGTCAATTGGACAGTTTACCTAAAAATCAGTTGTATTGGGGAAAAAGTCAACTATGGCCAATTTACAGTCAAACTTCATAATTTTGTATCCACAAAAATATTTTGGACTCATATGTACCATTTGATCAATTTTGGATCACAACTCCTCAAGAAATTTGATCAGATCATCAAAAGGGCAAAATGGTCAAAATTAGGGTTTTGACTGAGAAAGGGCAATTTCTGATTTTTAACCTAGCCAATGACCATTTGGGTTCAAACATGATTTCAAGGACTCAATGGCATCATCTTGAACTAGTCACATGGTTCAAAAGATCTCAAGTACATAGGATTGACAAATGAATTTTGCAGTCAACTGATCAAAAGTTAATTGTACACTGAAAAGTCAAACTTTGACTTTTTGGTCAAAATCAAGTACCAAGGGTCATAATTCATCAAGATATGTCAAAATATGAAACTTGTTGATCAAGACAACCAATTTTGAAAATTAGGGTTTTGAATTTGAAAATTTTCATAACTTAGAATTTTTCCAAGTAAGGAAATTTTCTTATTTTTTCCCAACTTTTTCACCATGATGCAATTGGATTCAAAGAAAACTTTCAACATGAAAGTTGTATTCCTCCATGAAATCTACAATTTTTATTCACAATGTTTTCCCAAAAGATGCTTGGATCTCAAGTTATGAATTTGTGAATAGGGGTCCATGAACTAAATAACTTAGTGAAAATTTGCCCTAATTTAAGCAGGTTTTTGACCCAACTTCATGGACATTTTTCACCTAGTTCCAAGAGGTATCTCAAAATTCATTTCAAAGATGGATTGTAGAGCATATTGCAATATTTCCAAAATGTCCAAGAAATCTCCAAGATCATTTGTGGTTAGGGAGAATCGAAGAAGAGAAAATGGCATTTTGTCACTTTTGTTCAAACCATTTTCACAATGCATCAAGTTGCAAATCTGATCAAGCATGCTTGCACCTTTCATTACATGTCCTAAAACCCTTCCACGCTCTATAATTAAATTCTAACTCAGTGGATAAAGGCTTTATTTTGGCTTTTGAAGCATTGTACAAAGAATAAATCCATAAATGGCATAAAGGGCACGTTGCCATTTTTATAAAGCAAGCTTTTCCAACTTTATCAGCCTTGAGCCTTGGACTTGTTCTTGTGGTGCAGACAATTTCCACATGAATTAAGAAAAGCATATTGTGATCGGTGGATCTGGAACTGAGTGTTTAACGCTGGTTCGCGAAATGTCGCGGAAGCAAGAGTCGCCACCGTCTTTTATTTTCTCCAATATGGAAAGGAAAAAAGCACAGAAAAATTCCTTATTGAGATTGTTCTCGGTTCGGGAGGTAGATTTATAGAAAGGGAAGGTGTTAGCACCCTTTCTATCCATGGTTATCCATGGGCTCTTAGATACTTGCTCATTTGTGTTTTCAAAATGTTTGTTTGCTTTTCAATTGTGAGTGGGTTTGAAAAAAGTTTCTTTGAAAGTTTCAGATCGACTCTTGTATCAGTCCTCAAGAGTGTTTGAAAAGTTGTTTTTGAAAGCTTTTTGCAAAGTGTCGGTGTGAAAAGAAGTTTTTGATTTGTTTTGAATTAGAGCAAGTATCTACGAGTCATCTACCTACCCCAAGGAATTAGTCTGTGTAGAAGTCCTTAAGGTAGTGCCATCCCACCATTGAGAGGTAGGTAGCACCACCGTTGGAGGTGTTCGGGTCAATTCGAGGATTAGGGACAGTGTGGTCACCAGAGCAATAGTAGGACACCTTAGAAGCTACCCTCATGCCATGTTCATGGACATGAGGACTTACTAAAACGTCCTCTACTCGACGACCACGTTTCGAGGGGAAAGGCAACAGTGAGGCGTACCCTAAGAGTGGTGTGTGAATTGTGTGTCATTTTCAATTTATATTTGTCTTGTCATGCATTGAGTGTTCTACGCTTTGATTTTATTTTTGGCATACATTCTTTCATGTGATGGTTAGCAGTTAAAAGGTGCGGGAATTTAAAGTGCGGAAAATAAAAGTCCTACGCTATTACAAGGCGCGGGTCTACATCGCCAAATTAAACAAAGACCCGATTTGAAATAAAACGCGGAAAGTAAATGTCCTAATTATCTATTACAAGGCTTTGGGGCAAATACATTACATTCATAAAAGAAATAAAAAATAAATGCGCGAAAAGAATTAAGAATCGAGTGCGAGGGCGTTGGACCCTTGAAAGAAATTAAATTAAAATTACAAATTAATTAATGATTTAATAAGGACAAGAAGTTATTTTTTGGAGTTTTTGGTATTTATGGAAAAAAAGGAAGATTAATTGAAATTAGAAATTTAAATAAAAACCCTAATTCTAGTTGTTTTTAATTTATTAAAAAAATGTTTAAGTATTACCTAATTTAACCTAATTATTTAATGACAAGGTTATTTACAAATTAATTAAGAATTAATAATAATGATGATGAGGTAATTTAATTATTGGGAAAAAAAAGTAAAATGCTACAAAATCTAATTTTTATGTGTTTTAATTTATTTTAAGAAAAACATTAAAATTAAACCTAAAATTAAAACTAATTGATTATTAGAATTTTATTTACAAAAACATTAATACATTAAATAAATAAATATATTTTATTTTTGACTTTTTCTGATTTTTTTTTTGTATTTTAAAAATTATTTGGTGAATTAAAGGAAAACAATTAATTAAAACAAGAATAAATAAAAGAAAAGAAAAGAGAGAAAGAAATGCAAACATAGGGGGCGTTGACCCAAATTGAGGAGGTTGATTTGCAGTAATTTGGCCCAAGAATTCAGGCCTTGTTTGACTTTCAGCGTTTGTGTGAGGAGCTGTTGACCAATGCATATGGTGATCTGCAAGTTCTGGCCATTGGATGGGTGTTGCTGGACATGTGGCAGGCAAGTACAGATGCATGTATGGTGGACTTCAGGTGAGGCGCTGCATGGAAACATATGAAGAAAAATAATATTGGAGAAGGGAGGGACCTGGGAATCGAACCCAGGTCCCAATGCTTGAAGGACACATCACTCACCAACCAGCCAAACGCGTTTCTTTGTTCATTTAGTGGAGCATGATCAATATGAGAGAGAAATGAGTATTAGTGGTATTTGATAAAAAACGCGCGCCAGCTTTTGAACGTTCCAACCATAGGATGACACCTATGCTTCTTCTTCCTTTTCCTGCAAAAATATGAATTAGATAGCGGGGGTTTTTAACCCCCACTAAGTGTCATGACGAATAATAGCGATTAGAGGAGGAAGCCACATAAATTGAGCGCGAATGGTTGGTTCAATTCGTCTGGAGTTTCTGAGTTTAATGGTACTGGTTAGGATGGCCAATTTTTCCTCATGAAGAAGTCCCCAATTTCAAGCTTATGAAAACCTAGAAAACGTCAATGGCAACTTTCTATACAGGTAAGATTAATTCAATTCAATGGCGCCATTAGCTTCAGTATGATCATGTTAGTGTAAAACAAGCATTAAAATGTATGGAAAATGCGTGCAAATCAAAATACGAATATGAAGAATATCATGAACAGGGCGACTGTGTTCTACCAGTTCTTGAGGTTAGGGGATGTGATTTTGATTGGAAAGGATTCCTGGATGTGTAAGCAAGCTATTGGAATGCTTCTTAGGCCTTGAAACGTGCTCTATGTGTCTTTTCAGTTTTGAGAATTTTGTGAAAAAATGCAAAGTTGTTTGGTGTTTTTGGGCGCAGCTTGCTTGTCCTTCTGATTAGGTTTAGGTTTGTGCATATATGTGGAACGAATTAGGTTAACCATCCAAGCCCAACAACCTTTGCATTGATGATTTTGAATTTTTGATTTTGCCTAATCTTTTTCAATCTTTTTTCATGCCAAATATGCCAAATCATGAATGATTCTTTCCTTTTTGAAGGTGCACGAAATCTTGAGCTTATAATGGACCTATTAGCTGCATAAAAAGATTTGAAATACATGCTTTAGTATTTTTTTCATATTTAATTTTGATTAAATGAATTAATAGTAATAAAAATTCAAATAATTAATAAAAAATAAGAAAATAACTCCCCTTTGGGTCAATGGGTCGTGCATAGCTTTTGGGTGATGATTCTTGGAAGAAATTGTGGCCCATTAGCAATTTTGAGGCATTTGAAGCAAAGTTGAGTTTTCAAAATTCCCAAAAATTTCCCAACTTCCACAAGGCATATCTTGCTCAATTTTTAAGCTTTGATCATGTTCTTGGACATTTTGGAAAGGTCTTGAAGTCCTCTAACCAATGCCTTTGGTCCCATGTCATTTTGATTTACCAATCTCAAGTTATGGTCTTTGACTTGAAGTGCCTTTTTGTTGACTTTTGAAAATGACCTATAATGTTGAGATTGATAACTTTTTGTGAGAGCATTTATTGGACTTGAAGTGTGAAGATGCGTTGTAGGAAATGTCATTATCTTCAAAATGAGCTTTGGATGGAATTTTTCTGATAATCCATGTGGAAGTTATGCCTTGGTCAAGTTACAGTTGACTTTTTCAACTATCCAAAAATAGAAACTTTTGCATCTTGAGACTTTTTGAGCCATGCCTTGAGAATCATGATCAAGAATTGATCAAATTATGTTTGTGGCTTCAAAATAAGATGTTGACCAAAAATTTTGACTTTTGACTGTCAAATGACCATTTTGCCCCTACTGTTGACTGTTGAGCAATTAGGGTTTTTGACTGTGCAATTTTGTGCTGTGAGTCTTGAAACTTGACATAAGGATGCTTGACAATGTTTATAGGCATGTGGGACTTGTTTGGACCCTTGGAAACCTCAATTTCTTTGGCAGAACCAAAACCCTAATTTTTGACTGTTAGGAGGCCATTGGACTGTGCAACCTTTGAAAGATTTAGAAGCATGCTTTTAGCAAATCTTGAAGAATATGGGGGGAAAATTTTGGGGTACAACAGTTGCCCCTGTTCAATCTTCTTAGACCTGAGGATGTAGATTGGCTGACGTGCCTTTCATAATCCGAAGGTGGAAGATGATTGAACACTAGAGTGCCCAGAAATTTGCGCTCACATAGTAGTGTGATGATGGGAATGGGCTTACAGATGCCATTTGGAGATTAGTGGATAGGAGAATGGGCTTATAGATGCCATGTTGAGAGGAGATGGATAGGTGGATGGGCTTATAGATGCCATCTGGGTGTCGATCGCGTAAGAGATTCCTTAGCGAGAACTTGCGTACCTGAAAAAGAAAATGATTACCTGGCCTGTTACAGGAGTTGGTCTTCAAAATTCTTTATATAGACGTGCCCTGGTTGGTTACAGGTATCGAATCTTTGCACTCTTCAGACGTGCCCTGGCGAGATACAGGAATCGAGTCTGGGACTTCAAACAGTGATGAATGAATCAGGGATGGTTACTACCTTAACGGGACGATGAGAGAACCTGGGGCGATTACTACCTCAACAGTAACGATGAGAGAATCTGGGGCGATTACTACCTCAACAGTAACGATGAGAGAATCTGGGGCGATTACTACCTCAACAGTAACGATGAGAGAACCTGGGGTGATTACTACCTCAACAGTAACGATGAGAGAATCTGGGGCGATTACTACCTCAACAGTAACGATGAGAGAATCTGGGGCGATTACTACCTCAACCGTAACGGTGAGAGAATCTTGGATATCTTCTACTGAGTCTTCATTAGGAAAATCTTTAGGAATCGATTTAACTGGACCAGAGAGGGCCTTTGACTGGATAAGAATCAGAAAAATCTTTAGGAATCGATTTAACTGAACCAGACAAGGTCTTGGAATCTTCAACTGGATAAGAATCACGGAGATCTTAGGGTCGATCTGACTGAACCAGAGAAGGCCTTTGACTGGATAAGAATCAGAAAAATCTTTAGGAATCGATTTAACTGAACCGGACAAGGTCTTGGAATCTTCAACTGGATAAGAATCATGGAGATCTTAGGGTCGATCTGACTGAACCAGAGAAGGCCTTTGACTGGATAAGAATCTGAAAAATCTTTAGGAATCGATTTAACTGAACCGGACAAGGTCTTGGAATCTTCAACTGGATAAGAATCAGGGAGATCTTAGGGTCGATCTGACTGAACCAGAGAAGGCCTTTGACTGGATAAGAATCAGAAAAATCTTTAGGAATCGATTTAACTGAACCGGACAAGGTCTTGGAATCTTCAACTGGATAAGAATTAGGGAGATCTTAGGGTCGATCTGACTGAATCAGAGAAGGCCTTTGACTGGATAAGAATCAGAAAAATCTTTAGGAGTCGATTTAACTGAACCAGACGAGGTCTTGGACATAGCTGAGAACTTAACTGGATCTTTCCTGAAAGGTAAAGGTCAGTCATATGCAATGCATGATATGGATCAAGCCATGATGTTCTCAACATAAATGAGATTGTACGATATGATACGTTTATGCATACTGTAATGTATGGAAATGCGATGTTTATGAATGTATGTTTTCGTCTAGGAAAGTATATCCTTGGCGGGTGCCGGGAAGTCACATCCTAGGCTGATGTTGGAGAATAGTGCTTTGTTGTTTCCGCTGGGGATGATAGTTGCAAGAATACCGGTAGGAGAAGATAACTCCGTTGGGGAATAAACTTGGCGGATGGATTACTCTGCGGGGAGAAAATTTATTCTAGCGATCTTGCTGGGGGACAATACTCTGTGGGGAGAGAGGTACCTTGCTGGGATATTGATGATAACTTCGTTGGGGATACCGTTGTTATGTTGGAAGTGTTAATAGACTCCGCTGGGGATACCGTTGTTATGTTGGAAGTGTTAATAGACTTCGCTGGGGATAAGAAGACTTCGCCGAGGACGATCTTTCCGTGGCTTTTGGCTGAGGATAACCCAGTTATATCCTGGTAGGGAAATAACCTTTGAATAAAGCCGGGGGACGCGTTCGTGCTTTGTAGGGGATAGGCTTCCAGAATCTACTGGGGATAAGCTTCCTGCTGGGGAGATGATTCAACCTTTCCTGGGGAAATCTTGATTGGACTCTCCTGGGGAAATTTTGAGATGTATTGGAAGTGACTCCGCTGAATGTTTGATAGACCGCTGGGGAACAATCTTAGATCAAGACTGCCGGGGATGCTTGTTAAGAATATCTGTATACTTTGCTGAGGGGAATGTTGAGATCTGCTAGGGATACCCAACTTCCTTAAGGCTGATTGTATAACTTTGTTTGGGGAGAGTGCATTGACTTGCTGACTCACTCTCTGGGGAATTAAGATATACTGGTTATGTTCTTCAGCTGAACTTACCTTGATACCTTGGTGGACAGAACAATTAGATCGCTTAGACCACTCGTTATTGCCCCTGCTTCTAATGTTACCTGTAATTAATCCTTTGTTTCGTATGCAAATATTTATGAGTTAGCAATTATTGTCAAATGCATATATCACAAATTGAACCTCAGACGTTCTTCGCAAAACAAAACAGAAAAGGAAAACAATTGGCAATTTTAACTGAAAAGTGATTTTTGTATTGATTTTTGAATTGCCTGTAAATAGGCGTTTTATGTACAAGAGGCTGACGTCCTAGTAAGAGAACGCCGCCGAACAAAAGAGTTTATACAAATTTGTACAAAGGGAAAGCAAAACAGCTATGTGAAAAGAATGATCCCACTGGGTTCCAACTCTGCTATCGCCTTTATATCTTCGAGCGTCTCATCACTTGATGACCTAGTTGAAGATGAAGCTGATTGATCGATGCCGTCTGAACTTGGTGTTGATACCGGATTCTAGATGCGAAGTGATCCAATGAGACATAGTATTACGCTTTATCCCTAACTTTTGCCTGGACCGCCCTTTCGGGTTTTCGGTCCACCGGGATACCCATTTTTGCCCAAGTCGCCTTTTCAGGTTTTCGACTTGCCGGGTGTACAGATTTTTTTCATTTCATCCCTTCATTTTGCCCGAACCCTTTTGGTTCGCCGGGAAGCCCTAATTTTTGCCTAGGTATGTCAACCTAGCGGGTCTTTTTTCATGCGTAGTATCTTTTTACTATGTCTGCATTGGCGGGGTGAGGAAGGTCGTCACCATCCATGTTGGTTAGAATCATGGCTCCTCCTGAGAACACATGTTTAACCACAAATGGACCTTCGTATGTAGGGGTCCATTTGCCCCTTGGATCACTATGAGGAAGGATGATACGTTTGATTACCAGATCCCCAACTTGATATTCTTGTGGTCTGACCTTCTTGTTAAATGCCTTGATCATCCGTTTTTGGTACGTCTGACCATGACAAATAGCAGCAAGTCTCTTTTCGTCAATTAGATTTAGCTGATCAAGTCGTGTCTGGATCCAATCATCTTCATTCAGATCTGCATCCTTCATTATCCGGAGAGAGGGTATCTGCACTTCGATCGGTAAGACTGCCTCCATACCATAGACCAAGGAGAAAGGAGTTGCCCCGGTTGATGTTCTAGCTGAGGTACGATACCCATGTAGAGCGAACGGTAACATCTCGTGCCAATCTTTATAGGTCACTGTCATCTTCTGCACAATTTTCTTGATATTCTTATTTGCTGCTTCTACAACCCCATTCATCTTCGGCCGGTAAGGAGAAGAGTTATGGTGCTGTATCTTAAACTGCTCGCAGAGCTCAGTGATCATCTTGTTATTGAGATTGGTACCGTTGTCTGTAATGATCCTTTCTGGGACGCTGTATCGACAAATCAGGTTATGCCGAATAAACCGTGCCACAACTTTCTTGGTTACAGTGGCGTAAGAAGCTGCTTCAACCCACTTCGTGAAGTAATCAATCGCCACCAGGATGAAGCGATGCCCGTTGGATGCCGTAGGTTTAATCTCTCCGATCATATCTATGCCCCACATTGCAAAAGGCCAAGGTGCAGTCAAGACATTCAGAGGAACTGGAGGAACATGCACCTTGTCAGCATAAATCTGGCATTTATGACATGTCCGAGAATGTTGGTAGCAATCAGCTTCCATTGTGGACCAGAAATACCCTGCCCGAAGGATCTTCTTTGCCATAGTGTGTCCACTGGAATGTGTTCCGAAGGTACCCTCATGCAGCTCTGCCATGATCCTTTCTGCTTCAGTCTTATCCACACAACGCAGTAAGGTCGAATCATGGTTTCGCTTATACAGGATGTCGTTACTAAGGAAGAACTTCGCTACGAACCTTCTCAGAAACTTCTTATCATTGACAGATGCACCTTCAGGGTATTCCTGAGCTTCCAAATATCTCTTCACCTCATGGTACCAAGGTTTCTCAGTCACCAACTCAGTCTCAAGATCACAACAGTATGTCGGTTCGTCCAGTTTCCAGATGATGACCCGGGGAGCCTCATTATCCCATTTGACTTTGAACATGGAAGACATCGTAGTTAACGCGTCCGCCAACTGATTCTCCTCTCTCGGGAAATTTTCAAAGGTTATCTCTGTGAAGTGAGGGATCAAGGTCAACACACATTCTTTGTAAGGAATAAGATTCGGATGTTTCGTATCCCACTCTCCTTTGATCTGATTGATCACGAGAGCGGAATCTCCGAAGACACTCAGAAACTTGATCCTTAAGTCAATCGCAGCTTGGAGACCCATGATGCATGCCTCATACTCCGCCATGTTGTTGGTGCAGTTGAAACATAGCCGGGTAGTGACTGGAGTATGAGTGCCTTGAGGGGATATGATTACAGCACCGATACTGTTACCCAAAGCGTTGGAGGCTCCGTCAAAGTGCATAGACCATCGGGATCCTTCCTCAGGTCCTTCATCCGGTCCAGGTACTTCACAATCAGTCACAATCATGATGCTTTCGTCCGGAAACTCAAAGTTCATTGACTGATAGTCGTCTACTGCCTGATGTGCCAAGTGGTCTGCCAATACACTTCCCTTGATAGCTTTCTGAGTCGTGTACTGGATGTCGTATTCTGTCAAGATCATTTGCCATCTTGCTATTCTCCTGGACAGAGCAGGCTTTTCAAATATGTACTTTATAGGATCCATCTTTGAAATCAACAAGGTAGTGTGAGTCAGCATATACTGTCTCAGCCGGCGAGCAGCCCATACCAAAGCGCAGCAAGTTTTCTTGAGCAGTGAGTATCGGGTCTCACAGTCGGTAAACTTTTTGCTAAGGTAATAAATGGCATGCCCTTTTCGGCCAGACTCGTCATGCTGCCCCAGCACACACCCCATTGAGTTGTCAAGTACTGTCAGGTATAGTATCAGAGGTCTCCCTTCAACCGGTGGCATAAGAATGGGTGGTTCTTGGAGATACTCTTTGATTCTGTCAAAAGCGGCCTGACATTCATCATTCCAACGTACTACCTGATCTTTCTTCAGCAGCTTGAAGATTGATTCACAGGTAGCGGTTAGGTGCGAGATGAATCGAGCAATGTAATTCAAGCGTCCTAGAAAACCTCTGACCTCTTTCTCTGTCTTAGGAACTGGAATCTCTTGAATGGCTTTAACCTTGGCAGGGGTCCACTTGAATACCCTTGTCACTTACGACGAAGCCTAACAACTTTCCAGATCTTACCCCGAAGGTGCACTTGTTCGGGTTCAATCTCAGCTTGTACAGTTTCAAACGGTCAAACAGTTTCTGCAGATGATCAAGGTGTTCCTCCTCAGTTTGGGACCCTGCAATCATGTCGTCAACATACACTTCTATCTCAGGATGGATCATGTCATGAAATAAAGCAACCATGGCACGTTGGTAGGTTGCCCCAGCATTTTTCAACCCGAATGGCATGACCTTGTAGCAGAAGGTGCCCCACTGAGTAACAAAGGTAGTTTTCTCCATGTCTTCAGGAGCCATCTTTATCTGATTATAACCTGAAAAACCATCCATGAAAGAGAACACCTTATGCTGAGCAGTATTGTCAACAAGGACATCAATGTGAGGTAGAGGGAAGTCATCCTTGGGGCTGGCCCTGTTCAGATCCCTGTAATCAACACACATTCTGACCTTACCATCCTTCTTCGGCACCGGCACCACGTTAGCAACCCACTGAGGGTAAGAAGCCACTGCAAGAAACCCGGCGTCAAACTGTTTCATAACCTCAGCTTTGATCTTCTCAGACATCTCCGGACGCATACGGCGGACCTTTTGCTTAACTGGAGGGCAGCCTTCCTTGGTAGGCAAATGATGGACCACAATGTCGGTATCCAACCCAGGCATGTCTTCGTAGGACCAGGCAAAGATCTCCACATAATCATGTAACATCTGAGTCAACCGTTGCTTCACGCTGAGCTCTAGGTTGGCACCAATCTTAACTTCCTTTCTGTCCGTCTCAGTACCCAGATTTATTGTTTCTACCGGCTCTTCGTGTGGTTGAATTGCCCTCTCTTCCTGGAGTAACAGTCTTGCAAGCTCGCCAGGCACTTCGCAATCATCTTCACCTTCGTCTTCGGCTAAGTTGATCGGATTTTCGAAGTCATAACTGGCAGTAGCAGAGTCGTTACCAGTGAGATCCAGAGTGGATTGAAACCTGTATGAGTGAGTGTGTGTAAATACAGTTGTTTTGCAATATATAAAGAAAGGAAAGAAAGGAAAGGAGCATAAGATTTGAAGTGCGAGAAAACGTCCAAGGTCTTTATTCATGATATATGAAATGACAATTAATATGCCCTCACAAATGAAGCCACGGTGCCCCGGGTAAGACACCGGGCCATAGAGTTTTAATTCAATGTTTATTACAAATAACAAAAACAAAGGAATTCATTACTGCGTAACAAAAGTAACAGGAGTATGATCTTTAGCAGTCCAATTGGTCAATCCACCATCAGTCGTCGGGTAAATCCAGCTATCAAACTCTGACTCTTCCACTTCGTCTTCATCCTCAATAGCATTCACCCTTGGATTGGTGATGAGCACAGGAGGTCTTCCGGTTCTAGCTTTGCGCACAGCCCTCTGAGCCTCTGCAGTAAAACCCAGTCCAAACTTGTCAGTTTTAGGTGTAAAATCAGGGAGCCTGCCCCAGTTAGCACATTCACCTTTCTTGATTACAGCCCGAATGTCCTTCAAGGAAGCCATCTTCAAGGGAAAGTCCTCTTCAACCACTGTTTCTGCTGCTGCCAATGTTGGAGGTACCTCTTCAAAATGCTGAAAGGGGGTTTCAATAAACTCCCCGTCCATCTCAATATACCGGAAGGAGTTCAAATGGCTCACCATATACTCTTCCTCTCCCTGCACAGTGACAATCTTCCCTCTGACGGGGTACTTGAGCTTCTGGTGTAGGGTAGAGGTCACTGCCCCAGCTTTGTGAATCCAAGGTCGACCCAGTAAACAGGAATAAGATGGACGGATATCCATCACATAGAAAGTTGAGTCGAATACTTGAGAACCCACACGAATAAGAATGTCTACCTCTCCATGAACCATCCTCTTAGAACCGTCAAAGGCTCTGACAATGATGTTGCTAGGTTTCAGCTCCAGGCCCTCACAATCCAACCGGTCTAAGGCCTTTTTGGGTAGCACATTCAAGGAAGAACCGGTGTCCACCAGCACGTGCGCAAGAGTAGTGCCCCTGCATTCTATAGAGACATGCAGGGCATCATTGTGGTTCTTTCCCTTAGCAGTAAGGTCAGCATCCGAGAAACCCAAACCATTGTCAGCTGTCAAATTGGCTACGCAATCAGTAAACTGGTCTGTAGATGTCTCCTGTGGCACATGAGCCGTCTTGAGAAATGAAATCAGGGCCTTAGCATGGGCCTCTGAGCACAGCAGCAAGGAGAGCATAGAGATCTTAGAGGGGGTATGCCCCAGCTGTTCAACAACATTAAAGTCACTCTTCTTGATTATTTTAAGAATTTCATCCATCTCTTGCTGGGAGGCTTCAACATTCACAGACTTTGGCGCCTCCATCCGGGCAGGCTCATCTTCAATCTCTTTGCCCCGAGCATTAGATGACTCGGCAGCAGGGGAAGCAACTTGATCAGAAATGGGAACAGGTGCACTTGCAGGTGTTATAACGAGAGGTCTTCGAATAGCTGGTGGTGCAATGTCAGGCGAGAAGAGCCTGCCACTGCGGGTAACTTTGGTTGGACCAGTAATATTGCTGATGCTGGTACCAGTGTTGAATTCTTGCTTTATACCATGTACATATACATCTGCCCCATAGTGCCATGGGACAGCCTTATCGGATTCATAGGGGAGGGGCCCCGGAACAGTAATAATAATGGGTGCGACAGTCATGATTTTAACTGGCTTCCTCGGGGGAGCCTTGATTGGATTGTTAAAAATTGTAACAACAGATACATCTCCCACAGGAACAAACGGAACAACGGTCTTCTTGAACAGAATCTCTTTGCTGTCCATCAGGCTTTGGATGCCTAACTTCAGCAAAGGACAACCAGAAAGGGAAACAGCACACAAAAGGCAACCTTCGCTACAACCTGGAAATAAACCGGCCAGCGGTAGGTTCCTCTTAACAGTCATCAGAGGAGTAGCTACATCATTCACAGAAACGGCATACACATCTTCATCAACGGCATTCACTCTATGCTGAGGCATAGGAGCAGTCACCACATTTGGCCTCTCAGGCGCCTCAAATTGTATCTCCTTCACATCAATGAGGTCTTGCACCTTATTCCTCAAGGCCCAACAGTCATCAGTAGAATGCCCCGGGCTATCGGAGTGATAAGCACAGCGGGCATTTGGATTATACTTGGGAGAGGCAGTATTCACAACCTTCGGGGCCTCTCTGACAGTCACCAAGTTGGTGGATAGCAACTGTGGTAAGATTTGTGATAGGGTCATACTCAGCCGGGTAAACTCTCTTCTGGGTCTCTCAGCCCTTTGTGGATTGGTCTGCCGAGGAGCGGCAGCAGGCTTAGCAATCACCACCGCGTTGACAGATTGGTGGCGTTCTGGTTTATCATGTCTTCTAGGCCCATACACAGCACTGGCCTCCTTCTTAAAAGGTTTCTTCTCAGAACTTGAAGATGCACCCTTCTGAATTTTACCGGACTTCATTCCAGCCTCTATCCTCTCCCCAGTCAGAATAAGATCAGTGAACCCTGTAGATGAATTGCCAATAAGATGATTGAAAAACGGCCCGGATAGGGTCCCCAAGAACATATCCACCAGCTCACGGTCAGTTAACGGAGGCTGCACCCTGCCAGCCAGGTCCCTCCACTTCTGCGCATACTCTTTAAAACCTTCGCTTGATCCTAGCGACATACCCTGGAGTTGGGTACGTGTAGGAGCAAGGTCGGCATTATATTGATACTGCTTGTAAAAAGCAGTAGCCAACTCCTCCCAGTTACGAACTTTGGTCCCATCCAGCTGATAGAACCATTCGAGATGAGTCCCTGAGAGACTCTCCTGGAAGAAGTGGATCCACAAGTTCTTGTCCACTGTGTACGGTTGAATCTTCCGCACATAAGATCTGAGATGTAGCTTAGGGCAGGACGCCCCGTCATACTTGGTGAAAGATGGTTCCTTAAACTTGTGAGGAATGATCACACTAGTAGATAAACCCAAGTCTCCGAAATCCAGCCCAGGCACTTGTTGGATCTCCATGGCATTCAGTCTGTCTTCCAACTACTTGTATCGATCTTCAGCAGGAGGATACTGTTCCTCATTAAAATCAGTCTCGTTGTCAGAGACTACTGGACTTGGAGCCTTTCCCCCCTGGGGACTGTCTTTTCCTACAGAAGAACCAGCTTCCTCATTCTGCAGAGTGTTGCCAAACCTCCGGCCCGAGTTGAAAAGAACAGTTCTCTTCTTCTTCTTCTCCTTCTTCAGAAGCAAAGCCTTCAGCTCTTCTTGGCCTTGAGCCAAACCCATGATCAGCTCTTGAAATTGTGCGTTCTGCGCCTGAAGGGCCTTGATAGACATCTCAGTTGACGATTCAGGGTTCATGATGCTGAAATAAACAGCGAAGAACAGTAAGCAACCTGAAAAGAAGAATACCTGCTATGCACATGATGAATGATATGTGTTTATGCAATGCATTCAAGGGTTCGAAAGTTCAAATTTGTTGTAGACAAAAAGGAACACACATTATCATTAAGGAAATAATTTTTCAGTACATCAAAGCCTCATGGGCACATATTACAAAGCAAATCAATCCCAAAAGACACTACGCATCCTCTTTGGAGCTATGTAGGTGTTGAGATTCCTCTCCTCGTGCAATAGGCAGGTGAGCTCCAAGACCTTCTTTTCACTAGCATGTAGACTGGTCTCAAGAGAATTCCGTTCTTCCTTAAGCTGGATCCAGCTCTTCTGCATCACTTCCCAGGACGTAGGCATGTCAGGATGTTGGATGGTGTAGGACACCTCTCCTTCCAAAACTGGCTCTTTGATCACAGGGAGAACATGAGGATATGGCATCACTAACTTCTGGGAGCGGGCTCGTACCCACTTGAGATAAGGTTCCAATGGGATAGAATTATTGTGCCCCAGGGTCTTGCTGTCTATCCTACATGGCATCCTCCAAGCTCTGATAAATCTCTGGCGAAGTCCTTGTGCATCGTTGTCGAAGTCAAAAACTATGTCAGGAATTAACATGTCATGAGGGTCGTCCCTCCGAGCATAACCAAACTGTCTCCAAGCCAGGCATGGGTTGTAAGTAATACCTCCTCTGATTCCAAGTAAAGGAACATTAGGGTACTCCCCGCAACGATCAATGATAGTGACATCCTCTCTGGACCGAGAGCACCAATGTATATCTGCATGTGTAAGAGTCATCAATCGCTGTGACCACCTCAAACCCCGCTCGTTCTTCAAAACTGATTGTGGAAGGTGCGAAATAAACCACCTTCCCAGGAGAG
Organism: Vicia faba; assembly: GCA_948472305.1. NCBI lineage: Eukaryota > Viridiplantae > Streptophyta > Magnoliopsida > Fabales > Fabaceae > Vicia > Vicia faba. The sequence goes on along the minus strand of OX451740.1, from coordinate 388,917,256 downwards.
GAGTGCAGCACATAAGAACACCTCTTTTTCTCATGGTTCGAGTGTAACATGAGTGAAGGATGTCCCCAAGCAACGTAGGTATAGGATTCCTGGACATGAAGATCTGGACAGCACTGATATCTATAAGCTGATCTGGGTTAGGGAACAACACCAGACCATAGACAAGGAGGGCCACAACCTCTTCAAAAGCTTGTAAGTCAAGGGAGTTCCAACATTCCTGGGCCTTCTCAAACAGAAACCTGGCTAAGAACCCTTTGATGCCACTTCTAACTTCCCAATGTCCCTTGAGGTCAGATGATTGTAGGTGTAAGGCTTTAGCAATCTCTTCAAGCTTGGGTTACTTTTACATACCGTTGTAGGGTAGTTGATCAAGGATAGGGATCTTCAGAAGCCGAGAGAACTCTTCCAATGTAGGTACCAGTTGATAATCCAGGAAAGTGAAACAGTGATGCAGAGGGTCAAAGAACTGGAACATGACCTTTATCATATCTTCCTCAATGTTGGTGTTGACCAAGCTGATGAGTCTTCCATGTCTCTCACTGAATGAAGAGCTCTCGGGAATCCTGGATATAAGCTCCTTAAGCTGAGGAGGGATCCTTACAAGGCTGATCTGAATTGTCTTTCTGCGAACAGTTTCCATGTCCTACAAAACAAGAACAAAGATGAAGATTCGAACCCCTGAAATGGTTAGCCAATGCATATGATGCTGTATGATGTCATGATGCTATGATTAAACACACCACAAATATTTACAAAGGCAAACATGATAAGGCACACAAGTCACACAAGACAAGCCCTTAGAGTTTAGGCCAGCATGGGGTCTGGGTATTACCCTCTTGAAGTTGGTGGGCTCAACCTGTCCTATCAGAAGTAACCGGGTTCTAAGGGTCCCAATATCACTGGATTGCTTTCATTGTTCATCGTTTCGATTTAGCCACTGAACTGGCGACCGAAATATTCCAGGAAAGCAACCCTCAATTGAGTGTAGTATCGAGTATCAACCAACCTCGGACTGCACCAAAGTCCGTTATCTCACTACCCTAAAGAGGCCAAGATGGTTCAATTAAGGTTCCTAAGGTCAGTTGATGCTTCACGACACGACATGGAGGCCCCGTACTCTCCTTGACTGAACTCAAGGGTTACCGGTACACAGCAAAGTGCCACATCAACGTAGCAGACTGTTTCAACCATGTCGGTATACCCCGCACAGTTCCCTCACAGCCTTGTTGCTACTTTCTAAGAAGATATCCCCAGATCCGGGTTAGGATCTATAGAACTCCCAAGACAGTCCCACAATTTAAAGCAAACAAGTCAAAGCAATTGAAAACACAGTTATGAACTATCCTAAGGTACACCTCACTTTATAAGATCCCTAGCAGAGTCGCCAGTTCTGTGATCGGTGGATCTGGAACTGAGTGTTTAACGCTGGTTCGCGAAATGTCGCGGAAGCAAGAGTCGCCACCGTCTTTTATTTTCTCCAATATGGAAAGGACAAAAGCACAGAAAAATTCCTTATTGAGATTGTTCTCGGTTCGGGAGGTAGATTTATAGAAAGGGAAGGTGTTAGCACCATTTCTATCCATGGTTATCCATGGGCTCTTAGATACTTGCTCATTTATGTTTTCAAAATGTTTGTTTGCTTTTCAATTGTGAGTGGGTTTGAAAAAAGTTTCTTTGAAAGTTTCAGATCGACTCTTGTATCAGTCCTCAAGAGTGTTTGAAAAGTTGTTTTTGAAAGCTTTTTGCAAAGTGTCGGTGTGAAAAGAAGTTTTTGATTTGTTTTGAATTAGAGCAAGTATCTACGAGTCATCTACCTACCCCAAGGAATTAGTCTGTGTAGAAGTCCTTAAGGTAGTGCCATCCCACCATTGAGAGGTAGGTAGCACCACCGTTAGAGGTGTTCGGGTCAATTCGAGGATTAGGGACAGTGTGGTCACCAGAGCAATAGTAGGACACCTTATAAGCTACCCTCATGCCATGTTCATGGACATGAGGACTTACTAAAACGTCCTCTACTCGACGACCACGTTTCGAGGGGCAAGGCAACAGTGAGGCGTACCCTAAGAGTGGTGTGTGAATTGTGTGTCATTTTCAATTTATATTTGTCTTGTCATGCATTGAGTGTTCTACGCTTTGATTTTATTTTTGGCATACATTCTTTCATCTGATGGTTAGCAGTTAAAAGGTGCGGGAATTTAAAGTGCGGAAAATAAAAGTCCTACGCTATTACAAGGCGCGGGTCTACATCGCCAAATTAAACAAAGACCCGATTTGAAATAAAACGCGGAAAGTAAATGTCCTAATTATCTATTACAAGGCTTTGGGGAAAATACATTACATTCATAAAAGAAATAAAAAATAAATGCGCGAAAAGAATTAAGAATCGAGTGCGAGGGCGTTGGACCCTTTAAAGAAATTAAATTAAAATTACAAATTAATTAATGATTTAATAAGGACAAGAAGTTATTTTTTGGAGTTTTTGGTATTTATGGAAAAAAAAGGAAGATTAATTGAAATTAGAAATTTAAATAAAAACCCTAATTCTAGTTGTTTTTAATTTATTAAAAAAATGTTTAAGTTTGACCTAATTTAACCTAATTATTTAATGACAAGGTTATTACAAATTAATTAAGAATTAATAATAATGATGATGAGGTAATTTAATTATTGGGAAAAAAAGTAAAATGCTACAAAATCTAATTTTTATGTGTTTTAATTTATTTTAAGAAAAACATTAAAATTAAACCTAAAATTAAAACTAATTGATTATTAGAATTTTATTTACAAAAACATTAATACATTAAATAAATAAATATATTTTATTTTTGACTTTTTCTGATTTTTTTTTTGTATTTTAAAAATTATTTGGTGAATTAAAGGAAAACAATTAATTAAAACAAGAATAAATAAAAGAAAAGAAAAGAGAGAAAGAAATGCAAACATAGGGGGTGTTGACCCAAATTGAGGAGGTTGATTTGCAGTAATTTGGCCCAAGAATTCAGGCCTTGTTTGACTTTCAGCGTTTGTGTGAGGAGCTATTGACCAATGCATATGGTGATCTGCAAGTTCTGGCCATTGGATGGGTGTTGCTGGACATGTGGCAGGCAAGTACAGATGCATGTATGGTGGACTTCAGGTGAGGCGCTGCATGGAAACATATGAAGAAAAATAATATTGGAGAAGGGAGGGACCTGGGAATCGAACCCAGGTCCCAATGCTTGAAGGACACATCACTCACCAACCAGCCAAACGCGTTTCTTTGTTCATTTAGTGGAGCATGATCAATATGAGAGAGAAATGAGTATTAGTGGTATTTGATAAAAAACGCGCGCCAGCTTTTGAACGTTCCAACCATAGGATGACATCTATGCTTCTTCTTCCTTTTCCTGCAAAAATATGAATTAGATAGCGGGGGTTTTTAACCCCCACTAAGTGTCATGACGAATAATAGCGATTAGAGGAGGAAGCCACATAAATTGAGCGCGAATGGTTGGTTCAATTCGTCTGGAGTTTCTGAGTTCAATGGTACTGGTTAGGATGGCCAATTTTTCCTCATGAAGAAGTCCCCAATTTCAAGCTTATGAAAACCTAGAAAACGTCAATGGCAACTTTCTATACAGGTAAGATTAATTCAATTCAATGGCACCATTAGCTTCAGTATGATCATGTTAGTGTAAAACAAGCATTAAAATGTATGGAAAATGCGTGCAAATCAAAATACGAATATGAAGAATATCATGAACAGGGCGACTGTGTTCTACCAGTTCTTGAGGTTAGGGGATGTGATTTTGATTGGAAAGGATTCCTGGATGTGTAAGCAAGCTATTGGAATGCTTCTTAGGCCTTGAAACGTGCTCTATGTGTCTTTTCAGTTTTGAGAATTTTGTGAAAAAATGCAAAGTTGTTTGGTGTTTTTGGGCGCAGCTTGCTTGTCCTTCTGATTAGGTTTAGGTTTGTGCATATATGTGGAACGAATTAGGTTAACCATCCAAGCCCAACAACCTTTGCATTGATGATTTTGAATTTTTGATTTTGCCTAATCTTTTTCAATCTTTTTTCATGCCAAATATGCCAAATCATGAATGATTCTTTCCTTTTTGAAGGTGCACGAAATCTTGAGCTTATAATGGACCTATTAGCTGCATAAAAAGATTTGAAATACATGCTTTAGTATTTTTTCATATTTAATTTTGATTAAATGAATTAATAGTAATAAAAATTCAAATAATTAATATAAAATAAGAAAATAACTCCCCTTTGGGTCAATGGGTCGTGCATAGCTTTTGGGTGATGATTCTTGGAAGAAATTGTGGCCCATTAGCAATTTTGAGGCATTTGAAGCAAAGTTGAGTTTTCAAAATTCCCAAATATTTCCCAACTTCCACAAGGCATATCTTGCTCAATTTTTAAGCTTTGATCATGTTCTTGGACATTTTGGAAAGGTATTGAAGTCCTCTAACCAATGCCTTTGGTCCCATGTCATTTTGATTTACCAATCTCAAGTTATGGTCTTTGACTTGAAGTGCCTTTTTGTTGACTTTTGAAAATGACCTATAATGTTGAGATTGATAACTTTTTGTGAGAGCATTTCTTGGACTTGAAGTGTGAAAATGCGTTGTGGGAAATGTCATTGTCTTCAAAATGAGCTTTGGGTGGAATTTTTCTGATAATCCATGTGGAAGTTATGCCTTGGTCAAGTTACAGTTGACTTTTTCAACTGTCCAAAAATAAAAACTTTTGCATCTTGAGACTTTTTGAGCCATGCCTTGAGAATCATGATCAAGAATTGATCAAATGATGTTTGTGGCTTCAAAATAATATGTTGACCAAAAAATTTGACTTTTGACTGTCAAATGACCATTTTGCCCCTACAGTTGACTGTTGAGCAATTAGGGTTTTTGACTGTGCAATTTTGTGCTGTGAGTCTTGAAACTTGACATAAGGATGCTTGACAATGTTTATAGGCATGTGGGACTTGTTTGGACCCTTGGAAACCTCAATTTCTTTGCCAGAACCAAAACCCTAATTTTTGACTGTTAGGAGGCCATTGGACTGTGCAACCTTTGAAAGATTTAGAAGCATGCTTTTAGCAAATCTTGAAGAATATGGGGGGCAAATTTTGGGGTACAACACATACCAACTATTATCAGCCCTTGAGGTAGCTAGTACATGCCCTTTGCATAAGTCTTGTCACTTTTCTTAAAATGTAAGAAAGTTGGCCAAAAGTGAAAAACTTGTACATCTGATAAAGGGTGGACTTGGCATCATTCTATATACATTCAAAAACTTGTTAAAAACTAGCACACGAATGCTTATGATCTAAAACACTCTCAAACTCAAAAAACACAAATTTCTGCCCAAACAGGGCAGCTTCTGCAAAATCTTAGCCAAGTCATATTTTGCTCGTGCGTTTTGCCTCTTGACACTTGAAACACTTCATCCACGTCATATTCAAGCTATCCAAGCCCTTACATTGTTGCTGTAACCCCTGTTTCAGCCATCACCATTTGAATTTTGGAAGGTTGCAGCTTGACTTCTACAGAGAGTTCCAGTCATCCATAAGGCAAGCTAAGAATTGGAATAGCTTGAAGGAACTTCAAGGAAGCTCACACGATCCTCAGGCCTCACTGAAAGTCCCCACATTGCCATATCCAAATCCAGCTGAAGGAGGTATTTTTCAAAACTTTATCTCTCTATTTAGGCATCCTCAAGCCACGATTTGTGAAGCAAAAATGTAGTCTCTAGCATGGTGAAGTTGTACATATGCATATTTGTCATTTATATTAACTGAGCTAAGAGAATTTGATTGTTGAACATGCTGAAAAAATTAGGTCAGAAATTAGGGGTGATTAAACTCTCTCTGATCTTTGAGAGTTAGTTTATAAATTTTATATCATTGGAATTGTAAAATGAAATGCTACATTTTTTGTGTTATAAGTTTTTGTTTTTGTGCAAAAAATAGAGAGTTACAGGTTTGAAGCAAATACGCGCGCAAATGGAAGAAGCTGGAGGACATGGATGACTGTCCTAGGCCTGGCACGCCTTGGGCTTGTTGTTTTGACTATTCACACCCCCTGATCCACTATTTGCACCCCCTGCTTCATATTTTTTATTTTTGCATATTTGCTCATATTTTTTATGTTTATTGATTTTAATAATTTTTTCTGAACATTAAAAAATCACAAAAATATTTTCTTAATTTTTTGCAATTTTATTTTATTTTTATTATTTTTTTCCACATATAAAAATAGTTTTATTTTAAGAAATAGAATCTATTTTCTTATAAAAAATTGTAAATACATTAAAATACTATACATTTTTATTTTTATTATTTAACACATAAAAATAATTATTTTCACACATATTTAATTTTTAATATTGTATATAATATTACTTATATTTTCTTATACAAAAAAATAGACAAAATAATAATAGAAAGCATAATTTTCTTTTTAATCAAAAAATTAGGGTTTTCCCTTTCAAAAATAATAATGTTATTTTTTCTTATTTTTTAGGACTTAAATAATTTTTATTTTCTCATACATAAAACAAATAAAAAATATTTTTGCATAATTACATTTTATTGCATTTTTATTATTTGTATTTTTATTTAATTTGCACAATAATTCAATTGAGTTGTAATAGTATTTTAGGGTTTATTTTTGTGCAATATCCCCATTCAAAAACTTGTATCCCCCTTCCCATAATAATTGTTGTAATAGTTTAGTTTACTTTACGCAATTTATCGTATTTATACTTGTGTAGTAAACTAGGGTTTTGCATGATAAGACCAAAATCAAACAAATAGAATGACCTAATCCAAGACAATCAAAATGCATGTAAAATGACACACATTGCACACAAGCACCCTTAGGGTTTCACCCACTTGGTTGCCTTAAAATAAATGGCCATGGTATGCATGCAAAGTATCTTGGAAAAACAAAACAAAACAAAAGATCATAGTCCCTCGATGACGCTATCAAAAGGTTGCCTAAAACAAATGATCTTGGTCCCTCAAACATGCTAAGATACTTGGAAACATTGCTATCATGGTCATACGATGACCCACGCCCATCCCGTTTAACATCCAAAGATAGGGTTGTTTACCAAATCAATGGTAAATCAACAACGTAAAAGCAATAAAAATGCATAGGAAAGACATTTGAGTAGGGTAGATAGTTCTAAGTTACTTGCTCTCTTCCAAACAATCCTTGCTATTTTCAAAACAAACACACACATTTTCAAAACATTTTCAAACACCTTTCAAAACATTGAAACATTTTTCAAAAGACAAACATCTTTGTATACATTCTTACGAACGAGAATCATTACAAAGATTGCCTAAATGATGGCCTCTTTTCAAAATACTTTCAAAAACCACACAAAGCACCATTTCAAACAATTTCAAAAGCAAAGCAAGTGATCTAAACAAGTAACTAAGAGCCCATGGAAAACTATGGATGAAAAGGGTCCTAACACCTTCCCTTTTCATAATCTACCCCCCGAACCCAAGAAAACATCTCAAAGGTATTTCCTGTGCTTTTTTACCTTTCCTTTTGGATAAAATAAAAGTTGGTGGCGACTCTTGCTAACCGCAACATTTGCGAACAGAAACGCAAAACTTCAAGTCAGTTCTCCCACCGTATCACACAACCATACATTAAAGTGAATACTCCCTACTTTCTAAGGCAAGGTAAAAATTTAAATAAAAATCATAGTTGAGTGTTCAAGAAAACAAAGAATCAATACCATGCAAAAAGGGAAACTAAACACCCATAGATAAGCATTTAGCAAATACAACATGGATATCGAGAAAAAGCTCAAAGGGGTTACTAATGATCACACACTCACAAGGTGAATTGTTTATTTGGCCAAGGTAGTTGTGCTCAAAATGTAACAAAAATGCCTTGATCATGTTCAAGCTTTCATACAATCAACATAAACAAAAGATTAAGCATAATAAAATCCAGTTAAAACAAGAGTTATGGTCTCCAGCATATGTGAACAATGGAAAGATACCTCACAAAAAGGGTAGGAACTAAAGTGATTCACAAATGGACAAGCATACAAAATAATGAATGACATAAAAATTGTAAAAAAATATAAGTATAATGAATATGCTAAAGTATAGAAAGCGATAAACACATACCTCGAACATTTATAGAACTTTAACAAAATCATTACCATGCATCCGCAAGTTGACACACTCAAAATTAGAAAATCACCAAATGCGAGTTCAAGCTATTGAGCCAAAATTGAGTCCAAACAACAACAAAAGAATTAATTATACTAATATTATTTACTATTTAAATCGTAGGTGGAAGTGGGAAAAATAAAAACCAAGCGAAAAATTAAAAAGAGTTCACTGGTTCTGCAAAGCAGAGCGCGCTAAGCGGCACAGAGCGTGCTTAGCACGCTACACCAGTTGCAGAAAAACATGACAACAACTGGTGCATCTACTATGCAAGCTCCACAATCACCTTACACACTCATTGTATATAATATTCACAACATATAAACTTCCTCAAGCTACACGCGACAAGCTTGCGGAAAAACACAAATATACATAACGAAACAAATGGTTGAAAGTGAATTAAAAAATTGAAAAGTGAAAATTTGAAAATTTAAAACAAGTCCAATTTTAACTTGTTAAAACACAAGTCACATATAACAAAAACAAATACAAACAAAACATGCTTGTTTTACGTTGTAAGCTCGATGTCTTTATTGTGCGAGCTAGTAACCTCTCTCATCGTGCCATGGTATTGTCACACCGTGCAAACTTAAAGAATGTGTCCTAACATTCACACAACAAACATTACAAAAATGAGACAATTTCCAACAATATGTGAAAACAAAGAAAAAACACATATATTCACAATTATCATATACAAGTTACTGTACAATTTCTATACAACATATACATTAATTACAAAACTCAAAAACAAAAGAATTATTGCAATAAGAAAACAATAGAATCAATCCCCGACAACGGCGCCATTTTGTTGCTTCTATAGAGTGGCAAGCAAAAAGTAAGTTATTAATTTACCGAGTGATATTTAGGTTATATCGTATCGTGTCCACGAAGATTGATTATTGATTCGTCGTTCGACAAATTTCTTGTTTATAAGTTTGGGGATAAATGGGTTGAAAGAAAATGTATTAACAGAAAATAAATGTATAAAAAGGAAAAAGGAATAACTTATCAAGCATGCATATATATACTACTTATCAAAGACTTAAACCTATCGACCTGTTATACTCAACCTACAATATTCATCAATGTCACTATGTATCACTCACAACCTAAGTCATTTCTAACCCAAATTGAGAGGCCTACCGCGTCACCTCGGTAGCGATCTCTCAACCACCTCAACAACACAGAAGTCAACCGTGCTCGCCTGCATAGGCAATCTCTCAGAGTGACACAAACAACACAGAGGTATTAAGCTCTGATACCCAAGCAGATGTCATCTCTAAATCTATCTCTATAGTTCAGAAACTAACAAATAATCATCCTAGATAAGAATCTAAGTAGTATATGTCTATAACAACTCAAATCCCTAACACAGTAAAAATCCAGGACAACAATCCACAAAGATTCATAAAGAAAGTTTAATATAACACCAAGGGCAACAAATATACATAAGTTCAAATAAAATATACATACAAACCCAACCAATAGAGAATACACAAAGAAAAAGAGAAATGAACCGCAAATCTACCAATTTGTCAGCACTAATCAAAGAGCAATCCACCCCGGATCATCCACATGCAAGCTCCATAGTTGTTATCTAGGCTAATCCTAACAAAATTTACAGGTTGATGGAGTTGGGAGCAAAAACTTCCCCAAAACCTTACCTAAAAATGAGCTGAAATGAAAGTTATAAAACAAATCTCAACAGACCGCGCTAAGCAGGCCTGGCGCGCTAAGCGCGACTTGCTTATTTTACACATCAAACCGACCTAAATCGCGATAAACGCACTACCCGCGCTAAGCAGGATTCAAAACATTGGTTCTGCCAAATTGTCAAACGTAAACAACGCGCTACAAAATGCATTGAGCGGTTCTCGCGCTTAGCGTCCTCTGCGCGCTATGCGGGCTCTCATAGACAGAATGTCCTAAAACTGGTCTTTTATTCCGAAAACACGCATCCGGAGCTATGCCTTCGACACCTTATTCCTCAATGATCCAAAATGCAAAAAATACCTGTAAAATGAATGGAAAAACATCAAATGATACATTATATACACAAAAATACAAATAAACACAAACTAAACGTATTTACACAAAAGTCGGGTTTATTCAACGATATTAATAACAAAAAGTCGATAAGTGCAACAAAAAGTATATACAAAAATAACTACATTTTGCACTTATCACCAACCATCCCTCATCTACTAATAATACTATCCGAAAGAAGAAAATGGTCAATCCTACTCTTCGCTTTCCCATCACCACTAAACCAACTAAACTTCTTACCTTTGCAAGGAATATCAATAATAGAACTATCTTTAATGAACTTAGCAAATTCCTTTATCTCAGGATTTTTACAGAACAACGACCTACCTTTTCTCTCCTAAGAACTCTTAACAACATTAAAGTCCCGGCCAAAACATCACTCTCCGTCAGAATGTCTCGATTTAATCTTCAACAAATTTGTCCATAAAGAACGTTTCAAGGCTAGCGTGCAAGGAAAATACACGTTAACAATATAGTATGTGAAATTTTTTCATCTAACATTGACGCCCAAGAAGCCTTCGCCTTTAAAGCTACAGAAAACATCGAAACAATCCACCTTTCAAATAACCAAGAGACCTCCTGATTGCCCCACCAAATTTTAATAAGGAAAGCCAATGTCTTCCTTACTCTAAAAACTTTTGGCCACCAAATCTTGCATAGGTAAAATTTTAGTTTCCTGAATAAGAAATAAATCTACATTACTATATGGCTAATTCTTCTCCTCTTTATACTGCTACCTGCCACTCTTATGTTCAATGATCCTATAATCATTAACACAGATTGATAATTGCCTTCCCTCCCAACTTTCTAGAAACGACTTCTCTTTCTATCTCATAAATTCTCCTTTTATAGTCTTTCTTCGAATCCACTGCAACTACCCTAAGATTTGAGATAACCTTCCATAATTTCTCCCAAACATTTGAATCCATAGTCTCCCACAACTAATTGTTGCTTCTGATGATATCAGAATTTACAGACTGTTCTCCATGTAAAACAGATTAAGAATGACTCCCTCACTGTAATAATCTAATGCTTCCAGTTGAGAGAAGGTTGAGAATCTTCGGTGGACCGCCCCTAGGGCCCGAAATTTGGGTAAAAAATTTCATGGACTTCATGGGCCTCTTCTTGGGCTTTTTATTCTTATTTTTATTTTTGACATTTAAAGGCCCATCCACTTCAAAACATCTTTTGAACTTCATTCTCTTAGCCCCCTCTTTCTGGCCACAAGATTGTCACTCATGGCATTGAAAGAATTATCTAAAGAACACTTTACTCTAGTCCCTTTGGAAAAAAAACAAAAAAATACTTTCTACAGTTACCACTGCTAAATGAAAACGTCTTTGCCAATCCAATAGAATCATCAAAAGACCCACCTACTGCCATCTTTTCAGCCGTACTAAACTTAACAAAATCAGCACTACCTATCACCTCCTTCCCTACACCTTCAATACTGTTCACCCCCCTTTTGAACTCACTATCGTCTGACCAGTTTTCTTCCGCCTGAGTTGAAGAAATGTCATGGCTGTCAAAACCGTCTTCTCCTTTATCATTGGATCCACCATTTGTCCACCCCTCCTATGAATCTGAAGATTCGTCCTCAGTCACCTTGTGACTCGCTGAAACCGTCAAAAGTTATAATGGACTATAAGTATCCTCCCTCATCAGAATAATGAAAGAGACATCGTCTATCAATACTTTTAAAGATTCCTTCAGAACAAAAGAAGAAGAAACTCTCACCATGAACCAGGAAATGTCCTTGTTAGTACCCTTCAGAGTATTCTTGTCATAACACACATAGGTTCCAAAAGAATGCGCAAGTATTTCAAAAAAATTCATGTTTCAGGCGTGATAGGGAACGCCAAAAACTCTAATCCATGTTACTTTTTCATTATCAACATCGTCCTCTTTCCATGCCCTTATATTGTAAAACCAATGATTCAACCAAGATTTTCCTTCCTTAATCAAACATGAAATTACACATTCTTCTAGTTCTTCTAGAAGCACAAGATTCGCTCCCAGATTAGAAACCTTAACCGAGAAATATCCCTACATTTCAAAGCATGTCCGAATTTTTTACAACATCCCAGGGTTGATCATCTCTCCAACATACACATTCTTCAGATTATTTCTATCCTCCTCCTTAGAAAAGTAACTCCAGTTGCAACCTCCTTCTGATAATGCCCCTGTGACTTTTTACCTACTACCTTCGTAAATGATTTGGATCCAACAACCCTCGAATGAAAGTTCCATCTTATGAATTCTCGTTCTTTCGGTAAGGAACGAGACCCATTGAACCTCCCTCCCGGAACCTCCGTTCTGGACGCTTCTATCAAACATTGGTGGATTTGCACATATTTTTTTACCATCTATCATAATGTTATCCACCTTAATCGCCAAAACCCTTGAATCTTCCACCTCCTTAAACCTAGAAAATCCAAATCTTTTACCCAAATTTTTTCTTTTAGGAGGAATCACCACTTCCATAACCTCATCGGTGCAACCAAACAACTCGAATATATCAGAAGCTCTTATCCTATCTGGAAACTCGAACAAAAAAATAGAAGACAACATTTTCTCTTCTACTCCATGCGAACCCTGCCCTGTCGGAAACGAATCCCATCGTGAAGCTACATTTTGAAACCCCCTCATTTTGACTGTCGTCCACGCCATTCCGTCGGCCAAATACATAAGATGAAATGATTATGCTACAAAAAGTTTTGAGAGAGAGCAAAGTTTCTCTCTTTTAATTTTTTTGTTATCATATCCTTTATATATATATATATATATATATATATATATATATATATATATATATATATATATATATATATATATATATATATATATATATATATATATATATATATATATATATATATATATATAAAAGAATGAAGAAGTCTTTCTAAAAAAATCTTTTTTTCCTGCTTAATGTGAATCAAAAGTCTCTACCTCGATGCAACTATGTAATATTTTGAATTTTAGAGTTAAAATCAAAATTGAACGACTCTTATTAATGGATGATTGTAGATTTTGACTTTACATTGATTTAATATATATATATATTAACTTACACAAGAAGAGTCAAAAATAAAAACCAACAAACAACAACAAAAATAAGTAGGCAAATGTCGAAGTACAACAAAAGGGACAAAAGAAAATAAACACTCAAACTCGGTTGTTTGGAGACCCTAGAAAAGGAGAGAAAACTCTATAAAAAATACTCAGTCACAAAACACCGTCCATCAGAAGCCCCAACTAAAGCTCGAATACAAAATAACTCAAATATTAAGAAGCCATGTCTAGTGACATATTATTTATTAATTATGATCAAACACATTGTTAATTCAATGGTTTAAAGAATCCCCTTTTCCTTGCAACTTTGAATCGCATCCTCAAACGTTTCCTCAATAGTATGCTTGAATTCAAATCCAGCATCTGTGAGTTTCTTTGATGTTAAATGTGGAAGCTCAAGACCTTTAGGTCCCCCAAGCAATCTAGGGAAAAAGAAAATAAATTGAATAATAATATTAGTAACAATCAAAGAAAGTTCACATTAACTTAAAATATAGAAGAAAAAACTCACTTGGACTTTGGAATTTGAAATTCAGGATGCTTTGAAGAAACGATGTCAACTACTTCCTCAATAGTTGCAAGGAATGGTGAACAATTATATCTCCCTTTTGGATTAGGATGTTCAAGTAAGAATATATGAGCTCGTGCAATATCATCAACATGCACCATATGGAAACGAGATATTGGACTGTTATCGGTGTTACCAAATAAGTAAGGTAGTACACCATAAACAGAGGTAGGAAGCTTAGGGCAAATGAAGGGTCCAACAACAATAGTTGGTATAACAGTCACAATATCTAACCCATTTTGTTGTCCATACTCAAGAACAGCTTTCTCCGCTTGTGTCTTAGAAACTGAATAAGCCCAGCCAAATGGTTTATGATTTCTAAGAATGTCTATATCACTCCAATAACTTTCGTCCATTACATCTTTTTCTTTTTCTTTGTCTTGACAATAAACCGCTGAAGCACTTGAAGTGTAAACAACTCTCTTCAATGTCTTAGAGTTTTTGCATGCTTTTAGAATTCCTAAAGCGCCATCAATGCTTCTTTTTGTCACTATTTCTTCTGGTTCTTTCTCTTCAAAATCAACTGAAGCAGCAGTGTGGAATATTCCAACACACCCTTCAATTGCTTCATTGAAACTTTCAGGATCGTCAAGATCAGCGTTGAAAAATTTTAGTTTTTCAGATGCACCCGGAAGATTTGTGAGAAAGCTAAGATCTCTCTTTTTCTCTACAATTTAATGAAAAACAATATTAAGAAGATAATACAAATTAATATTGAAAATATAGTAGAAATTAATATTTTACCTGGATCAGCTCTAACAGTGGTATTAACAGTGTAACCATCTTCAAGAAGTGTCTTGATAATCCATGAACCAATAAAACCTGTACCTCCTGTTACACAAACTCTTCCTTTTCCTTCTGCCATTATCACACTTTTGTTACTTCTGTATGAATGTTTTTGTTAATTCTGTATGAATTGAATGTTTTTGCAAGTTTTGTATGAATATTGATGAATGTTGATGGTCACATACAAATGAATATATAGACACATCCAATGTTGTTGGTCATTACTTTTCCAAGAGATAAGTTTGGATATTAAAGAAGACAAGAAAGCCTGTCAAATTCAATATGACTTTCAACAAAGAACTACTACTAAATTGTTTATTGTTTATTAATTCCCGCAGACATGTACAGCCATGTGACAATTAAAAAAATAAAATTATAAAAATAATTATAACATGGTGATTAATTATTGAAAGATGTCTAGCTTAGTTGGTAAGAAAGCTCACTTATATGCACATGGTTCAAACTTTGGTAGATTAATATTTTATTTTGCAGGTTTAATTCTTTACTTTTAATATATACACACATCCACTTTCGGTCATCACTTTTTCCTAATATTATATTTCTCCTTTCCCATTATATATTCCTAACTAAACAAATATCATTGTCGAAACATGGAATAAATATTTTGTTCTACAAGTTTATTCCTGCAGACAAGTGTGAATGAATGACGCACTGTCTCTCTGTCAGGTATTATTTATTACATTTGATTATTTTACACAAGATTAAAAAACAATAATAAAAAAAAATAATGATTTTATTAAATTATCTTAATTAATTATTGATCTATTTAAATTAATATTAATTTTAAGTGAAAAAATAATAAATTAAAAATATTTATTAAAAAGTATAATTGAAAAATTAAATATAAAATAACAATAACAAATATTTTAAGACAAATTTTTATATTAAATGAGATATTTATTTTGAGATAATTGAAGTAGGTGATATTTCAATGACCAAGTAAGGAGAAATATATCTCGTCATTAATTGTGATATTTAGAAAGTCATATAAAAGAAATTTAAAAGATGGATTTGTTGTTTATTTTAAACAATAATTAAATTTAAGTTAATCACTTCTCTTTTTTCTAATTTAGTTTTTTTTTTATGCTGTAGTCATTGTCGTTTCTTAATAGCTCGCCTCCTCGTTATTCTGTTTTGTTGTAGTCATTTTTAGTGGGAGGTGAGTCGCTCAGTTTGGGCGAGTCCTTCATAACACAAAAGTGTTAAGCAAGTTAACAAACAAAAGTTCCTTGCTAGAAACTTAATGAGCAACAACTCCTTGCTTTACAAAAATCAGAGTTATTTTGGCAGCGTTTCAACAACTTGAATAAGGGTGAGTTTCTTCAAAGTTCTTCCATATTTACAATTCTTCCAAGTCTTCCTTTTATAGTTGAAAAGAAATTCGTTGAAGATTAGAATAGAAATACCAAAATTTTAGTTGTCTTCTTGCAACGGTGAGTGAGAGAGTGGTAGATAACCTAGTATAAAAGTAATGTCCTTGCACCACAAAACTAACGTAGTGGAGGCGAGGTGATATTGTACCTTGTACTATTACTTACATGAAACCTTTTGATCTTCTCTTCTAATCTTCAGAGCCTTCTGGATGTATAATAGTTGAAGCATGTGAAGAAGGATAAAAAACTAAGTCTCCAAAACTATGTCATCAGAGTCTTCAGAACTTGTTCAACCTAAACCTTGTCTTCAGAGTCTTCAGCACTTGGTCTTCAGAGTCTTCATAACCTTTTCTTTAGAGTCTTCATAACTTCGTTTAACAAAACCTTGTCTTCAGAAGTTGGTCTAGAGAATTGTTGGTCTTCAGAATCTTCAGAACTCGTTCAACAGAACCTTGTCTTTAGAATCATCAGAACTTGGGAAAGAGAACATGAAATCCATAGAGCTTGATAATATATCATAAGATTTAGAATAGAGTTACAATTGGAAGTAATAAAAATATTGTTCGTTAGAACCGTTGCTTTAAG
Source organism: Vicia faba (assembly GCA_948472305.1). NCBI lineage: Eukaryota > Viridiplantae > Streptophyta > Magnoliopsida > Fabales > Fabaceae > Vicia > Vicia faba. Next base: position 388,900,605 of record OX451740.1, on the reverse strand, counting down.
ACGTATTCTAAAGTATGAAACACAAACTTGTATTCTTCAGTGTGTTGAGTCCAAAATCTGATGTTGTCACACATCATTTCTTCAGAGTCATAACCTGTTAGAAAAATTTACACATTAAATAGACAATTAGGGTATTAAAATTGTTACCTAATCACCCATGTAATGTTATCATCAAAACTCAAGGCTAGATTTAAAAGCAAATATTGTTCTTATAATCTTCCCCTTTTTGATGATGACAAAACCATGTATTTTGATAAACAATTTATAATGGTTTAATCACATAAAACAATTTCAGAGTTAGCTAAGCAGCTCCCCCTATGTTCTATATTCCTAGAAATTATTTAATCTTGTTCAAGGTCCCCCCCTGAGTTCAAGACTTAAAGAAGTTTTGAGAAATAACATGAATCAATCAGAATGAAGGAATACTTCCCTGATTGAAGACATATCACACTTATAACTAGTGATGCAGAACTCTTCATCTCAAATTTTGGCTTGCTATCAGAGTTTGATAAGGTATCTGACCTGGTTTACCATCAGAGTCTGAACAGTGTTGCAGAAATCTTCATCTCAGATTCTAGCTTTACTTTAAGAATACTATGGTGTATAGATTCTGGTTGATGGTATCAGGGCCTTGTATCACTGTCTGGATTTACTTGTTTAGAACTTCATTAGAGTCTGGATGATGATATCAGAGCATTGTAGGACTTTGTCACTCGTCATTAGAGTATTGACAGACCATCAGAGTTTGATTGAATTATTCTACTAACAGAAGATTTACAACCCATGACTTATGTATCTCTAGCTTCTGAATCTCCTTCAGAGATTCCAAGTATGCGTGTTTTGGAAAATTTAGTGAACTTTCTCAAAGTTCCTGAGTCAAACAACGTTAGTGGCACAAACATTATAAAATGACTGAGAACAAATTCTGAGAGTAGATATAAAAAAATCATATCACTTTCTCCCTGTTTGTCATAAATCAAAATGATTTAATAGAGACAATGCAAAAAAACATTTTCATTAACCAAAAGACTAAGTTACAAAAAGTTTTATAAATATAGAAAACATCTTAATTCTAAAAACAAAGCTAAAATAAGGTCTAAGGGTTCCGTGGAGGAGGAGGAGGCAACACCACGACCATGAAGTTCCTCATCATATTGGAAAGCAAAGTGATAGATGCATCATATCGACCAGCTCTAGCATCTTTCTTGTCCAAACGAGCTTGAATTAACACATTTGTCCTCATCAGCTCATCCAGAGTCTCCTTTATCCCAGAAGGAGTCTCAACAGTGGCAACAGTCTTCATTAACTCAAAAGAGTTACCAATTTCAATAACAGTCTTTCTAGACTCAACTAGCTCAGAAGCCACAACATCCGAAGGTTGAGTTTCCATAGCAACAACTCTTTCTCTGGGAATCTTTACTTTCAGAGCACGCAAGCAGAGAATAGCCAAAGGAGGTGTTTGAGAGGCAAGCCATGCCTTCTGCTTCTGTATAGCTTCCATATGATAGAAAGCTTGGATGGTGTTGGAATTATCATCCATCCACTTCTTAAAGTTTGTCCAGATGAAAGTGACCCAGTCTGAATCCATACTTTCAGAGCACTATTCTCAAAACGATATAAGAAGTCATCAAGGGAGTTTTGATTGACGTTTGTGTTATGAAAGAAGGGGTTAAAATGAATAGAGTGTGGTTCATACGGTTTTCTGGTGAGATGGAGAGTTCAAATGAAGAGAAGGATTGCTGAACAGTAGTGGTACATGGTGGGTGCATGGGTAAATCTAAAACAGAATCTTCTGATTCTAATAAGGGAGAATCTGAGTCATAAAACTCATAATAAGGGGTTGAGATATGGTCATCTTCAGAATCAGATGAGATCATAATGATTTCAACTGAGTTAGAAGAGGTTTCATCATCAAGTTATTTAAGAAGCTCGGCATTTTGGTTTAAGAATGAAGAAAAGGATTGGGATTGGGAAGGATTGGTTTTTCTAAGAGGAGTAGTTTTGGAATGAGAGTCAAAAGGTGAGGAGGCAGATGAATTTATATCGTCTTGGCTAAATGTACTTGCACACTTGTTGCTAGAGGGACTTTAATTACCTTCTTGAAAGAGAGATGTGCTTTTCCTTTTCATAATGCGAGGTACCTCTGATATCTCAGGAAATTTATCATCATAACCACTGTGCTAAACATCTCTTGGAGGATTAAGAACCAGCTTCACAACAGCTTATGGAGAAATACTAGCTGGATCTTTCTTCAGTAGACAGTCTTCCAGATATCCTAGAATGGCATCTAAAGGATCAACAGTAGTGAACATGTAACCATCTTCATAACCAGTTATAGAGTAGGTGTAGATCCTACAACATGATCTTCTGGAGGATTGATAATCAAAGATACAAGTTTGAGATGTGAGTGCAACATTCATCAAGATATATTTTGCATGATATCAAAACTACAAGAATATATCATTTATGTATATTGTGAGGTACCTATGGGTTTGGGTGGCACCCTAAGCATTTAGAGGTCTTAGGAATCATTGGAAACATAGTCAAGACTGACCTAGTCTCAAAATCATTTTATGTACTAAAAATGCATTCACAGGCCGACTCATAAGCCATTTTAGACTGACTCCCGTACTATCCTGGATAAGTTGTTTTCTTCTATTTTGGTCAGACCGACTCATAATCCATTTCAGGTCGGCTCTGTACTGTCCCGGATAAGTCATTTTCTTCTTTTTTAGACAGGTCAGCTCATGATGTTAAAATTAACACTATGAGCCGGCTCATCCAAGCTACATGCCTGCTCATACTGTTTCAAGAGTCAAATTTTCTATTTTCTTTTAATTCCGAAATTTTCCTCTTTTTCCATAATATTTCGATAACTATAAATACATGTTTCATGCATCATTCTAACTTGATGATACCATAAAAATTTCTTGCAATTGCTCTTCACCTTCAACCTCCAGCATATGCATACACACTAACAAACCATTGTAAAAATATTTTGTTGGGGTTCCATCTAGACGAGGTTCGATAACATCCAATTTGGTTCTCGTGTATCCGAGAATATTAGGTTAAGATTTTCAAGGATCTTCATCCAGAAAAACCGTGGGGTTGTCCTCCAAGATCATTGAGTGATTTGGGGGTTTTCATGCAAGACATGCATAAGAGGATTGCGGTCTAGTGAAAGCCTTTGGAGATAAATAATTAAAAGGATCCTTTGGAGATAAAGAATTCAAAGGAAGTAGCACGAGAACGAAGAATCAAAATTGAATTCTTGTGTTGCAATAGTTGAAATTGGTGGTGCGCGAAAGCTTTGGAGATAAAGTACACAAAGGAGTAGTAAGATCCGGATAATCAATTTGCAGCTATTGTGTATTGGTCTTTCTCAAGATCAAAGGAAGATAAGGGGTTGTGTTTTACCCAAAAAATTTCCCTCCCATTATCCAAGACATTCCCCAAGGGTTCTCAATTGCTCAAAGTTGCTAAAGAATTGATTAGACAAATTCTTCTCTTAAGCAATGGACCTACAACTAGGATTTTGCTTTTATCAAGGAAATTTGTGCTTGTAATACCGTAAGTGGATTTCATGGTTCCTCATATGTTTCAAGGAATGCTCATGCCAAATTTCAAGCCTTGCATCACAATTTTGCTCAGTCAAATGCTCAGATGACTGAAAATCAACTATGTTGGACAAGGAAAAATTATACCTAGATGTGTGAATAAATTGACCTTAAAACAACAACGATTGATTACGATTGCTATAAAACAAGCTCGTATTTTATCTTTGTTACCTTTTGTAAATTCGTCACCTTTTGTTAAAAATGCAAAAAAAAAATATGAAAAAATCAAGTCGATTACTAGAGCTACTCCTCCTGTTCTTAAAAAAAAAATAAAATAGAGTTACGTTACTTCAATTAATTTAATAATTAATTGAATCTAAACTAAAGTCAATTATGGTCAACATACAATCAAACCTCAATATCTTGGTCAAAGTCAAGATTTTGAATCCATATTCATTATTTGATCAAGGGTTGATCATGATTCATCAAGGAAACTCAGGATTCATCAAAAGTTAAAAGTTACTAAATTAGGGTTTTCTTAAAGAGAAGTCAACTGAACTTTGACCAAGCAAAACTTTCACATGCTTCACCAGATTTTCCTTAACAAAAGCTCATTTTTAAGGTAATTAAATTCTCTACAACTTTGTCTCTCTAAGTTCAAGTCCAAAAAATGCTTCATTTGAGAGATATGAGCCAAAACATTATAGGTCATTTCAAAAAGTCAACAAAAAGACATCTTTTTGTTAAGGGCAACTTACATCAAGATAAAATCTTTAAACACAAAATTAATCAACATAGAGATTGCATAGAACATCTTGGGATTTCTAAAAAAGTCAAAGATCACTTTCAAATGGTAAAAATTGAGAGAGTTATGATTGGTGCAAGTTGGGAAATTTTGAGAAAATGCATGAAATCTAAATTGACCAAACTTGAATTTTTGGGCTAATGGGCTATTGTTTCAAGGTTCATGCGTGTTATATAGTTCAAAGTGAATCTCAGAACTTGTTCATATACCCCTTGGGTTTTTATTTTATTTATTTTGATTTTTATTAATTTAAATTCAAAATTAAATAAGATAAAGTCAAGGCTTCTCTTACAAGGTCCAAGCCCACAATGGTCTAACCTAATTCTTCTCTATATATTTCTCTTCATTCAGAAATAACATCACACGAAAAAACCCTTGCAAGAAGCCTTTCCAAAATCTCAAAAACTAGGGCAAATCAAGAACCCCAGTTTCATCCCTCCTCAACACAAACCATCCATTCCAAACGACCTCCGAAGTGTTGTGGGGTAAGATTGGATCGTTTACAATGATCCAAAGGACCTGAAACGCATGAACATGCATCATCGGTGTTAAATTCTTGCATGAATCTGTATTTTTTATTTTCTTTATGTTTTAATGCATACTAACATCACTAATGTATTTCTGAGGTTCAATAATACATGATTAGATCATTGCACAACCTCCATAAAAAATGGATCGTGTATGGCCATGCTTAAGCCGTTTTAAGTTAATTGTTTAGTATCTCCTTGTACAAGGAGAACTAGCTAAAACTAATACTCACATTGAACTCACAAGGTCTGAATTAGGGGGGTAGGGTCTCTGGAAATCACTAGCAAATGTTGTTTTGTAGGTTGGAGAAAACGAGCTCACCAGAGAAGACTACCGGAGCTAGGGCTCTAGCGCTTCTCCGGTCCAGTAATGTTATTTTATTATATATTTAATTCGTCTCAATAAAATTAATGGACGTATAGCCACCTTAGTGGTAGAAGCGCGCGCGACAAGGCACTTGTGTACAATGGCGCAGGTTCGATCCCTGCCTTTTGTGTTATTCATATTTTATGATTTTGCAGATTACACGCAAAGCTCGTTTTCCTCATACAAAGTACCTTTTGTCTCGCATCCCTCAAATTTAGATCTGACGCCTCCAAGACGCGCAACCCATGATGCAACCTCATGGAGTGACCACACACGATCAGACAGATCCAACCCTGGGCCTGGACCTTTTTTACAATTCACACCCCCCTTTTTGTTGATTCAGGCCCAAATTCCTTCTTTTATATTTTTATTTTTTCTCTTTTTACTTATATTTTTATTTTAATTAAAATACAAAAAAATTAGTTTTAGGTTTTCTTAATTAAAATAAATTAGGGTTTAGTCTTTAATTAATTTTTTAATAATTTAATTAATTAATTATGTTTTTAATTAAAATTAATTAGATTTAGTTGGTTTTAATTAATTATCATAAACTATTTTCTTCATAAAAGAAAACACCAAAAATATTTTCATTTTCAATTTTTTATCTTACTTTTATATTTCTTAGATCGACTGTACGAGTAGTGCGAATGTAATAGTCTAGATTTTAGTTTTTGCTCTTTTTATTACTATCATGTAACTGCTTATAGGATGTGTAATACGGTGGGAGAACTAACTTGGTTTTGCATTTTATTGCAAATGTTGCGGATAGCAAGAGTCGCCACCGACTTTTTTTATCTAATAAGGAAAGGGTAAAAAGAACAGGAAAGACCTTTGAGATTTATTCAGTTTTGGGGGTAGGTTATGAAAAGGGAAGGTGTTAGCATCCTTTTCATCCGTAGTTATCTACGGGCTCTTAAACTCTAGCTCACTTTGCTTGAAAATGCTTTGTGTTCGTGTGTTTGAAAATATTTTGAAAATATACCAATAGTAAGGCTACTTTGTAATGATTCTTGTATTGGTTAAGAATGCGTACAAAGTGTTTATTTTTTGAAAATACTTCAGAAAAGTGTTTTGTGTGAAAAAGATATTTTGAAATGTTCGCGAGCAAGCGATTAAGAACTATCTACCTACTCAAAGTCATATTAATAAGAAGAACTTGTTAGTACATAAATGCCCCATGGGCAAAATATTACAAAATTCTAATGTAAAAAGACATTGTGCATCCTCTTCGGTGTGATGTAGGTGTTGAGAGTCTGCTCTTCATGGAGTCGACGAGTAAGTTCCAAAACCTTCTTCTCACTGGCGTAGAAGTTGGCTTCAAAAGTATTACATTCTTCCTTGAGCTGTAACCAACTCTTTTGCAAATCTTCCAATGATGTTGGCATGTCAGGATGTAGGAGGGTGTATGGAACTTCTCCTTCCATAACAAGCTCTTTGATCATAGGCAGAATGTAGGGGTAAGGCATCATAAGACTCTGGGCGCGGGTTCGTACCCACTTGAGGTAAGGCTCAAGGGGGATGGAGTTCTTGTGCCCCAGTGTCTTACTGTCCACTTTGTTGGGCATCGTCCAAGCTCGGATAAACCTTTGTCGAAGTCCTTGAGCGTCGTTGTCGAAGTCAAAAACCAAGTCTAGAATCAGCATATCATGAGGGCCATTCCTTCGGGCATACCCAAATTGTCTCAGAGCCAAACAGGGGTTGTAGGTAATGCCTCCCCTAATGCCAAGTAGTGGGACATTAGGGAATTCCCTACAACGATCGATGATGATGACATTTTCTATGGACCGAGAACACCAATGAACATCAGAATGTGTAAGAGTCATCAATCGTTGTGACCACCTCAAACCTTGTTCATTCTTCAAGACTGATTGGGGAAGGTCAAAAATAAACCACCTTGCTAGAAGAGGAGTACAACACATGAGAACACCTCTTTTCCTCATTGTTCGTGTGTGAAATGAGTGGAGGATATCCCCAAGCAATGTAGGCACAGGATTCCGAGATATGAAAATTTTGTCAGCATTCACATCTATAAGCTGATCAGGGTTTGGGAACAAGACCAACCCATAATTGAGGAGTGCTACAATCTATTAAAAAGCTTGTAGATCTAGAGAATTCCAACAGTCTTGCGCCTTCTCAAACAGAAACTTTGCCAAGAAACCCTTGACACCACTTCTGGTTTCCCAATAACCTTTGATATCAGATGGTTGCAAGTGTAAGGCTTGAGCAACATCTTCAGGCTTTGGTTCTCTTTCCGTACCGTTGTAGGGTAGTTGATGGAGAATAGGAATCCTCAGGAGTTGAGAAAATTCCTCCAAAGTAGGCACTAGTTGGTAATCAGGAAATGTGAAGCAATGGTGTATGGGGTCAAAGAACTGGAAGAGAACTTTCACCATGTCTTCTTCAATGTTGGAGTTGACCAAGTTGAGAAGTCTACCATGTCTTTCACTGAAGGGAGAATTCTCTGGAATCTTGGAAACAAGCTCCTTGAGTAGAGGAGGAATTCTCACAAGGTTGACCTGAATTGTTTTTCTGCAGAGTGATTCCATGACCTACAAAACAAGAACAAAGATGAAGATCCAAACCCTTAAAATGGTTAGTGGATGCATATGATGTTTATGATGTTCATGATGTATGCACAAGTATATGTACAAGCAAGTCACACAAGTTCCTAGTTTCAGGCTTGCATGGGGTTTCATAGGTAAGTACCCTCTTGAAGTTTAGTTGGCTTAACCTGTCCTATAAATAGTAATCGGGTTCTAAGGAGCTCAATATCACCGAATTATTTTCTGTGTTCATTGTTTCAGTTTAGCCACTTTACTTGCAACTGAAATATTCCAAGAAAACAACCCTCAATGAGTGTAGTATCGAGTATCTACCAACTTCGGACCGCGCCAAAGCCGGTCATCTCACTACCCCTAAAAAGGCCAAGATGGTCAAGTAAAGGTTCTAAAAGTTCATTAGTGCTTCATGACATCACTCAGCGGCCCCGTATTCTCTTTGATTGATTCAAAGGCTACCGGTACCAACAAATATTTCACACTAATATAGCTATTGCTTCAACCATGTCGGTATACCCCACACAGTTTCCATAACGTATTGCTATTTACCTATGAATGTTTCCTAAATCCGGGTAGAGGATTTCAAACCCAAACAATAGAACCAAATGTAAAACAATCAAAGAAAACAAAGTAAGCATGTAAAGTTGATCTAAACCCTAAGGTAACCCCACTTTTAGATTACTCCCCAACAGAGTCCCTAGTTCTGTGATACGATGGGAGAACTGACTTGAGGTTTTGCGTTTGTGTTCGCAAATGTTTCGGTTTAGCAAGAGTCGCCACCGACTTTTTATTTTATCCAAAGGAAAGGTCAAAAAGCACAGGAAAGACATTTGAGATGTTTTCTTGGGTTCGGGGGGTAGATTATGAAAAGGGAAGGTGCAAGCACCCTTTTCATCTATGGTTATCCATGGGCTCTTAGTTACTTGTTTAGATCACTTGCTTTGCTTTTCCAATTGTTTGAAATGGTGCTTTGTGTGTGGTTTTGAAATTATTTTGAAAAGAGGCCATCATTGTGGCAACCTTTGTAATGATTCTTGTTTGAATGTATACAAAGGTGTATTGTCTTTTGAAAAATGTTTCAATGTTTGAAAGTTTGTTTTGGGAAATGTTTTGAAATTGTGTGTTTTGAAATTAGCAAGGATGTTTGCAAGTTTTGATCAAGTAACTAAGAGAATTTACCCTATCTACTCAAAGATCTTTCCTACACATTTTTAACCATTTTACATTGTTGTTTTACCATTGCATTTGGTAAACAACCTTGTATTTGGATGTTAAACGGGACAGGCGCGGGTCATTGTATTGACCATGATAACAATTGTGCTAAGTATCTTTAGCAAATTTTTGAGGGACTAGATCATTTTGTTTAGGACACCAAGATAGCGTCATCGAGGGACTATGATCTTTTTGTTTTGTTTTTGTTTTGCCAAGATACTCAACATGCATAACATGACCATTTTAAAGGCAACAAGTGGATGAAACCCTAGGGGTGCATGTGTGCATTGTGTTGTCATTTTCATGCATTTATGTCTTGCATTAGGTCAAACTATTTGTTTTGATTTTGGATATTGCATACAAACCCTAACCTCTAACATGGCATACTTGAAAGCTATAAAATGCGTAAAATAAATCTACGACTATTACAATATTGAGATGGGAAGAGGGATACAATTTTTGAATGGGGATTATTTTGCAAGAAATTAAAACCCTAATATTTACTATTATATCCAAATTGAATTCTTTGCATTAAATAATAAATAAACAAAATTTAAACAAGCAAATTAAGTATAAATATGCAAAATATTATAAGTATGCAAAGAAAATGTTTTTTTATTTATTTTTATGTGGAAAAATGTAATATTTAATGTATTAAAAAGAAAGAAAATAAAAGGTTATTTTTGTTAAGGGAAAAACCCTAAATTTTGTTTTAACAAAATATATTTATTAAATTATTTATTTATGTACAATAAAAATAAAAATATATACAAGTGTCAAAAAATAAAAATATTAGAAAAATATTATTTTTAATAATGGTGGAAACCCTAGCTTTTTTTGTTTTAAGATAAATATATATTATATTATTTATTTTATATACAAGAAAATAAACATAAATATATACAAAGAAATAAAAACATGTGGAAAAATATTATTTTATATGTATAAATAATAAAATAAAAATATATAATATCTCTAAAATATTTATTTGTTTTTATTAAAGAAAATAAAAGTATATACTAATTAATAATTATTTTCATGTTAGAAAAATAAAATAAAATATAAAAATAAATGTGAAAATTTATAAAAATATTTTTGGTATTTTTTTATGTTTAGAAAATATAAAATAAAATCAGAAATGAAAAATAAATACAAAAATACAAAAATGTAAAGAAATGGGCCAGGGGGTGCAGTTAGCAAGGCAGGGGGTGTCAAAAGTGAAACAGGCCAAGGCCCAGCCCACTGAACTTCATCTTCAACCTTTGAAACTCATAAAACGCGCGCCCTGTACAAAATGTCCAGATCCTGCATACGTGCTCTAAAGCAAAAACTCATAACACCAAAGTCATAGCATTTTTCAAGACGATTCCAACCATATAAGAAACTTAATCTAACTCTCAAAGACCAGAGAGAATTTCTCTGGCCCTAATTTTTAACCTAACTTTTTCAGGATGTTCATGAATCAAATTCTCTCAACACACTTAACTTAAATGAAAACCGAGCATATTACAGCTTAAGGGCTATGAGTAGTACATTTTTTATTCACAAACCTAAGCCTAATGATTCCTAAATAGAGAGATAAGAAGTTGCAAAATACTTGTTTCAGTTGGACACGAGTATGGCAATGTAGAGCTTTTCAGTGAGGCCTGAGATGCTTGGGAGCTTGCTTGAACTTCCTCTGACCTTCCTCAATGCTTAGTTTGCTTTGGATGTGCTTGAACAAGCTTGTAGAAGTCAACCTGCACAAGCTGAAAACAGAAATGGTGAAGCTTGCAGATGGTTTTATAGTCAATGGATAGTGGTTGGGATAGTTCAGGTGGGTTATATGGAAGGTGTTGGAACAGGTTTGAGGCAAAACACACGAGGGGTTTGTGAGATGGGACTCAAAGTGCAGAAGCTTCCCTGTTTTGCAAGAGGAAGGTGATTTTGTGTTTTGAAAGGTTTTAGGGTTGAACAACTCGTGTTTCTGGCTCAAGGCAAAGTGCAAAACCTGTTTGGAATGTTGGCGAGAGTTGATTATATCAGATGCTCAAGTTGTAGACTTTTTTGCACATTTCTTGGTTTTGAAGTAAGAAATGAGAATTGACAATGCTATGGTTGTACTGGCTTGTACTCTAGCTGCTCAAAGTGGTTGAACTTTGCCTAATATTATGGAGCTTTGTTTGCAGCAAAGGGCTTGGTGTATGGCTCAAGAAATACAATTTGACATAAAGCATGCTTTATGTAAATGGTATTGCTCACTTTTTGCCAAAAATGGATTAAACTCTTGTGTAATCCTCTAATGATCAGAACAAAGCTTCAAACCATTGGATTTGCATTTAATTATTGAGTATGAAAGGGTTTAGAGATCTGTAATCAAGTACAAAGCAAGTTTGGACAGATTTTGCAACTTGTGTTAACATGAAAATGCCATGGATCAAAGTGAGTTTTTGCCAAATTCAAATCTTCGATTCTCCCTAAACATAAATGATTTTGGAGAGTTCTTGGATATTTTGGAAAGCTTGTAACATGATGTACAATCCATATTTGAAATTCATTTTGATATTCCAAGTGGAACTATGTGAAAAATGGCCATGAAGATAGGTCAAAATTCTGCCTAAACTAGGGCAAAATTTCACTAAGTTAAAAGTTTCATGGACCCTTGTTCCAAAAATCATAACTTGAGATCCAAGCTTATTTTGAGAAAACTTTGTGAATCAAAGTTGTAGATTTTGTGGAGGACAACAACTTTCATGTTGGAGGTTTTGTTTGAATCCAATTGCATTATGGTGAAAATGTTGGGCAAATGTTGGTTAAAAGTTTTATGAATTTTTTTCAATCTTAAACCCTAATTTGCAAAATTAGGTTTCTTGATGAACAAGTTTCATGTTTTGACTCATCTTGATGAAAAATGATCCTTGGCACTTAATTTTTACCAAAAATTCAAACTTTGACTTTTCAGTGTACAGTCAAATTTTGATCAGTTGACTGAAAAATTCATCTGTCAATCCAATGCATTTGAGATCTTTTGAACCTTGTGAATAGGTCAATATGATGCCATTGAGTCCTTGAATCCATACTTGAACCCAATTTTCCATTGGCCAAGTGAAAAATCAGAAATTGCCTCTTATACAGTCAAAACCCTAAAAATGACCATTTTGCCCTTTTGGTGATCTGATCAAATTTCTTGAGGAGTTGTGGTCCAAACTTTATCAAATGGTTCATATGAGCCTATAATGTTGAATTGGATCAAAAATTATGAGGTTTGACTGTAAATTGGCCACAGTTGACTTTTTCCCCAATACAGTTGATTTCTAGGTCAACTGTCCAATTGACTGGGCAAAAATTTGATTCAAAGCTTGAAACTTGGTAGAGGCAATATTATAAGTCCAACATGAAGTATGAAAGTCACTTTGAGCATTGAAAGTCCAAAAATCCTTGTGCAAACTCAAACCCTAATTCAGGTCATCAGTGCAAGGAGATGCCTTGAGCAGAGCAAACCCTAATCCTGTCTGGAGTTCAAAGAGTCTTGTGAGGGAAAATATTGATAAAATGAGAGGGCAAATTTTGGGGTACAACATATTCTATCAAGTTTATTCATATGAGTAGTTATATTTTTTTTATACATTTTTAATAATTTACGGGGGGTTTTAACCTCCGAAAACAAAAATCTCGCAGTTTAAATAAAATATTATTTTTAATACATATGATGAGTCACAAATACATACTAATCCTTGTTGTCATGCCACATCAGCCAACTTAACATTTTCACATCCAAATTAACGGAATGGACCAAGTTAGTTAATAAAAGTATTATTAAGAGAGTTATTTGTAACATTTATTACATAAGGGACCAAACTGAGATATGAAATGAAGTTATGAGACTTCAGAATTAAATAAGCCTTTATTTCTATTTAATATGAATAAAAAATCTCAACCCAATGTTACTATGTAATATTTTGACTTTCGGCCATAAAATCAAAATTGATTTGTTGTATATTAATGGAAGATTATAGACATTTTAAACCAAATCATTGATTGAACTATTCATTTGACTTTTCGTGTATGTTTCACTTTTTGTACCTAAAATAGTTTATGGATCTATAGGGTTAATTTTGATAGGTTTGATTTTTCTCGAGTAAAATTGATTATGTTTTTTAAAATTGATATTAGTATTTTTAACTTTTGAGTTTAAACGTGATTTATTTTACACGGAAATTTATTATTCAACTTACTTTTACATAAATTTATCCAAACATAAATCTCTTTACTTTCAACTCACTTTTATTCAAAATCAATTTTATATAATCAATTCACTCCAAATCAATTTATCACTATTTTTAATGATAAATTTATAAACTTATGTGTTCAAATAGTAAATAACTCAAATATTAAGAAGTCATGTCTAGAAAAGAGGAGAAAACTCTATAAAAAACACTCAGTCACAAAACACCGTCCATCAGAAGCCCCAACTAAAGCTCGAATACAAAATAACTCAAATATTAAGAAGCCATGTCTAGTGACATATTATTTATTAATTATGATCAAACACATTGTTAATTCAATGGTTTAAAGAAGCCCCTTTTCCTTGCAACTTTGAATCGCATCCTCAAACGTTTCCTCTATAGTATGCTTGAATTCAAATCCAGCATCTGTGAGTTTCTTTGATGTTAAATGTGGAAGCTCAAGACCTTTAGGTCCCCCAAGCAATCTAGGGAAAAAGAAAATAAATTGAATAATAATATTAGTAACAATCAAAGAAAATTCACATTAACTTAAAATATAGAAGAAAAAACTCACTTGGACTTTGGAATTTGAAATTCAGGATGCTTTGAAGAAACGATGTCAACTACTTCCTCAATAGTTGCAAGGAATGGTGAGCAATTATATCTCCCTTCTGGATTAGGATGTTCAAGTAAGAATATATGAGCTCGTGCAATATCATCAACATGCACCATGTGGAAACGAGATATTGGACTGTTATCGGTGTTACCAAATAAGTAAGGTAGTACACCATAAACAGAGGTAGGAAGCTTAGGGCAAATGAAGGGTCCAACAACAATAGTTGGTATAACAGTCACAATATCCAACCCATTTTGTTGTCCATACTCAAGAACAGCTTTCTCCGCTTGTGTCTTAGAAACTGAATAAGCCCAACCAAATGGTTTATGATTTCTAAGAATGTCTATATCACTCCAATAACTTTCATCCATTACATCTTTTTCTTTTTCTTTGTCTTGACAATAAACCGCTGAAGCACTTGAAGTGTAAACAACTCTCTTCAATGTCTTAGAGTTTTTGCATGCTTTTAGAATTCCTAAAGCGCCATCAATGCTTCTTTTTGTCACTATTTCTTCTGGTTCTTTCTCTTCAAAATCAACCGAAGCAGCAGTGTGGAATATTCCAACGCACCCTTCAATTGCTTCATTGAAACTTTCAGGATCGTCAAGATCAGCGTTGAAAAATTTTAATTTTTCAGATGCACCCGGAAGATTTGTGAGAAAGCTAAGATCTCTCTTTTTCTCTACAATTTAATGAAAAACAATATTAAGAAGATAGTAGAAATTAATATTGAAAATATAGTAGAAATGAATATTTTACCTGGATCAGCTCTAACAGTGGTATTAACAGTGTAACCATCTTCAAGAAGTGTCTTGATAATCCATGAACCAATAAAACCTGTACCTCCTGTTACACAAACTCTTCCTTTTCCTTCTGCCATTATCACACTTTTCTTACTTCTGTATAAATGTTTTTGTTAATTCTGTATGAATTGAATGTTTTTTCTATGAATATTGATGAATGTTGATGGTCACATACAAATGAATATATAGACAGATCCAATCTTGCTGGTGAACGCTTTTACGAGGGTGTGCTAATACTTCCAAATGGAATATTAATTCCCGCAGACACGTTTGAATGATTATCAATCATATTGTTTATTATATATTATTTCCCGCAGACTTGAATGAATGATTATCAATAATATAGTTTATTATATATTTATTTCCCGCAGACATGTTTGAATGATTTGAATGATATAGTTTATTATACATTATCTCTCGGAATTATTTAGTGGATGGATAGAACTACGTGGCAATTGAAACAAGGACTTCCTAATAGTAAGGATGGTTGGCTTTCTAGAACTTAATTAGGTGATATTTTTAATGCCCAAGTAAGGTGAAATATTTGAAATATTATATTTTAGTTGAAATTTATCTATCTTTGAATTTAAAAGCAATGCATAAACAATGTATAACAATATTAAGCATATCATCAATTAATTTTTTTGAATTATCATGTCTTATTAATATTTTTAAAATTAAAAACATAATTTGAGATATATATTATTAATTTATTCGACAATATAAAATACTTTATATAATTTGTGGATATTTTATTTTTTATAAATGTCTTTTTAAAATTTTTGAAAAAGTTTCGGTTTAAAAACCACAGAGAAAAAAGATAAATAAATTTTAAAGGATGGATTTGTAATTTATTTTAAACAATAATTTAAATTAAGTTAACGTCTTATCTTTTAATTTTGGTTCCCTTAATCAACCTCTTACATGATCATTCACACAACTCTAGCCACAATCGTTCCTCCATGCTCAAACTATTATGTCTGGCTGTAGTAATTGTTGTTTCTAAAAGAGTTGTCTCCGTAGTTTCTATTGTTGTTCACAATCTCACATAGAGTTTAGTTTTCACAATTTCACATAATTTCATTTTCACAATCTCACATATTTAGTCTTTACAAACAAACAAAGTTTTTACAATTACAGATATATTTTGTGTGTAATATCTTCGTTCATTTTACAATTCTTTAAATCTTTCAGTATTAAAGATCAATATTAAATTTCAAGCATATCGTTTATTTGATAAATGAATCTTAACATTAATCTTTATGCCAAATTTTTCAATATACTGTATTTACTTATGAAGAATAGAATATGAAGGTTGAAGACAGAATGAGTTAAGTTTAATAAAAAAGTGAATGGCGTATTTGTTCAGTTTTATAGATAGACCCCAAAGTAATTTCACCACAGTTGTGAAGAGTGCAATTCTAGAACTTTAAATAGATGTTAAGACTGATGTCCCAACACCAAAATACAATGTCAAGACAAATGTTAAGACATCATTTGCTGGCATAATACTTTTACCAAAACAATAAATTATGCAGAAGTAAATTGCAGAAGGTAAAAGACACAATCAATTGTTAACTCAGTTCGGTGCAACTCGCCTACTCTGGAGGCATCCAAGCCATGAAGGAAATTCACTATGATAATATTAGTTCAAAGCTAAACAACCCTAATTTATAACTTATCACCTAATCACTATCTTATGCAACTTCTACCTAGGAACCTCCTAGATACGAGAACCCCCTCTCATTTCCCACAGTCACCTCAGTGACAATAATAAAAAATCAAAAATATAAGATCACACTTCCAATTAAATATAATTCACTCTTTGCTTAAAAGCTCTGGAGTGATTGACAATGAACAGTGGATAATCAGTCGAACTCTATGTATCAACATGATACTTGAGTGACACACAGAAAAACACAGTACTCTAAAAAGACTCACAAACCTTAAGACTCTTGTAGAATAACTTCTCCTTATTTTTCTCTCTTTTATTAGGTTTATATTTTTTCTTTTAAATACCTCAGTTGTCCATGGGCTTCGAATTCTCTTCCAAATTTATTATAGATCCAAAAGTTGATGGTTGTGCAAATAAGTGAGATGTATCCAAGAGAATCTCCCAAAATCAAATCAAATTTGTCAAGAAAGTAACAGCAGAATCTGCTATATCAGTTAGCAAAGATACCATAATATATTACTCAACATCTGGAGTCAGCAGCACCTACTATGACAGTTGTTCAAGATGTCACAACATCTTGCTCAACATCTAGTTGTGATACATGGTTTTCCAAATGAAACATGTTTTATCAAAATTGTTGTCAATCATAAAATCATATACCTAACAATCTCTTCCTTTGACAAATTTTGACAATGTACGAGATGTAATTGGTGGTTTTTTAATAGGTGATGTACAAGATGATTTAGAAATGTGAGCTCCCTTGAAAACACTTTTTTTGGGGGTTGGAGAATCTGAGAAATGTGAATCAACAACTTCATGGTAAGACAAAGTTTGCTTAATTAAACTGTCAACTTGTGTACTTTTGTTTGGGACACCTTTGGTTTTTTTGGGTTGCAAAGGTGATTTCAAATTAGTGGTTTCTGGATATGCGATTTTCCTCTGTTGTTTTTAATGTGCAATCTCATAGTGTCATCCGTTTTAGAAAATTTATCCATGATCACTTCCAACTTGGTGTCAATGGTTATACTTGATGTATCGTCCTTCGTCACACCGTAGCCATCAAATCAGAGTTTTTTCCAATGAGTGAAGACCCTGTTCATACATATGGGGAAATTTAGCTTCATTTTTTTAGAAATGAGACAAGCACATGGAAATCCGTAGGTTTTTCTAATTGTACAACCACACTTCAACACTGAATGTGCATATTTGACTTTATTAGTTGTTGTGTTTTCCAAATATCTAACCCGGTCCTTCAAAGCACACACAACTTTCTCTTTCACCTTATCAAGAATAGTAGATTTAACGTATTTATGAAAATCTAGATATTTGACACACAAGCTTCTGAAATGTACCATATTCTCAACATACAACTCTTTTGTAGAAGAATTTAATATATTCATTCATGCATTCGTTATCTTCTCCAACACAATACTAGATTTGACCATGTTTCCGTCTTCACACTTGATTTATTTGGTGCCAACCGCAGTTTTGAGCCGAGCTCTGACATATTTTGTTATATGATACCGATAAAGTAATGCATATGATGTAGAAAACACACATCCAACTGCATTCATAAGGACATTATCTCGGTCAGTTACAATGATACTAGGCCTTTTTGTGGATTCTTCAACAAACTCTTGCATATATCCAACGCCTATGTATTATTGTCTTCTTTCTCAAATTCTAGAAATGCAAATCCAACCGAAAATGTCTTTTCTACAGAAGTGACACCAACAATTTCTAGAAACGGAAGCATATACTTGTTTGTCTTGTATGTTGAATCAATTATAAGAACGGTTGAAATGTGTTGAACAACTTGATACTTTCTGGATAAGTCCAAAAAATTTCACGAACACTGACTTTATAATCACACACTCTGTACCTTGAAACATAGTGACAATCGTCCAAAAGTTTCAAAAATTGTTTTATTTCGGATCTCAGACCTCTATCAGCCATGTTCAGTTGATAAAGTTTATTGTATACCTTCCTGATATTTGAAACATTTTTTGGTCTCTTCCGTTTCAAAACGACAAGTATGTTTCTCAACGCAACTTTGATTATCGACATTTCCGAAATAATTTTCTTCTCTTCTGGTTTAAGCCGACATGCAATTAGATAACCTTGTCACTTGGTGTCCAACGCATGATTATATATACCAAAAATGAAATTAAACTTCCGCATATCATCCACCTTACAGTATCTGCACAATTTAAACGGACATTCACATTTTCTCGATCTGGTGTCATCATGTTTTAACTTCTGAATTTTTGGAACATATTTTCCACTTCTCTCGTATGTCATCGTTACAAATGAATGCCTCGTACTAGTGCCATTGTCGGGCGTTTCAATCACAACGCCAAACCCAATTTTGGTAACTTCCATTCAGACTCATTCAAGTATATGTTAACGAGCACTAAAAATTTGATCATTTGTAAATTATTTTCGAACATCTATCTTGACATCAATCATTTTCTCATCGTCCTTCACCTCATCGGGCTTAACATCGTCACTCACCTTGTCAGAAACTTTTACAACAACTTTGGAAAACATGTCGGGGTGCACCATATCTAAAACGGGCAAAAACAGAAAATTTGTTAAAACTAAATTGTATCAGGGACAGTTTCGAATATGCATATCCGAAATATAGTAGGTAGATTTCAGATATGCATATCCGAAGTGACGTTGTTTTTTTCATTCCAAAATCAACATCAATGCAAGGAAATGAGAGATGAAATAAGCAAAGTTTACCTTAAATTGTAGCTTTCTATGCTCTCTTTGATATGATAAAATACTTAAAACTTGATTTGTAGACGAAAAGTTGATTGAGAATAGTTGAAGTTAGATTTTGGTTATGGGAGAAATGAAGAAAATGAAATAGTAGTAGGAGTGATCATACAACAAGTTGATATAACAATAATATTTTCGGATATGTATATCCGAAAATACCATTGAATATTTAAATACAATATTTAAATAATAATAACGTATAAACATAAATATTTTCGGATATACATTTCTAAAACACCATAAAAAATATTTTAAGATATTTTCGGATATGTATTTCCAAAACATCTTAAAAATTAATTTAAGATACGTTTAAAAATACATCTTCAAAAAATATTTTGAGATTTTCAGATATTTTCTTCACCATATAAAAGTATATTAAGAGATTCTTCTTTAAAAATAAAAAGGCCAACTAGGAAGTCTAATTATTGGGACTTTGTCATATGGAGTTTTTTGACACCTCAAGTCCAAGCCCATACTGCATTAATTGTTAGTGATCAGGCGCATACTGCATTATACTTGGTGTTAGTTAATGCATTTCCATTTTGTTTCAAGAACAAAAAATAATTGAAGTATACTACGTATAATTTTGACTTTTTGAGCTTAAAATCAAAACTGAATTGCACTAAATTAAATGGAAAATCGTAGATGTTACAAACCATTCATTTAACTATTCGACTTTTGACTTTTCATCTAATTGCACTGTGGTTTTATTAGTCATTAGAGTCATAAAGTTTACAAATTTATGTGTCCTAATTTCAAATAACTCAAATATTGAAAAGTGCATATAATTTATTGATTATTATTAAACATCTCTTTAATTATATGGTTTAAACACTACTATCAGAAAAAACATACAATAACAGTTTTGATATAAATATAATGACGGTTGTTAGATAGCGCGTGATTATATTAGGGTTGAAAATAAGTCGAGTCGAATCGAATTCAGTTCGATTCGACTCGATTTAATAAAAATTAATTCAGCTCAAAATTTGACTCGAGTTTGACACGGATTTTTTTTTAAAACTCAAACTCAACTCATTTTAAGTTCACGAATAATTTAATTCAATTCATTAGATTTATCTCAGTAAGTTCAGTTTGTTTTCTTCACGTAGTTATAAGGCCTTTTTTTAAATCTATTTATTTATATATCAAACATTTTAAATTAATATGTATTTTTTTTTAAATATATAAAATAAAAAATTATAAGATTGAAAGAACATAGAGGGATAACATTTAGAGTAACACGCACGCACGCGCGTGCGCACACACACATCAAATTAGGGGTGTAATCAGATTAGTTTGATCGGTTTTTGATCAAAAAAGGTTCGAACCGATGATATTCCCATCAGTTTGGTTTGGTTTGGTTCGGTTTTCAATATTTTTCAAAAATGGAACCGAACCAAAATAACTGATTTGATTTGGTATGGTTTGGTTAATCGGTTTACAATATTTATTTTCTCAAACATTATATTCATTAGTTTATTCTCCACTATCGTGTTTTTGGTGTATTTTATGCTACTATTTTTTAAAATAATACATTTCATATTATTCATTTGATGCTCTATTTTTTCAAACAAATTACAAGTTGCTCTTAATCCATACGAAACAGAGACATGATTTCCATTTCATCATGAAATAAGTTTACTATCAAATATAAAAGTTAACACATGACATTAGAATGTTGGAAAGGGATTTCAAAGCTTAACAAATAGAACACAACAAAACACACATCAATTAACATGTTTCACACCTTAAAGACACATCAAAATTATTTTGTAATAAGACTAGAAGGAATTTTGTTGAAGAAGAAGAAACAAAAAAGGTTTGAAAAATATGAAAATTAACGAAGAAAACTTGGACATGACCATAATATATCAGAATGACGGTAGTGAGAGGAACAATGGTGGCGGTCAGCAAGAGCAGCAATTCAGTGAAATCATGTTTTTTGTGACTTATGGGTTCTACTTTGTATGTTTTTGGAGTTTGGTTCTAGATTCGTGTTTTTCTGAAAGGAATGAAGTGTAAACAAAGATGGATAATGGTTGGATCGATAAAAAAAATTGAGCTTAATGATGGGTGGAATAATATATTTATAGCATCATTATTTTCATTGGTTCAGTTCATCGGTTTGAGAGTTTCTAAAAATTAAAACCGAGAACCAAACCAAACCACATCAGCTTTTATTGGTTTTGTTTGGTTTTACAACCAAACCGGAAACAATCCGTTTTATTTTCGTTTGGTTTGATTTGAATTATCGGTTTAATTGGATTTTTCTGACCCGCTTACACCCATACGTCGAATCATGAACTTAATGAGTCAAATTATACATAGTTTAAGTTCAACACATTTAGTTAACAAACTTAGTTTTTGTCCTCATATTCAACTCATTTGGTTCATGAACCAAGTTCAACGATTTAATTACCGAATCTAGTTTCGAACTATATTTGAGTTTGTTCGGATCATTGTCAGCCCTATATTGTATGTATGTTACTTTCCCCCACGGGCGTGTGACGGTGGTGATAAATTAGATAATGCGCTACCTATCACAACAGTTATATTAAACAACCATTGTGATATATATTTAGGTCATGGATTCGAAACCCAGCAACAACAATTTATCTAGAATAAAATTAACATTTCACAACGGTTACAAAAGATATCATTTGTGGTATGTATACTTGAGTTTATTATAAAATAATTGGATTGCTTGTTTTTTCGTTCACCTCACTGAATATATACATCCATTAAAATTGATGTAGAAGATAATAATATGAAAATTTAAATTATTTTTGAAAAACAATTTAAATGAACCACAGTTTTTTAGAATTGCACGCATCTCGCAATTCATCTCTCCTTCTTTAACATGTGGAATTTGGTTCAATGCTAGGAGTTGTTCAAAAAACGATTCATTATCTTATAGTTTACTTTGCAAAGCATCAATATGTTGACTAATTCGGAGCGATCATCATCACTATCATCATTATTATTTTAATCGATGATGATGATTATTATGATGACAATGATGAAGATGAATAGGATTTTCTAAACAAATTTGATATTTTGCAATATAAATTAAAAGAGAATGAATTGTTGCTTTGAAGAACTTGGGGAATTGAACCAAGTTCTACGTGTTAAAGAGAGATAGGTGAATTATGAGATACATGTAATTCGAAAAACATTGATTGATCTAAATTTGTTTTCAAATATAACTTATTTTCATATTATTATTTTCTAAACCCATTTTAACGAATGTGTGTTAATTGTAAAGCAAGCAATCTACATACGATATAATAAACTCAACTGAATATTTTGTCAATCTACATAAGAAATTAATGCTGCAAGATTCATAAAAATAAAACTTTTCTAAGTTGCAAGAATATTTTTTCTTGTGACTTAACAATGTTTTGTTCTTATAATGAGAAACATTCATCAACAACAACAACATACAACAACATACAACAATATTTATCAACAAAACAATAACAACATACAATAACATATCAACTCATAAAATGTTTCACGACCATACCATTTATTGAAAATATCTGTGAATAAACTGAAGTTGGTCTACTTTGTGTTGCTATGAAAAATAGATAACACAAGGCAAACGAATTTCCCACAATAGATTCATACCTCTTGCATTGTTTCTCTATAGAAACACAAACAACTTGTAAACCACACCCATAAAATACGCTTTCTTAAGTTAATATTTTAAATTCAATTTCCCTACAAGTAAAAAAACCATGCAAAATATAAACATATTTGAAAACATAAACTCAATTAGTTTTGGAAACATAATATCTTGAACTAGATTTTGAAATACAAACACCTTTCAGAATGTTAACCTGATTTGAAAATATAAACCAGCATGACATTAATATCATGTTAACAAAAACAGAAACATAACCCACATAGAGATAAACCATAAAAACAAGAAAAGTCGTGCCAAATGAAAAAAAAACATTTTTAAAAAGAATAGTATCAAACACCTTTTAGTTTGAAGAAGCTTATAAGGATGAGTTTGTTGCATGTGGAAGAGAGAGATGTTAGGTTTTTGATTTGAGAAAAATGGAAGAAAGCACATGAATAACATGGAAGAAATCTTATGAAGAAGAGGATGAAAGATAAAGCGTATGAACTTGATTACTTCTTAGTTTAAAGAACCTTATGAGGATGAGTTTGATGCGTGTGGAAAAGAGGGATGTTAATGTTTTGTTTAGAGAGTGACGACTATTTTGTGCTAAAGCTTGATAACTTCCCTTTTATATATGTAAAACTTATTACCATGATTGTTAACAAAAATCATGATAAAATGTAAGTAATATTTATAACGGTTTCTGGTAATAATCGTGGTAATAAGTATTTTAACTTTAATATATTTATAACAGCATGAGAACAAGCACTTTTTGTAACTAAATGAAGAAAAATTATTGGTGTAGGGAATCTAAGAAAGAAACCTTTCATCTATCACAATGGTTGTTATTAAAAACTATGATAAAATTCCTTATAATAAAATAATAAATAATTTAGACGAGTGAAACTGAGTTATTACTACGGCCGCTTAAACGGCTGTAATAATATGATATTACCAAAGATATATTTTATAGTAGTAAAAGATAACATTTTTCCTTGCAACATTCAATTGCATACTTAAACATTTCTTTAATACTATACTTGAACTCAAATCCAGCATCCATGATTTTATTTTAGGTTAAATGTGGAAGCTTAGGACCTTTAGCTCCCATAAGAACTCTATAGAAGAAATAAATGAATTGAATAAATAATATTAGTATAATAATAGAAATATCAAATAAATAATATAGTAGAGTTATTAATATGGTTAGCTTGTGGATCTCATCTTATGTACCTACGTTTACCTGAGTGAGTATTGTGAGAGTTTTGGTATTTGCAAGGTATACACAAGAACCTTACAGTTGCTACCTCGGGCATTGTCTTCCATAGAGATGCAAGTACGATATTTATAGACTGCCTGTTATATCCCAATTTTCCCC
The DNA here is from genome assembly GCA_948472305.1 of Vicia faba. NCBI lineage: Eukaryota > Viridiplantae > Streptophyta > Magnoliopsida > Fabales > Fabaceae > Vicia > Vicia faba. The sequence continues at coordinate 388,876,481 of OX451740.1, read as the reverse complement.
CCTAAGATCTCCCATCATACTATATAAATCTCATACATAGCATTGGTCTCATGGTTACGGGATCAAAGAACTTTTGGCATTAGGGTTTTTCTCTGTGAACTAAGGTTGTTACATTCTTCATGTTGATTCAACTAGTGCTCTTATAATTATTGGTACGAGATTAGGGTTTTGAATTTCCAGCATCATAGACGTCTTCCCTAACAAAATTCCTCAGGATACAAAGTTATCCTCATCAAGATTTTTCAAAGAGCAATAATTAGAGTGTCTCCTAAGTGCTTTCTCTAATAGACATTCTTTTAAGAAGTCTAGAGGACTGAATTAAGGACTTCTTTCTTATGATGCTATTTGTTAAGTGGTTAAGGATTTATTGAAGATTTCGTCAAGATAATTCTGGGTGCTTAAGCTGTGAATCAAGGTAGGTTTGCTTCTTGGGCTTTCATTAAATCGAATATTGGAATTGAGGTTTCGTTGGAGGTGATTTAAAGATTCGTTTAAGAAATTCCTTTAAGCCCAGATTAACTCAAGAAAATTCGTATAATGATTTGTATGGAATTCAGAGTTGGGGATTCAAATATCATTCAAAGTCAATGCGAATTCAAGCCCATTTTATGAGAATTTCTTTAAAGGAGAATTACTTGAAATTTAAGACATTTCTTATTCATTTCGATTCCATTCAAATTCCTTTCAAGTGAATATTTTGGCGTAGTTTGCTAAGGGGATTTATATTTTAAAGATGGAAGACTTGTTCAAGACTTAATTCAAACATCATACTGGCACGGACCCAAATCCTTCATCATCCATTATTCGGGATGCCAAACTTCATGGTTCATTCTATATTGCAAAATCAAATAAAATATTTCAAATTTTCAAATGTAAATTATAGGAAGCTTTGTTCATTAGTATCCTCAAGTCATCACAAGTGGAAATTAAAAAAAAAGAGAAGGAATATTCAAGGATGGCATGGCAAGTATGGAATGTCTTGGAACTACTTGATTATGTTCAAGGGCTATTCAAAGATTCAAACATTAAGTCAATACAAGAATTCATTCAAGATTCTTCAAAAATGCAAGTTATAATACATGTCACTACACTTGCTTCAACTACTTTCATTACAAGAAATATCAAGTCTTATGCAAAATAAGAAAGTCTCGCAAATTTGATTCTAATACTAAAAGTTGCATTTCACAAAGTATACAAACCCTACTTCCATTTCACATTCTTCCAAATTTCAAACTCGCAGAGAAATTCATGAAATCATGTTGCAACTGACAAGCATCAACAACAACCAGCATTTGGTTCATACCATGCCAGTGTGTCTCCAAGGGAACTCAGCATCAGTTCCACTGGATCTGAGTGAAAGCTCCATGGACACAAACGACAATGTGAAAAATAGAGAATTTATAAAAGCATAAAATATCATCAGGCACTCCCAGAAACTACAAGGGGATCTGCATTCTTTTAGGATGAAAATTAAGCAGCGTGAGGACAACACAATCAGCCTGAGAGGTTCCAGTAATCATGTTCTTGATAAAATCACGAGTTCTAGGAGCATAGATGAGTGTGCAATAGTACTTGGTGGGTTCAAATTTCCACAAGGAAATATAAATGGTAATACCTCTTCCACACTTCAGCCCTGCCATATTCATAAACACAATAAACAGTTCAACAATCCACAAGTTCAATCAAAAATAGTTTAACAGTTTGCATTAAAGAACCAACAGATTTCTAACTTGCATACATCTGATTAACCGAGTTGTAACATAAATTTTCCAGCTCATCAACATATAACTAACTCTCTAACACTTCTAACGGTTTCCTAACTAATTTCTAACAACAATAAGAGAATTGGGAGAAAAAGGTGCTAACAGATTTGTGATACGGTGGCAGAACTGACTGTTGTACTGGTTTCGCATTTGTGTTTACAAATGTTGCGGTAAGCAAGAGTCGCCATCGAATTTTCTTTTATCCAACAAAGGAAAGGGTGAAAAGAACATAAAAAGACCTTTCGAGATTATTTCTGAGTAAGGAGGGTAAATTATGGAAAGGGAATGTGTTAACACCCTTTCAATCCGTAATTTTCTACGGGCTCTTAGATGCTTAGCTAATTTTGAAAAATATCTTGTGCTTTTGTGTGTTTTTGAAAAGTATTTTGAAAATGCCTTAGTGCGGCGATTCGCTTTATGATAACTCTTGTATCAGTCCTCAAGAGTGTTGATAAAGCGTTTTTCTTAAAGTGTTTTGAAATGTTTTTTGTGTAAGTGTGAAAATTTATTATTTTCCTCCTATCCTTTAGACAGTGCTATCCTACTATTAGTGAGTAGGTAGCCATAGTCGTTGGATGTTTGAGGGACATTCGAAGGGACGTAAAGTCATAAAGGCAACATGTAGAGACACTTTAGCAATTTTGTTTAAGGGACTAGATCATTTACCGAAAGGCAACACTGTAGGGTCATCGAGGGACTATGATCTTTTGATTTAAGGGTCTTTCCTAAAGCGTCACCACTTTCGAGGGACATGACTGTTTTATTACCCGAAAGGCAACCAAAGTGGGAATACCCTAGATGTGTATATGTGCAACGTGTGTTATGTTCGGTTATTTTAGTCTTGTGTTAAGTTTTCTAATGTTTTATTATTAATCTTGTCATGCAATCCTATTAGGCATATATCTAAGCAGTTAATATGTACAAGAATTTAAAGTGCGAGAAGTTAAATCTACACTATTACAATGCTTCGGGGATGGGGTATTTACATGTCCAAAAATGGGGGAAAATAAAGAAATCGGTAAAGTAGCGTCCTAGTTTAAGCTATTACATGCCATCAGCAGATACATTAGTATAAGAAAAGTGCGAAATAAACAACGCGTGCGAAATAAACAACGCGTGCGAAATGGAAAGAGACGTCTAAAACCCTAAAAAATTTCTAAGTAAAATAAGAAAATATTTTTGGTTTTTTTGTTTATTTTAAGAAAATAAATAAACTACCTTAAATCTAAATTTAATTAAAAAAGATAATTTATTAAATGAATCTAAGCCTAATTCTAATATTTTTTATTTTTATTAAGAAAATATTTGAATTAAATAAATCTAATTCTAATTGGTTTTAAATTGATAAAATAAAGTCAAAATAATTAGTCTAATTAATTTACAAAAATTAAAATTAATTTAGAAAATCCTAAGTCTATTATTATTATTTTTCTAATTTTTTATATTATTATTAAAAAATGATTAAATGAAATAAATGATAAAACAAATAAAATAGAAAATGCAAATGGGCCTGGTGTTATGGAGCAAATGGGGGGGGTGCAATCTGGAAAATGTGAGGCCCATGTATGAGGGAGCCCAGAGGCTGTATTGGATTTGGTGAGGGGATCCTTTGAAGGTTCACGATGGGAGTTCACGTTTGAGGCGCTTAGATCTGGTTGCGTTGACCTCTGATGGTGTATATCTGATGGCCTAGGGTGCGTGTGTATAGCCTGGCTGCACTGGATCTGCAAAGAAGAAATGGAAAAATAATATGCAAGAGGCAGGGATCGAACCTATTCCCTTTCACACATATAACGCCTTAACACACACACCCAACCGTTGGGATGACTTTACATCCGAGAGTAAATATCAAACGATTATAATATAATGTAAAACGAGTCATAGTGCTGAGTTGTCAAACATACGCGTTTCAGTGGGGTCCAAATATTTGAATGGACCAATCATTTTGTCTGTCGGTCCATGCAGGCGTCAACACCGGTCAAGCCACCGGGAGTGGTGGCTTCGGTCATCCCTTCTGGTTGCTCAAAATCTCTAACCTGCGAAAATCAAACACAACAAGAACGAAAATGACCCTACCCCCTAATTTGGGGTCTACAAATTCAATGGTGACATTTATTTGGTCTAAAAGTTCCTAGGTTATGAGTTGAAAAGATTTCAGTTTGTGATGTCCTAACAATGGTATCACACAATTCAGGCCTCAAAGTTCTCATGCTATAAGTCTCACCTGCTCTAATGGACCTCCTGATCACAAATCAAACCATCAAAAATATCAACAACACATAAATCAGAAGTTCCAAATATAACAAACCTTGTTTGACCGGTGACACACGATTCAGCAGTTGAAGGGTGCTATGAGCTTTGAAAATGGCAGGGATAAGTTCCTGGTGACTTTAGGAATGTATTTGAGTCATTTGTTTGGACTGGGGGAGGCTAGAAACACATTTTCTGGATTTGATAACTTTGGATATTTTTTGCAATTATTTGTGGCTTCTTTAGGAAGTGTGTATCAATCCATAAGGCTTGCAAACGTGATGTACAAATAGAGGAGAGGGAGGGCATGATAAAATAAGGAAAGAATCTGGCCCATAAAGCCATCATTAAAACCATAATTCTCATTTTGAAAAATTGCCAAAAGTGAGATTTCATGCCATGTTGAGAATTTGATGTATCTGAACACTTGTGCACGAATTCTTGGGCTTCTAGGCAGACCAAAACATTAGCCCAAAAGTCAAGGCCCATTTCTATTTATTTTGTACAATTTATTTGAAATAAATCAAAATAAATATGGACAAAATAAATAAAAATTATAAGGCAATGTAAAAATGAGATTAGAGGTCTCCTATAAGGTCATAAGAATGTTTGAACCTTAAAAAGTTAAGCCATTGACCCAAAAGTTCAAATTTGCTCAATGCACTATCTTTGAATTTTCTCAAATTTCCCAACTTGGGAAATCCATAACTTGCTCAATTTTTAACTCATGATGATGATCTGGGACTTTTTGGAAAGCCCGAGATGTCTACTTCAATCCCTCTTTTGATAAATTTTACATTTGAATAATTTATCTTGATGTAAATAGTCTTGACAAAAAGTGTCTTTTGTTGACTTTTTGAAAATGACCTGTAATGTATGAGCTTGTATCTTTCAAATGGTGCATTTCTTCGACTTGAGGCGAAAATAGAAGTTGTATGGAATTGGATTCTCTTCAAAATGAGCTTTCGTTGGGGAAAAATGGATGAAGTATGTGAAAGTTATGCCTGGTCAAAGTTCAGTTGACTTTTCCTATAGAAACCCTAATTTAGCAATTCTTGACTTTTGATAGATTAGGAGCATTTCTTGAGGAATCATGATCAACCCTTGATAAAATGATGGATATCACTTCAAAATGTTAATGTTGACCAAAAATATTGAAGTTTGACTATACATTGGCCACAATTGACTTTTGACCTAGCACAATTGATTTTCAGGCATTTGAGCAATTGATAGAGCAAACTTGTAGTGGAAGGCATGAAACATGGCATGGACAATATTGAAGACATATTAGGACCATGGAAACCATTTGAGACCTTTGGAGCTTACACATCTTGGTGAAAAGTGAAACCCTAGTTACATGTTCATTGCTTAGGAGGAGAGTTTGTCTGGTCAATTCTTGGTCATCCTTGAGCAATTGAAGCCCTCAATAAGCATGTCTTGAGTAAAATGGGAGGGCAAAATTTAGGGTACAACAGCTGCCCCTGTTCAATCTTCTTAAACCTGAGGATTTAGATTGGCTTGTCTGCCTTTCGTAATCTGAAGGTGGAATATGATTGAACACTAGAGTGCTCAGAAATTTGCACTCGCATGAAGTAACACCGATGGTTGATGATGTCGGGAATGGGCTTAAAGATGCCATCTGGAGAAGATGACAGAGATTCGTCGGAGATGGCCTTAAATATGCCATCCAAAGTAGATGTTGACTTCATAAGAGGTCTCTTTATGGGAGTTCTTGTTCTTGTTATATGAGGAGGAGTCCACTAGGGAAGGTTGATTTTCGTTGTTCTCCTGCTTGAGGAAAACTTTGTGGGCAATAGAATCTAGGGACTTCATTTGTCCAAGGCTCTACTGAAGAGTTATCTCTGTACTGGAGAGATGAGAGTTTGCTGCTTTCTGGTTGAAATCCAGGCTTCACAACGATTTGTTGGGGATAATGGAATTAACCGTTATCTAAAAATGAGCATGTGTGGGGATGTTTTAGGATGAGCCTGTGTTAGTCTGCACCCGGAGATATATGAGAAGGAGCCTGTGTGTGGCTGCTTCAGGATGAGTCAGTGTTAGACTGCATCTGGAGACCATGAGAAGAAAGCCATGTAAGATTGCTTCAGGATGAGTCAGTGTTAGACTGCATCTGGAGATCATGAGAAGAAACCCGTGTAAGATTTCTTTAGGATGATCATATAGATATTTTTCCTGTCTGGTTTCAGGTGTTAATCTACAATCATCTGTTAGCAGATAGTTGTCCTGTCTGGTTTCAGGTATTAATCTGTAACTTGCTTTTATCGGTCGTTGAGATAGTTGTCCTGTCTGGTTTCAGGTATTAATCTCTGACCTAAGAGAAAGAAAGATAGTTTTCCCGTCTTATTACAGGTATTAATCTTCAATCTACTCATGTAGATAACTTTCTTGTCTGGTTTCAGGTATTAATCTATAATCGTCCATCCAAAGATATTTGTCATGGCTTGTTACATGTATTAATCTAGAACTTGAAAATTGTCGGTCGTTGAGATAGTTGTCCTGTCTAGTTTCAAGGATTAATCTCTGACCTCAGAAAGAAAGATAGTTTTCCTGGATTGTTACAGGTATTAATCTTCAATCTGCTCATGTAGATAGTTTTCCTGGCTTGTTATAGGTATTAATCTATAATCGGTCGTCCATAAATAGTTGTCCTGGCTTGTTACATGTATTAATCTAGGACTTGGAAACATTGGTCACATAGATAGTTCCCCCGTCTGGTTTCGGGTATTAATTTGTGGCCTTCTGTATTTGTTGGTAAAATCGTCTTGTTTTTGGGAGTTCATATCACTTGGTCGGTGTAGATAGTTTCCTCATCGGGCTTCGGGAATTAATCTTTGACCTGCTGTATATAAATTGATAGTATTTGTCTGTCTGCTAATTTAACCTGAAAAGGTAAAATCGGTTTCATGTGATGTCATGATGTATGAATTGCATGGTGCTCTCAAAGTAAATGAGATTGTGATATATACATTTGTGTTGCATATGCTAAGATGTTTGTAAAATGATGCATGAATGCAATGTATGAACGTATCAGTTGTTTATTGCAGTGTTGTTGAATTAGGGAAAATAAATCCCTGATTGAAGTTGGGGATGAAGAATGTAGGTCTTTAGATTTTGTTGTAGTTGAATACAGGTAGATAGATTTCTGTTGTTAGAGAAATAAACTCTATTGGGGAAGGAAAACTCCGTGCACTGTTTGGGGATTTTGTGAAATCCTGCTGGGGAATCCTGAGAAGCTTTAGCGACTTCACTGGGGAATTTTTAGATGTTCGAGCAGTAATTGGAGATTCTTGATCTGCCGGGGATATGAAAACACCTGACATCATTAGGCTGTATGATGAGAATATGGAAAAGACCTTGTAGTAGGATGCCCTTGCCTCTGTACCTGCTGGAGAAAGTATATGCTGGAGAAAACATCTGCAGGGATTTTGTGGATGGCCCTTAGATATTTTCCCTGTGATACGGTGGCAGAACCAACTGTTATACTGGTTTTGCGTTTGTATTCGCAAATGTTGCAGTAAGCAAGAGTCTCCACCGACTTTTCTTTTATCCAAATTAAGGAAAGGGTGAAAAGAACATAAAAAGACCTTTTCGAGAATTTTCTGAGTAAGGGTGGTAGATTATGGAAAGGGAAGGTGTTAGCACCCTTTCCATCCGTAGTTTTCTACGGGCTCTTAGATGCTTAGCTCATTTTTGAAATACCTTGTGCTTTGTGTTTTTGAAAAGTATTTGAAAATGCCTTAGTGCGGCGATTCGCTTTATGATAACTCTTGTATCAGCCCTCAAGAGTGTTGACAAATCGAATGTTTTTTAAAGTGTTTTTGAAATGTTTTTGTGTAGGTGTAAAAGTTTGTTTTGAGAAAGCATCTAACAACTATCTACTTGTACTCGAAAAGGTTCATTCTTTTCCTTGTATCCTTTAGACAGTGCTATCCTACTGTTAGTGAGTAGGTAGCTCTGTCGTTGGATGTATGAGGGACATTCGAAGGGACGTTTTTATAGTCACAAAGTTAACTGGGAAAGAAGCTTTAGAAACTACCCTAGGGTTCTAAGATGATATTTTTACCGAGGCAACATCGAGAGGGTCACCGAGGGACTTATGATCTTTTTGAACCAGAGGGTAGCCACTAAAACCTCTCATGTTTCGAGAGTTGTGACTATTTTCTGAAGGCAACCGAAGTGGGGTACCCTAGAGGTGTATATGTGCAATGTGTGTTATATTCAGTTTATTTATCTTTGTTATTAGGTTTGCCATTGCTTTGTTTTCAGTCTTTCTATACAAGCCTAGTTACTAACAGTTAATATTTTTGCAGATAGTTAAAGTGCGGGAATCGTAAATCCTACGCTATTACAGTGCTTTGGGAAGGGGGTATTTACATGTCCAAAAGTTGGGAGGAAAATAAATAAAGCTATAAAGTCCTAGTTTAATCTATTATATACTGTCAGTAGGTACATTATTATAAAAAATGCGAGAATAAGATAATGCGCGCGAAATAGAGATGAACGTCTAAAACCCTAACAAATTGCTAAGTAAACATGAAAAAAAATCTCTTTTTTTGGTTTTGTTTATTCCAAGAAGATATTTAAACTAATTTAAATCTAAATTTAATTAAAAATATTAAATAAAATTGAACCTAATTCTAATATTTTTTGTATTTTTATTAAGAAAAAATTGCATGAAATAAATCTAAACCTAATTGATTTTAAAATTGATAAAATAAAGTTAAAATAATTAATTTAATTAATTTACAAAATTAAATAATTAATTTTTATAAAAATCATAAATCTAATTATTATTATTTAATCTTATATTAAAAAAAGATTTTGAAGAAAAGCCTAGAAAATAATTAAATAAGTAAAAATAGAAAATAAAATGGATTGGGCCTAGATATGCAAAAGCAGAATGAGGGGGGTGCGTTTGGGATTTTTGTTAGGTCCAAAAGCCTGAGTCCAAACGTCCCAAAAATAATCCAGTAGGCACCACCCTTGGAGCTGTAGGGTTAAACTGCACCCTAGGATGACCAGATTTCTTTGCATCACATCAGATGACTCAAACATGAAAGTATATGGTGAACGCTTAGGGGTGCAACGCACTGAATCCTGCAAGGAATGTTAGAAAAAATAAAAATTGCTAGACCTGGGACTCGAACCCAGGTCCTTTCCCTTTGCACGTACACGCCTTGCCATCTGAGCTGCCTTACCATTCGTGTATCATAACCAACGCATAATATTATATACAAAACAAAGTCAAATATATTTTAAAAAATAAAAACGCGCGCGCTAGCTTCTATGGGCCAATGAGAGGGTGACATCCAAGCTTCCGGAGTCAGTGACCGGAGTCAAACCTCCGATCACCTTCTCTGGCTATCCTACATAAAATCACGTCCTGGTTTTGAATTTGGCATTAGATTGGCCTAAAAGCAATTGTATCGCCTAGTCGAAGCTTAACAACTTCAAGACCCTATCAATGGCAAGTTGGCTTTTAAGCCTCAAAGAATTCATGCTTTACGTCAAACATGTACTATGGATCATCCTGAGCACGAAACAAACATCAAAAGGAATTAATATATCACAAAACTAGAGATACGAATTTGAAAATTTTACCAAAATGAGTGGTTCCGGTTTGGCACTTTCGGGCTTGTGATAGCTTGAATAAGGAGTGGTATGTGCTCTTGGGGGTCCTGGGATGTTGATGGAGTGCTTGGAACAGACTGAGTATGGCTGAAATTGGTTGTTTGAATTTCACAACTTTGTTGGATTTTTGGCAATTTTGCGTGGCTCTCCAGGCAATGTGTATGCGTGAGTTTGGCTTGCAAAAATGATCCTTATATAGAGGATATGTAGGGGACAAGGAAACATGGCAAGAATCCAAGCCATAACCATTGTTTTTAAACCATGATCATAATTTGAAAAAATGCCTTTTATGGAGATTTCATGAAATTTTCAAAGATGGATGAACCTAGTCACTTCTTGCACGAATTTGTGGGCTTTTAAGCAAGCCAAAACATCAGCCCAAATGCCAAAGCCCATCTCTATTTATTTTATACAATTTACTTTGTATTTATTTGAAATAAATCAAAATAAATATGAGTAAAATAGATAAAAATGGTAAGGCAATGTAAATTTGATATTAGAGGTCCTATATAAGTTTAAGAAGATATTTTAAGTCCAAGAAATTAAGTCATTGACCTAAAAGTTTAAGTTTGCTCAATGCACAATTCTTGAAATTTCAAAAATTTTCCCAACTTGGGCAAGCCATAACTTGCTCAATTTATAACCCATCATGATGATCTTGGACTTTTTAGAAAGCCCAAGATGTCTAATTAAATCCCTCTTTTGATCAATTTGGCATTTGAAGATATTATCTTTATGTAAATGGTCTTGACAAAAAGTTCCTTTTATTGACTTTCTGAAAATGGCCTGTAATGTATGAGCTTGTATCTTACAAATGGTGCATTTCTTGAACTTGAGGAAAACAGAGAAGTTGTAGGGAATTAGATTCTCTTAAAAATGAGATTTGTTTAGGGAAAGTGGATGAAGTATGTGAAAGTTATACCTGGTCAAAGTTCAGTTGACTTTTCCTATAGAAATCCTAATTTAGCAATTCTTGACTTTTGATAGATTAGGAGCATTTCTTGAGGAATCATGATCAAACCTTGATCAAATTATGGATATTACTTCAAAATGATGATGTTGACCAAAAATGTTGAAGTTTGACTGTATTTGGACCACAATTGACTTTTGACCTAGTACGGTTGATTTCCAAGCATTTGAGCAATTGATTAGGCAAACTTGTAGTGTAGGGCATGAAATTTGTCATGGACTATCTTGAAGGCATATTAGGACCATGAAAAACATTTTAGACCTTCGGAGTTCACACATCTTGGTGAAAAGTTAAACCCTAGTTAGAGGTTCATTGTTTAGGAGGAGAATTTGTTTGGTCAATTCTTGGTCATCCTTGAGCAATTGGGAATCTTAATGAGCATATCTTGAGTAAAAATGGGAGGGAAAAATTTGGGGTAGAATAGCTTCCCTTGTTCAATCTTCTTAGACCTGAGGATTTAGATTGTCTTGTCTGCCTTTCGTGATCTGAAGGTGGAAGATGATTGAACACTAGAGTGCCCAGAAATTTGCACTCGCATCAAGTAACACTGATGGTTGATGATGTTAGGAATGAGCTTACAAATGCCATTTGAAGAAGATGACAGAGAGTCGTCGGAGATGGGCTTAAAAATGTAATCCAAAGTAGATGTTGATTTCATAAATGGTCCCTTTGTGGGGGTTGCTGTTCCTGCTATCTGAGGAGGACACTGTTGGGGAATGTGGGTTTCTATTGTTATCCTACTTGAGGAAAACTTTGTGGGGAATAGAGTATAGGAACTTTAGTTGTCCAAGGCTCTGCTGAAGAGTTATCTCTGGAGAGATGAAAGTTTGTTGTTTTCTAGTTGAAATCCAGGCTTCACAATAACTTGTTGGGGATAATGGAATTAAGCGTTACCTGAAAATGTATTAGAAAGAGCTTGTGTAGGGCCGTTTCAGGATGAGTCCGTGTTAGACTACATCTGGAAAGTTGAGAAGAAATCCGTGTAAGATTGCTTCAGGATGAGTCCATGTTAGACTGCATCCGGAGGTCATGAGAAGAAACATGTGTAATATTGCTTCGTCCGGTCATGTAGATAGCTTTCCTGTCTGGTTTCAGGCGTTAATATGAAATCAGTTGTTCACAGATAATTGTTATGTCTGGTTTTAGGTATTAATTTGGAACTTGCTTTTATCGGTCGTTTGAGATAGTTGTCCTGGCTTATTTCAGGTATTAATCTCTGACCTGAGAAAGAAAGATAATTTTCCTGACTTGTTGCATGTATTAATCTTCAATATCCTCATGTAGATAGTTTTCCTGGCTTGTTACGGGTATCAATCTACAGTCGGTCGTCCACAGATAGTTGTTCTGACTTGTTACAAGTATTAATCTGGAACTTGTTTTTGTCAGTCATCGAGATAGCTGTCCTGGCTGGTTTCACGTATTAATCTCAGACCTGAGAAAGAAGGATAGTTTTCCTGGCTTGTTACAGGTATTAATCTACAGTCAGTCATGCACGGATAGTTGTCCTGGCTTGTTATAGGTATTAATCTGGAACTTGTTTTTGTCGGTCGTCGAGATAGCTGTCCTGGATGGTTTCAGGTATTAATCTTTGACCTGAGAAAGAAGGATAGTTTTCCTGGCTTATTACAGGTATTAATCTTCAATCTCATTATGTAGATAGTTTTCCTGGCTTATTATAGGTATTAATCTACAATCAGTCATCCACAGATGATTTTCATGGCTTGTTACATGTATTAATATGGAACTTGGAAATGTTGGTCACATAGATAGTTTCCATGTCCCGTTTCGGGCATTAATATGTGGTCTGCTATATTTGTTGGTAAACATGTCTTTCTTCGGGAGTTCATACCACTAGGTCGTGTATATAGTTTCCCCGTCTGGTTTCGGGCATTAATCTTTGACCTGCTGTATAAGTTGATAGTGTTTGTCTGTCTGCGGACTCAAAATAAATGAGATTGTGACATATGCATTTGTGCTGCACATGCTTATGATGTTTGTAAAATGATGTATGAAATGCAATGTGTGAATGTGTCAGTTGTTCCATTGTTGTATTGTTGAATTAGGGAAAATAAATCCCTGACTGTTGCTGGGGGGAAGAATGTAGGTCTTCAAATTTTTTGAAGTTGAAACGCTGGGAGATGAACTTCCTTTGTTAGAGAAATAAACTCTGTTGGGGAAGGTAAACTCTGTGAACTGGTTGGGGATTTTGTTGAAATCCTGTTGGGGAATCCTGAGAAGCTTGACGACTTCACTGGGGGATCTTTTGTTAGAGCAATAATTTGGAGATCCTTGCTCCGTCGAGGATATGAGAACATCTGACACCATTAGGCTGCATACCGAGAATATGGCAGTGATCTTGTAGTAGGATGTCTCTGCCTTTGTACCTGCTAGAGAAGGTATCTGATGGAGAAAGTATCTATGGGGATTTTGTTGATGGCCTTTAGATATTGTCCCATTTCTTAAAACCATTATTAACTGTCTTTCTGTTTTTTGTGCATATATTTGTAAGCAGTAATCACATTCAAATGCATATGTTCAAAAATAATCGTTGGACGTTTTGCAAACAAAACAGAAAAATAAAAACAGAAATTTTGCACTTTCGAAGAGATAGCTTTGTATTAACTTGAATAAGTGTTTTTGTACAAGGAGACGGACATCCTAGTAAGAGAATGTCGTCGTAAGAATGAAACTAATACAAAATAGTTTACAAATAAAAATATCTATGTGAAATGATCCCAATGGGTTTCCATTATGCTATTGCCTTTATGTCTTTGAGCGTCTCATCTCTTTCGCTGCTTGTCCGAAGATGATTGGATCAGTTAGTACTGTTTAAGCTTGATAGTTGATACTGAAGATTGGTGGTAATGTGATCCAACGAGACATAGTTATACGCTTTAAATCCCTAACTTTTGCCCGGACCTCCCTTTCGGGTTTTCAGTCCACTGGGATACCCTTTTTTTGCCAAGCCTCCTTTTTAGGTTTTCGACTTGCGGGTGTACAGATTTTTTTATGTATATCCCTAATTTTTTCCCGAACCATTTTGGTTCGCCGGGATGCCCTATTTTTTTTCCTAGGCCAATCTACCTAGCGGGTCTTTGTTTATGCGTAGTATCTTTTAACTATGTCCATGTTTACCGGGTGCGAAAGGTCGTCACCGTCCATAGTATTTAAGATCATGGCCCCACCAGAAAATATGTTCTTGATCACAAATGGCCCTTTGTATGTAGGAGTCCATTTTCCCCTGGGATCACCTTGTGGAAGTATGATGCGCTTGATTACCAGGTCACCAGCCTGATATACTTGACGTCTGACCTTCTTGTTAAAAACTTTGATCATACGTTTTTGGTACATCTGACCATGACAGACAACCGCAAGCCTCTTTTCGTCAATCAGGTTTAATTGGTCAAGTCGAGTCTGGATCCACTCGTCTTCAATCAGATCTTCATCCTTTATGATCCTCAAGGAAGGGTTCTGGACCTCAATTGGCAGGACAACTTCCATATCATACACCAGAGAGAAAGGAGTTTCCCCTGTTGATGTGCGCATTGTGGTGGGGTAACCATGAAGAGCAAATGGTAACATCTTGTGCCAGTCTTTATATGTCATTATCATCTTCTGCATGATCTTCTTGATATTTTTATTAGCAGCTTCTACAACGCCATTCATCTTCGGATGGTAAAGAGAAGAGTTATGATACTGGATCTTGAATTACGTGTAGAGCTCGGTGATCATAGTGTTATTGAGATTGGTACGATTATCTGTAATGATTCTTTTTGGAATACCGTACCGACATATAAGGTTATGTCTGATGAATCGGGCCATAACGTTCTTGGTAACAAAAGCAAATGAAGCTGCCTCGACCCACTTCGTGAAGTAATCAATGGAAACCATGATGAAGCGGTGCCCATTAGAAGTTGTAGGTCTGATTTCCCCAATCATATCGATGCCCCACATTGTGAATGTCCAGGGAGCAGTCAAGATGTTACCATATTTTGTTGGAGCGGTGTAGCGGCAAGCAACAAAAGTTTTGGAAATATTTATCCGAGAATTTATCGTGTCCACAGAGATTGGTTATTGAATTGTCGTTCGATAAATCTCTCGTTAATGAGTTTGGGGATAAATGGGTTTGTAAAGAAAATGTTATCAATAGAAAATAAATGTAAACAAAAGTAAAAAACTAATGAAGAACTTATCAAGCTTGCATATAATCTACTCATCACAGACTTAAATCTATCGACCAGTTAAATTCAACCTAACAATATTCATCAATGTCACTACGTATCACTCACAACCTAAGTCATTTCTAACCCAAATCGAGAGACCGACTGTATCACCAAGGAAATGATCTCTCTACCTCCTCACCAACACATAAGACAATTATGTAATTGCACTGACAATCTCTCAGCACAATACAACCACACAGAGGAATTAAGCCCTGATACCCAAGTAGATGTCAGCTTAAAATCTATCTCTATAGTTCAGAAACTAACAGATAATCATCCTAGATAAGAATCTAAGCAGTATATGTCTATAACAACTCAAATCTCTAGCACAGAGCAAAAATCCAAGACAACAATCGACAAAGATTTATAAAGCAAGTTTAATATAATGCCATGGGCGACAAATATACATAAGTTCAGAGTAAATATATGTACAAACTCAACACATAAAGAATACAGAAAGATGAAGAGAAATGAACCATAAATATCCCAGTTTGTCAGTGCCGATTGATGAGAAATCCACCCCGGATCATCCGTACGCAAGCTTCAATGTTGTTTTCTAAGCTAATCCTATCCAAAAATGAAGTTTGATGGAGTTGGTGTAAAAAGTATCCAAAACCATACCCAAAAAATGTGTTTTTGGCCCTAAATACGCATTTCTGACTGTCCAGGATCGTCCGACGACCAAAAGTTTTTCCCGGCGACCAAAAACAGCATTTTTCCCATGCTACAGCTCGCCTAGCATCACCCAGCGACCAAAATTTTCGCCTGGCGAAAGTTGACAGCAAGTTGAAAAATCAGCACAGCATCCTACATTGTTTCGGCCATAACTTTTGAACCGTAACTCCGATTTGCACCCGGTTCAAAGCAATGGAAAGCATATTAAATGCTCCTTCTAAAAATGAAAAAATATAATCCAAATTTATGATTTCTTATTCTTTTATTTTGAGCCTTATTCATTGACGAGTTTCTCAAAATCGCGCGTTTGAAGTCGTGTCTTCCACACTTTATTGCTCATGCTCCAAATACGCATCAATACCTACAAAATAAATGGAAAAATATGAAACGGTACCCTATGTACACAAAACATAAATAAACACAAACTAAATGTATTTATACAAAATTCAGGTTTATTCAACGATATTAACAACAAAAAGTATATATAAAAATAACTACAATTTGCACTTATCAAACTCTCCCTAACTTGAACTATTGGTTATCCTCAAACAAAGTCAAATAACATAAAGAACAAAGAATGATAAATTAAAGAATCACGAATCAACAAGTTTTGAAAACGGAAAACAAATGGAGTGGTTCAAATGAAAAACGGTACACACGAAGAAACATACTTACCACTAAACTTCGACGATAACATAAACATGAAACAAATGCTAACTACAAAGAATATGCCAAACATTTTAAAACAATAATTGGTCACAAATGAATCACACATAGCAAATATAATCATCAGTAGATAAAAAACACACAAAAATGGGGTATTTTCACTCATCCAACAATCTTGCAAACAATAGACTAAATTATGCATTCATCCAAAAAATTACATTGAAAATATAAAAGCAAGAATCTCAAGGGCTTTTCAAGGTTGTAATGTGGCTTGGTTAACAAACAAGTGATAAGTCCTAAAGCTAATCGAAACAAAAACTTGTCTAAACCTAAGGGAGTAATTACTTCCACAAAGTTTCAAACAATAGAATTTCAATCAAACTTCTTCTTCATCCCAAATTTTAAACTACCACGCATCATTTATTCAACACAACATTATTCCATAATCTTTTTGTTTTTCTTTTTCAAAGCTTTTATATTTTTTTTCCTTTCTTTTTCTATCACTTTTTTCCCATTTATTTTCTCACTTTTGTTTCTTTTCTTTTCAACCTCATAGCAATCAACCAATAAATACACAATCATTTTTCTCCCCAACTTGAATTCAACCATACATTAAAATGAATACTCCCTACTTTCTAATGCAAGGTAAAAATCCAAACCAAAACAATGGTTGAGGGTTCAAGAAAACAACGAATCAACATCCATGCAAAAGGGAAACTAAACACTCATAGGCAAGCATTTAGCAAATACAACATGGATATCGACAAAAAGGTCAAAGGGGGTTATGATGCGGTGGGAGAACTGACTTGAGGGTTTTGCGTTTGATTGCAAATATTGCGGTTAGCAAGAGTCGCCACCGACTTTTCTTTTATCCAAAAGGAAAGGTGAAAAAGCACAGGAAAGACCTTTGAGATTATTTCTCGAGTTTGGGGGGTAGATTATGAAAAGGGAAGGTATTATAACCCTTTTCATCCATGGTTATCCATGGGATCTTAGTTACTTGCTAGATCACTTGCTTTTGTTTGAAATTATGCTTCGTGTGGTTTTTGAAAGTATTTTGTAATGAGGTCATTGTTTAGACAATCTTTGTAATGATTCTCGTTCGTAAGAATGTATACAAAGATGTTTGATCTTTTGAAAATGTTTTCAATTTTGTAAGATGTTTGTATGTGTTTGTTTGGAAAATAGCAAGGATGATTTGTTTGAAATTAAGCAAGCAATTAGGAACATTCTACCTACTCAAATGTATTTCTTGTTCATTTCCTTTTCCTTTGACATTGTTGTCTTACCATTAATTTTGTAAGCAACCCTATCTTTGGATGTAAACGGAACGGGCGTGGGTCATCGTATAACCATGATTAGCAATGTTGCAAGGTATCTTAGCATTATTTTTGAGGGACTGAGATCATTTGAAAGGCAACTTAGATAGAGTCATCGAGGGACTATGATCTTGTATTTGCTTGTTTTTGCTAAGATACCTCGCATGCGTAATATGGCCATTTTGTATAAGGCAACCAAGTGGGATAACCCTAGGGGTGGTTGTGTGCAAGTGTGTTGCTTGATTTTGTCTTGAATTAGGGTTTTCTATTTGATTGATTTTATTCTTTCCATACAAACCATAATTACTAGCATTTGTACATAAAGCGATAAATTGCGGGAATTAAAATTACTACGCTATTACATCATTTGGGGGAGAAGGTATAAAATTTGTAAATGGGGATTGCCAGAAATTAAACCCTAATTAGTCTATTACAACCAAATTGAATTTGTACAAATAATTGAATAAATATATAAATACAAGAATATAAAGAAAGAGAGATGATTTTTGTTTGTACTTCATAAAAAGATTTTAACCTAAATCTAATTAAAAAATGATTAGTTAAAATTAAAATAAAATTGACTTAAACTAATTGAGAAAAGAAATTAAATTAAAAAGGATTTTTTAAGGGTTTTTATGAAGAAAAAGGGTTTTAAGTTAAATAATAATAAAAAGTAAAAATTAAATAATTAAAAGAAAACTAAATTATAAATTAATTTTAATTAAGAAAAATAAAATAATCATTAAAGCTAAGTATAAATATTTAATTATTTAAAAGAGAAATTAATTTGTTAAAAGAAAATGTTTTTAATATTTTTTGCTTTATAAGAAAATAAAATGAATAAGAGTAAATAAAATATTTTTTTGGATTTTTTCATGTTTAATGAGAATAATAATAATAATAATAATAATAAATAAAAATATTAAAGAATAAATTAAAAAAAGAAAATAGAAAAAGAAAATGGGTCAGGGGCGCACAAGTAAATCAGGGCGTTAGTAAAAGAAAAACATCAGCAGGCCCAAGCTGGAAGCCCAGGTGTTGCTTGTTTGGAAACAAAAAAGTAAAAAAATTGTGAAATGAAAAAAGGTAGCGTGTTGGGTGTTGAACCCACGCCCTCTGGATTACCAGCGCGTTGCCTTACCACTGGGGTGGCTATACATCCGTTTATATAAATGAAACAATAAATATGTAAGGAAAAATGTGTTCTGAAGACTTCATCTTCAACCTCCAGCCAAAGGACCTGTATCTTCTTCATCTCTCAACAAAAATGAAAAATTCAAACATGAAAGTTGTGGCATTTTTTCCCATGAATCCAAACATATAAACAACTTAAGCTAACATCAAAGATGAATGAGAATTTCTCTAGCCCTAATTCAAAACCTAAAAATTGCAGAAAACTTCAACCCTAAAATTCTCTAAGCTCAGGCCATATCAATGTAAACTATGGATATGTACAGTTTCGTCGCAATGGAATCTACATTTTATCTTCACAAATCAAACTCAAATGATGCCTGTATGAAGAGATAGAAGTTTGAAAACTTACCTCTTGCAGCTGGGGTCGTGAATGGAGTTTGAGCAACTTTGGAGATGGCCTGATGATCTGTTTAGCTTGCCTGGACCTCCTTGAGGGCATTCCAACTCTTACATTGCTTTGAAAGTCCCTGAATCTCCCTACTCAAGTCAACCTGCAAGCTTGATATTTGAAAATGGTGGATAGTGATGTAGGGGTTACAGTCTTGAAACAGGGGCCTGGATCACTTGTGGATGATGTATGTACGGTGTTTGAATGATTAAGAATCAAAACGCACAAGTGGAAATGGAGATGGAGAGTTTTGGCTCAAAACTGTCAAGTTGAGCAGTCTTGTGCAGCACAGGTGTTTGGGACAATTTTTGGATGCTTGAAATTTTGCCTTAGCTTGCAATAAACTTGTTAATATGTATGGAAAAGATTAGAGCACAAAATCAATCCAGGTTTCTGAGTTATAGGGTTATGGCTCTATAACTTGCTTTTGAAGAAAAGTGAAATAACAAATCTCAAATGTTGTACAAGCATGTCCTGAGCTTCTTCAGGCCTTAGACACCTTGATTTTGGATTATAGGGGTTGTGTGTGCAGAAAGAACAAGTTAGAAGCTCAAGACACATTGACTTTGTGATTAAAGCAACTTTTCAATAATGGAATGGTAACTTTCTTCCAAAAATGGCAAATTGTCTTGGACAATGCTTGGAACACTTGGATAATAGCTCAAAAGAAAGTGTAATCTTCTGATTATTGAGAGATCTAGAGGTTTAGAAGCCTGCAAAACAAGATTGTGCAACATAGGTTTGAAATTGGATTTTTGTTCATCAAAAAAATGCCTTGTAACTCAAGAGACAAAACATCAACTTCATCTCTTCTATTCTCCATACTCAAAAATGATCTCAAGGAGTTCTTTGACATTTTAGAAAGCTTGAAATGTGCTCTACAATCCATATTTGAATTGCTTTTGAAGATTCCCCTTGTAACTATGTTAAAAATTACCATGAAGTTAGGTCAAAAAATCTGCCTAACTAGGGCAAAATTTCACTAAGTCTTTTTTAGTTCATGAGCATGTATTCATAAAATTATAACTTGAGATCCAAGAACCTTTGGAGGAAATTGTATGAAGAAAAGTTATAGATTTCATGGAGATATACAACTTTCATGTTGGAAGTTTCCTTTGAATCATCTTGTATCATAATGAAAAAATTGCTCAAAGTTATGAAAAAATAAGAAATTTTCAACACTTAGAAAAATTTCTAAGTTTAGAAATTTTGACTTTTCAAAATGAAATCTTGATTACTTGATTTCTTGATGAATAAGTTTCCTATTTTGACATGTTTTGATGAACTGAGGTCTTTGGCACATGAATTTGACCAAAAAGTCAAAGTTTGACTTTTGATCAGTTGACTATAAAATTCATCTGTCAATCCAATGGATTTGTAATGTTTTGAATCATGTCATTAGTTCAAAATTATGCAATTGAACTCTTGAGATCATGACTTAAACCAATTGACCATTTGCTAGGTCAAAAATCAGAAATTTCCCTTTCCCAATCAAAACCCTAATTTTGACCATTTTGCCCTCTTGGAGATTTGATCAAATTTCTTGAGAAATTATGGTACAAACTTGATCAAATGATACATATGAGTCCAAAATGTTGATGTGGATAAAAAATTATGAAGTTTGATTGTAAATTGGCCATGGTTGACTTTTTCTCCAATACAGTTGATTTTTAGGTCAACTATTCAATTGACTGATCAAAAGTGTGATCCAAGGCTTGAAACTTGACATGGGTAATCTTGGGGGTCCATAATGGTCCATGAAAGTCATATGAAGCATTGATAGTTCAAAAATCCTTGTGCAAACTCAAACCCTAATTTTGGTCATCAATGCCTAAGGAGGTGCCTTGAGCTGATCAAACCCTAGTGCAGTCTTGAGCCCAAGGAGATATTGTGAGCAAATTCTTGATAAGTGAGAGGGAAAATTTTGGGGTACAACAGCTTCCCCTGTTCAATCTTCTTGAGCCTACGGAGTTAGATTGACAAGTTTTTCCATTCGTGACTCGAAGGCGGAAGATGATTGGACACTAGAGTGCCTAGAAATTTGCACTTGGTGATGTGATGGTAGAGGGAATGGGCTTAAAGATGCCATTTGGAAAGGTAATAGAAAGTTGTTGGAGATGGGCTTGTAGATTCCATCCAAGAGTGATTGTTGAATTGTGTGATTTGTAAACTGAAAGAATGAGTATCAGAATGGCGTCCGTATCTGGAGCATATCTGAATTGTATCTGGGAGCTGATATTGAATGATTATCAGAATGGAATCCGTATCTGGAGCGTATCTGAACTGTATCTGGGAGCTGATTTTGAATGATTATCAGAATGACATCCGTGTCTGGAGCGTATCTGAGTTGTATCTGAAAGCTAATTTTGAATGAGTGTCAGAATGGCATCCGTGTCTGGAGCGTATCTCAACTGTATCTGAGAAGTTGAATCTGAATGAGTATCAGAATGGCATTCGTGTCTGAAGCGTAACCGAACTGTATCTGAAAGTTGGATCTGAATGAGTATCAGAATGGCATCCGTGTCTGGAGCGTATCTGAATTGTATATGAAAGTTGGATATGAATGAGTATCAGGATGGCATCCGTGTCTGGAGCGTATCTGAACTGTATCTGAAAGTTGGATCTGAATGAGTATCAGGATGGCATCCGTGTCTGGAGCGTATCTGAGTTGTATCTCAAAGTTGGATCTGAATGAGTATCAGAATGGCATCCGTGTCTGGAGTGTATCTGAACTGTATCTGAAAGTTGGATCTGAATGAGTATCAGGATGGCATTCGTGTATGGAGTGTATCTGAACTATATCTGAAAGTTAGATCTGAATGATTATCAGGATGACATCCGTGTCTGGAGCGTATCTGAACTGTATCTCAAAGTTTTGAACATTGTTAATGGTAGTTGTTTGATTAATCTTATCCTGAAAAAGATAAAATGTTAGCTAAAATGCAAAGTTTATGTTGTATGAAATGCATAGTAGAATGCATTCGTGTTATCAATGTTTATGATATATGGATGCAATGTATGTGTATGTGAGCTAGTTTACTGCACTGCTGTTGGATTGGGGAAAGTAAATCCCTGACTACTGCTGAGGATATGGAGTATAAGTCTTCATGTTGTGAAGTCTAAGTGTTGATGAATTTCTGCTTAGAGAAATAAACTCTGTTGTAAGGGAAATTCCATATACTTCTTGTAAAATTCCAATGGGGAATCTTGAGAAATTTGACGACTTCTACTGGGGATTTATAATTGGAAGCTTCTTCCGCTGGGAATTAAACTGCAAATTGTGGGGGATTTATGGAAATAGCTTAGATAGATTTCCCTACCTCTTAAAGCCATTAGTAATTGTCTTTTACTTTGTTTATTTGTAAACAGTAATTATGTTCAAATGCATATGTTCAATAATGAAGCATTGGACGTTTTTGTAAATAAAACACAAGAGTAAAGAAAAACAGATAGTTTTGTACTTTCAAAGGAATATCTTTGTATTGACTTTGAGTAAGTATTTTTGTACAGTGAGACAAACATTCTAGTAAGAGAATGTCGTCGTAAGAAAAATGAAAATTTTAATACAAATAAAAGATTGCTATGTGTATTTATCCCATGGGGTTCCCATTCTTCTATAGCCTTTGTATCTCTGAGCATCTTGTCTATTTGTTTCCTTGTCCGAAGGTGATTGAATTGATCAGAACCTCTGAATTTTTTAGTTGAAGCCAAAGGTTGTCTGTAAGGTGATCCAACGGGACATAGTCATACGCTTTAATTCCCTAACTTTTTCCTGGACCACCCTTTCGGGTTTTCAGTCCACCGGGATACCCCTTTTTGCCCAAGTCGCCCTTTCTGGTTTTCAACTTGCCGGGTGTACAGATTTTTTTGTTTTATCCCTAATTTTTGCCTGAACCTTTTTGGTTCGCCGGGATGCCCTTGTTTTGCCTAGGTATGTCAACCTAGCGGGTCTCTTATGCGTAGTATCTTTTGACAATGTCCGCATTCGTAGGATGCGACAGGTCGTTGCCATCCATGGTGCTTAAGATCATTGCCCCACAAGAGAAAATTTTTTTGATTACAAATGGTCCTTCATAGGTAGGAGTCCATTTTCCCCTAGGATCACCTTGCGGCAGTGTGATCAGTGGAAATAGAACTGACTGTTTTTTAAGGTGGTTTCGCGAAATGTCGCGGTAAGCAAGAGTCGCCACCGTCTTTTATGTTCTCCAACATGGAAAGGACAAAAGCACAACAAAATTCCTTATTCGAGAATGTTTCTCGGTTCGGGAGGTAGATTTATAGAAAGGGAAGGTGTTAGCACCCTTTCTATCCATGGTTATCCATGGGCTCTTAGGTACTTGCTCTTATGTTTTCAAAAATTGTTTGCTTTTCAAATGTGTGTGGGTTTTGAAAAAAGTTTCGTTTGAAAAATTTCTAAGTAACTCTTGTATCAGTCCTCAAGAGTGTGTGAAAAATTTGTTTGAAATCTTTTAGAAAGTGTGAGGTGTGAAAAGTATTTTTGTTTGTTTTTGAAAAGAGCAAGTACCTATAAGAATCTACCTACTCTAAGGAATTAAGTTGTGTAAGAGTCCTTTAGATAGTGCTATCCCACCATTGAGAGGTAGGTAGCACCATCGTTGGAGTTGTTCGGGTCAATTCGATTATCGGGACAGTGTGGTCACCGAAGCAATGGTAGGACACCTTAGAAGTAAACCTAATGTCCTAGATCCTTTGTATCCGAGGCAACCGTTTCGAGGCAACTGGATCTTTTTGGACAGAAGGGCGACCTCTAAGACACCCTATACTTGATGACCACGTTTCGAGGCAACGAGTGAAGCGTACCCTAGGAGTGGCATGTGATTCGTGTGTTGTTTTTCAGTTAATTGTCTTTGTACATGTTATTTGTGAGCTACGGATTAATTTTATTTACATACATTCTTTCATGCATTGTTAACAGTTAGGGGTGCGGAAAATTAAAGTGCGGGAATGTAAAGCTACGCTATTACAAGGCGCGGGTCTATACATCGCCAAAAATGCAAAGACCCGTTTTGGTAAATAAGTATGAGAAATTTAAATAAAGTGATAAACCTAATTACTATTACATTCTTGAAGCAGGTACATAATAATCAAAATAAAGTAAATGCGCGCGAATAAAAATTAATCAGGAACGCCTTAAGGGTTTTGACCCTTTTAAGAAAAGAAATTGAATTTTTTTGTCTTTTTTGTGATTAAATGAAATTAATAACTAATAATTAAACTAATTAATTAATTTATTAAAAGAAAATACTTTTTTTTTGTGTTTTTTATGTTTTTATGAAATAAAATAAAAGAATTAAAATTCTAAGTTAACCTAATTCTAAATTATTTTAGTTATTAAGAAAAATTAATTAAAGTTGCCTAATTAAACCTAAATCAATTTATTAGTATTTATGTACAAAATAATTACTTAAATTAATAAAGTATTTTTTTTTGGTTTTATTGAATTTTGTTGTGAAAAATTAGTTATGAGTTAATTAAATAATAACAGTTAATAAATATAATTAGTAAATAAAAAAAAAGGAAAGAAAAGAAAATGCAAGAACCATGGGGGGTATTGGGCCAGGGATGAGGGTGTGTTGAATTTTGGCCCATTAAGAAGCCACGTTTGACTCTCTTTGATTGTCCAGAGCGCGTTTGACTTGGAACATGGTATTCCTCCCTCTCCTGGCCTTTGGATGACTGTTTGAGGACACATGGCATGTTGGATGTGTGAGTCTATGGTGGATTATTTGATGAGACGCTGCACTGGAATATGTTAAGAAAAACATGAAGAAATATATGGGGGACCTGGGAATCGAACTCAGGTCCCATAGATCACCAAGTGCATTGCCAACCACTACACCAATCCTGCGCGTTTTTTAGTAAAATAGAAAAGAAACATAATATATAAAAAATGCGTTATATGCTGGAAAAATAAAAAAGAGCGCGCGTGATTTGAATGAACCACACACGCATGGACACCTCAGCATCGTCTTCCTTCCTGAAACAAAAACGCAGACAAATAACGGGGGTTTTAAACCCCCACAAAATACCAATGTCAAAAATAGAGACTAGGCGCTCAGTTCATATAAAAAGGGCGCGAGGGTTCCATTCAATTCGTCTTGAGCTTTTGAGTTTAACTGTATGTGTCTCAAGGCCTGATTTTTCCTCAATAAGAAAGCCCTAATTTAAAAGCTCGAAAACCCTAAAATCCATTCATGGTGAATTGTGATTCTGTGAGTTTCAATGCAATTAAGCTATACCAAAAGGTTCCTGTATGTTCAAACAATGCAAAACAACCAATCAAACATGTTAAATGCTCATGAGATACAAATTTCGATTATGAAAAATAAGGATGAACCGTGAATCTGTTCTGGGCAATTTCTTGTGTATTAGAGCTTGTTTTTGGCTGCAAACGATTCCTGGGGATGTAAGGAATGTGTTTGGATCAAAAGGGAGGCTTGAATTATGCTGGAAAGTGGTTTTCAGTTTGTGACTTTTCTCTTGAAATTTTTGAAATTGGTTATGCTGCCTCTGAGTTTTCTAGGTCTTGAATGATGCGTGGGAGGCTTGCATATATGGTTCTGAATGAGAATCAATCAATATCAATAGCCTTAAACCAATGCAATTATGTTTTGGATTTTGCCATAACCTCCATTGAAGAAACTTGCCTTTTGTGTCAAATTTTGAATTTTATGCTTGAAATGGGATGTACACGAAATTGGTATGTGTTTCATGATGCATCAAGGCTATTCAAACTCAAAGATATCCCTTAATTAATTTCTTTGATTTTTATTTGAATTTTAAAGATTTACAATGAATTAAATCAAATAAAATTAAATAAAAATAGAAAAATTAATCTTTAATCTTGAAATAAATCATGGGACACGTGGGAGGCATGGCAAAGCTGAACCAAGTGGAAAAAGTGGGCCCTTTTTGTCAAAAATGAAGTTTCATGGATAGTTGACTTTGGCCATTTCACAAAAATTTCCCAACTTCTCCAATGCATATCTTGCTCAATTTTGATCATATGAACATGTTCTTGGACATTTTGGAAAGGTATTGAAGTCCTCTAACCAATGCCTTTGGTCCCATGTCATTTGAATTTACCAATCTCAAGTTATGGTCTTTTACTTAAAGTGCCTTTTTGTTGACTTTTGAAAATGACCTATAATGTTGAAATTGATAACTTTTTGTGAGAGCATTTCTTGGACTTGGAATGTGAAGATGAGTTGTAGGAAATGTCTTCCCCTTCAAGATGAGAATTGGATGGGATTTTTCTGATGAACCATGAAAAAGTTATGCCTTGGTCAAGTTACAGTTGACTTTTCAACTGTCCAAAAATAGAAACTTTTGACACCTTGATGATTTTTGAGCCATTCTTGTGAAATCATGATCAAGACTTGATCAAATTATGATTGGGGCTTCAAAATAAGATGTTGACCAAAAATTTTTACTTTTGACTGCCAAATAACCATTTTGCCCCTACAGTTGACTGTGAAGCAAATAGGGCTTTTGACTGTGCAACTTGACCTTGTGATCCTTGAAACTTGACATGTAGGTGCTTGACAATGTATATGAGCATATGGGACTTGATTGGATCCATTGAAAACCTCAACTTCCTTGCAAGAACCAAAACCCTAATTTGACTGGCTTAGGAGGGTGCTTGACTGTGTAGCCCTTGAGTAGACTTTGAACCATTTGAGGTGATGCTTGTCAAAACTTTGAAGAATATGGGAGGGCAAATTTTGGGGTACAACAGGCAGTATGATGCGTTTGATCACCAGATCTCCAACTTGATAGACGTTTGTTAAAAGCCTTGATCATCCGTTTTTGATACATTTGACCATGGAAAACAATAGTAAGTCTTTTCTCATCAATCAAGTTTAGTTGATCAAGTCGAGTCTGAATCCAATATTCTTCATTCAGCCCTGCATCCTTCATAATCCTCAGAGAGGGGATCTGGACCTCGATAGGCAAGACAACCTCCATGTCGTAAACTAGAGAATAAGGTTTTGCCCCGGTTGATGTGCGAGCTGTGGTACGATACTTGTGGAGAGAGAATGGTAGCATCTTATGTCGGTCTTTGTATGTGACTGTCATTTTCTGTATGATCTTTTTAATGTTCTTATTTGCAGCTTCGGCAGCACCATTCATCTTCGGTCAGTAAGGGGAAGAATTGTGATGCTGGATCTTGAATTTCTCGCACAAGGCAGTGATTATAGTGTTGTTAATATTTGTAGCATTGTAAGTGATGATCCTTTCCGGGATACCGTACCGGCAAATGAGATTTTGCTTGATGAAACGGGAAACAATATTCTTGGTAACGGAAGCGAAGGAAGATGCCTCCACCCACTTTGTAAAATAATCAATGGCCACTAAGATGAAGCGGTGTCCATTGGAGGCTGTTGGCTTGATTTCCCCAATCATATCAATCCCCCACATAGCAAAAGGCCAAGGAGCCGTCAAGACATTCAGAGGAACCGGAGGTACGTGCACCTTGTCAGCATAAATCTGACACTTATGGCAAGTTTGAGAGTGTTGATAACAATCTGCTTCCATGTTAGACCAACAATAGTCTGCCCGTAGTATTTTCTTTACCATCGTATACCCACTAGAATGGGTGCCAAAAGTGCCTTCATGCAATTCAGCCATGATCCTTTCGGCTTCAACCTTATCTATGTACCGAAGTAACACAGATTCATGATTGCATTTGTACAGGATGTCGTTACTAAGGAAAAATTTAGCAGAGAATCTCCTTAAGAACTTCTTATCATTGATTGAAGCTCCTTCTGGATATTCTTGAGCCTCGAGATACTTCTTGACTTCGTGAAACCAAGGCTGGTCCACTACTTCTTCAGTATTAATCTCGTGACAGTGCGCTGGTTCCTCCATTCGTTCGATGGTGATTTGGGGAGCCTTGTTATCCCAATTAATTTTAAACATAGATGACATTGTAGCTAGAGCGTCTGCTAGCTGATTTTCTTCTCGCGGGAAATGCTCGAAGGTAATCTTCTCAAAATATGGTAGCAATGTCAAAACATGTTCTTTACAAGGGATAAGGTTAGGGTGTTTGGTGTCCCATTCCCCTTTGATCTGACTGATAACCAAAGCTGAATCTCCGAATACATCCAAGGATTTGATCCCCAAGTTTATGGCAGCTTTGAGACCAAAGATGCACGCTTCGTATTCCGCAATTTTGTTTGTACAATTGAAGCAGTCTTGCCGTAAAAGGAGTATGACATCCTTCAGGAGATATGAGTACAACACCGATACCATTGCCAACTGCATTGGATGCCCCATTAAAGAACAGGGTCCATCGGGATCCTTGTTCAGGTTCGTCATATGGCCTGAATTCTTCACAGTTATTTACCGTCATGATGTCTTCATCTGGAAATTCGAACTTCATGGATTGGTAGTCTTCTACAGCTTGGTGAGCAAGGTGATCAGCTAATATACTTCCCTTTATTGCTTTCTGGGTAGTATACTATATGTCATATTCTGTCAGGATCATCTGCCATCTCACTATTCTCCCAGAGAGAGCGGGTTTCTCGAAGATGTATTTTATCGGATCCATTTTAGATATCAACAAAGTAGTATGAGTCATCATATACTGTATTAGCCGGCGAGCATCCCATGCCATAGCGCAACAAGTTTTCTCGAGCAGTGAATATCTGGTTTCACAATCGGTAAACTTTTTGCTCAGGTAATAAATAGCATTCTCTTTTCGGCCAGACTCGTCATGCTGCCCCAATACACACCCCATTGAGTTTTCTAAAACAGTCAGATACATGATCAATGGTCTTCCCTTGACTGGTGGCATCAATACAGGAGGCTCTTGTAAGTATTCTTTGATTTTGTCAAAAGAAACTTGGCACTTGTCATTCCATTTGACTACTTGATCTTTCTTCAACAGTTTGAAGATTGGTTCACAAGTAGCTGTCAGGTGAGAGATGAATCAGGAAATGTAGTTCAAACGTCCCAAGAACCCTCTGACTTCCTTCTCAGTATGAGGAGCAGGCATCTCTTGTATTTCTTTTACCTTGGCAGGATCTACTTCAATACCTTAGTTGCTGATGATAAAGCCTAGGAGTTTACCAGACCGTACCCCAAATGTGCATTTGTTTGGATTCAACCTTAGCTTGTACTTCTTCAGCCTCTCAAACAGTTTTTGTAAGTGATCAAGATGCTCTTCTTCTGTTTGTGATATGGCTATCATGTCGTCCACATAGACCTCTATTTCGTGATGTATCATGTCATGAAATAGAGCGACCATGGCACGCTGATAGGTTACCCTCGCATTCTTCAGTCCGAATGGCATCACCTTATATCAGAAAGTGCCCCACTGCGTGACAAACGTTGTTTTCTCCATGTCCTCGGACGCCATTTTGATTTGGTTGTAACCTGAGAAACCGTCCATGAAGGAAAACACTTTGTGTTATGTCGTATTATCAACTAGAATATCAATGTAGGGGAGTGGAAAATCATCCTTAGGGCTTGCCCTATTCAAATCTCTGTAGTCCATACACATTCGTACTTTGTCGTCCTTTTTGGGCACGGGAACAACATTGGCAACCCATTGGGGATAAAAGGTGACAGCCAAGAATCCAGTGTTGAATTACTTCATGACTTCTGCTTTAATCTTTTCTGACATATCAGGCCTCATGCGGCGAACCTTTTGTTTTACTGGCGGACAATCCTCTCTTGTAGGAAAACGATGTACCACAATGTCTGTATCAAGTCTCGACATGTCTTCATACGACCAGGAAAAGACTTCAACGTAATCGCGTAACAACTGAATCAGACGCTCCTTGATACCAGGTTCCAGATTGGCATCCACTTTGACATCTTTTTTGTCTTCTTTGGTACCTAGGTTGATTGTATCCATGGGTTCCTCGTGAAGTTGAATGGTTCTCTCTTCTTGCTGTAGTAGTCTGGAAAGTTCCCCTGGTACTTCACAATCTTCCTCACCTTCATCTTCGGCTTGGTAGATTAGATTTTTAGAGTCAGAAAAGGCCATAGCAATATCGTTACCCATGGGATCCCGAATGGATGTATACCTGCATTGTGAGTGTGAGTGTGTGTAATGGTATAACTATCTTTGAAAGAAATGTAAAAAGAAAAACAATGAGCAAAAAAGTTTGTATGCGAAAACGTCCATGATTCATTGATGTCATATGAAAATGAGATAATAACCCTTACAAATGGACCATTGTGCCTCGGGTAAGACACAAGGTTTTAAGAGTGCAAATTGTTTTAATATTATAGATCCAACAAAATGTAAAGACAAATTACTGTGGGATAAAAGTGATCGGGACAAAATCTTTAGCCTCCCAGTTGCTGAACCCTCCACTGACAGTTGGGAATATCCAGTCTTCCAAGTCACAACTATCTTCATCATCTTCTATGGTGTTGACCTCGTGGTTGTTGATCTTCAAGGGTGGTCCTCCGGCACGAGCGTGGCATACAAATTTCTGAGCACTTGAAGTGAAACCCAGGCCAAACTTGTCAGACTTATATGGGATATCTGGGAGTTGTCCCCAGATAGTGCACCCACCTTCTTTTACCACTGCTTTGGCATCCTTCAGAGATGACATCCAGAGTGGAGGCCTTGTAATCTTGGGAAAAACCTTGGTTACTGCCACATCTTGCGGGACCTCTTCAAAGTGTTGAAATGGAGTTTCAATAAATTCACCATCTAGTACCACATATATGAAGGAATTGAGATGGCTGATCATATACTCTTCTTCTCCATGAATGGTGATAATCTTCCCTTGAATCGAATATTTCAGCATTTGGTGCAACGTAGAAGTGACAGCGCCAATATTGTGGATCCATGGTCGGTCTAGAAAGCAAGAATATGAGGGACGGATATCCATTACGTAAAAAGTTGAATCAAATGTTTGTGTTCCACAATGTCTACCTCCCCATGTACCATCCTTTTTGAGCCGTCAAAGGCCCCTACTACTATGTTACTTGGCTTCAAAGTCAATCCCTCACAGTCAAGCCTATCAAGAGCTTTTTTAGGCAATACATTCAGAGATGAGCCAGTGTCCACCAAAACATGGGCCAAGGTTGTGCCCCTACATTCAACTGAGACATGCAATGCTTCATTATGCTTCCTTCCCCTTGGCGTTAGATCAGCATATGAAAAACCTAGACCATTATCTGCAGTTAGGCTGGCTACGTAGTCTTGAAACTGATCGACAGATGTCTCTTGGGGTACATGGGCAGTTTTCAGGAATTTTACCAAGGCTTTTGCATGCGCCTCGGAACATAGTATTAATGCCAGCATGGAAATTTTAGAGGTGGTTTGCCCCATTTGTTCAACTACATCATAGTCTCTTCTTTTTATGATCTACAGAATTTCCTCTATATCCTTCTGGGAGGTCTCAGGGATAGCCAATGATTGTGTCTTCGTCTAGACAGACTCAACCAGAACACCTTTTCCTTGAGTCTCAGTTAATTTGGTAGCAGGAGTGTTGGTAGGAATGATAACAAGGGTTGTAACAGCTTTGTCAGTTGGAGTATTGTTGGAGATGATTGTAGGACTGGGAACAACTTTTGGGGGAGCAACAACAGGAATGATTACGGGTCCAGAAATGCTTTTGGGGGAGCAATTTCTAAAGAGAAGATCCTACCACTTCGGGTAATCTTACTAGTCCCTGCAATATTACTGACGTCAGAATCCACTTTCTCAGAACTAGAATCTTCGTTACCTGGACAATCTTGCTTAATGTCGTGGTAGTAGACATCCCCTCCATAATTCCACGGTACGGTTTTGTCTGACGAATATGGGACTGGTCCAGGCATTGTAATTATTAAAGGAGTTGCTTTTGGAACTGATGTAATTCTAACGGGTCTTTTGGTGGAGACCCTGGAAGAATTGGAGGAAATGGTAATGATAGAAACATCTTCAAAAGGAACAGGTGGAGCAGAAGTCTTCTTGAATAAAATTTATTTGTTATCTATTAGGCACTGAACGCCTGCTTTCAACAAAGGACAACTGGTTGGTGAGGACAAACAAAAATGGAAAACTTCATCACAGCCTGGGAACACACCGGAATTCAACAAGTTCACTTTAATAGTCAGAAGTGGAGTCATAAGTTCATCAACTGAAGTAACAAACATTTCTTCTTCAATGGCATTGGTATTATGGCCATGTCTGGGCATAGGGGCAGAAATGACATTTGGCTTTTCGGGCGCATCGAATTCAATCTCTTTTGCTTCAATGAGATCTTGTATCTTATTCTTTAGAGCCCAACAGTTATTAGTATTGTGGTCGGGACATTCAGAGTGATATGCACAACGGGCATTGGGATGATAGTGAGGAGATGTTGTGTTGGGGTTTTTCGGAGTTTCTTTCAAGGTCACCAAATTGGATCTTAGTAGATGCGGTAATACCCGAGACGGGGTCATATTAATTCTGGTGAACTGCCTGACTGGCATTTCCATCCTTGGTTGATTATTTCTTTGTTGATCAGGCACAGGTTTAGGGATCATCACAGCCCCCACCATTGGTCGGCGCTCAACCCTATCTTGATTTCTATAAGGATAAATGACAAAAACTTCTTTCTTTCCTATGAAAGGCTTCCTTACAGCTGCAGAAGAGGATGTATCTTTTTTAATCTTTCCACTCTTTATACTGGCTTCTACCCTTTCTCTGGTCAATATTAGTTTAGTAAAACCTGCAGATGAACTTCCAATTAAATGATTGAAGAAGGGACCATACAAGGTGCCCAAGAACATGTCTACCAATTCTCTCTCAGATAGAGGGGGTTGAACTCTTCCGGATAAATCTCTCCATTTTTGCGCATAGTCCTTGAAACCTTCATTGGACACCATGGCCATACTCTGGAGTTGAGTACGGGTAGGCGCAAGATCAGCATTGTATTGGTACTGTTTGTAGAAGGCTGCAACAAGATCTTCCCAGTTGTAAACATTGACTCTTTCTAACTGGTAAAACCAATCAAGTTGAGTTCCAGATAGACTGTCTTGGAAGAAGTGTACCTATAAGTCTTTGTCAGCGGTATGGGGCTGGATTTTCCTTACATATGACCGGAGATACATTTTAGGGCATGAGACTCCATCATACTTGGCAAACGCAGGTGCTTTGAATTTCGGAGGAATGACAATCCCCGATACTAACCCCAATTCCTCAAAGTCCAAACCATACACTTTTTGGATTTCCATCGCACTCAAACGCTCTTTGAGATGTTTATACTTGTCATCAGCTGGAGGCTATTGTTCTTCATAATAGTCTTCTTCTTCCTCTTCTTCTTCTGATTCTGACGGGACAACTGTTTCCTTGCCTTTCCCATCTTGGTTGTCTCTTTCACCGGATGTCGTTGCAAAGTCTAAGGTCCTTCTTGTCTGCCCATGAAATATTCTTCCCATGTTTAGGACTCCGGTTACCTTCTTTATTTTCTTTTTCTTCTCCTCAGCTAGCAAAGTCTTCAACTCTTCTTGTCCCTTGGATAGGGTCAAGAGCAACTGTTGAAACTGTGTATTCTGAGCTTGGAGGTCGTTCACTGTTTGCTCGAGATCCATCTTACTAAAATAAACAGTAGAGAGATGAGGAGACTTGTTGCAAAAGACCTTCTTATGTTATGATGAATGATAAATGCATATGCAAATGTTTTCAAGGATTTAAAGATTCAAATTTGTTTTAGACAAAAGGAAACACACGTTATATTAATATATTAAAGCTTGAGTACATCAATGCCTTCTTTGGCAAGACAAATACAAGAAACTCTAAGATAGAAAGGTAGTACGCATCCTCTTTGGTGCAATGTAGGCATTGAGAGTCTGCTCCTCATGAAGTATCCTAGTGAGTTCCAAAACCTTCTTCTCACTTGCGTAGAATTGGGACTTGAAAGTATCTCGCTCCCCCTTGAGTTGTATTCAATCTCTTTTTAGGTCTTCAAGAGAGGTAGGCATATCAGGATGTAGGATAGTGTATGGAACATCTCCCTCCATAATAGGCTCAATGATTACCGGGAGAATGGAGGGGTAAGGCATCATAAGGCTCTGAGCACGAGTTCGTACCCATTTGAGGTAAGGCTCAAGAGGGATGGAATTTTTATGCCCCAAAGTCTTGCTATCCACCTTATTCAACATCCTCTAAGCTTGGATAAATCTCTGGCGAAGACCTTGATCGTCGTTGTTGTAGTCAAATACCAAACCTTGAATCAGCATCTCGTGCGGGCCATCCCTTCGGGCATAACCAAACTGTCTTAAGGATAAACATGGGTTGTAGGTGATACCTCCCCTAATGCCAAGTAAAGGAACATTAGGGAATTCTCCACAACGGTCGACAATGATAACATTCTCTTTGGATCAGGAGCACCAATGAATGTCCGAATGTTTAAGCGTCATCAACCTTTGTGACCACCTTTAACCTTGCTCATTATTTAATACATATTGGGGAAGATGAGAAATATACCACCTTGCCAAGAGAGGAGTGCAACACATAAGGACACCTCTTTTCCTCATTGTGCGAGTGTGAAAAGAGTGTAGGATATCTCCTAGCAATGTAGGCACCGGGTTACGGGATATGAAGATTTTGACAGCGTTGACATCTATGAGTTGGTCAGGATTTGGAAACAAAACCATCTCATAGATGAGGAGAGCCACAATTTCCTCAAAGGCTTGCAAGTCCAAGGAATTCCAATAATTTTGGGCTTTCTCAAACAGGAACTTTGCTAAGAAACCTTTGACACCACTCCTTGTTCCCCAATGAGCTGTGATATCAGATGAGTGCAAGTGTAGAGCTTGAGCAATCTCTTTTGGCTTTGGGTCTCTTTCAGTACTGTTGAAAGGTAGTTGATTGAGAATGGGAATCCTCAAGATTTGGGAGAATTCTTCCAAAGTAGGTACATGTTGATAGTCGGGAAAGGTGAAGCAATGGTGTAAAGGGTCAAAGAACTGAAAAATCACCTTTATCATATCCTCATCTGTGTTGGAGGTGA
Source organism: Vicia faba (assembly GCA_948472305.1). Taxonomy (NCBI): domain Eukaryota; kingdom Viridiplantae; phylum Streptophyta; class Magnoliopsida; order Fabales; family Fabaceae; genus Vicia; species Vicia faba. Next base: position 388,841,413 of record OX451740.1, on the reverse strand, counting down.
CCAAGTTGAGTAGGCGACCATGTCTCTCGGTAAATGGAGAGTTTTCAGGAATCCTTGAAGCTAGCTCCTTAAGTTGTGGAGGGATCCTTACAAGGTTGACTTGAATAGTTTTCCTGCGAAGTGAATCCATATCCTACAAAACAAGAACAAAGATGAATCCCAAAATCCTTGAAATGGTTAGTGGATGTGTATGATGTTCATGATGTTATGTACAAGTATGCATATACAAACAAAGCAAACAAGTCCTTAGGTTTAGGCTTGCATGGAGTTTTATAGGTAAATACCCTCTTGAAGTTTAGTTGGCTTAAACTTGTCCTAGTAACAGTAACCGGGTTCTAAGGAGCTCAATATCACTGGTTTGTTTCCTTGGTCATTGTTTCAGCACAAGCCTCTTTAATGGCGACCGAAATATCCCAACAAACCAAACCTCAATGTGTGTAGTATCGAGTATCTACAAACTTCAGACTGTACCAAAGCCGGTCATCTCACTACATCCTAAAAGCCAAGTTGGTCAAGTAAAGGTTCTAAAAGTTCATTAGTGCTTCATGACATCACTCAGCGGCCCAGTATTCTCTTTGATTAAATCAAAGGCTACCGGTACCCACAAATATGTCGCACTAACATAACAATTTCTTAGACCATGTCGGTATACCCCACACAGTTTCCATAATGTATTGCTACTTACCTATAATGTATCCCAAATCCGAGTAGCGGATTCAAACCCAAACAAAGAACCATAATATAATACGGTGGGAGAACTGACTTGAGGGTTTTGCGTTTGATTGCAAATGTGCGGTTAGCAAGAGTCACCACTGAATTTTCTTTTATCCAAAAGGAAAGCTGAAAAAGCACAGGAAAGACCTTTGAGATTATTTCTCGAGTTCAGAGGGTAGATTATGAAAAGGGAAGGTATTAGCACCCTTTTCATCCATGGTTATCCATGGGATCTTAGTTACTTGCTAGATCACTTGCTTTTGTTTGAAATTGTGCTTCGTGTGATTTTTGAAAGTATTTTGTAAAGAGGCCATTGTTTAGGAAATCTTTGTAATGATTCTCGTTCGTAAGAATGTATGCAAATATGTTTGATCTTTTGAAAATGTTTTAAATTTTGTAAGATGTTTGTATGTGTTTGTTTGGAAAATAGCAAGGATGATTTGTTTGAAATTAAGAAAGCAATTAGGAACATTCTACCTACTCAAATGTCTTTCTTGTTCATTTCTTTTTCCTTTGACATTGTTGTCTTACCATTGATTTGATAAGCAACCCTATCTTTGGATGTAAACGGAACGGGTGTGGGTCATCGTATAACCATGATTAGAAATGTTGCAAGGTATCTTAGCATTATTTTTGAGGGACTGAGATCATTTGAAAGGCAACTTAGATAGCGTCATCGAGGGACTATGATCTTGTATTTGCTTGTTTTTGCTAAGATACCTCGTATGCGTAATATGGCCATTTTGTATAAGGAAACCAAGTGGGGTAACCCTAGGGGTGCTTGTGTGCAAGTGTGTTGCTTGATTTTGTCTTGAATTAGAGTTTTCTATTTGATTGATTTTATTCTTTCCATACAAACCCTAATTACTAGCATTTGTACATAAAGCGATAAATTGCGGGAATTAAAATTACTACGCTATTACATCATTTGGGGGAGGGGGTATACAATTTGTAAATGGGGATTGCAAGAAATTAAACCCTAATTAGTCTATTACAACTAAATTGAATTTGTACAAATAATTGAATAAATATATAAATACAAGAATATAAAGAAAGAGAGATGATTTTTGTTTGGTCTTCATAAAAAGAGTTTAACCTAAACCTAATTAAAAAATGATTAGTTAAAATTAAAATAAAATTGACTTAAACTAATTGAGAAAAGAAATTAAATTAAAAAGGATTTTTTTAAGGGTTTTTATGAAGAAAAAGGGTTTTAAGTTAAATAATAATAAAAAGTAAAAATTAAATAATTAAAAGAAAACTAAATTCTAAATTAATTTTAATTAAGAAAAATAAAATAATTATTAAACCTAAGTCTAAATATTTAATTATTTAAAAGAGAAATTAATTTGTTAAAAGAAAATGTTTTTAATATTTTTTGCTTTATAAGAAAATAAAATGAATAAGAGTAAATAAAATATTTTTTTGGATTTTTTCATGTTTAATAATAATAATAATGAGAATAATAATAATAAAAAATAAAAATATTCAAGAAGAAATAGAAAAAAGAAAATAGCAAAAGAAAAATAGGCCAGGGGTGCACAAGTAAATCAGGGGGTTAGTAAAAGAAAAACATCATCAGGCCCAAGCTGGAAGCCCAGGCGTTGCTTGTTTGGAAACAAAAAAGAAAAAAAATTGTGAGAAATGAAAAAAGGTAGCGCGCTGGGTGTTGAACCCACGCCCTCTGGGTTACCAACGCGCTGCCTTACCACAGGGGTGACTATACATCTGTTTATATAAATGAAAAAATAAATATGTAAGGTAAAACGTGTTCTAAAGACTGCATCTTCAACCTCCCGCCAAAAGACCTGTATCTTCTTCATCTCTAAACATAAATGAAAATTTCAAACATGAAAGTTGTGGAATTTTTTCCCATGAATCCAAACATATAAACAACTTAAGCTAACAATCAAAGATGAATGAGAATTTCTCTAGCCCTAATTCAAACCCTAAAAATTGCAGAAAACTTCAACCCTAAAATTCTCTAAGCTCAGGCCATATAAATATAAACTATGGGTATGTACAGTTTCGTGGCAATGGTATCTACATTTTATCTTCACAAATCAAACTCAAATGATGCATGTATGAAGAGATAGAAGTTTCAAAACTTACCTCTTGCAGCTGGGGTTGTGAATGGAGTTTGAGCAACTTTGGAGATGGCCTGATGATCTGTTTAGCTTTCCTCGACCTCCTTGAGGGTATTCCAACTCTTACTTTGCTTTGAAAGTCCCTGAATCTCCCTACTCAAGTTAATCGGCAAGCTTGATATTTGAAAATGGTGGATAGTGATGTAGGGGTTACAGTCTTGAAACAGAGGCCTGGATCACTTATGTATGATGTATGTAAGGTGTTTGAATGATTAAGAATCAAAATGCACGAGTGGAAATGGAGATGGAGAGTTTTGGCTCAAAATTGTCAAGTTGAGCAGTCTTGTGCAGCACAAGTGTTTGGGACAGTTTTTGGATGCTTGAAATCGTGCCTTAGCTTGCAATAAACTTGTTAATATGTATGGAAAAGTTTAGAGCATAAAATCACTCCAGGTTCCTGATTTATAGGGTTATGGCTCTATAACTTGCTTTTGAAGAAAAGTGAAATGACAAATCTCAAATGTTGTACAAGCATGTCCTGAGCTTCTTTAGGCCTTAGACACCTTGCTTTTGGATTATAGGGGTTGTGTGTGCAGAAAGAACAAGTTAGAAGCTCAAGACAAGTTGACTTTGTGATAAAAGCAGCTTTTCAAGAATGGAATGGTAATTTTCTTCCAAAAATGGCAAATTGTCTTGGACAATGCTTGGAACACTTGGATAATAGCTCAAAAGCAAGTGTAATCTTCTAATAATGGAGAGATCTTGAGGTTTAGAAGCCTGCAAAACAATATTGTGCAGCATAGGTTTGAAATTGGATTTTTGTTCATCACAAAAATGCCTTGTAATTTAAGTGACAAAACACAAACTTCATCTCTTCGATTCTCCCTACTCAAAAATGATCTCAAGGAGTTCTTTGACATTTTGGAAAGCTTGCAATGTTCTCTACAACCCATATTTGAATTTATTTTGAATATTCCCCTTGGAACTATGCGAAAAATTTCCGTGAAGTTAGGTCAAAAAATCTGCCTAACTAGGGCAAAATTTCACCAAGTCTTTTTTAGTTCATGAGCATGTATTCATAAAATTATAACTTGAGATCCAAGCATTTTTGGAAGAAATTTTATGAAGAAAAGTTGTAGGTTTCATGGATATCTACAACTTTTATGTTGGAAGTTTCCTTTGAATCATCTTGTATCATAATGAAAAAATTGCTCAAAGTTATGAAAAAATAAGAAATTTTCAACACTTAGAAAAATTTATAACTTTAGAAATTTTGACTTTTCAAAATGAAATCTTGATTTCTTGATTTCTTGATGAATAAGTTTCCTATTTTGACATGTTTTGATGAATTGTGGTCTTTGGCACTTGAATTTGACCAAATAGTCAAAGTTTGACTTTTCAGTATACAATTGACTTTTGATCAGTTGACTGCAAAATTCATCTGTCAATCCAATGGATTTGCAATGTTTTGGATCATGTAATTAGGTCAAAATGATGCAATTGTACTCTTGAGATCATGCCTTAAACCATTGACCATTTTCTAGGTCAAAAATCAGAAATTGCCCTTTCCCAGTCAAAACCCTAATTTTAACCATTTTGCCCTCTTGGAGATTTGATCAAATTTCTTGAGGAATTATGGTCCAAACTTGATCAAATGATACATATGCGTCCAAAATGTTGATGTGGATAAAAAATTATGAAGTTTGACTGTAAATTGGCGATGGTTGACGTTTTCCCCAATAGAGTTGATTTTTAGGTCAACTGTTCAATTGACTAATCAAAAGTGTGATCCAAGGCTTGAAACTTGACATGGGTAATATTGGGGGTCCATAATGGTCCATGAAAGTCATATGAAGCATTGATAGTTCAAAAATCCTTGTGCAAACTCAAACCCTAATTTTGGTCATCAATGCCTAAGGAGGTGCCTTGAGCTGATCGAACCCTAGTGCGGTCTTGAGCCCAAGGAGATCTTGTGAGCAAATTCTTGATAAGTGAGAGGGAAAATTTTGGGGTACAACAGGGTTACTAATGATCACACACTCACAAGGTGAATTGACTATTTGGATAGGTAGTTGTGCTAAAAATGGAACAAAAAATGCCTTGATCACTTTCTTGCATTCATATAATCAACACAAAACAAAAGATTAAGCATAATAAAATTCAGTTAAAACAAGCATTGTGGTCTCCAGCATATGTGAACAATTGAAAGCTACCTCACAAAAAGGGTAGGAACTAAAGTGATTCACAAATGAACAAGTATACAAAAGAATGAATTGCATAAAAACAGTAAAAAGTGTAAGTATCATGAATATGCTAAACATAGAAAGCGATAAACACATACCTCGAACGTGTACAAAACTTAAACAAAATCATTACCATGAATTCACAATTCGAAACGATCAAACTTGACAAATCACCTCAATATTCTACAAGTTATCGGACCAAAACTCGAGTGCAAACAACAACAAAAGAATTAGAAAAATAATACTCCTACAAAATTTCAATGTACAAAATTTACAATATATACAACGAACGAAACTCCTAAAGTTAAACACGACAAGCTTTCAGAAAACACAAATTGACATAACAAAATAAATACAAATAACGATATGAAAACCAGGTGAAAATGAATTAACAAGTTGAAAAGTGAAGATTTGAAATTCATAATATTTCCTTGTTTCAACTTGTTAAAGCACAAGTCACCAAACACATAAACAAATACAAACAAATATGCTTGTTTTAAGTCGTAAGCTCGACGCCTTTATTGTGCGAGCTAGTAACCTCCTCTCATCATGCCATGGTATTGTCACACCGTGTAAACCTAAATAAAGTGTCCTAACAATCACACAACAAACGTTACGAAAACGAGACAATTTACAACAATACGTGAAAACAAAGAAAAACACATATATGCACAAGTATCATATACAAGTTAATGTACAATTTCTATATAATATATACATTAATTACAAAACTCAAAATCAAAGAAATTATCGCAATGCAAAATCAATAGAACCAATCCCCGACAATGGCCCCATTTTGTTGGAGTGGTGTAGCGGCAAGCAACAAAAGTTTTGGAAATATTTATCCGGGAATTTATCGTGTCCACAGATATTGGTTATTGATTTGCCGTTTGACAAATCTCTCGTTAATGAGTTTGGGGATAAATGGGTTTGTAAATAAAATGTTATCAACAGAAAATAAATGTAAACAAAAGTAAAAAACTAAGGAAGAACTTATCAAGCTTGCATATAATCTACTCATCACAGACTTAAATCTATTGACCAGTTACATTCAACCTAAAAATATTCATCAATATTACTACATATCACTCACAACCTAATTCATTTCTAACCCAAATCGAGAGACCGACTGTATCACCAAGGAAATGATCTCTCTACCTCCTCAATAACACAGAAGACAACTATGTAATCGCACTGACGATCTCTTAGCACATCACAACCACACAGAGGAATTAAGCTCTGATACCGAAGTAGATGTCAACTCTAAATCCATCTCTAGAGTTCATAGACTAACAAATAATCATCCTAGATAAGAATCTAAGTAGTATATGTCTATAACAACTCAAATCCCTATCACAGAGTAAAAATCCAAGACAACAATCGACAAAGATTTATAAAGCAAGTTTAATATAACGCCATGGGCGACAAATATACATAAGTTCAGAGTAAATATATGTACAAACTCAACACATAAAGAATACACAAAGAGGAAGAGTAATGAACCACAAATATCTTAGTTTGTCAGCGCTGATTGATGAGAAATCCACCCCGGATCATCCGTATGCAAGCTTCAATGTTGTTTTCTAAGCTAATCCTATCCAAAAATGAAGTTTGATGGAGTTGGGATCAAAAATACCCAAAAAATGTGTTTTTGGCCCTAAATACGCATTTCTGACTGTCCAGGATCGCCCAGCGACCAAAAGTTTCTCCCGACCACCAAAAATAGCACTTTTCCCACGTTACTGCTCGCCTAGCATCGCTCGGCGATCAAAACTTTCGCCTGGCGAAAGTTGACAGCAAGTTGAAAAATCAGCACAACATCCTGGATTGTTTTAGCCATAACTTTTGAACCGTAACTCCGATTTGCGCCCGGTTCGAAGCGTTGGAAAGATTATTCAATTCCACTTATAAAAATGACAAAATATAAACCAAATTTATGATTTCTTATTCTTTTATTTTTTAGCCTTATTCATTGACGAGTTGCTCAAAATTGCGCGTTTGAAGCCGTGTCTTCGACACTTTATTGCTCATGCTCCAAATACGCATCAATACCTAAAAAATAAATGGAAAAAAATCAAAAGGTACCCTATGTACACAAAACAAAAATAAACATAAACTAAATGTATTTATACAAAAGTCGGGTTCATTCAATGATATTAACAACAAAAAGTATATATAAAAATAGCTACAATTTGCACTTATTAGTAATAGAAGCAAATGAAGCTACCTCGACCCATTTCGTGAAGTAATAAATGGAAACCAGGATGAAGCGGTGCCAATTAGAAGTTGTAGGTATGATTTCCCCAATCATATTGATGCCCCACATTGTGAATGGCCAGGGAGCAGTCAAGACGTTTATCGGAACCGGAGACACGTGTACTTTATCAGCATAGATCTGGCATTTGTGACAGGTTCACGAATGCTGATAACAGTCTTCTTCCATAGTGGACCAATAGTATCCTTCCTGTAGGATCTTTTTAGCCATTGTGTGCCCACTATAATGGATTCCAAAGGTACCTTCGTACAAGTCAGCCATAATCTTTTTTGCCTCACCCTTGTCTACGTACTGAAGCAAGGTAGAGTCGTGGTTGCGCTTGTAGAGGATCCCATTACTAAGGAAGAACTTGGCATAGAACCTTATTAGGAACTTCTTACCGTTGACTGAAGCTCCTTCAGGATATTCTTGGGCCTTGAGATATCTTTTGACTTCATGGAACCAAGGTTTGTCCACTACTTCTTCAGTACCAATCTCGTGATAGTATGTTGGTTCATCAATCCTTTCAATAGTGATCTGAGGAGCCTCATTATCCCACCTGGCCTTGAACATGGATGACATAGTAGCTAGCGCATATGCTAGTTGATTTTCCTCTCTTGGAAAGTGCTCAAAGGTAACTTCTTCAAAGTGTGGAATCAGTGTTAACACACGCTCTCTGTAAGGGATGAGATTAGGATTCTTCGTGTCCCATTCTCCTTTGATTTGACTGATCACTAGGGCCGAGTCTCCAAATACATTCAAGAATTTGATCCTCAAGTCAATAGCAACTTTGATACCCATAATACATGCTTCATACTCAACCATGTTATTGGTACAATTGAAACACAACCGGGCAGTGAAAGGAGTATGACAACCTTCAGGAGATATGATCACAGCGCCAATGCCATTACCAAGGGTATTGGAAGCTCCATCAAAAACCATAGTCCATCGGGATCCTTTTTCAAGTCTTTCATCCGGCCCAAGTTCTTCACAATCAGTTACTAACATGATATTCTCGTCTGGGAACTCAAAATTCATGGATTGGTAGTCATCTACAGCCTGATGATCCAAATGATCAGCTAGTATACTTTCCTTAATTGCTTTCTGGGTTGTGTATTGAATGTCGTATTCGGTCATGATCATTTGCCATCTTGCTATTCTTCTGGGGAGAGCGGGCTTCTCAAAGATGTACTTGATAAGATCCATTTTAGATATCAACAAGGTAGTGTGAGTCAACATATATTTTCTTAGTCAGCGAGTAGCCCATTCCAAATCCCAACAAGTTTTCTCGAGCAGTGAGTATCTTGTTTCACAGTCGATAAACTTTTTGCTAAGGTAGTATATTACATACTCTTTTCGACCAGACTCGTCGTGCTTCCCCAACACACACCCCATTAAGTTCTCTAATACCATTAAGTACATGATCAGAGGTCTTCCTTCAACGGGAGGCATTAAAATTTGAGGCCCTTGAAGATATTCCTTGATTTTTTCAAAGGAGTTCTCGCAGTCGTCATTCCACTTTACTGCTTGATCTTTCTTCAACAATTTGAAGATTTGCTCAAAAGTAGCCGTCAGATGTGAAATGAATCTGGCTATGTAGTTTAGGCATCCCAAGAATCCCCTAACCTACTTCTCAGTGCGAGGAGTTGGAATTTCTTGTATAGCTTTGACCTTTGCAGGGTCAACTTTAATGCCTTTGTTGCTGACAACGAAGCCTAAGAGCTTACCAGATCTTACTCCAAAGGTGCATTTATTTGGGTTCAGTCTCAGTTTGTTCTTGTTGTACCCCAAAATTTTCCCTCTCATTTTATCAAGATTTCCACTCACAAGACTCTTTGGACTCCAGACCAGATTAGGGTTTGCTCTGCTCAAGACATCTCCTTGCACTGATGACCTGAAATTAGGGTTTGAGTTTGCACAAGGATTTTTGGACTTCCAATGCCTGATGTGACTTTTATACTTCATGTTGGACCTCTAAGATTTCCCATACCACGTTTCAAGCTTTGAATCAAATTTTTGCCCAGTCAATTGGACAGTTGACCTAAAAATCAGCTGTATTGGGGAAAAAGTCAACTGTGGCCAATTTACAGTCAAAACTCATAATTTTTGATCCACATAAACATTATAGACTCATATGAACCATTTGATCAAGTTTGGACCACAACTCCTCAAGAAATTTGATCAGATCATCAAAAGGGAAAAATGGTCAAAATTAGGGTTTTGACTGTAGAAGGGCAATGCTTTTTAACCTAGCCAATGGCAAATTGGGTTCAAGAATGGTTCCAAGGACTCAATGGCATCATCTTGACCTAATCACAAGTTTCAAAAGATCTTAAAAGCATTGGATTGACAGATGAATTTTCCAATCAACTGATTAAAAATCAACTGTACACTGAAAAGTCAAACTTTAACTTTTTGGTCAAAATCAAGTGCCAAGGGTCATTTTTCATCAAGATGTGTCAAAACATGAAACTTGTTCATCAAGAAACCTAATTTTGAAAATTAGGGTTTAAGTTTGAAAATTTTCATAACTTAGAATTTTTCTAAGTTATGAAAATTTCTTATTTTTTCCCAACTTTTCCCAACTTTTTCACCATGATTCAATTGGATTCAAAGAAAACTTCCAACATGAAAGTTGTAGGCCTCCACAAAATATACAATTTGATTCACAGAGTTTTCCAAAAAGATGCTTGGATCTCAAGTTATGATTTTGTGAATAAGGGTCCATGAAACTTTTAACTTAGTGAAATTTTGCCCTAGTTTAGGCAGGATTTTGACCTATCTTCATGGAAACGTTTCACATAGTTCCAAGTGGAATCTCAAAATCCATTTCAAAGATGAATTATAGAGCATGTTACAAGCTTTCCAAAATGTCCAAGAAATCTCCAAGATCATTTATGGTTAGGAAGAATCGAAGGAAAGAAAATGGCCATTTCTCACTTTTGTCCATGGCATTTTGCACATTGTTACAACTTGCAAATCAGTTTGAATCATGCTTGTACTTGGTTTACAGGTTCTAATCCTTTCTACACTCCAAAATTGAATGCATATACAATGGTTAATGGAATTGTTTTGATCTTTGAAGCTTTGTACAAAGGTTTAATCCAAAAATGCCATAAAGGTGACAATACCATTTCCATAAAGCATACTTTTTGCATTTTTGTTTATCTTGAGCATTGGACCTGATCTCTTGATACAAACAACATCCACAAAATTCAGGAAAAGCTCACCAACTCTCCTCAGGCCTTGAGCTAGCCTGTACAGGCTTGGGCTTTGTCAACTCAACTTTTGCTTCAAAAGCAAGTAAGCTTGCAAAAAGTCCATAACGTGTGCATCTGTAAAAACCAAGTCTTGTGATCATTTCAAACAACCTCAGCATATTGTACCAAGCCAGAAACACGATTGCCAAACCTCTCAAACACCCAAATACACCAAAAATTCCATTTCTGCCCAAAACAGGGCAAGCTCTGCAGAACTCAAGCCAAAACCAAATTGGCTCGTGCGTTTTGTCTTGAACCACTTCAGACACATTCCATACAACACACCTGAGTTATCCAAGCCATTGTTCAGCAGCTGTAACCCTTGTTTCGTGCTTCACCATTTTCAATTTCTGAGTTTGCAGGTTGACTTCTACAAGGAGATTCAAGCTATTTAAAAGCAAGCTAAGCATTGGGAAAGGTCAAGGGAACATCAAGCAAGCTCAAAAGTACTTCAGGCCTCACTCAAAGTTGCTACATTGATATATTTGAACTTGACTGAACAAGGTATTTTCTAAGTTTCTATCTCTCTATTTAGACACCCTTAGGCTTAGGTTTGTGAAGCAAAAATGTAGTTTTTAAGTTGTTTGAGTTGTACATATGCATAGCTTGTATTTATATTAACTGAGCTAGGAGAATTTAGATGTTGAACATGCTGAAAAAGTTAGGTTAGAATTTAGGGCCACTGAAATTTTCTCTGGTCTTTGAGAGTTGGGTCAAGTTTTTTATATCATTAGAATCGTGACTTAACATGCTACAAGTTTCATGTTGCAAGATTTCATCTTTATGCACGTATGCAAGAGTTACAGTTTGAAGTACAGGAAGCGCGCGTTTGGCCAGAGGACAGGGACGAAGTGTGTTCTGGGCCAGGGCCTTGGGCTTGTTTCTTTTGACACCCCCCTTTTACTTTCTGCACCCCCATTTGCATTTTCTTATATTTTTCTATATTTTTTTTTTGCATATTTCACATTTCTGACTTTTATTCATTTTTTCTAAACAAATAAAAATCTCAAAAATATTTTCTTTATTTTTTTTCATTTTTTCATATTTTTTTAATTTATTTTTTAGTATAAAAATAAGTATTTAGGTTAATATACTTTTATTTTCTTAAATAAATTTGTAAATAATATGAAAATATTATATATTTTTATTTTTATTATTTATACACTTAAATTAATACATTCATACAATATTTAATTTTTTAAACATTTTTATATATATTATTATTATTATTCTTAAACAAAAAATGAAATAAATAATAATAGAATATATATTTTCTTTTAACCCAAAAATTAGGGTTTTCACCCTTTCCAAAAATAATCATTTTTATTTTCTTATTTTTAAGACATAAATAAATTTATTTTACATACATAAAATAAATACAAAAAAACATTTGTGCATATTTACATTTTGTTGCATATTTAAATATTTGCTTATTTATTTATTTGTGCAATATTTCAATTTGGTTGTAATAATATTTTAGGGTTTACTTTTGTGCAATATCCCCCTATTTAAACTTGTATCCCCCTCCCCATAATATTGTTGTAATAGTCTTAGATTTACTTTTACGCATTTTATCGCTTTCATATGCTATGATAGTAAATTAGGGTTTTGTATGCAAAGACCAAAATCAAACAAATAGCATGACTAAATACAAGACAAAAATGCATGAAAAATGACAATACAATGCACACAAACATCCCTAGGGTTTCGTCCACTTTGTTGCCTTAAAATGGCCATGGAATGCATGCTAGGTATCTTGGCAAAATCAAACAAAACAAAAAGATCATAGTCCCTCGATGACGCTTTCAAAATGTTTCCTAAAAACAAATGATCTTAGTCCCTAAAACTTGCTAAGATACTTGGCACTATTGTTATCATGGTCATACGATGACCCACACCTGTCCCGTTTAACATCCAAAGACAAGGTTGTTTACCAAATACAATGGTAAAACAACAATGTCAAAGGGTTAAAAATGTACAAGAAAGAATTTTGATTAGGGTAGACAACTCCTAGTTACTTGATCAATTTTCAAACATCCTTGCTAATTTCAAAACACACACACAATTTCAAAAATAGTTTCCAAACAAACTTTCAAACATTGAAACATTTTTCAAAAGACAAAACATCTTTGTATACATTCTTCAAACAAGAATCATTACAAAGATTTCCAAAACGCTGGCCTCTTTTCAAAATACTTTCAAAACCACACAAAGCACCATTTTAAACAATTGAAAAAGTAAAGCAAGTGATCTAAACAAGTAACTAAGAGCCCATAGAAAACGATGGATGAAAAGGGTGCTAGCACCTTCCCTTTTCATAATCTACCCCCCGAACCCAAGAAAACATCTCAAATGTCTTTCCTGTGATTTTCGACATTTCCTTTGGATAAAATAAAAAGTCGGTGGCGACTCTTCCTAAACCGAAATATTTGCAAACACAAACGCAAAACCTTAAGTCAGTTCTCCCACCGTATCACAGTACTTCTTCAACCTTTCAAAAAGCATCTGTAGGTGATCGAGGTGCTCCTCTTCAGTCTGAGACATGGATATTGTGATACGGTGGGAGAACTGACTAGAGGTTTGCGTTTGTATTCGCACTTGTTCGGTTGAGCAAGAGTCGCCACCGACTTTTTATTTTATCCTAAAGGAAAGGTTAAAAAAGCACTGCAAAAACCTTTTGAGATATTTCGTGGGTCCGGGGGGTAGATTATGAAAAGGGAAGGTGCTAGCACCCTTTTCATCCATGGTTTTCCATGGGCTCTTAGTTACTTGGTTTTTAGATCACTTGCCTTGATTTTCGATTGCTTGAAATTGTGGTGTGTGTATGTGTTTTGAAAATGTTTTTAAAGAGATGCCTTGTTTTAGGCAACCAATGTATTTGACTCGTGTTTGAGTGTTTTACAAAAGTGTGTATCTTTTCGAAAAGATGTTTCAAATGTTTTTGAGAGTTTGTTTTGAAAGTGTTGTGGATTGTGGTTTTTGAAAAGAAGGCAAGTGTTTTTGCAAATTGATCTCAAGTAACTAAGATTTTTATCTACCCTATTGTACTCAAAGGTTTTTTCTATGTTTTCAACCCTTTTTAACAATTTTGTTCCACCATTGAATTTGGTGGACAATCTTGCGTTTAGGAGGTTTTAACGGGACGGGCACGGGTCATCGTATGGACCATGAAGGCAATGGTGCCAAGTGTCTTTGGCAATTTGTTTTGAAGGGACTATGATCATTCCGTTTTAGGCAACATTCGAAAGCGTCATCGAGGGACTTATGATCATTTGAATTTGTTTTGCCAAAGATACTCGACGTGCAAACATGGCCCATTTTGGAAGGCAACATGTGGGATTACCCTAGAGGGTGCAAGTGTGATTGTGTATTGATTTCATGTATTTGTCTTGTATTAGGTTATCTAGCGTTTGATTTTATGTACATGCAAACCCTAGGTCTAACCATGGTATAATTGAAAGCGGTAAATTGCGAAAATGTAAAGTCTACGCTATTACAAAATTAGTATCAGGGAGTAGGGGTACATGTTTATGAATGGGGATGAGACTTATAGTATCCAATAAGTTACAACCAAATCGAACCAATCAAATGTAAATGTAACGAATGTCAACGTAAGCAAATGTATAATGTATCAAAATGCAAGTATATCGTGTAAGTGCACGTGCATATGTGTATTTGTATATGTAATTATTTACAGGTGCGACAATGTGAATTTTGATATGTATATTAAGGTATTGTTGACCTAAATATGTGTTTAATAAATCTTTGATTTGTATATTTTTAATATGTACAAAAAAAGAAATGTTTTAATCAAATGTTTTAAATCCTAATTAAATTATGTATAAAAATGTGTCTTTGTTTATTATATACAAAAAGTATTTTAATTAAGTGTTTAAGAATTTAAATTATGCAAAAATTTATTTTTGTTATTTATGTACAAAAGAGTTTTAATTAAATCTCAGGAATTAGAAAAAAAAATATACCTTTAAGCATTTTTAGTATTAATGTATTATTGTGATAAGATACAAAATAAAAAGATATTTTAAGTTAGAGGGATAGAATATATTGTGTTTTAAAAATATGTTTATATGAAAAATATGACTAAATAATAAAAAGTAATATGATATATAAAAGAAATATTTAGTAAAAAGAAAATGATAGGGTTTTTTAAAATTCTAAGGAAGAAAAAGAGTGGTTTGAATGGGCCTTGACCCAAGAGTGTGCAGAAGCAAAGGGGGGTGTATTAGGTATTTTTGGGCTTTAGGCGTAGAATGGGCAAGGCCTAGGATGCTGAAACAAATGTTTAGGGTTAGATTGTTTTGTCTTCAGAAAAGGGTTTTAGGGTTCGCCGCGCCGTCTTGGAGGTTTCGTTCGCGTTGTCTTCGTCTTCTTGCTTCTTTGCCATGGCTACTGAACAACGTCTCCTTGCCTGAGCCACCACGCTACCACCATCTCCTCTTCCTCTTCGGTCCAACGAGGCTGTAAGGTGATATCTCTTTTTTCAACGTATTTTAGGTTTTTAATAATTTGTCTTTCATGTTTAGCTTTGTGTCACGGATTCTGATTACTCGTTCTTTTTTGTTTGAGGGACGAAGATAAAGATAAAACGAGTTACCTTCGTTGGAGGAGGTGATTAGGAGGCGTTTGGAGGGCTTTTGACGATGGAGGGACGGTGAAGACGCTAGCTTGCTCTTTGGTATTTCTGTACTACCCTTTTTTAGGCTTTATGATGATCTGAACTGAAAGCCTGATACACGTCTTCTTTTCTTCTTCTCCTTTTTGCCACTGTATGCTTGTTGCTCCTTTTTCCGCCCTATGATGAACTCAGAGTTCTGAGGGCCTCGCCTGTATGCTTTGATGTTGCTTCTGAACAATTTGCCTTTTGGGTTGCTTTTGAAATGTTTGTTGCCTTAGATTTTCTCTCTTCTTCTGGCTTGGTGTTGCCTTGGTTGCCTTTGTTGATTCGCCTGTTGAAATACTTCTGTTGGCTATGAGTTGAATGCTTTTGGTTGTCTATTCATTTCTTCCTTGCCCCATGATGAGCCTAGGGTTCTGAGGGCTTAAGTTGCCTTTGAATATGCTTCTTTTATTGCCCAATGATGTTCTTTTTATTGAGGGCTAGAGGTTTTGACTGGTTATTTTGCTCAATGATATTTTTATTTGGATGGTGCTGGTGTACACAGGGTATACAGGTTGCCTGGGTAAATTTGTGTTGGTTTTGAAAGTTGACAAGGTTTTGCTTGAATGGCCAGACTTCAGGTTTTTTGTGAATTTAGGCTTTAGGTTTGGACTGATTCAGGTGAGGCTTGAACTGGTTTCAGGCTTGAGGTTCTGGACTGGTTTTAGAAATGCAGTAGTAGGTTTTTGCTTCATGTTAGGGCTTGGTTTGGGTGTACATGTTGGTATATCATGTGGTGAGGTTCTTCTGCAGGTTTGAGCCAATGTAGGTTTTGTTTAACAGTAGGTAATGGTTTTTAGGCCATTGCAGGTTGTGGTGTCTGAGGTTATGCTGGTTATTGCTTTTTGGCTTAGGTTTTGCATATGCAGGTTAGGCTTTTGACTTGCTTCAGCTGGTTTGTATGTTGAGGCCGGTTTGAGCCAATGCAGGTTTTGTGAAGTCTTAAGGCCTAGGTTGAAATGCAGTAGCAGGTTTTGTATGTTTATCCTTGTTTGTTTAGACAGGATGAGGCTTAACAGTTTATCCTCCCCTTTTGGTTCTGTGTTCAGTTCTTTTTGTATATCTTTCTTTCTGCCTAAAAGCCTAAAAACCTGCTTACTTATCTCTTCTTTTTCTCTCTCTTTAGTACACTTCAAAGAATATAAAAATGTTTTTGTGTGTACTTTCTGAAAGGGCCACCCTTGTTGGGAAATGATGAAAAGAAAATGTATGCTTGCATAATGGTTTTCCTCTGCATATTTTATCTTTTCTTTGACAGCTTTTGTACTTTTATCTTCTTTGATATCTTTGCCAAATCCTCTTCTTGACAGCTTTGAGTAGACTTCTTGGCATTTTGACAGTAAATTGCAATTTGGATTTTCAGTTTGGTTTGAACTTGGAGTTTGAGATTTTGAATTTTATGCAGTTTGACACTTTGCATTTTTTTCTCAACTTTGCATTTATGATTAAATAAGATTCTTCCCTCTTTGTGAACCGGGAGAAATCCCGTGATTTGTAGAGAGGGTTAACTGATCCCAATCAGTGGCCCTTAATGATGAACTTCTTTTTATCTGTCTTTTTATTTATTTATCAGTTACTGACTTTTCTCTTTTCTTTTGCAGATGAATACTTGAATGGAGAGGGGTAAAGTGAAGAATGAAGAATTGGGGGCTTTAGAAAATATTTAGAAAAATAGGATAGTTTTATTTTCAATTTAATCATTGTAACTATTATTATTTTAAATACTTTGTAAATGCATACTTGTATCTAAATAATAATTGTAACAAATGTTTAAATATGAAATAAAAATTCTATTGATCCATTTAATTCTTTTTATCCCTTTTCAATTATTTACTTATTATTTATAGTTCCTTAAATTAAAATAAATGAAAATTAAATTTCAGATATTTAATCCTTAGAATAATAAATAATCAACTAAACATTGATTCTACGTTGATCAAAATAAATGAACTTGGTGCCTCCATCATCCAAAGCAACGCACAGTCAAACGCAATAACTGATCAGACGCATTCCTTTCTTACTGATTTCTTACCAAGCACTGTAAATCCAAACTGCATATTTCTTTTGACTGGCTCAGACAAACCAACGTGAATTCAAACCAACTGCAGTCTTTTACTGATTAAATCAAATAATGCGAATTCAACCCGAATCTCGGAATAACTTGCAAAGTGCTGTGGAATTTAAATCCTTCTGAGAATATGCCCACAAAAACCTTAATTCCTGATTAAATGCCAAAGAACGTTCACCTGATCAAAATTGAGTCAAAGTCAACCAAAACCCTAAGCCAACTGTGTGAGACATTCTGGAGCCCTGAAAATTAGTAAAACCCTAATTGTGTCCTGACTGACAAGAAAAGTCAGTTTGACCGATTCTTGAGCCAGTTTGAAAAATCAGGAAACGCTTGAAGCTGTGATTTCTTGAGGAAAAATGCGAGGGCAAATTTTGGGGTACAACAGTTGCCCCTGTTCAATCTTCTTGAACCTGAAGAGTTAGATTGGCAAGTCTGCCTTTCGCGACTTGAAGGTAAAAGAAGATTGGACACTAAAGTACCCAGAAAATTTGCACTCGTTGATGTGATGGTAGAGGTGAATGGGCTTAGAGATGCCATTTGGTGATGGGCTTAAAGATGCCATCTGGTGCGATAGAATCTTGTCGGGGGATGGGCTTAGAGATGCCATCTGGAAATGGGCTTAAAGATGCCATCTGGTGACTGCTGGTAGGAGGATGGGCTTATAGATGCCATCTGGACATGTTGAACTGTATGTCAATGGTGAGTGGACAAGTATCAGAAGGCCACCCATGTTTCGGAACATCTCTGAATTGGGGGTCCGAATAAGCAACAGATTGACGTCCATGTCTGGAGAATCTGTAAACTATTTGAGATTGAATAAGCAATAGAGCAACATCCGTTATTGGGAAGCGTCCGTAAACTATTTTCAAAAGTTGAGAAGAGTCTGAACGAGTTGGTAGATTAACATCCGTTGTTGGGAAGAATCCGTAAACTGTTTTCAGAAGTCTTGAGAATAATCTGAACAAGTGATAGGTTAACATCCGTTACTTGGAGAACCCGTGAACTGTTTTCAGAAGTCTTGAAGTTGAATAAGCAATAGAGCAGCATCCGTTGTTGGGAAGCGTCCGTAAACTATTTTCAAAATTGCACCTGAATAAGTTGGTAGATTAACATCCGTTGTTGGGAAGAATCCGTAAACTGTTTTCAGACGTCTTGAAGAGGAACCGGTGTAGGGTTTCCCGATGATGAGCTCGTGTAAAGCTGCGTTTGGATGAATCTGGAATAAGTATCAGAATGTCGCCGTGTCCGGGTCACATCTGAGTAAACTTGGAAGATGATCTTTGTCTGCCGACTGATCTTACCTGAAAAGGTAAAAGGGTTAATCGTATGCAATGTCATGATGCATGATGCAATGTATGTGACATCAATGTTTATGACATGAATGGGATGAATGCGCATGTAAGCTGATGAGCTAATGCTGAGGATAAATGAATCCTGGATAGCTGAAGATAAAAGAATCTTGATTGCTGCCGGGGAAAATAAATCCTTGGCTGCTGCTATGGAGGGCAGGAGTCTTCAATTGTTGAAAATGAGAGGTCTTGGGACCACTGTTGGGAGAATCAGAAGCTTGGGTTGTATGCCAAACTACTGGGGTCTTCCTGCTTTGAGGAGATCTGTGTAGGATTTCCTGACGATGAGTCCGTGTAAAACTGCATCGGGTTTTTGAACACTTTTGACATTCGAATGCCCCAAGTGGTGATATAGATAAATTCCTGGCTTGTTACAGGTGTTGGTCTACAATCGGTCGTCCACAGATGTTTTCCTAGCTTGTTACAGGTGTTGATCTGGAATTCTTCAGACGTGCCCTGGCTGGATACAGGAGTCGAGTCTGGAAATAGTCGTCAACAGATATGCCCTGGCTGGATACAGGAATCGAATCTTCGAACTCTTCAGACGTGCCCTGGCTAGATACAGGAATCGAGTCTGGAAATGTGGTCAACAGATATGCCCTGGCTGGATACAGGAATCGAATCTGGAATTGTGATAGTTGATAGATATGCCCTGGCTGGATACAAGAATCGAATCTTCAAACTCTTCAGACGTGCCCTGGCTAGATACAGGAATCGAGTCTGGAAATAGTCAACAGATATGCCCTGGCTGGATACAGGAGTCGAATCTGGAAAGGTGATAGTTAACAGATATGCCCTGGCTGGATACAGGAATCGAATCTTCAAACTCTTCAGACGTGCCCTGGCTAGATGCAGGAATCGAGTCTGGAAATGTGGTCAACAGATATGCTCTGGCTAGATACAGGAGTCGAATCTGGAATTGTAAAGTTGATTTGTTGAACACCTTTGACATGTGAATGCCCCAAGTGGTGGTGAAGGAGTCTTGAATCAGATTACTCTACATATTGAGAGATTTCTTGAAATCTTGACTGGACTGCCCCAGGTTAACTGAACTTTGAAAGATCTGTTGGACCTTGACTGGACTGCCCCAGGTTAATTGAATTGTGACATGTCGTGCCCCTTGCGGATAAGAGATTAGTAAAGGAAGTGTCGTCCCTTTGAAGTGATTTTGCTTACTGAGAGAGTTTTCGTTCCTCCGAACATTCGCTGTATGAAATTCTTCGCTGTCAAACAAAAAGCCAAATGCAGACAGTGATATTCAAGTAATGCAAAGTTTATGTTTGTCTTGAAGTTTTGAAGAATGCGTTTTTTAGCAGAAAACTTTTCATAAGACAAGTTAACACAAGATTTAGAGTAAAGCCCTACAGGAGTCAGGATACCTTTTGTAACAGTATGCTTTCGAACTAACACATGCTTCAATTAGGACTTTTGAAGGGTTGTAACATGGCCTGGTTCACGGTTTAAGAAACAAAGGATAAAGGCTCAAAGTATATTTGTACCCACCCGCTCTTCGTGATGTTCTCCAACCTAAGCTCAGTTAATTGTGCGTCATACTCTGTTTTGAGTTTTGAACGACTTTTGGGCGATGGTTCACCAGTTGAATTTGGGGAGACAGTCATCATCTCTTCTTTTCTTTTTTTTTCCAACATTTTTCATGTTGTTGAGGATTTTGTAATGACCTCACTATTTTGATTTTGATTTGTTATCCCTAACTTTTGCCTGACTGTTCCCATTTTTCGGGATTACAGTCAGCGGGATGCCCCAGCTTTCTTAAGCCTCCTTTACAGATTTTGGCTTGGTGGGCTTTTTCTCTTTTTGAGAGATTGACTGTCTATGTGATAGGGAACCACCCTTGTCTTTTGATTCTAAAGGAATGCTTTCTTTTTTTTTCTTTTTTTTGACATCGTTCGTTGTATTACGAACTGAGAGTTTGCGACTTCAATGCACATTTTCTTTGAATTAACTGAGATACTACCCTGCCCCAGGTTTATATCAAAGGTTTTGATTGTTTAGAACAGAAAACTCCTACTTCTTTGGCTCGAAGGGGTTGACTAGGGATTAACTTCCTTATAACTCCAGTGTTTGGGAATTGAAAGAAATGCATGTACATCACCAGCAAGGTCTGTTCAAAAGCATACTGTATGAGATTATGGTATTGTTTCGTCATCCTCCCTCTAAAGGCTTGCAGCTTTTCATCAAGAGTCAAATATCATAAAGAAAAGCATAAGAGTAGTGAAACGAATGGATGAATTCAAGACAAACATATGCAATGCATTAATGAAAACAAAGTTTAACATCAACAAATAATTGTTTGACAGCAAAAGAAATTACAACTTTGAAAATTCAAAAAGAAGCAAAAGTATTTCAGCTCGAGCTTCGTCACTTCAAATGGAGAACCCTTTAACGGAAGATTTTCATCTCGCCGTCTGGCATGAATTCCAGCACCCCAATGTCAATCAGATCTTGAATTTTGTTCTTCAAGGCCCAACAGTCGTTGGTGTCGTGTCCCGGGCTGTAGGAGTGGTAAACACAGAATGCGTCGGGATGATAGTTAGGAGAGGAGGTATTGAGATTCTGAGGAGGATCCCTTAGGGTAAGCAGGTTGACCTCCAACAGGCGCTTCAGTATGAAAAATGATGGTATTTCAGTCTCCGTGAACTGTCTTCCCGACGTTTCTTGCTTACGCCGGTTGCCCCGTTGACGCTGGCGAGTTTGTTGATGGGCTTGTGACCCTGAAGCAAGCAAGGGAGCTTTCCCCTTGTCTTCTTGAGTGGATGGAGGCTGAGCGGTGACTTGCTCTTCGACCTCAGATATTTGCCCCAGTTGGTTGTTTGGAAGCAATTGGCGGACAAGAACTCTGAGTTCCTCTTGTCTTTGGGATAGGTCTTGGATGAGAGCCATCTGGCCCACCAACTGTCCCATCATTTGGGTCCTCAAGGTTGTCAGATCAAACTGTAGCTCCGCAAGCTGGTCACCCCTGGCATTGTTGGAATTCTCCAAGCCCTTTGTGAGGAGAGCTTTCATCTCTTCTTTCCCCAGAGACAAGTTCAGGAACATCTTCTGCAGCTGAGCATTCTGGTCTTGGATGTCTTTGACAGACCTTTCTAGAGCCATCTCTTGTTGAAATAAACAGCAGGAGAGTAAGGAAACCTGAAAAAGGAAAGATTGTCAAAATGCGATGCATGATATGTGGATGCATGCTTTCAAGGATCTCTTGGGGTAAACACAAGAAAATGTTAGAGGTTGAACTTTGCTCTTGGATTGGAGATGTCTGCACCGGTGGACGTCCTTCCACGAGAATCAAGCTCACCATGTCAAGTGGGTCATAGCCACTGATTCAAGTTGTTGCACTTGATCTTTGATTGGAGAGCTTTGTATCGGTGGATGTCTTTCCACGAGAATCAAGCTCACCATGTCGAGTGGGTCATAGCCACTGATTCAAGTTGTTGTTCTTGAACTTTGACTGGAGGACTTTGTTTAGAGGAGAAACCCCTTGCCCCTTTGGTAGACGTCTGGTTCAACGTAACCCTGCATCCAAAGAACCCTCGAGATCCTTGAAATGGTTATTGAAAATGCTATGGTATGATGTCATGATGTTATGTACATGTATGCGAAAAGCAAGTGAGTGTATATACAGACAAACATATTCACACAAAGCAGACAAGTCCTTTGGTTTAGGCTTGCATGAGGTTCAGGTACTACCCTCTTGAAGTTAGTTGGCTCATCCTGTCCTAAAATAGAAACCGGGTTCTAAGGAGCTCAATATCATTGGATTGTTTTCTGTGTTCATTGTTTCGGTTTAGCCACTTACTGGCGACCAAAATATTCCAAGAAAACAATCCTCAAAAGAGTGTAGTATCGAGGATCTACCAACTTCGGACTGCACCAAAGTCGGTCATCTCACTACCCCTAAAAGGCTAAGATGGTCAATTAAGGTTCTAAGAGTTCGTTAGTGCTTCATGACATCACACAGCGGCCCCGTACTCTCCTTGACTACTCAAGGGTTACCGGTACTCACAAATATGTCACACTAACATAGCTTACTGCTTCAACCGTGTCGGTATACCCCGCACAGTTCCCTCGCAGTTTTTTGCTATTTACCTAAAAAGGTGCCCCAAATCCGGGTGGAGGATTTACAACAATCCCAAACAAAGAACCCAAATGATAAAGCAATCAAGTCAATCAAAGTAAGAAAGTAAAGGTGATCTAAACCCTAAGGTAACCCCACTTTTAAGTTTTGATCCCCAGCAGAGTCGCCAGTTCTGTGATACGGTGGGAGAACTGACTAGAGGTTTGCGTTTGTATTCGCACTTGTTCGGTTGAGCAAGAGTCGCCACCGACTTTTTATTTTATCCTAAAGGAAAGGTTAAAAAAGCACAGCAAAAACCTTTTGAGATATTTCGTGGGTCCGGGGGGTAGATTATGAAAAGGGAAGGTGCTAGCACCCTTTTCATCCATGGTTTTCCATGGGCTCTAGTTACTTGGTTTTTAGATCACTTGCCTTGATTTTCGATTGATTGAAATTGTGGTGTGTGTATGTGTTTTGAAAATGTTTTTGAAGAGATGCCTTGTTTTAGGCAACCAATGTATTTGACTCGTGTTTAAGTGTTTTACAAAAGTGTGTATCTTTTCGAAAAGATGTTTCAAATGTTTTTGAGAGTTTGTTTTGAAAGTGTTGTGGATTGTGGTTTTTGAAAAGAAGGCAAGTGTTTTTGCAAATTGATCTCAAGTAACTAAGAGTTTTATCTACCCTATTGTACTCAAAGGTTTTTTCTATGTTTTCAACCCTTTTTAACAATTTTGTTCCACCATTGAATTTGGTGGACAATCTTGCGTTTAGGAGGTTTTAATGGGACGGGCGCGGGTTATCGTATGGACCATGAAGGCAATGGTGCCAAGTGTCTTTGGCAATTTGTTTTGAAGGGACTATGATCATTCCGTTTTAGGCAACATTCGAAAGCGTCATCGAGGGACTTATGATCATTTGAATTTGTTTTGCCAAAGATACTCGACGTGCAAACATGGCCCATTTTGGAAGGCAACATGTGGGATTACCCTAGAGGGTGCAAGTGTGATTGTGTATTGATTTCATGTATTTGTCTTGTATTAGGTTATCTAGCGTTTGATTTTATGTACATGCAAACCCTAGGTCTAACCATGGTATAATTGAAAGCGGTAAATTGCGAAAATGTAAAGTCTACGCTATTACAAAATTAGTATCCGGGAGTGGGGGTACATGTTTATGAATGGGGATGAGACTTATAGTATCCAATAAGTTACAACCAAATCGAACTAATCAAATGTAAATGTAACGAATGTCAACGTAAGCAAATGTATAATGTGTCAAAATGCAAGTATATCGTGTAAGTGCACGTGCATATGTGTATTTGTATATGTAATTATTTACAGGTGCGACAATGTGAATTTTGATATGTATATTAAGGTATTGTTGACCTAAATATGTGTTTAATAAATCTTTGATTTGTATATTTTTAATATGTACAAAAAAAGAAATGTTTTAATCAAATGTTTTAAATCCTAATTAAATTATGTATAAAAATGTGTCTTTGTTTATTATATACAAAAAGTATTTTAATTAAGTGTTTAAGAATTTAAATTATGCAAAAATGTATTTTTGTTATTTATGTACAAAAGAGTTTTAATTAAATATCAGGAATTAGAAAAAAAAATATACCTTTAAGCATTTTTAGTATTAATGTATTATTGTGATAAGATACAAAATAAAAAGATATTTTAAGTTAGAGGGATAGAATATATTGTGTTTTAAAAATATGTTTATATGAAAAATATGACTAAATAATAAAAAGTAATATGATATATAAAAGAAATATTTAGTAAAAAGAAAATGATAGGGTTTTTTAAAATTCTAAGGAAGAAAAAGAGTGGTTTGAATGGGCCTTGACCCAAGAGTGTCCAGAAGAAAAGGGGGGTGTATTAGGTATTTTTGGGCTTTAGGCGTATGTTGGAATGGGCAAGGCCCAGGATGCTGAAACAAATGTTTAGGGTTAGATTGTTTTGTCTTCAAAAAAGGGTTTTAGGGTTCGCCGCGCCGTCTTGGAGGTTTCGTTCGCGTTGTCTTCGTCTTCTTGCTTCTTTGCCATGGCTACTGAACAACGTCTCCTTGCCTGAGCCACCACGCTACCACCATCTCCTCTTCCTCTTCGGTCCAACGAGGCTGTAAGGTGATATCTCTTTTTTCAACGTATTTTAGGTTTTTAATAATTTGTCTTGCATGTTTAGCTTTGTGTCACGGATTCTGATTACTCGTTCTTTTTTGTTTGAGGGACGAAGAGAAAGATAAAACGAGTTACCTTCGTTGGAGGAGGTGATTAGGAGGCGTTTGGAGGGCTTTTGACGATGGAGGGACGGTGAAGACGCTAGCTTGCTCTTTGGTATTTCTGTACTACCCTTTTTTAGGCTTTATGATGATCTGAACTGAAAGCTTGATACACGTCTTCTTTTCTTCTTCTCCTTTTTGCCACTGTATGCTTGTTGCTCCTTTTTCCGCCCTATGATGAACTCAGAGTTCTGAGGGCCTCGCCTGTATGCTTTGATGTTGCTTCTGAACAATTTTCCTTTTGAGTTGCTTTTGAAATGTTTGTTGCCTTAGATTTTCTCTCTTCTTCTGGCTTGGTATTGCCTTGGTTGCCTTTGTTGATTCGCCTGTTGAAATACTTCTGTTGGCTATGAGTTGAATGCTTTTGGTTGTCTATTCATTTCTTCCTTGCCCCATGATGAGCCTAGGGTTCTGAGGGCTTAAGTTGCCTTTGAATATGCTTCTTTTATTGCCCAATGATGTTCTTTTTACTGAGGGCTAGAGGTTTTGACTGGTTATTTTGCTCAATGATATTTTTATTTGGATGGTGCTGGTGTACACAGGGTATACAGGTTGCCTGGGTAAATTTGTGTTGGTTTTGAAAGTTGACAAGGTTTTGCTTGAATGGCCAGACTTCAGGTTTTTTGTGAATTTAGGCTTTAGGTTTGGACTGATTCAGGTGAGGCTTGAACTGGTTTCAGGCTTGAGGTTCTGGACTGGTTTTAGAAATGCAGTAGTAGGTTTTTGCTTCATGTTAGGGCTTGGTTTGGGTGTACATGTTGGTATATCTTGTGGTGAGGTTCTTTTGCAGGTTTGAGCCAATGCAGGTTTTGTTTAACAGTAGGTAATGGTTTTTAGGCCATTGCAGGTTGTGGTGTCTGAGGTTATGCTGGTTATTGCTTTTTGGCTTAGGTTTTGCATATGCAGGTTAGGCTTTTGACTTGCTTCAGCTGGTTTGTATGTTGAGGCCGGTTTGAGCCAATGCAGGTTTTGTGAAGTCTTAAGGCCTAGGTTGAAATGCAGTAGCAGGTTTTGTATGTTTATCCTTGTCTGTTTAGACAGGATGAGGCTTAACAGTTTATCCTCCCCTTTTGGTTCTGTGTTCAGTTCTTTTTGTATATCTTTCTTTCTGCCTAAAAGCCTAAAAACCTGCTTACTTATCTCTTCTTTTTCTCTCTCTTTAGTACACTTCAAAGAATATAAAAATGTTTTTGTGTGTACTTTCTGAAAGGGCCACCCTTGTTGGGAAATGATGAAAAGAAAATGTATGCTTGCATAATGGTTTTCCTCTGCATATTTTATCTTTTCTTTGACAGCTTTTGTACTTTTATCTTCTTTGATATCTTTGCCAAATCCTCTTCTTGACAGCTTTGAGTAGACTTCTTGGCATTTTGACAGTAAATTGCAATTTGGATTTTCAGTTTGGTTTGAACTTGGAGTTTGAGATTTTGAATTTTATGCAGTTTGACACTTTGCATTTTTTTCTCAACTTTGCATTTATGATTAAATAAGATTCTTCCCTCTTTGTGAACCAGGAGAAATCCCGTGATTTGCAGAGAGGGTTAACTGATCCCAATCAGTGGCCCTTAATGATGAACTTCTTTTTATCTGTCTTTTTATTTATTTATCAGTTACTGACTTTTCTCTTTTCTTTTGCAGATGAATACTTGAATGGAGAGGGGTAAAGTGAAGAATGAAGAATTGGGGGCTTTAGAAAATATTTAGAAAAATAGGATAGTTTTATTTTCAATTTAATCATTGTAACTATTATTATTTTAAATACTTTGTAAATGCATACTTGTATCTAAATAATAATTGTAACAAATGTTTAAATATGAAATAAAAATTCTATTGATCCATTTAATTCTTTTTATCCCTTTTCAATTATTTACTTATTATTTATAGTTCCTTAAATTAAAATAAATGAAAATTAAATTTCAGATATTTAATCCTTAGAATAATAAATAATCAACTAAACATTGATTCTACGTTGATCAAAATAAATGAACTTGGTGCCTCCATCATCCAAAGCAACGCACAGTCAAACGCAATAACTGATCAGACGCATTCCTTTCTTACTGATTTCTTACCAAGCACTGTAAATCCAAACTGCATATTTCTTTTGACTGGCTCAGACAAACCAACGTGAATTCAAACCAACTGCAGTCTTTTACTGATTAAATCAAATAATGCGAATTCAACCCGAATCTCGGAATAACTTGCAAAGTGCTGTGGAATTTAAATCCTTCTGAGAATATGCCCACAAAAACCTTAATTCCTGATTAAATGCCAAAGAACGTTCACCTGATTAAAATTGAGTCAAAGTCAACCAAAACCCTAAGCCAACTGTGTGAGACATTCCGGAGCCCTGAAAATTAGTAAAACCCTAATTGTGTCCTGACTGACAAGAAAAGTCAGTTTGACCGATTCTTGAGCCAGTTTGAAAAATCAGGAAACGCCTGAAGCTGTGATTTCTTGAGGAAAAATGCGAGGGCAAATTTTGGGGTACAACAGATATCATATCATTAATGTAGACCTGTATCTCGTGATGGATCATATCATGAAAAAATCTACCACGACACACTGATAGGTTGCCCCAGCGTTCTTTAACCCAAATGGCATAACTATGTAACAGAAAGTGTCCCATTGTGTGACAAAGATCTTCTTCTCCATGTCCTCAGGTGCCATTTTGATCTAATTGTATCTGGAGAAACCATATATAAAGGAGAATACCTTATGTTGTGCGGTGTTTTTAACTAGAACATCGATGTGGGGAAACGAGAAGTCATCCTTGGGGCTTGACCTATTTAGGTCTCTGTAATCCACACACATATGTACTTTACTGTTCTTCTTAGGTATTGGAACAACATTGGAAACCCATTATAGATAATAGGTGACAACTAAGAAACCTACATTGAACTGTTTCATGAATTCAACCTTGATTTTTTATGACATCTTAGGCCGCATGCGACGAACTTTCTGTTTCACTGGAGGGCAATCCTCTTTTGTAGGTAGGCGATGAACCACAATATCGGTGTCAAGTCCCGGCATATCTTCTTACGACCAGGAAAAAACTTTAACATAATCATGTAGCATATGAATTAGATGTTTCTTGACATTATGCTCCATATCGACACCTATCTTGACTTCTTTCTTATCCTCTTCAATACCCAAGTTAACTGGCTCAACTGGATCTTCATGAGGTTGTATTTCCCTTTCTTCCTGTTGTAATAGTCTGGAAAGTTCTCTTGGTACTTCACAATCTTCTTGACTTTCGTTCTCAGCTTGGTAGATCGGATTTTCAAAGTTATAACTGGCAATAACAGAATCGTTATCAATGGGATCCAGAGTGGATGTGGATCTGTAGTTTGATATGTGGGTGTGTGTAAGAGCATAGCTGTATATTTTTGATAAAGTAAAAAGCAAAAAAGAAAAACAAAGAACATAAAATTTGCATGCGAAACATCCAATGTTTTATTAATGACATATGAAAATGAAGTAATGACCCTCACAAATAGACCATTGTGCCTCGGGTAAGACACAAGGCTTTAATGTTTCAATTGTTCAAATATTACATATCCTTAAAACAAAAAGACAAATTACTCTTGAATAAAAGTAATGGGCACATAATCTTTAGCCTCCAAATTTCTGAGTCCATCGTTGATGGTTGGGAAGATCCACTTGTCCAGGTCATAATCACTATCACTGTCTTCTAGGGAATTGACTCCATGGTTGCTGATCCATAAAGGTGGTCCCCCGATGTGAGCACGACGAATAACTCTCTGGGCTCCTGAAGTAAAACCCAAACCAAATTTGTCAGGTTTGTAGGGAATATCCAGAAGTTGGCCCCAAATCATACACCCACCTTCTTTGACCACTGCCTTGGAATCCTTCAAAGAAGCCATCTTCAATGGAGGTCTAGTAGTCTTTGGAGCACTGAAAGTGGTCTTGGTCGCATCAACAGTCTGTCGAACCTCCTCAAAGTTCTGACATGGGGTCTCAATTAACTCATCGTCCATTTCAACGTACCTGAAAGAGTTCAGGTGGCTCACCGTGTACTCCTCCTCCCCATGGACTATGATAATTTTCCCATTGACTGGGTACTTTAGCATCTAATGTAGGGTGGAAATAACAACACCAGCCCCATGGATCCAAGGTATACCCAATAAACAGGAGTAAGATAGGCGGATGTCCATCACATAGAAAGTGGAATTAAAAGTATGAGTACCCACTTTGATAGGGATGTCCTCCTCCCCGTGCACCATTCTTTTGGAACCTTCGAAGGCCCTCACCATAATGTTACTGGGCTTTAGTGTGAGTCCTTCGCAATCTAAACGGTCAAGAGCATTATTGGGTAAGACATTTAGCGATGAACTTGTATCCACCAGAACATGGGCTAATGTAGTTCCCCTGCACTCAATGGAGATATGCGGGGCATCATTGTGTTTCCTTCCCTTGGGAGTTAAATCTGCATCAGAGAATCCCAGACCATTGTCAACTGTCAAACTAGCCACGCAATTCTCGAATTGAACAGTGGAGGTCTCTTGAGGCACGTGGGCAGACTTCAGGAATTTAATTAAAGCCTTAGTGTGGGCTTCATAGCACAGCAGTAAGGAAAGCATTGATATTTTTGAAGGGGTCTGACCCAATTGCTCTATGATATTATAATCACTCTTCTTGATTATCTTCAGTATCTCTTCCATTTCCTTTTTAGCAGCCTCAGGGACGACTTCTTTGTGTGCCTTCGTCTGGACAAGCTCAACCAATACCTCTTTTCCCCGAGTCTCGGCCGACTTAGTAGCATGGATAACAACATGGATAACAGTAGGAGTAGCAATGGGAATACTTATAGGAGCAGCAGTAGGAATAATCACAGGAGTAGTAATGGGAGTACTAGAAGGAACAGCAGCAGGGATGATCACAGGAGTAATAATAGTTTTTGGAGAGATCTCGGGAGAGAAAACTCTTCCGCTTCTCGTTATTTTACTGGTCCCAACGATATTGTCGACGTCAGGATCAGTACCTTCATCATCTTTATCTTAAACAACCAATAGGTCTTGCTTGACGCCATGGTAATAGACATCATCCCCATAATTCCAACAAACATCTTTATCTGAGGAATATGGTATTGGCCCAAGAAGGGTGATGATCAGGGGAGCAAACTTTGGAACAAATGTACTCTTGACGGGTCTTTTGGTGGAGACCCTGGGAGGATTGTCGGAAATTGTAATTATTGAGACATCTTCACATGAACTTCTTGCAAAAGGAACTTTATCGAACAAGATTTCTTTGTTAACCATCAGGCGCTGAACGCCCATATTCAATAACAAACAACCATCTTGTAGAGTCATACATAAGTGGAAACTTTCACCATAGCCCAGAAATAAACTGGCTCGCAACAAATTCCTTTTGATAGTCAGAAGAGGAATAGATAACTCATCCACAGAAGAAACAAACAAATTGTCATCAACAGCATTGACTCCTTGGCCATGTTTGGGCATTGGCGTAATTATTATGTTAGGTGTCTCAGGAAGGTTAAACTCGATATCCTTCTCCTTAATGAGATCTTATACCTTATTCTTTAAAGCCCAACAGTCATTTGTATCATGCCCCGGAGTCTCAGAATGGTAGGAACATCGAGCATTTGGGTTATAGCGGGGAGATGCAGTATTAGGATTCTTCAGGGCCTCCTTTAGAGTTACCAGGTTGGACTTCAGCAGGTGTGGCAAAACCTGGGATAGGGTCATGTTGATCCGAGTGAACTATCCTCTAGGCACATCTGGTCTATGTTGATTGTTTCGTTGCTGGTTTGAGGCAGGAATGGAAATCATAACAACCCCTATTGTCGGACGATGCTCAATTTTGTTGTGATTTCTCTGGCATAAGCAGTACTGACCTCCTTCTTTCCTGTGAAAGGTTTCTTTGTAGTACTGGAGGATGCATCTCTCTGGATTTTACCACTTTTAATGCCAGCTTCTACCCGTTTACCAGTCAGGATCAATTCAGTGAATCCAATAGACGAGCTTCCAATTAGATGGTTAAAGAACGAACGAGACAACATGCCCAAGAACATGTCTACCAGCTCCCTATCAGACAATGGAGGCTGGACTCTTTCCGCAAGGTCTCTCCACTTTTGGGCGTAATCTTTAAAACCCTCGCCGGAACCCATAGACATATTTTGCAATTGCGTACGAGTTGGGGCGAGGTCAGCATTATATTGGTACTTCTTGTAGAAAGCAGCAGCCAGATCTTCCCAATCACGAATATTGGTTCTTTCTAGTTGATAGAATCATTCCAGCTGAGTCCCTGACAAACTTTCCTGGAAGAAGCATACCCACAGATCCCTATCAGTAGTGTGGGGTTGAATATTCCTGACATACGACCTTAAATGCAGCTTAGGACAGGAGACACTGTCGTACTTAGAAAAAGTGGGGACCTTGAATTTCCACAGGATGACCACCCCTGAGATCAGTCCTAACTCTTCAAAATCCAGCCAGGGTACCCTCTGGATCTCCATAGCATTGAGCCGATCCTCCAGCTGTTTGTATTTATCATCAGCAGGAGGATACTGCTCCTCAGAATAATCATGTTCATCCTCCTCAGACCCTGGGTTGTTGTTTTCTTTCGTGGGATTTTCTTATTGATTGCCCCACTCATTTGACGGGGTTGCGAAATCTAGAGCCCGTTTAGCCGGCCCTTTGAACCTTCTACCTAAATTCAAGACACCAGCTGGTTTCTTTGCCTTCTTAGTCTTCTCTTTGACGATCAGAGCTTTCAGATCTTCTTGCCCCTAGGCCAGAGACAGAAACATTTGTTGAAACTGAGTGTTTTGAACTTGGAGGTCCTTCACTGTTTGTTCAAGATCCATTTCTTTTATGAAATAAACTGCGAAAAGAATAAGAAACCTGTCTTGAAATACCTGCCTATGCAATGAAATGCATGATAATGTTTATGCAATGTTTTCAAGGACTTTTAAGATCTTAAATTTACTTAGTCAAGGAGAGAACAAACATTAATTGCATTCATAAGTTTAAATGATTACAATGATGCCTCTTGGGCTTACAATGGAAGAAACAAAGATAAACAAAACTCATAAATCTAACAGGACTCAAGCTTCCCATGAGCACATCCTCTTTGGTGCAATGTAGGCATTCAAACTCTGTTCTTCATACAATTGTCTTGTAAGCTCCAAAACCTTTTTCTCGCTTGCATAGGATTGGGCTTCAAAGGTATCTCCTTCCTCCTTGAGCTGAACCCAAGACCTTTGCAATTCTTCGAGAGTAGTCGGCATGTCCGGATGGAGAATAGTATGAGGTATATTTGTATCCTCAATGGGTTCCATGATGATGGGTAGAATGGCGGGGTAAGGCATCATGAGATTTTGAGCGCGTGCTCGCACCCACTTAAGGTAAGGTTCCAAAGGGATGGAGTTCTTATTCCCCAATGTCTTTCTATCTATTCTGTTCACCATGCCCCAAGCTCGTATGAACCTTTGACGATACCCTTGAACATCATCCTTGTAGTTGAACATTATGCCTTGGACCAATACA
This sequence comes from Vicia faba, assembly GCA_948472305.1. Lineage (NCBI taxonomy): Eukaryota > Viridiplantae > Streptophyta > Magnoliopsida > Fabales > Fabaceae > Vicia > Vicia faba. The sequence goes on along the minus strand of OX451740.1, from coordinate 388,808,870 downwards.
TCATGAGGACCATGTCTCCTAGCATACCCAAACTGTCGCAACGTTAAACAAGGATTATAAGTGACTCCTCCCCTAATTTATAAGATAGGGGCATTAGGGAATTCCCCATAGCGATCAATGATGGTAACATCTTCCACAGATCGAGGACACTAGTGAATATCTGAATATGTGAGAGACATCAGCCTGTTAGACCATCTTAAGCCTTGTTCGTTCTTCACAATAGACCGGGGTAGGTGAAAAATAAACCACCTAGCCAACAAAGGAGTACAACACATAAGGTTCCCTCTTCTCTTTATAGTGCGTGTGTGAAAAGAGTGCAGAATTTCTCAAAGTAAAGTAGGCACCGGGTTATGAGACAAGAAGATTTTGACCGCATTCACGTCTATGAGTTGGTCTGGATTAGGAAACAGTACCATCCCATATATGATAAGGGACAATACCTCCTCAAAGGCTTGTAAGTCCAAAGTATCCCAAAAATAGTGAGCTTTTTCAAACAAGAACTTGGCTAGAAACCCTTTGATACCGCTTATTGTTTCCCAATTTTCCACGATGTCGGACTGTTGTAAATACATGGCTTGAGCAATTTACTCAGGATTTGGGTCTCTTTCCATAATGTTGAAGGGTAACTGATTGAGGATAGGAACACCCAATAATTGAGAAAACTCTTCCATGGTAGGCACCAACTGGTAGTCGGGAAACATAATGTAGTGATGTAATGAGTCAAAGAACTGGAAGAGAACTTTCACCATGTCTTCATCAGGGCTTGAGGTGACCAAAATAAGGAGTCGATAATGTCTTTTAGGGAACAAGAAATTCTTAGGAACTCTTGATGCCAATTCCGTGAGTTGAGGAGGTACCCTTACAAGGTTGACTTGGATAGTATTTCTGCGAATGAAAGCCATGTCCTACAAAACAGACACAAATGTAAGTCCTAAAAGTCCTTGAAATGGTTAGTGTTATATGCCATGTTATGATGTTATGATGTTATGCACAAAAATATATATACAATCACACAAATAGATCCTTAGGTTCAGGCTTGCATGGATTCCATAGGTAAGAACCCTCTTGAAGTATAGTTGGTTCAACATGTCCTATCAATAATAATCGGGTTCTAGGGAATCTCAATATCACTGATCTTTCTTCACCGAGCATTATTTTAGTGCAAGCCTCTTTATTGGTGAATGAAATATCCCAGAAGTCAGATCTCAATGAGTGTAGTATCGAGTATCAACCATCTATGGACTGCACCAAAGTCGGCTATCTCCCTACTTCCTAATGGCCAAGTGGGTTCAATTAAAGGTTCTAAGGCCAGTTTATGCTTCATGACACCACACAGAGGCCCCGTGTTCTCCTTAACTACTCAAAGGCTACTAGTAGCAGTAAATGTGTCACATCAATATAGCTATCGTTTCAACCGTGTCGGTATACCCCGCACAATCTCCACGGTCTATTGCTACTTACCTAAAAGGTGCCCCAGATCCGGGTGTAGGATCTTTACAAGTAAACCCAAGAAAAATCTTCAAATATAAAGCAAGCAAAGCATACAAGGAAATTTAAAATGATGAACTAAACTCTAAGGTAATCCCACTTTTTAAATTTTTCCCCAGTAGAGTCGTCAGTTCTATGATACGGTGGCAGAACTGACTGTTGTACTGGTTTTGCATTTGTGTTCGTAAATGTTATGGTAAGCAAGAGTTGCCACCGACTTTTCTTTTATCCAACAAAGGAAAGGCTGAAAAGAATAGAAAAAAACCTTTCAATATTATTTCTGAGTAAGGGGGTAAATTATGGAAAGGGAAGGTGTTAGCACCCTTTCCATCCGTAGTTTTCTACGGGCTCTTAGATGCTTAGCTCATTTTGAAAAATACCTTGTGCTTTTGTTTGTTTTTGAAAAGTATTTTGAAATTGCCTTAGTGCGGTGATTCACTTTATGATAACTCTTGTATCAGTCCTCAAGAGTGTTGATAAAGCGTTTTTTAAAGTGTTTTGAAATGTTTTTTGTGTAAGTGTGAAAATTTGTTTTTGAGAAAGCATCTAGGAACTATCTACTTATACTCAAAAGGTTTGTTCTTTTCCTTATATCCTTTAGACAATGATATCCTACTGTTAGTGAGTAGGTAGCCCTAGTCATTGGATGTTTGAGGGACATTCGAAGGGACGTACAGTCATAAAGGCAACATGTAGAGACGCTTTAGCAATTTTGTTTAAGGGACTAGATCATTTACCGAAAGGCAACATTGTAGGGTCATCGAGGGACTATGATCATTTCATTTAAGGGTCTTTTCTAAAGTGTCCCCACTTTCGAGGGACATGACTGTTTTATTTTCCAAAAGGCAACCAAAGTGGGAATACCCTAGAGGTGTATATGTGCAAAGTGTGTTATGTTCAGTTATTTTAGTCTTGTGTTAAGTTTTCTAACGTTTGATTATTAATCTTGTCATGCAATCCTATTAGGCATACATCTAAGCAGTTAATATGTATAGGAATTTAAAGTGCGGGAAGTTAAATCTACGCTATTATAATGCTTCGGGGAAGGGGTATTTACATGTCCAAAAATGGGGAAAAATAAAGAAAGCGGTAAAGTAACGTCCTAGTTTAAGCTATTACATACCATCAGCAGATACATTAGTATAAAAAAAGTGTGAAAATAAATAACGTGTGCAAAATGGAAAGAGACGTCTAAAACCCTAAAAAATTTCTAAGTAAAATAAGAAAATCTTTTTGGTTTTTTTGTTTATTTTAAGAAAATAAATAAACTACCTTAAATCTAAATTTAATTAAAAAAGGTAATTTATTAAATGAATGTAAGCCTAATTCTAATATTTTTAGTATTTTTATTAAAAAAATATTTAAATAAAATAAATCTAATTCTAATTGGTTTTAAATTGATAAAATAAAGTCAAAATAATTAATCTAATTAATTTACAAAAATTAAAATTAATTTAGAAAATCCTAAGTCTATTATTATTATTTTTCTGATTTTTTATATTATTATGGAAAAATGATTAAATGAAATAAATGATAAAACAAATAAAATAGAAAATGCAAATGGGCCTGGTGTTATGGAGCAAATGGGGGGGGTGCAACCTGGAAAACGTGAGGCCTATGCATGAGGGAGCCCAGAGGTTGTATTGGATCTGGTGAGGGGATCCTTTGAAGGTTCACGATGGGGGTGCACGTTTGAGGCGCTTGGATCTGGTTGCGTTGACCTCTGATGGTGTAAATATGATGGACTATGGTGCGCATGTATAACCTGGCTATACTGGATCTATAAAGAAGAAATGGAAAAATAATATGTAAGAGGCAGGGATCAAACCCCTGCCCTTGCACATACATAATGCCTTAACACACACACACACCTAACTATTGGGACGACTTTACATCTGAGAGTAAATATCAAACGATTATAATATAATGTAAAATAAGTCATAGTGTTGAGTTGTCAAACACGCGCGTTTCAGTGGGGGTCTAAATATTTGAATGGACCAATCATTTTGTCCGTCCATCCACGCAGGAGTCAATGCCGGTCAAGCCACCGGGATTGGTGGCTCCGGTCATCCCTCCCGATTGCTCAAAATCTCTAACCTGCGAAAATCAAACACAAGAAGAATAAAAATGACCCCACCCCCTTAATTTGGGGTCTACAAATTCAATGGTGACATTTATTTGGTCTGAAAGTTCCTAGGTTATGAGTTGCAAAGCTTTCAGTTTGTGATGCTCTAACAATGGCATCACACAATTCATGCCTCAAAGTTCTCATGCTATACGTCCCACCTACTCTAATGGACCTCCTGATCACAAATCAAACCATCAAAAATATTAACAACACATAAATCTGAAGTTCCAAATATAACAAACCTTGTTTTACCGGTGACACACGATCCAGCAGTTTGAGGGTGCTTTGAGCTTTGAAAATGGCAGGGATAGGTTCATGGTGTCTTCAGGAATGTATTTGAGTCCTTTGTTTGGACTGAGGGAGGCTGGAAACGCGTTTTCTGGATTTCACAACTTTGGATATTTTTTGAAATTTTTTGTGGCTTCTTTAGGCAGTGTGTATCTGTCCATAATGCTTGCAAACGTGATGTACAAATAGAGGAGAGAGAGGGCATGAGAAAATAAGGAAATAATATGGCCCATAAAACCATCATGAAAACCATAATTCTCATTTTGAAAAATTTCCAAAAGTGAGATTTCATGCCATTTTGAGACTTGGATGTATATGGACACTTGTGCACGAATTCTTTGGCTTCTAGGTAGACCAAAAAACTAGCCCAAAGGTCAAGGCCCATTTCTATTTATTTTGTACAATTTATTTTATATTTATTTGAAATAAATCAAAATAAATATGGACAAAATAAATAAAAATTATAAGGCAATGTAAAAATGAGATTAGAGGTCCCCTATAAGGTTATAAGAATGTTTAAACCTTAAAAAGTTAAGCCATTGACCCAAAAGTTCAAATTTGCTCAATGCACCATCTTTGAATTTTCTCAAATTTTTCCAACTTGGGCAACCCATAACTTGTTCAATTTTTATCTCATGATTATTATCTTGGACTTTTTGTAAAGCCCAAGATGTCTACTTCAATCATCTGTTGATAAATTTTTCATTTTAAGACTTTATCTTGATGTAAATGGTCTTGACAAAAAGTGTCTTTTGTTGACTTTTTAAAAATGACATATAATGTATGAGCTTGTATCTTTCAAATGGTGCATTTCTTGGACTTAAGGGAAAAAGAGAAGTTTTAGAGAATTGGATTCTCTTCAAAATGAGCTTTGGTTGGGGAAAAATGGATGAAGTATGTGAAAGTTATGCCTGGTCAAAGTTCAGTTGACTTTTCCTATAGAAACCCTAATTTAGCAATTCTACACTTTTGTTAGATTAGGAGCATTTCTTGAGGAATCGTGATCAAAACTTGATTAGATGATGGATATCAATTGAAAATGTTGATTTTGACCAAAACTCTTGAAGTTTGACTGTACATTAGCAACAATTGACTTTTGACCTAGCATAGTTAATTTTCATGCATTTGAGCAATAGACAGAGCAAACTTGTAGTGGAAGGCATGAAACTTGGCATGGACAATATTGAAGACATATTAGGACCATGGAAAACATTTTAGACCTTTGGAGCTCACACAACTTGGTGAAAAGTGAAACCCTAGTTACAGGTTCATTGCTTAGGAGGAGAATTTATCTGGTCAATTCTTGGTCATCCTTGAGCAATTGAAGACCTCAATGAGCATGTATTGAGTAAAATGGGAGGGAAAATTTTGGGGTACAACAAGATTTATAACAGAAACATAATAGAATTATGGGGGAAAGGTATTGATACATAACAGATAAAAGAATTTGGAGGACGGACCTTTTTTTTTCATCTATCTCAGTGAATTTGAGCCTCCATTCTCTGTCATCTTCAACCTTCCATTCCCTCTTTCATATAAAACCTTCATTCTCTCTGGAATTTCCATAACTCTAATCTTCATTTAATCTCATGTCAAATGTTTTTAGGGTTTCCTCCTTGGTATATAGATTTTGTAGAATTAAGAGAAGCTTTGAAACAAAAAGGATAGCAGATTTATGTGTTAGTTGAGAAAGGGAAAGGATGGTGGAGTGTGTAGGTGAACGGTGATCTGAGATGACGATCAGAGCCGCAGATGTTCATTAGTTTGAAGGAGAAGAAGAGATGGCATACGAGAGATTTGAGATGGAGAGAAAGGTTTCAGTCGCGACTCTATTTGAGAGAAGATGATGATCATGGTACTGAGATAGAGCGAAATGGTTGAGAATCAGTGGGGGTCTTGATCAGAATCAGAGGAGGGTTATGAGGTAATCGATCAAAGAAGGAGGTAGTGGAGAGGGTAGATGAAGAGGCTCAATTCAAAACCCTGACCTCATTCCTTTTTTCTTTACAATTAATTTCTCTAACCTGTGATTCAATAAAAAAATTCAAAATGACAGAAGTTTGTTGGGCTGTTCCTTGAGCCCGGTTTTTTTTCATGCTGGATGAGTGGGATGGAATTCGCTGGACCTGGGCCGGATCACTTACCATTAGGCCCGTTTCAACTTTTTTTTTAAGGTTGAAATTTCACTTAACAAAAAAATGGGTTTAGTAGGCCTTGTTGAGAGGGCCTATTGCCTAATGTTTTACTGGAGTAAACTCCTTGGAATCTGCTTCACCCCCTGACTTCTTTTTTTTTATTGTGTTAATTTTCTTTAGTAAATTATCTTTTAAATTTTTCTTTAATAAAGATTAGTAAAAAAATATACATAGATAGAACTTAGGAGTTTCTAACTTTTTGTATCTTTCTGTGATTAATAAACTACAAAAATCAATAAAAAATTTGTTATATTTCTCATTTGATTATTTTAGGAAATTAATTCCTAAATTTTTTCGATTACTTGAAACTTGTGATTCACTTTTGCATGTTAAGTTGAGTCTTATGCTGGTTTATTGTTTGATATGCATACATGTTGAAATTTCCGATTATGATTTATTTTCACATCGATGATGCTCCGACATTATTTTTGAGCATTCGATCTCTGACGGTTTGTTTATTGATTCAAGTTCGCGTGAAGTATTCTGGGTTTCTTTGCTTTGGTTGTGAATTTTACGAACATTATTGTTCGTTTGGTATTATACTGCTTCCGATTTATTTTTCTGTATTTTATTGCCTTCTAGATATCATGATAATTAGAAAATAAAGAGCGTGCACTCGAAGTTGCTGTTTAAAGACCTGTAACAGGAATTTTGCACTTCATTTAGTATATGTGTCGTGCTTGTGTTTGTTTGCTTTCTTATTGATCGATGAGTCACTCAATTTAGAAATTGAGATCACGACTTCGCTCTCAATACATGCTCCCTATAGGATTTTATCGCTTTCCTTTATTTCTTATTGATTGATGAGTCACTCAATTTAGAAATTGAGATCACGACTTCGCTCTCATTTTATGTTTCCTATAGGATAGTTTGTTAGACTTTCTGTGGTATGCTAACCTGGGTAGGATCTCTCTAGGTGTGCTCTCTTAAGCTTGTTGGCCTGCTTGCTTGATTTCGTCTTTGTTTGCATGTTTTGAGATGATAGAACCTTGCTATGATCCTTTAAGACTTCTTGATTCATCTATATATGGTGAGTTGAGATAGACATTAGGATTGTTATCCAAGCATGTCAACTTAGGGTAGAGATTTACCTTTCAAGCTCAACTTTAGGATCATTGTATGATAACGTTAGGTTAGAGATAGGTTAGTCTCCCTTTAGACTTTTCTTTCCCCTTTTGCATAATTGCATTTAAAACTAAAACTTATTTTTCTTGGCAAATGTATAAAAAATTGATAAGCATACAAAAATTATTTTCATGGTAAAAAAATTCCAACCAATCCGCTTATTTTCGCCATTCGGCTTTTCTCTTCTAATAGCATTGTTAGTTCCTTTCCACTACAGGTCGTAAGTCCCCGAAAGTCGAGCAGCGGTGGAATGATCGAATTCAACATTATTCACTTAAAAAATTCAAACAAACAAAATATGTGAGCTGAACTACGACACTCTAATTCCTTAAAATGGATATGTAGGCATCTGGTCACGGGGCTCAGCCGAGCGAAAATTTGTAAGTATTTCCTTCTTTTCCCCATGTTTCCTTTGTATACATTCCCTCTTAGTTTACAACTCATAAGCATTAGATTGAACACACCCTTTGATTAAAACAACAGGAGTGGACCCCATAGAGTACTATGGACGTGTGGGGTGCTAATACCTTCCCCTCGCGTAATCGACTCCCTTACCCAATCTCTCGGTCGCAAGACCTTGATTTCCCCTTTAGGTTTTTCTTTGATGATTTTCCTTTCCCTTTTGTGGGATAAATAAATACTCGGTGGTGACTTCATTGATTTTATCGCTACATTAAAATGGCAACTTCACTAGGGAAGAAAATGTCGACCAATTGCTGGTCCATCCCGTGAGTCACTCCCAGCTCCCATTTTAATTTTCTTAGGGTGTTTATCATTATGCTTTTATGACTTATTCATTTGTATATGTTTGAGCATATATTTGCATTACATCTTTATTGTTATTTGTTATATTGTTATTGTACTGGTTTCTCTGTTTCTTTGTTGGGTGGGTATTACTATAAGGTAAAAGGCCAAATACCCAGGCCAAGTGGCAACCACAGGAACACTAGGAATAGAGTGGAACATGAATGGCTATTTGACTTATGTTTCACTATTCCGTCATGTCGTCCATGCTCAGATGAGGTACAAATGAGGGGCTATCATTTTCACATAGGTGATACGATGATAGTTTTTCAGGAGTACCCTCGATTCTGAGTTACCATTGACCATACCATGACCTAGTCTTTACCTGTGAGTGGGGAGGGAATAATCTTTACAAGTACAAATGGTGACTATGTTCTGTTGGTAACTATATTCCGTTGGTGAGTTTGGCTCTTTAGTATTCTGAATTGGTCCCAACCTTTGATCTTATTACATGTGACAGTGGTTTTGTTATCAGTTTAGCAGCTACCCAGTATTACGGATGCTTTGATCCCGCATATTTGCATACATATCATGTTAATGTAATCATCAGCATATATGTTCTTCGAACTCAAGTATGTATGTATATATATTGTGATGCGGTGGGAGAATTGACTGGAAGGTTTTGCGTTTTATCGCAAATGTTGCGGTTAGCAAGAGTCGCCACCGACTTTTCTTTTATCCAAAAAGGAAAGGTAAAAGCACAGGAAAGACCTTTGAGATTTTTTCTTGAGTTCGGGGGGTAGATTATGAAAATGGAAGGTATTGGAACCCTTTTCATCCATGGTTTTCCATGGGCTCTTAGTTACTTTCTAGATCACTTGCTTTTGTTTGAAATTGTGTTTTGTGTGATTTTGAAAGTATTTTGTAAAAGAGGTCATTGTATAGGAAATCTTTGTAATGATTCTCGTTCATAAGAATGTATACAAAGATGCTTATCTTTTTGAAAATGTTTTCAATTTTGTAAGATATTTGGAAATGTGTGTGTTTGTTTTGAAAATTGCAAGGATATTTGTTTTGAAATGGAGCAAGTAACTAAAAGTAATCTAACTACTCAAATGTCTTTCTTGTTCATTTTCTTTTCTTTTGACATTGTTGTCTTACTATTGATTTGGTAAGCAACCCTATCTTTGGATGTAAACGAGACGGGCATGGGTCATCGTATAGCCATGATTAGCAATGTTGCAAAGTATCTTAGCATTTTTTAGGGACTAAGATCATTTTTGTAAGGCAACTTTGAATAGCGTCATCGAGGGACTATGATCTTGTATTTGTTTGTTTTTGCTAAGACACCTTACATGCGTAATATGTCCATTTTGTATAAGGAAACCAAGTGGGATAACCCTAGGGGTGTTTTGTGTGTAAGTGTGTCATTTTCATGCTTGATTTTGTCTTGAATTAGGGTTTTCTATTTGATTGGTTTTATCTTGCCATACAAACCCTAATTACTAGCATGTTATATAAAAGCGATGAATTGAGAAATTTAAATGTCCTACGCTATTACAATATTTGTGGGAGGGGGGAATACAATTTATGAATGGGGATTGCAATAATATAAACCTAATTAGTCTATTACAACCAAATTGAATATGTACAAATATTGGAATAAATAATATACAAAAATGAATTAAATATGCAAAGGTATGTAAATGCAAAGAAGATTTTTGTTTGGTTTTTTTATGGAAAAAAGTTTTAACCTAAACCTAACAAATAAATCAAGATTAATCTTGAATCAATTAAGAAAAGAAATATTTTTTAGAAAAGATTTTTGAATAAACCCTAATTCTATTTGATTAAAAGAAAATAAATTTCTTTAATAAAAAGTAAGTATTTTTTATATTTTTGTCTTGAAAATAATACATGGCATTATGAGGTATTTTGGTCTTTATATATTAAAATAAATATTTAATGGGTATAAAGAGAAAAAAAATATTAAACTAGCTATAACTTAATTTACAAGTTTATTTAATAAAAAAAATAGATAATATATGACTAAAATAAAAATATTTTATGTGAGAAAAAATAAAATAAAACAAGTCAAAATGTAAATCTATCATTTTCATATTTTTTATGATTTTTAATATTAAGAAAAATATATTTAATAAAATAAAAATGAAAATAAAATGAATGATAAAAATATAATGGGTAAGGGGTGCTACAAGCAAACAGGAGACGGAATTAGAAGGAAAAAAACATAGGCCCAATGAAACAAAAAGCCCAGCGCTGCAAATGAGACAAAAAAATGGAAAAATGTGAGAAAAATTGCAAAAGGCAGGTGTGATCGGTGGATCTGGAACTGACTGTTTAACGCTGGTTCGCGAAATGTCGCGGAAGCAAGAGTCGCCACCGTCTTTTATTTTCTCCAAATGGAAAGGACAAAAGCACAGAAAAATTCCTTATAGAGATTGCTCTCGGTTCGGGAGGTAGGTTATAGAAAGGGAAGGTGTTAGCACCCTTTCTATCCATGGTTATCCATGGGCTCTTAGATACTTGCTCAATGTGTTTTCAAAAGGGTTTGTTTGCTTTTCAATGTGGGTTTTAAAAAAGTTTCTTTGAAAAATTTCAGTTCGACTCGTACGTCAGAGTGTTTGAAAAGTTTGCTTTGAAAGCTTTTGAAAAGTGTCAGTGTGAAAAGTCTTTTTGAGTTGGTTTTGAGATTAGAGCAAGTATCCTTGAGAACCTACCTACCCTAAGGAATTCGTCTGTGTAAGAGTCCTTTAAAGTAGTGCCATCCCACCATTGAGAGGTAGGTAGCACCACTGTTGGAGGTGTTCGGGTCAATTCGATTTTAGGGACATGGTGATCACCAGAGCAATGGGAAGACACCTTAGAAGCTACCCTCATGCCAGGTTCCCGGATCATGAGGACTTACTAAGACGTTTTCTACTCGACGACCACCTTTCGAAAGGCAACAGTGAGGCGTACCCTAGGGGTGGTGTGTGCGAATCGTGTGTCATGTTTCAGTTATTTTTGTCTTGTCATGTATGTTGTGTTCTACGCTTGATTTTATTAAGACATTCATTCTTTCATGCTTGGTTAACAGTTAATATTTTGCGAGGAAGTAAAGCTAGACTATTACAAATGGCGCGGGTCCACATCGCCAAAATAAACCGGACCCGATTTGGCGGAAAATAAATAAAGCGATAAAATAAAGTGCGAAAAGTAAATTACAATGCTTTGGGGCAATTACATAATTATAATAAGCGATGAAAATAAACACGCGAAATTTAACAAATTACGAATACGGGCGTTGGACCCTTTTGCAAATAATTAAAAGTTAATGAGCATTAAAAATAATAAAAAGGAAATTAAATGTTTTTGGTATTTTGTATTTTTTAAGATTTGAAAGAAAAAGGAGTTAATAAAAATTAAAATTAAATGGGAATGATATTTTATTATTTTTTGTGATTTTTTTAGATTTAATAAAAAATAGAAATTAATTGAAACTAAATAAAATAAAAAAAACAAACCCTAATTCTAACATTTTTTAATTATTAAGAAAGAGTTAAAATATGATCTAAGCTAAACCCTAATTTATTTATATACAATTTTAATTATAAAAATAAATAAATAAATAAATAGTATTGTGAGAAATAAAAGTTAAAAAAAAGACATTAAACTATTAATTGACCTAATTCTACATGTTTTGGATTTTTATTGAAAAAAAGAATTAAAATTTAAATCTAATTAGACTAAATATTGACATGTATTAATTTATGAAAAATAATTACAATAAAATAAATATTATATCTTTTGTGTTTTCCTGATTTTTTTTATAATGTTTTTTTAGATTTTTTGTAAAAAATAATTAATTAAAACAAATAATTAAAATAATCAATCAATTAAAATAAATGAAATAACAAAAAGCAATCAAACCAGAGTGGGGTGTAGTCCCCAATTTAGGAGGTGTGAATTAGGAAAGCCTGGCCCAATAAGAGCTGATTCATTGACTTTTCTGATCATGTACCAATGCGTTGACTGGCTTTATGGTGGACTTTCAATATTAGCCCTTGATCCGGGACCCTCAGGCAGGTGTACGCTTAGATGAGAAGGCGTATGGTACGTGCATAGTCCTGAAGCTGCATGGGATCTACAATTGAAAAATAATATAGGATTTGGCCAGACCTGGGACTTGAACCCAGGTCTTTGAGGTCACACGCCTTAGTCCCTGCCATCTGTGCCACTTGCGCTTCATTTAATATATAACATCAATTAAACAATATAAAGCAAAAACAATGCATAATGATGAAAACGCGCGAAGTTTTGAATGGACGTATCACTGATTGACACGCGCTTGTCTTCTTCCCCACCCTGTAAAACAAAAGGAATAGGCGACGGTTTTTTCAGCGTGGTTTAAAGATGCCTATGGGAAAATAGCGATTAGCACCCTGTGCTTCATAAATTGTTCGCGAGGGTCCAGGTTGCTTCGTCTCAACCTGCTTAAGCCATTGGCATGGGTCTGGAGACCTAATTTTTCCTTGGTCAAAAACGCCCAAATCTGAAACCTGCAAACCCTAGAGGGCGCTCATGGTGAAATCATGCTTATGCAACAAAAACTCAATTAATTACAATGGTTAGTTTAGAAACATGATTATGAGTATAAATACATGAAAAAAAATGCAAAATCGTGCTTGAATCATGCTATGCGAATTCAGAAATTTCTTGGTTCAGTTTGACTCGTGTGTACCAAGTCAGGGTCTTTTTGTTGTTGTTATTGATTGAGAAACACTCAGTGATGCCTCAGAATGCTATTGAAACTAAAATCCAAGCTTGAATCGTCCTAAAACCTAGATTTCAGTATTGAGTTTTTAGGAGAATTTTTCAATATGCAAGAGTGTGTTATGCGCAGCTTTTTCAGTTCTAGAGCATCAGGGTTATGATGTAGTATTTGTATGGAATGGTTTTAGGTCAAAAGATTGAACAAAATCCATGTCCATAATGATTTCACATATTTGATTCTTGAAAATCTTTTTTCAATCTTTTTCATGTGCAACTTGGTTCAAATCTGATCAAATCCTATCAAAACTTGCCATAATCCATTAAGCACGAAATATTGACATTATAATGTGCATAAAAAGATTTTTTAGGTTAAGGTTTATATTTTTCATGAATTAAAATCATTTAAATGAATATAAATCAATATTAATTCAAATAAATAATTAAAAAATATGAGAATACTTCCCTTTGGGCCTAGTGGTCGTGCATAGGCTTGGCATGAAGAAATTTGGAAGAAAATTGGGCCCATTTGCATTTTTAGGCCTTTTGCATCAATGTTGACTTTCAAAAATTTCCAAAAATTTCCCAACTTCCACAAGGCATAACTTGGTCAATTTTTAAGCTTTTCACATGTTCTTGGACATTTTGGAAAGGTCTTTGAGTCCTTTAACCAATGCCTTTGGTCCCATGTCATTTTGATTTACCAATCTCAAGTTATGGCCTTTGACTTAAAGTCACTTTTTGTTGACTTTTGAAAATGACCTATAATGTTGAAATTGATAACTTTTTGTGAGAGCATTTCTTGGACTTGGAACATGAAGATGAATTGTAGGAAATGTCTTTCTCTTCAAAATGAGCTTTGGATGGAATTTTTCTGATAATCCATGTGAAAGTTATGCCCTGGTCAATTTCAGTTGACTTTTTCAGCTGTCCAAATATAGCAACTTTTGCATCTTTGATGATTTCTGAGCCAAATTTTGAGAATCATGATCAAGCATTGATCAAATGATGTTTGTGGCTTCAAAATGATATATTGACCAAAAATTTGAGCTTTTGACTGCCAAATGACCATTTTGCCCCTACAGTTGACTATAGTGCAATCTAGGGTTTTGACTGTGCAATTTTGAGCTGAATGCCTTGAAACTTGATATGAGGATACTTGACCATCTTTGTAGGCATATGAGACTTGATTGGGCCTTTGAAAAGTTCATTTGCTTGACCAGAACTCAAACCCTAGTTTTGACTGTCTAGGAGACAGTTGAGCTGCACAACCCTTGGGGCATTTTGTGACCTTGATTTGGCAATTTTTGATGAATATGGGAGGGCAAATTTTGGGGTACAACAGTTGCCCCTGTTCAATCTTCTTAGACCTGAGGGTGCAGATTGGCTGACGTGCCTTTCGTAATCCGAGGGTAGAAGATGATTGAACACTAAAGTGCCCAGAAATTTGCGCTCACATAGTAGCAATGATGATGAGGGAATGGGCTTACAGATGCCATTTGGATGTTGCTTGGATAGGATGATGGGCTTGTAGATGCCATCAGGGTGTTGATCGCGTAAGAGATTCCTTAGCGAGAACCTGCATACCTGCAAAACAGAAAAATGAGTACCTGACACGTTGCAGGAGCTGATTTTAGATGCTTGCTATAGATGTGTCCTGACTGGTTACAGGAGCTGAGTCTGGGGCTTCAAACGTTGATGAATGAACCAGGGATGGTTACTGCCTTAGCATGAAGGGTAAGAGAATCCTGAATGATCTCAACAACGCTCATTGAGAAAATCTTGGCGAGGATTACCATCTTCGTAGTGTCAGGAAGGGAACCAAAGGATATTACAATCTCAAAGGGAGTTACCTCACTCACGTTGGAGAGGGAACTATAGGAAATTATAATCTGAAAGGAGATATCACCTCACGCTCATGCCGGAGAGGGAAACATCTGAAGAAGGAATTACCACCTCACGCGCCGTTGGAGAGGGGACCATAAGAGAATATCACCTCACGCTCATGCCGGAGAGGAAAACATCTGAAAAAGGAATTACCACCTCACACGCCGTTGGAGAGGGGACCTTAAGAGAATATCACCTCACGCTCATGCCGGAGAGGGAAACATCTGAAGAAGGAATTACCACCTCACACGCCGTTGGAGAGGGGACCATAAAAGACTATCACCTCACGCTCATCGTCGGAGAGGAAAATATCTTGAAAAAGGAATTACCACCTCACGCTCACCGTCGGAGAGGGGACCACAAAAGAATATCACCTCACGCTCATCGTCGGAGAGGAGAACATCTTGAAAAAGGAATTACCACCTCACGCTCACCGTCGGAGAGGGGACCACAAAAGAATATCACCTCACGCTCATCGTCGGAGAGGAGAACATCTTGAAAAAGGAATTACCACCTCACGCTCACCGTCGGAGAGGGGACCACAAAAGAACTTCTACTGAGTCTTTATCAGAAAAATCTGTTTGGAGTCGATTTAACTGGACTAGAGACATCCTTGAAATATGTTTGGGAATTTCAACTGCACCCTTCCTGAAAGGTAGAGGTCAGTTATATGCGATGCATGGTATGGATCAAGCAATGATGTTATCAATATAAATGAGATTTGTATGATGCAATACGTTATGCATGCTATAATGATGTATGTGATGATTCATGTATGTTTTTGTCTAGGAAAATAAATCCTTGACGGGTGCCGGGAAGTCATATCCTGGGCTGATGTTGAGGAAGAGATTTTGCTTTCGCTGTGGATGATTGTTGCAAGAATACCGGTAGGAGAAGATAACTCCGTTGAGGAATAAACTTGGCAAATGAAATAATTCTGCGGGAGAAAAGATACTCTAGCGATCATGCTGGGAAGTGCTATTCTGTGGGGGTAGCAATGCTTTGCTGTTTTGATGAAGATAACTCCGCTGGGGATATCTTTGATGAGTTATGCTGGGGATATCTTTGTTGTGCTGGACGTGTTGATAGACTTCGCTGGGGGTAGAAAGATACTTTGCCGAGGACGCTCTTTCCGTGGCTTTTGGCTGAGGATAACCCAGTTATATCCTGTTAAGGAAATAACTCTTTAAATCAAGCCGGGACGACGCGTTCGTGCTCTGCGAGGGATAAGCTTCCAGAATCTACTGGGGATAAGCTTGCTGCTTGGGGAGATATGAATTCCAACTTTCCTGGGGAAACTGGATTGGACTCTTCTGGGGGAGGTTTGAATTGCAGGGAAGTGATTCCTTTGAATAGTGAGATACCGCTGGGGAACAATCTTTAGACCAAGACTGCAGGGGATGCTTGTTAAGAATATATGTATACTGCTGGGGAGGTATTGAGAACTACAGGAGGATACTCAATTTCCTTGATATTTGATGATTTGCTTGGAGAAGAAGGTGTTGTTTTGTTGAATCACTCTCTGGGGAATTAAGATACTCTTGGCCGTGTTCTTTAGCTGAACCTACCTTGGTACCTTGGAGGATAGAACAATTAGACTGCTCAGACAACTCTTTATTGCCCCTGTTTCTAGTGTCACCTGCAATGAATTCCTTTGTTTCGTATGCAAATATTTATGAGTTAGCAAATTATTGTCAATGCATACATCACAAATTGAACCTTGGACGTTCTTCGCAAAACAAAACAGAAAAAGAAAAACACTTGGGCACGTTTAACTGGAAATATATTTTTATTGATTTTTGAATGGCCTGAATAGGCATTTTGTGTACAAGAGGCTGACGTCCTAGTAAGAGGTACGTCGCCGATCAAAAGAATTTATACAAGTTTTGTACAAATGAAAAGTAAAACAGCTGTGTGAAAGATGAATGATCCACTGGGTTTCAACTCTGCTATCGCCTTTATAACTCTGAGCGTCTCATCACTTGATGACCTTGGTTGAAGGTGAAGCTGACTGATCGATGCCGTTTGAGCTTGATGCAGATACCGGATTCTGGATGCACAGTGATCCAATGAGACATAGTTTTACGCTTTATCCCTAACTTTTGCCTGGACCGCCCTTTCGGGTTTTCAGTCCACCGGGATACCCATTTTTGCCCAAGCCGCCTTTTCAGGTTTTCGACTTGCCGGGTGTACAGATTTTTTCATTTTCATCCCTACATTTTGCCCGAACCCTTTTGGTTCGACGGGAAGCCCTAATTTTTGCCTAGGCATGTCAGCCTAGCGGGTCTTTTTTTTTTTCATGCGTAGTATTTTTTAACTATGTCTGCATTGGCGGGGTGAGGAAGGTCGTCACCATCCATGTTGGTTAAGATCATTGCTCCTCCTGAGAACACATGCTTAACCACAAATGGCCCTTCGTACGTAGGGGTCCATTTGCCCCTTGGATCACTCTGAGGAAGGATGATTCTCTTGATAACCAGATCCCCGACTTGATATTCCTGTGGTCTGACTTTCTTGTTAAATGCCCTGATCATCCGTTTCTGATACGTCTGACCATGACAGATAGCAGCAAGTCGCTTTTCGTCAATGAGATTGAGTTGGTCAAGTCGTGTCTGGATCCAATCATCTTCGTTCAGATTTGCATCCTTCATTATCCGGAGAGAGGGAATTTGCACTTCGATCGGCAAGACTGCCTCCATACCATAAACCAGAGAGAAGGGAGTTGCCCCGGTTGACGTCCTTGCTGAGGTACGGTACCCATGCAGAGCGAACGGTAACATCTCGTGCCAATCTTTGTAAGTTACTGTCATCTTCTGCACGATCTTCTTGATATTCTTGTTAGCTGCTTCTACAGCCCCATTCATCTTCGGTCTGTAAGGAGAAGAATTGTGGTGCTGTATTTTGAACTGTTCGCAAAGCTCAGCAATCATCTTATTGTTCAGATTGGTACCGTTGTCTGTAATAATCCGCTCAGGGACGCCGTATCGACAGATCAGATTGTGCCGAATGAACCGTGCCACAACAGTCTTGGTCACTGTAGCATAGGATGCTGCCTCAACCCACTTCGTAAAATAGTCGATCGCCACTAGGATGAAGCGATGTCCATTGGATGCCGTAGGTCTTATCTCGCCGATCATGTCTATGCCCCACATTGCAAACGGCCAAGGCGCAGTCAGAACATTCAGGGGAACTGGAGGAACATGCACCTTATCTGCATAGATCTGGCACTTGTGGCATGTCCTAGAATGTTGGTAGCAATCAGCTTCCATGGTGGACCAGTAATATCCTGCCCGTAGGATCTTTTTAGCCATAGTATGTCCACTGGAATGTGTGCCGAAGGTCCCGTCATGTAGTTCTTCCATGATTCTTTCTGCTTCAATCTTGTCCACACAACGCAGTAAGGTTGAATCATGATTCCTCTTGTACAAAATGCCGTTGCTTAGGAAGAACTTGGCTGCGAACCGCCTTAGGAATTTCTTATCATTGATAGAGGCACCTTCAGGGTATTCCTGAGCTTCCAGATATCTCTTCACTTCGTGGTACCAAGGCTTCTCAGTTACCAATTCAGCTTCGAGATTACAACAGTATGCCGGTTCGTCCAGTTTCCAAATGGTAATCTGGGGAGCTTCATTATCCCATTTAACCTTGAACATTGAAGACATTGTAGCTAACGCGTCCGCTAACTGATTCTCTTCTCTCGGAAAGTGCTCAAAGGTTATCTCTGTAAAGTGGAGAATCATGGTCAACACACATTCTTTGTAAGGAATCAAGTTTGGATGTTTCGTATCCCACTCTCCATTGATCTGATTGATCACTAGAGCGGAATCTCCGAAGACACTGAGGAACTTGATCCTTAAGTCGATCGCAGCTTGAAGACCCATAATACACGCTTCATACTCCGCCATGTTGTTGGTACAGTTGAAACACAGCCGGGCAGTGAGTGGAGTATGAGTACCTTGTGGAGATATGACGATGGCGCCGATACCATTTCCCAAAGCGTTGGAAGCCCCGTCAAAGTGCATAGACCATCGGGATCCTGGTTCAGGTCCTTCATCCGGTCCAGGTACTTCACAATCAGTTACAATCATGATGCTTTCGTCCGGAAACTCGAAGTTCATTGATTGGTAGTCATCTACAGCTTGATGAGCTAAATGGTCTGCCAATACACTCCCCTTGATGGCTTTCTGGGTTGTATACTGAATGTCGTATTCCGTCAAGATCATTTGCCATCTTGCAATTCTCCCAGACAGAGCGGGCTTTTCGAATATGTACTTTATCGGATCCATCTTTGAGATCAACAAGGTAGTGTGAGTCAGCATATACTGTCTCAGCCGGCGAGCAGCCCATACCAAAGCGCAGCAAGTTTTCTCAAGAAGTGAGTATCGGGTCTCACAGTCGGTAAACTTTTTGCTAAGGTAATAAATGGCATGCTCTTTTCGGCCAGACTCGTCATGCTGCCCCAGCACACACCCCATTGAGTTGTCTAGCACTGTCAGATACAGGATCAGAGGTCTCCCTTCAACCGGTGGCATAAGGATAGGTGGTTCTTGGAGATACTCTTTGATTTTGTCGAAAGCAGCCTGACATTCATCGTTCCAACGTACTACCTGATCTTTCTTCAGCAGCTTGAAGATTGGCTCACAGGTAGCAGTCAGATGAGATATGAATCGAGCGATGTAATTCAGGCGTCCTAAAAAGCCTCTGACTTCCTTCTCTGTCTTAGGAACTGGCATCTCTTGAATAGCTTTGACCTTAGCAGGGTCCACTTGAATACCTTTATCACTGACCACGAAGCCTAGCAACTTCCCAGATCTTACTCCGAAGGTGCACTTGTTCGGGTTCAATCTCAGCTTATACAGTTTCAACCGGTCAAACAACTTCTGTAGGTGATCTAGATGCTCTTCCTCAGTCTGGGACCTAGCGATCATGTCGTCCACATACACTTCTATCTCGTGATGTATCATATCATGAAATAAGGCAACCATGGCACGCTGATAGGTTGCCCCAGCATTCTTTAACCCGAACGGCATGACCTTGTAACAGAAGGTGCCCCACTGAGTAACAAATGTAGTCTTTTCCATGTCTTCAGGTGCCATCTTGATCTGATTGTAGCCTGAAAAGCCATCCATGAAAGAGAATACCTTGTGCTGAGCTGTATTATCAACAAGGACATCAATGTGAGGTAAGGGGAAGTCATCCTTGGGGCTGGCCCTGTTCAGATCCCTGTAATCAACACACATTCTGACCTTGCCATCCTTTTTAGGTACTGGCACCACATTAGCAACCCACTGAGGGTAAGAAGTTACTGCAAGGAATCCGGCATCAAACTGTTTCATCACCTCAGCCTTAATCTTCTCTGACATCTCTGGACGCATCCGACGAACCTTTTGTTTAACTGGAGGGCAGTCTTCCCTAGTCGGCAAATGATGGACAACAATATCGGTATCCAACCCTGGCATGTCTTCGTAGGACCAGGCAAAGATCTCCATATAGTCATGTAACATCTTGGTTAACCGTTGCTTCACGCTGAGCTCTAGGTTGGCACCAATCTTTACCTCTTTTCTGTCTGCCTCAGTACCCAGGTTTATAGTTTCCACTGGCTCTTCATGGGGTTGAATTGCCCGCTCTTCCTGAAGCAACAGTCTTGCAAGCTCGCCAGGCACTTCGCAATCATCTTCACCTTCGTCTTCGGCTAAGTTGATCGGATTTTCGAAGTCATAATTGGCATTAGCAGAGCTGTTATCAGTGAGATCCAGAGTGGATTGGAACCTGTATGAGTGAGTGTGTGTGTAAATACAGCTGTTTTGAAAATTATGTAAAGGAAATGAAAGAAGAAAAAGGAACACAATATTTGCAATGCGAAAAAGTCCAAGATTTTCATTCATGATGTTTGAAATGACAGTTTATATGCCCTCACAAATAGAACCACGGTGCCTCGGGTAAGACACCGGGTCATAGAGTTTATCAATGTTTATTACAAAATATCAAAACAAAGAAATTTATTACTTAGTGTCAAAAGAAACATGGAGGTTATCCTTGGCGCTCCAATTGTTAAGTCCACCATCAGCAGCCGGGTAGATCCAGCTATCGAACTCGGCTTCATCCACTTCCTCTTCATCACCAATAGCATTAACTCCATGAGCAGGCAGGGGAGCTGTCACCACATTAGGCTTGTCAAATGCTTCAAACTGTACCTCCTTAGCATCAATGAGGTCCTGCAGCTTGTTCCTTAGTGCCCAACAGTCATCAGTGGCATGCCCCGGGCTGTCTGAATGGTAAGCACAACGGGCATTCGGGTTGTACTTAGGGGAGGTAGTGTTAGGGAACTTTGGAGCCTCCTTAACAGATACCAAATTGGTTGCGAGCAGCTGTGGCAGAATCTGCGATAGGGTCATGCTTAACCGGGTGAACTCTCTCCGGGGTCTATCAACCCTTTGAGGATTGTTTGGCCGGGGAGCGGCAGCAGGCTTAGCGATCGTTACCGCGCTGACAGATTGGCGGTGATCAGGTCTCTCTGATTTTCTGGAGCCATACACAGCACTAGACTCCTTTTTAAACGGTTTCTTGTCCGACCCAGATGATGATGCAGCCTTTGCAATCTTTCCAGACTTCAACCCAGCTTCAATTCTCTCTCCAGTTAAGATCAAATCAGTGAAACCAGCAGAAGAATTCCCAATGAGATGATTAAAGAACGGCCCAGATAGGGTCCCCAAGAACATATCCACTAATTCTCGATCAGTCAAAGGTGGCTGCACCCTGCCAGCCAGATCTCTCCATTTCTGCGCGTACTCTTTAAAACCTTCGCTTACGCCCAACGACATACCCTGGAGTTGGGTACGCGTGGGGGCAAGGTCGGCATTATACTGATACTGCTTGTAGAAAGCAGTAGCCAGCTCCTCCCAGTTACGAATTTTGGTCCCATCCAGCTGATAGAACCATTCGAGATGAGTCCCTGAAAGACTCTCCTGGAAGAAGTGGATCCATAGATTCTTGTCCGCAGAGTACGGCTGAATCTTTCGCACATAGGACCTCAAATGCAGCTTGGGACAGGATGCCCCGTCATACTTGGAGAAAGTTGGAGCTTTGAACTTATGTGGAATGATCACACCAGTTGACAAACCCAGATCTCCGAAATCCAGCCCAGGTACCTGTTGAACTTCCATGGCCTTCAACCTGTCTTCCAGTTGTTTGTACCTGTCATCTGCAGGAGGATACTGCTCCTCATCAAAATCTGTCTCGTTGTCGGAGACCACCGGACTAGGAACCCTTGCTTCTGCCTGAGAAGGACTCTTGCCAACAGAAGAAGCAACCTCTTCATTGTGTAGAGTATTACCCATCCTTCGGCCCGTGTTGAATAGAACAGTCCTTCTTTTCTTCTTCTTCTCCTTCTTCAGGAGCATGGCCTTCAGCTCATCTTGGCCTTTGGCTAGACCCAGGATTAGCTCTTGAAACTGCGCATTCTGCGCCTGGAGAGCCTTGATTGAAGTCTCAGTTGATTCAGATCCGGAATTCATGATGCTGAAATAAACAGCGAAGAACTGTAAGCAACCTGAAAAAAGGGGAAAACCTGCTATGCGCATGATGTATGAAATGCGTATGAATTATGTTTTCAAAGACAATCGGGAATCAACTTTGTTAAACAAAAAGGAACACACTTCATTAGATTCAACTTTGTAACTGAAATTATTCAACAAGTTGCCCTTAGGCGTTTACATGAAATGAAACAACTGGAAAGGAAATAGAAACTGTAAAGGCACATTCAGAACTCCTCATTGATCCCATGGTCTCCTCTTCTCAGTACGGAGGTAGGCATTCAGAGCTCTTTCATTCTCCAACTGCTTTGTCAGCTTCTGGATCTTTGCTTCCTGCTTGTTGAACTTTTCCCGGTAAGAATCCCGTTCTTCTTGTAGTTGCGACCAAGATCTCTTCAATGTCTCATAGTCAGTAGGTATCTGAGGAGGAAGGACAGTGGGAGGAACACCATCTTTACCAGGACACTCAAGAATGACGGGTCTGACAGCTTCATATGGCATACCTAACTTCTGAGCACGGATGCGGACCCATTTGTAGTAGGCTTCCATAGGTAGAGAAGTCTTTGGCCCTAGCTCTTGTGGGTCAGCTTTATGAACCTTCTCCCAAGCCTTGATGAACCTACGACGTAGCTCGTCACTATCCACCTGAAACTCGAAACTGATGTGAGGCACCAACATCTCATGGGGGCCTGCTCTTCTTGCTCTTCCAAACTGACGGAGTGCTAGACATGGATTGTAAGAGATCCCTCCTTGAGTACCAATCAGAGGAACATTAGGATACTCCCCGCATCGATCAATAACAGCTATCTCATCCAAACCTCTGCAAGTCCAAATGATGTCTTTATCTGTGAGAGACATCAACCTGTGAGCCCAACCTCTTCCTTCTTGGTTCTTCAGTACGAACTTAGGGAGGTGCGAAATAAACCACCTCACCAACAAAGGGATACAACACCATAGGGTTCCTCGTCTTCGGGTAGTACGGGCATGAAGCTGTTGCAAGATGTCACCCAAGAGAGTGGGCACAGGATTCTGAGACATAAAGATCCTAATGGAAGTGACATTGATGAAGTTGTCAGGATTAGGAAACAGGACTAACCCATAGATTAGGAGAGCCAAGATGTCTTCATATGCCCTAAAGTCCAAGTCATTCCAGAAGCTGTTAGCTTTATCAATCAAAAACTTGGCCAAGAAACCCTTAACTCCGCTTCTAGTTACCCAGTTGTCTGTTACCTCTTGATGGGTCAAAGGAAGAGCTGCAGCAATGTCCTCAAGCCTGAGGGTCTTTTCCCGACCAGTAAAGGGAGTCTGATCCAAGATAGGGATACCAAGCAGATTAGAGAACTCTTCCAGGGTAGGGACCAGCTGGAAGTCTTGGAAGGTAAAGCACTGGTACTGAGGGTCATAGAACTGGGTCAGAACACTCATCAACTGTTGATCTCGCTTTGCAGTGACTAAACTGAGAAGAGAACCATGCCTCTGAATGAAGGAAGTGGTGTTTGGAATTCTGCTAACCAACTCATCAAGCAACTCAGGTGAACGAACAAAGTTGAACCGGATAGTATTCCTTCGCACCGGCATCATAATGTCCTACAAAATAGAGCAAAGATGAAACCCTCTTGTCTTTGAAACGGTCAGGATGCATGCAATGTTCATGATGCTATGATGTTATGATAAAGCACACCACATACAGATACAAAGGCAAACATGGTAAGGCACACAAGTCACACAAGGCAAGCCCCTAAAGTTTAGGCCAGCATGAGGTCTAGGTACTACCCTCTTTCAGTTTGTTGGTTCGTACCTGTCCTAATCAAAAGTAACCGGGTTCTTAGAGGATCCCAATATCATTGACTACCCTCAATCGGTCATAACTCCAGCATCGCAATCTTTTCTTGCGGCCAGAACCATCACGAGAGTTTAGCCTCAATGGGCGTAGCATACTGCTACTGTTCTAAAGGCCAAGTTGTGTCAATTAAGGTTCTAAGGTTGTTGGTGCTTAATGACTCCTTAGAAGACCCATATTCTCCTCGTTGCGACACAAGGGATATCGGTACAGACTAAGGTGTCACACCAACGTAGCCACTGCTTCACCTGTGTCGGTCTACGCCGGACAGGTCCCTCACAGCTTATGCTACCTAACAGGGTATCCCCAGATCCGGGTTAGGATCTATGTATCTCCGATGCAACCCACAATAATAAAGCAAGCAAAACAATACAAGTGAAAACACAGTTATGACCTAGCCCTAAGGTACACCTCACTTTATAAGTTTATCCCCAGCAGAGTCGCCAGTTCTGTGATCGGTGGATCTGGAACTGACTGTTTAACGCTGGTTCGCGAAATGTCGCGGAAGCAAGAGTCGCCACCGTCTTTTATTTTCTCCAAATGGAAAGGACAAAAGCACAGAAAAATTCCTTATAGAGATTGCTCTCGGTTCGGGAGGTAGGTTATAGAAAGGGAAGGTGTTAGCACCCTTTCTATCCATGGTTATCCATGGGCTCTTAGATACTTGCTCAATGTGTTTTCAAAAGGGTTTGTTTGCTTTTCAATGTGGGTTTTAAAAAAGTTTCTTTGAAAAATTTCAGTTCGACTCGTACGTCAGAGTGTTTGAAAAGTTTGCTTTGAAAGCTTTTGAAAAGTGTCAGTGTGAAAAGTCTTTTTGAGTTGGTTTTGAGATTAGAGCAAGTATCCTTGAGAACCTACCTACCCTAAGGAATTCGTCTGTGTAAGAGTCCTTTAAAGTAGTGCCATCCCACCATTGAGAGGTAGGTAGCACCACTGTTGGAGGTGTTCGGGTCAATTCGATTTTAGGGACATGGTGATCACCAGAGCAATGGGAAGACACCTTAGAAGCTACCCTCATGCCAGGTTCCCGGATCATGAGGACTTACTAAGACGTTTTCTACTCGACGACCACCTTTCGAAAGGCAACAGTGAGGCGTACCCTAGGGGTGGTGTGTGCGAATCGTGTGTCATGTTTCAGTTATTTTTGTCTTGTCATGTATGTTGTGTTCTACGCTTGATTTTATTAAGACATTCATTCTTTCATGCTTGGTTAACAGTTAATATTTTGCGAGGAAGTAAAGCTAGACTATTACAAATGGCGCGGGTCCACATCGCCAAAATAAACCGGACCCGATTTGGCGGAAAATAAATAAAGCGATAAAATAAAGTGCGAAAAGTAAATTACAATGCTTTGGGGCAATTACATAATTATAATAAGCGATGAAAATAAACACGCGAAATTTAACAAATTACGAATACGGGCGTTGGACCCTTTTGCAAATAATTAAAAGTTAATGAGCATTAAAAATAATAAAAAGGAAATTAAATGTTTTTGGTATTTTGTATTTTTTAAGATTTGAAAGAAAAAGGAGTTAATAAAAATTAAAATTAAATGGGAATGATATTTTATTATTTTTTGTGATTTTTTTAGATTTAATAAAAAATAGAAATTAATTGAAACTAAATAAAATAAAAAAAACAAACCCTAATTCTAACATTTTTTAATTATTAAGAAAGAGTTAAAATATGATCTAAGCTAAACCCTAATTTATTTATATACAATTTTAATTATAAAAATAAATAAATAAATAAATAGTATTGTGAGAAATAAAAGTTAAAAAAAAGACATTAAACTATTAATTGACCTAATTCTACATGTTTTGGATTTTTATTGAAAAAAAGAATTAAAATTTAAATCTAATTAGACTAAATATTGACATGTATTAATTTATGAAAAATAATTACAATAAAATAAATATTATATCTTTTGTGTTTTCCTGATTTTTTTTATAATGTTTTTTTAGATTTTTTGTAAAAAATAATTAATTAAAACAAATAATTAAAATAATCAATCAATTAAAATAAATGAAATAACAAAAAGCAATCAAACCAGAGTGGGGTGTAGTCCCCAATTTAGGAGGTGTGAATTAGGAAAGCCTGGCCCAATAAGAGCTGATTCATTGACTTTTCTGATCATGTACCAATGCGTTGACTGGCTTTATGGTGGACTTTCAATATTAGCCCTTGATCCGGGACCCTCAGGCAGGTGTACGCTTAGATGAGAAGGCGTATGGTACGTGCATAGTCCTGAAGCTGCATGGGATCTACAATTGAAAAATAATATAGGATTTGGCCAGACCTGGGACTTGAACCCAGGTCTTTGAGGTCACACGCCTTAGTCCCTGCCATCTGTGCCACTTGCGCTTCATTTAATATATAACATCAATTAAACAATATAAAGCAAAAACAATGCATAATGATGAAAACGCGCGAAGTTTTGAATGGACGTATCACTGATTGACACGCGCTTGTCTTCTTCCCCACCCTGTAAAACAAAAGGAATAGGCGACGGTTTTTTCAGCGTGGTTTAAAGATGCCTATGGGAAAATAGCGATTAGCACCCTGTGCTTCATAAATTGTTCGCGAGGGTCCAGGTTGCTTCGTCTCAACCTGCTTAAGCCATTGGCATGGGTCTGGAGACCTAATTTTTCCTTGGTCAAAAACGCCTAAATCTGAAACCTGCAAACCCTAGAGGGCGCTCATGGTGAAATCATGCTTATGCAACAAAAACTCAATTAATTACAATGGTTAGTTTAGAAACATGATTATGAGTATAAATACATGAAAAAAAATGCAAAATCGTGCTTGAATCATGCTATGCGAATTCAGAAATTTCTTGGTTCAGTTTGACTCGTGTGTACCAATTCAGGGTCTTTTTGTTGTTGTTATTGATTGAGAAACACTCAGTGATGCCTCAGAATGCTATTGAAACTAAAATCCAAGCTTGAATCGTCCTAAAACCTAGATTTCAGTATTGAGTTTTTAGGAGAATTTTTCAATATGCAAGAGTGTGTTATGCGCAGCTTTTTCAGTTCTAGAGCATCAGGGTTATGATGTAGTATTTGTATGGAATGGTTTTAGGTCAAAAGATTGAACAAAATCCATGTCCATAATGATTTCACATATTTGATTCTTGAAAATCTTTTTTCAATCTTTTTCATGTGCAACTTGGTTCAAATCTGATCAAATCCTATCAAAACTTGCCATAATCCATTAAGCACGAAATATTGACATTATAATGTGCATAAAAAGATTTTTTAGGTTAAGGTTTATATTTTTCATGAATTAAAATCATTTAAATGAATATAAATCAATATTAATTCAAATAAATAATTAAAAAATATGAGAATACTTCCCTTTGGGCCTAGTGGTCGTGCATAGGCTTGGCATGAAGAAATTTGGAAGAAAATTGGGCCCATTTGCATTTTTAGGCCTTTTGCATCAATGTTGACTTTCAAAAATTTCCAAAAATTTCCCAACTTCCACAAGGCATAACTTGGTCAATTTTTAAGCTTTTCACATGTTCTTGGACATTTTGGAAAGGTCTTTGAGTCCTTTAACCAATGCCTTTGGTCCCATGTCATTTTGATTTACCAATCTCAAGTTATGGCCTTTGACTTAAAGTCACTTTTTGTTGACTTTTGAAAATGACCTATAATGTTGAAATTGATAACTTTTTGTGAGAGCATTTCTTGGACTTGGAACATGAAGATGAATTGTAGGAAATGTCTTTCTCTTCAAAATGAGCTTTGGATGGAATTTTTCTGATAATCCATGTGAAAGTTATGCCCTGGTCAATTTCAGTTGACTTTTTCAGCTGTCCAAATATAGCAACTTTTGCATCTTTGATGATTTCTGAGCCAAATTTTGAGAATCATGATCAAGCATTGATCAAATGATGTTTGTGGCTTCAAAATGATATATTGACCAAAAATTTGAGCTTTTGACTGCCAAATGACCATTTTGCCCCTACAGTTGACTATAGTGCAATCTAGGGTTTTGACTGTGCAATTTTGAGCTGAATGCCTTGAAACTTGATATGAGGATACTTGACCATCTTTGTAGGCATATGAGACTTGATTGGGCCTTTGAAAAGTTCATTTGCTTGACCAGAACTCAAACCCTAGTTTTGACTGTCTAGGAGACAGTTGAGCTGCACAACCCTTGGGGCATTTTGTGACCTTGATTTGGCAATTTTTGATGAATATGGGAGGGCAAATTTTGGGGTACAACAGCAGGCGCCAAGGCTCGAACCCATGACCTATAGAATTTTTGTGCGCTGCCTTACCACTGGGGTGGCTGTACATCCGTTTATAAAGACATAAAGATAAATATATATTAGAAAACGCCTCCTGAAGGAAACTTCATCTTCAACCTTGAGCCATGGCTGGACCACCTGTATCTCTCTCATTTCTCCATGAAAATGGAAAGTCCAAACATGAAAATTATGGTGTTTCTTCCCACGAGTTCAACCATATAATTTATGTAAACTAACAGTCAAAGATCAAAGCTAATTTTACTTACCCTAATTTGAAACCTAATTTTTACAGAAAATTCAAATCCAAAATTCTCTATACACAGTTAATATAAATGAAAACTATGAACATGGTTAGCTTTAGGGCAAGGATATCTACATTTTTCTTTCACAAATCAGGACCATTGGATGCCTGTATGATGAGATAGAAGTTTGAGTTTTTACCTCTTTCAGTTGAGATCGTGAATGGAGTTTGAGCAATTTTTGAGAAGGCCTGAGGATCTGTTTAGCTTGCCTGGACCTCCCTGAGTGTATTCCAATCCTTATCTTATCTTGAAAGTCTCTGAATCTCCCTACTCAAGTCAACTTGCAAGATTGATATTTGAAAATGGTGGATGGAGGAGGAGAAGTTATAGTAAGGGAACATGGGTCTGGATCACTTAGGTATGATGTATATTAAATGTTTAAGTGATTAAAACTCAAAACGCACGAATGGATTTGGAG
The DNA here is from genome assembly GCA_948472305.1 of Vicia faba. Lineage (NCBI taxonomy): Eukaryota > Viridiplantae > Streptophyta > Magnoliopsida > Fabales > Fabaceae > Vicia > Vicia faba. The sequence continues at coordinate 388,779,892 of OX451740.1, read as the reverse complement.
ATGACTGAGTATGGTTCAAAATTGTCAAGCTATGGCATATTTTCAGTGGCAAGGTGTTTGGGGATGTTTCTGAGTTTTAGAATTCGTGTGTTAGGTTGCAATACACTTGTGTATAAGTCTGAAAAAGGTTAGACTTCAAGTTTTCTCAAGATTTCTGAGTTATAGCCTTTTGGCTCTATTACTTGCTTTTGAAGAAAAGTGAGGAGACAAGTCTCTAAGTTTGTACAAGCATGGTCTGGTTTGGTAGAGGCTTCAGGAAAGTTGCTTTTGGTTTTGGCTTTTCTTGTGTGCAGAGAAAACAAGTGCAAGGCTCAAGAAGTGGAAAATTGCAAAAGTAGTGCTTTATCAAAATGGAAATGGCACCTTTGTGCCAAAAATGGAATTGTTCTTGTACAATGCATTTAATGCTTGGCTTAAAGCTTCCAACATCTGTGAAAACATTTAATTATGGAGTGAAAGTTAAGTTAGGAGCCTAAAAAGTAAGATTTCTTCAACATGCTTGAGGATTTGAATTTTTGTTCTTCATGAAATGGCTTGAAATCAAAGTGATAAATCACCAACTTCATCTTTTCGATTCTCCCTACTCAATAATGATCTCAAGGAGTTCTTGGACATTTTGAAAAGCTTAAAATGTTCTCTACAACATATCTTTGAATTGATTTTGAAGATTCCCATTGGAACTATGTGAAAAATTTGCATGAAGTTAGGTCAAAAATCTGCCTAACTAGGGCAAAATTTCACTAAGTTATTTTAGTTCATGAGTATGTATTCACAAAATTATATCTTGAGATCCAAGATTTTTTAGGAGAAATAGTGTGAAGCAAAGTTGTAGATTTCATGGAGATCTACAACTTTCATGCTGAAAGTTTCCTTTGAATCATCTTGCTCATGATGGAAATTTGGCTCAAAGTTGAGAAAAAATAAGAAATTTTCTATACTTACAAAATTTTCTAAGTTAAAATTTTCAACTTTTTTCAAAACAAAACTTAAACCCTTTATTTCTTTATGAACAAGTTTCTCATTTTGACATGTTTTGATGAATTATGACCCTTGGCACTTGAATTTGACCAAAAAGTCAAAGTTTGACTTTTCAGTATACAGTTGACTGAAAAATTCATCTGTCAATCCAATGGATTTGCAATGTTTTGAACCATGTATTTAGGTCAAGATGATGCAATTGAACTCTTGAAATCATTCTTTAAACCAATTGACCATTTTCTAGGTCAAAAATCAGAAACTTCCCTTTCTCAGTCAAAACCCTAATTTTAACCATTTTGCCCCTTTGGTGATTTGATCAAATTTCTTGAGGAATTATGGTCCAAACTTGATCAAATGATACATATGAGTCTAAGATGTTGATGTGGATCAAAAATTATGAAGTTTGACTGTAAATTGGCCATGGTTGACTTTTTCCCCAATACAGCTGATTTTTAGGTCAACTGTCCAATTGACTGATAAAAAATGTGATTCAAAGCTTGAAACTTGACATGAGTAATCTTGGGGGTCCATAATGATCCTTGAAAGTCATATGAAGCATTGATAGTCCCAAAATCTTTGTGCAAACTCAAACCCTAATTTTAGTCATCAGTGCATGAGGAGAGGTCTTGAGCTGGTCAAACCCTAATGCAGTCTTGAGTCCAAGAGATCTTGTGAGGAAATCTTGATAAGTGAGAGGGCAAATTTTTTGGTACAATAGCTGCCCCTGTTCAATCTTCTTAAACCTGAAGAGTTAGACTGACGAGTTTTTCCATTCGTGACTCGAAGGTGGAAGATGATTGGACACTAGAGTGCCCAAAAATTTGCACTCGGCGGTGCAACGATGGAAGGAATGGGCTTATAGATGCCATTTAGAGAGGTGATAGAAAGCTGTAGGAGATGGGATTAAATATGCCATTCAAGAGTGATTGTTGAATTGTAATTTGTAAGTTGAAAGAATGAGTATCAGAATGGCGTCCGTGTCTGGGGCGTATCTATATTGTATCTGGAAGAGGCTTTGATTAGGTATCAGAATGGAATCCGTGTCTGGAGTGTATTTGTACTGTATCTGAACTGTAACTGAAAGTTGAGTCTGAATGAGTATCAGAATGGCATCCGTGTCTGGAGCGTATCTGAACTGTATCTGAAAAAGGTTTTGAATGAGTATCAGAATGGCATCCATATTTGTAGCATGTATGTACTGTATCTGAAAGTTGAGTCTAAATGAGTATCAGAATGGCGTCTGTGTCTGGAGCGTATCTGAACTGTATCTGAAAGAGGTTCTGAATGAGTATCAGAATGGCATCTGTATCTGGAGCGTGTCTATACTGTATCTGAAAGCTGAGTCTGAATGAGTATCAGAATGGTGTCTGTGTCTGGAGTGTATCTCTACTGTATCAAAAGATTTTGAATATTTGTTATTGGTAGCTATTAACCTTATCCTAAAACGGGTAAAATGTTAGCTAGAACATAATGTTTATGTTGTATGAAATGCATAGTATAATGCATTCGTGTTATCAATGTTTATGATATATAGATGCAATGCATGCGTATATCAGCTAGTTTTCTGCACTGTTGTTGGACTGGGGAAAATAAATCCCCGACTGTTGCTGAGGATATGTGAGTCTTCATGTATCGAAGTCGAAGTATTGATTAATTTCTGTCGAGAGAAATAAACTCTGTTGTAAGGGCAATGTCATACACTGCTTGTGAAATCCTACTGGGGAATCCTGAGAAATTTGACGACTTCTACTGAGGATTAATAACTTGAAACTTTGTTCCGCTGGGGATTTAAATGACATACTGCAGGGGATTACTTATGGAATAGCTTAGATATATTTTCCTATCCTTTCAACCTATCAGTAATTGCCTCTTTTCATTTTGTTTATTTGTAAACTGTAATTATGTTCAACTGCATATGCTCAACAATGAATCATTGGACGTTTTTGTAAACAAAACAAGCGTAAAGAAAAGACAAATAGTTTTTTCACTTTCAAAGGAATATTTTGTATTGACTTTGAACAAGTATTTTTTGTACAAGGAGACAAACATTCTAGTAAGAGAATGCTGTCGTAAAAAATGAAAATTTTGATACAAAGAAAAGATAGCTATGTGTACAAAAATCCCATGGGGTTTCCATTCTGCTATAGCCTTCGTATCTCTGAGCATCTTGTCTATTTGTTTCCTCGCTCGAAGATGACTGAATTGATTAGAACCTGAGTTTGTCAGTGGAAGCCAGAGGTTTTTTATAAAGTGGTCTGATGGGACATAGTCGTACGCCTTAATTCCCTAACTTTTGCCTGGATCGCCCTTTCAGGTTTTCAGTCCACCGGGAAACCCTTTTTTTCCCAAGTCGCCCTTTCGGGTTTTCAACTTGTCGGGTGTACAGATTTTTTTTGTTTTATCCCTAACTTTTGCCCGAACCTTTTTGGTTCGTCGGTATGCCCTTGTTTTGCCTAGGTATGTCAACCTAGCGGGACTCTTATGCGTAGTATCTTTTGACTATGTCCGCGTTCGCAGGGTGTGGCAGGTTGTCGCCATCCATGGTGGTCAAGATCATTGCCCCACCAGAGAAAATGTTTTTGATTACAAATGGTCCTTCATAGGTAGGAGTCCATTTTCCCCTGGGATCACTTTGTGGCAATATGATGCATTTGATCACCAGATCCCCAACTTGATACACTTGGCGCCTGATTTTCTTGTTGAAAGCCTTGATCATTCGTTTATGATACTTTTGACCATGGCAAACAGCATTAAGTCTCTTTTCATCAATTAAGTTCAACTGATCAAGTCGAGTCTGGATCCAATCGTCTTCGTTCAACCCTGCATTCTTCATAATCCTCATAAAGGGGATCTGAACCTCGATAGGCAAGACAACCTCCATGCCGTAAACCAGAGAATAGGGTGTTGCCCCGGTTTATGTGTGAGCTGTGGTACGATACCTGTGGAGAGAGAATGGTAACATCTCATGCCAGTCTTTGTATGTGACTGTCAATTTCTGTATGATCTTTTCAATGTTCTTATTTGCAGCTTCGACAACACCATTCATCTTTGGCCGATAGGGAGAAGAATTATGATGCTGAATCTTGAATTGCTTGCACAATGTGGTGATCATAGTGTTGTTGAGATTTTTACCATTGTCAGTGATGATCCTTTCCGGGATACCGTACTGGAAAATAAGGTTTTGCTTGACGAAACGGGCAGCAACATTCTTGGTAACGGAGGCGAAGGAGGCTGCTTCAACCCACTTTGTAAAATAGTCAATGGCCACTAGGATGAAGCGGTATATATTGGAGGTTGTCGTCTTGATTTCCCCAATCATATTAATTCCCCACATAGCAAAGGGCCAAGGAGCTGTCAAGACATTCAGAGGAACCGGGGGTACATGCACTTGGTCGGCATAAATTTGGCATTTATGGCAGGTTCGAGAGTGCTGATAGCAATCTGCTTCCATGGTAGACCAGTAATAGCCTTCCCGTAGTATTTTCTTTTCCATCGTATGCCTACTAGAATGGGTACCAAAGGTGCCTTCATGCAATTCAGCCATGATCTTTATAGCTTCAACCTTATCTATGCACTGAAGCAACATAGAGTCATGATTGCGTTTGTACAGGATGTTGTTACTAAGGAAAAACTTAGCAGAGAATCTCCTTAAGAACTTCTTATCATTGACTGAAGCTCCTGCTGGATATTCTTGAGCCTCGAGATACCTTTTGACTTCGTGAAACCAAGGCTGGTCCACTACTTTTTCAGTATTAATCTCATGATAGTGTGCTGGTTCATCCATTCGTTTGATGGTGATCTGGGGGGCCTCGTTATCCCAATTAAGTTTAAACATAGATGACATTGTGGCTAGAGCGTCCGCTAGCTGATTTTCTTCTCGCGGGAAATGCTCGAAGGTAATCTTCTTAAAATGCGATAGCAATGTCAAGGCATGTTCTTTATAAGGGATAAGGTTAGGGTGTTTGGTGTCCCATTTCCCTTTGATCTGACTGATGACCAAGGCTGAATCTCCGAATACATCCAATGATTTGATCCCCAAGTCTATGGCAGCTCTGAGACCAAAGATGCCCACTTCGTATTCTGTCATGTTGTTTGTACAATTGAAGCAGAGTCTTGTGGTAAAGGGAGTATGACACCCTTCAGGAGATATGAGTACAACACCAATACCATTGCCAAGTGCATTGGAGGCTCCATCAAATAACAGGGTCCATCAGGATCCTTGTTCAGGTCCGTTATATGGCATGAATTCTTCACAGTTGTCTAATGTCATGATGTCTTCATCTGGGAATTCGAACTTCATGGACTGGTAGTCTTCCACAGCTTGGTGAGCAAGGTGATCAGCTAATACACTACCCTTTATAGATTTCTGGGTAGTATATTATATGTCATATTCTGTCAGGATCATCTGCCATCTCGCTATTCTCCCAGAAAGAGCAGGCTTCTCGAAGATGTATTTTATCGGATCCATTTTAGATATCAACAAGGTAGTATGAGTTAGCATATACTGTCTTAGCCAGCGAGCATCCCATGCCAGAGCGCAGCAAGTTTTCTCGAGCAGTGAATATCTGGTTTCACAGTCGGTAAACTTTTTGCTCAGGTAATAAATAGTGTGCTCTTTTCGGCCAGACTCGTCATGCTGCCCCAATACACACCCCATTGAGTTTTCTAAAATAGTCAGATACATGATCAACGGTCTTCCCTCGACTGGTGGCATCAACACAGGAGGTTCTTGTAAGTATTCTTTGATTTTGTCAAAAGCAACTTGGCATTCATCCTTCCACTTGACTACTTGATCTTTCTTCAATAGTTTGAAGATTGGCTCACAAGTAGCCATTAGGTGAGAAATGAATCTGGCAATATAGTTCAAACGTCCCAAGAATCCTCTGACTTCCTTCTCAGTACGAGGAGCAGGCGTCTCTTATATTACTTTAACTTTTCCAGGATCGACCTCGATACCTTTGTTACTGACGACAAAGCCTGAGAGTTTACCAGACCGTACCCCAAATGTGCATTTGTTAGGATTCGACCTTAGCCTGTACTTCTTCAGTCTCTCAAACAACTTTTGTAAGTGATCAAGATTCTCTTCTTCTGTTTGCGATATGGCTATCATATCGTCCACGTAGACTTCTATTTCATGATGTATCATGTCGTGAAATAAAGCTACCATGGCACGTTGATAGGTTTCTCCGACATTCTTCAGTCCGAATGGCATCACCTTGTAGCAGAATGTGCCCCACTGTGTGACAAATGTTGTTTTCTCCATGTCCTCAGGCGCCATTTTGATTTGGTTGTAACCTGAGAATCCGTCCATGAAGGAAAACACTTTGTGTTGTGCCGTTATGTCAACTAGGATATCAATGTGGTGGAGTGGAAAATCATCCTTAGGGCTTACCCTATTCAAATCTCTGTAGTCTACACACATTCGCACTTTTCCATCCTTTTTGGGCACGGGAACAACATTGGCAACCCATTGGGGATAAGAGGTGACATCCAAGAATCCAGTGTTGAATTTCTTCATGACCTCTGCTTTAATATTTTCTGACATATCAGGCCTCATGCGGCGAACCTTTTATTTTACTGGCAGACAATCCTCTCTTGTAGGCAGACGATGTACCACGATATCTTCATCAAGTCCTAGCATGTCTTCATACGACCAGGAAAAGACTTCGACATAATCATGCAACAACTGAATTAGACTCTTCTTGACATTGGGTTCCAGATTGGCACCCACTTTGACCTCTTTTTTATCTTCTTCGGTACCTAGGTTGATCGTATCCACGGGTTCCTCGTGAGGCTGAATGGTTCTCTCTTCTTGTTGTAGCAATCTGGCAAGTTCCCATGGTACTTCACAATCTTCCTCACCTTCATCTTCGGCTTGGTAGATTAGATTCTGAGAGTCACGAAAGGCCATAGCAGTATCGTTACCCATAGGATCCCGAACGGATGTATACCTGCATTGTGAGTGTGGGTGTGTGTAAGGGTATAACTATCTTTGAAAGAAAGTAAAATGTAAAAGAAAAACAATGAGAACAAAAGTTTGTATGCGAAAAACATCCATGATTCATTGATGTCATATGAAGGTGAAATAATAACCCTTACAAATGGACCATTGTGCCTCGGGTAAGACACAAGGTTTTAAGAGTGTGAATTGTTTTGAATTTTACAGATCCAACAAAATGTAAAGACAAATTACTGAGGGATGAAAGTGATCGGGACGAAGTCTATAGCCTTCCAATTGCTGAGCCCTCCATTGATAGTCGGGAATATCCATTCCTCCAGGTTGCAACCATCTTCACCATCTTCCACTGTGTTGACTTCACGGTTGCTGATCTTTAAGGGTGGCCCTCTAGCACGGGCACGGCGTACAGCCTTTTGAGCACTTGAAGTGAAACCTAGGCCAAACTTATCAGACTTATACGGGATATCTGGGAGTTGTCCCCAGATAGTGCATCCTCCTTCTTCTACCACTGCTTTGGCATCCTTTAGTGACGACATCCGGAGTGGAGGCTTGGTAATCTTAGGGACATCCTTAGTCATTGCCACCTCTTGAGGGACCTCTTCAAAGTGTTGAAATGGAGTTTCAATGATTTCTCCATCCAATTCCATGTATCTGAAGGAATTGAGATGGATGATCATGTATTCTTCCTCTCCATGGATGGTGATAATATTCCCTTGAACCGGATACTTCAGCATCTGGTGCAATGTTGAGGTAACAGTACCAGCATTATGGATCCATGGTCGGCCTAGCAAGCAGGAGTATGAAGGGCGGATGTCCATCGCATAAAAAGTTGAATTGAAGGTTTGGGTTCCAACCGTTATGGGAATGTCCACTTCCCCATGTACCATCCTCTTCGAACCGTCAAAAGCCCTTACCACTATGTTGCTAGGCTTCAAATTCAACCCCTCACAGTCAAGTCTGTCAAGAGCTTTTTTGGGTAATACATTCAAAGATGAGACAATGTCCACCAAAACATGCGCCAGAGTGGTTCCCCTACATTCCACTAAGACATGCAACGCCTCATTATGCTTTCTTCCCCTTGGTGTCAGATCAGCATCTGAAAAACCTAAACCATTGTTTGTAGTCAGGCTGGCCACGCAATCTAGAAATTGATCAGCAGACGTATCTTGAGGTACATGGGTGGTTTTTAAGAACATTACCAAGGCTTTAGCATGTGCCTCAGAACATAGTAGTAATGCCAGCATGGAGATCTTATAGGGAGTTTTCCCTAGTTGTTCAACTACATCGTAATCACTTCTCTTTATAATTTTTAGGATCTCCTCCATTTCTTTCTTAGATGTCTCAAGGATAGTCAATGACTGAGCCTTCGCCCGTACAGGCTCAACCATAACACTTTTTCCTCGAGCCTCGGTTAACTCAGCAGCGGGAGTGTCAGTAAGAATGATTACATGGGTTGTAATGGCTTTGTCAATTGGAGTACTTGCAGAGATGATTATGGGTGTAGGAGAAACCTTTGGAGCAGCCACAGGGATAATTACAGGTCTAGAAACTACTTTTGGGGGAGCAATTTCTGGAGAAAAGATCCTACCACTTCGGGTAATTTTGCTAGTTCTGGCAATATTACTGATGTCGGAGTCTTCTTTCTCAGAATTTATCTCTTCGGTGGCCGACCAGTCTTGCTTAATACCATGGTAATAGACATCCCCTGCATAATTCCACAGTATGGTTTTGTCTGATGTATATGGGATTGGCCCATGCATTATGATTATTAAAGGATTTGCTTTCGGAACTGATGTAATTCTAACGGGTCTTTTGGTGGAGACCTTGGAAGAATTGGCGAAAATGGTAATGATAGAAACATATTCAATAGGAATAGGTGCTACACGAGTCTTTAACAAAGGACAACCAGTTGGTGAGGATAAGCAGAGATGGAAAATTTTATTACAACCCGGGAACACACCGGCTTTCAACAAGTTTATCTTAATAGTCGGAAGTGGGGTCATGAGATCGTTAACTGAGGTAACAAACAAATCTTCTTCAATGGCATTGGTATTGTGGCCATGTCTGGGCATAGGAGCAGAAATGACATTTGGATTCTCGGGCGCATCAAACTAAATTTCTTTTGCTTCAATGAGGTCTTGTATTTTGTTCTTCAAGGCCCAACAGTTATTAGTATCGTGACCTGGAATTTCAAAGTGATATGCGCAACTGGCATTGGGATGATAATGAGGAGATGTTGTAATGGGGTTTTTCAGAGCTTCTTTCAAGGTTACCAAGTTGGATCTCAGAAGATGCAGTAATACTTGAGACGGAGTCATGTTGATTCTGGTAAACTGCCTGAATGGCCTTTCTACCCTTGGTTGATTATTTCTTTGTTGATCAGATGCAGGTTTTGGGATCATAACGGCCCCCACCATTGGTCGGCGTTCGTCCCTATCTTGGTTTTTTTGCGGATATATGACAGCCACCTCTTACTTTCCGATAAAGGGCTTCCTTACAGCTTCTGAAGAAGATGTGTCTTTCTGGATCTTTCCATTCTTAATACCGGCTTATATCCTTTCTCCGGTCAATATTAGCTCAGTAAATCCTACAGATGAACTTCCGATTAAATGATTGAAGAAGGGACTAGATAAGGTAACTAAGAACATGTCTACCAATTCTCTCTCAAACAGAGGTGGTTGAACTCTTCAAGCCTAATCTCTCCATTTTTGTGCATAGTCCTCGAAACCTTCATTGGAGGCCATGACCATACTCTGGAGTTCAGTACGGGTAGGCGCCAAATCATCATTGTATTGGTATTGCTTGTAGAAAGTTGCAGCAAGATCTTCCCAATTGTGAACATTAGCCCTTTTTATTTGGTAGAACCAGTCAAGTTGAGTCCCAGACAGACTGTCTTGGAAGAAGTGCACCCATAAGTCTTTATCAGCGGTATGGGGTTAAATTTTCCTCACATATGACCGGAGATGCATCTTAGGGCATGAAACTCCGTCATATTTAGCGAATACAGGTGCTTTGAATTTTGGAGGAATCAGAATCCCAGACACTAGTCCCAATTCCTCAAAGTCTAAGCCTGGCACCTTTTGTATTTCCATCGCACTCAAACGCTCTTCAAGATGTTTATACTTATCATTAGCTGGAGGGTATTGTTCCTCGGAGTATTCCTCTTCTTCTTCTTCCTCCTCTTCCGATTCTAATGGGACAACTGTTTCCTTGCCTTTCCCCTCTCCTTCACCGGATGTTGTTGCAAAGTCCAAAGTCCTTCTTGTCTGCCCATGAAATATTCTTCCCATGTTTAAGACTTCGGTTACCTTCTTTGTTTTCTTTTTCCTCTCTTCAGCCAGCAAAGTCTTCAACTCTTCTTGCCCCTTGGCTAAGGTCATGGGCAACTATTGAAATTGCGTATTCTGAGCTTAGAGATCTTTCACTGTTTGCTCGAGATCCATCTTACTGAAATAAATAGTAGAGAGATGAGGAGACTTGTTGCAAAAGACCTGTTTATGTTATGATGAATGATATATGCACATGCAATGTTTTCAAGGATTTCAAAGATTCAAATTTGTTTTAGACAAAAAAGAAACACATGTTATATTAATAAGATAAAATTTAAGTACATCAATGCCTCTTGGGCAAAATAATACAAAAACTCTAAGATAGAAAAGTAGTGTGCATCCTCTTTGGTGCAATGTAGGCATTCAGCGTCTGCTCCTCATGAAATAGCCTAGTGAGTTCCAAAACCTTCTTCTCGCTTGCGTAGAATTGGGATTCGAAAGTATCTCGCTCTCCTTTGAGTTGTATCCAATCCCTTTGGAGGTCTTCAAAAGATGTGGGCATGTCAGGATGTAGCATAGTGTATGTAACGTCTCCCTCCATAACAGGCTCAATGATTACCGGGAGAATGGAGGGGTAAGGCATCATAAGACTATGAGCGCGAGTTCGTACCCATTTGAGGTAAGGCTCAAGAGGGATGGAATTCTTGTGCCCCAAAGTCTTTCTATCCACCTTGTTTATCATCCTCCAAGCTCGGATAAATCTTTGGCGAAGACCTTGATCGTCGTTGTCGTAGTCGAATACCAAACCTTGAATCAGCATCTCTTGCGGGCCATCCCTTCGGGCGTAACCAAACTGTCTTAAGGCCAAACAAGGGTTATAGGTGATACCTCCAATAATGCCAAGTAAAGGGACATTAGGAAATTCTCCACAACGGTCAACAATGATAACATTCTCCTTGGATCGGGAGCACCAATGAATGTCTGAATGCTTGAGCGTCATCAACCTTTGTGACCACCTTGAACCTTGCTCATTCTTTAATACAGATTGGGGAAGATGAGAAGTAAACCATCTTTCAAAGATAGGAGTTCAACACATAAGAACACCTCTTTTCCTCATTGTACGAGTGTGAAAAGAGTGTAGGATATCCCCTAGCAATGTAGGCATCGAGTTACGAGATATGAAGATTTTGACGGCATTCACATCTATGAGTTGGTCAGGGTTTGGAAATAGAACCATCCCATAGATGAGGAGAGCCACAATTTCCTCAAAGGCTTGCAAATCTAGGGAATTCCAACAGCTTTGGGCTTTCTCAAACATGAACTTTGCTAGGAAACCTTTGACACCACTCCTTGTTTCCCAATGAGTTGTAACATCAGATGAGTGCAAGTGTAGAGCTTGAGCAATCTCTTCTAGCCTTGTATCTCTTTCCGTACCGTTGAAAGGTAGTTGATTGAGAATGGTAATCCTCAAGAGTTTGGAGAATTCTTCCAAAGTAGGCACAAGTTGATAGTCAGGAAAGGTGAAGCAATGGTGCAAAGGATCGAAGAACTGAAAGAGCACCTTTAACATGTCCTCATCTGTGTTGGAGGTGACCAAGTTGAGTAGACAACCATGTCTCTCGGTGAATGGAGAGTTTTCAGGAATCCTTGAAACTAGCTCCTTAAGTTGTGGAGGGACTCTCACAATGTTGATTTGAATAGTTTTCCTGCAAAGTGAATCCATATCCTACAAAACAAGAACAAAGATGGATCCCAAAATCCTTGAAATGGTTAGTGGATGTATATGATGTTCATGACGTTCATGATGTTATGTACAAGAATGCATATACAAGCAAATCAAACAAGTCCTAGGTTTAGGCTTGCATGGAGTTTTCTAGGTAAGTACCCTCTTGAAGTTTAGTTGGCTTAAACCTGTCCTAGTAATAGTAACCGGGTTCTAAGGAGCTCAATATCACTGGATTGTTTCCTTGGTCATTGTTTCAGCTCAAGCCTCTTTAATGGAGACCAAAATATCCCAAGAAACCAAACCTCAATGAGTGTAGTATCGAGTATCTACCAACTTTGGACTGCACCAAATTCGGTCATCTCACTACATCCTAAAGGCCAAGTTGGTCAAGTAAAGGTTCTAGAAGTTCATTAGTGATTAATGACATCACTCAGCGGCCCCGTATTCTCTTTGATTAACTCAAAGGCTACCAGTACCCACAAATATGTCGCACTAACGTAGCTATTTCATAGACCATGTCGGTATACCCCGTACAGTTTCCACAATGTATTGCTACTTACCTATAATGTATCCCAAATCCGGGTAGAGGATTCAAACCCAAACAAAGAACCATAATGTAAAGCATACAAGTCAAACAATGTAAGCGAATAAATGTGATCTAACCCTAAGGTAACCCCACTTTTAGAATTTTCCCCGGCAGAGTCGCCAGTTTTGTGATGCGGTGGGAGAATTGACTTTAATGTTTTGTGTTTTATCGCAAATGTTGCGGTTAGCAAGAGTCGCCACTGACTTTTCTTTTATCCAAAAAGGAAAGGTAAAAAAGCACATGAAAGACCTTTGAGATTGTTTCTTGAGTTCAGGGGGTAGATTATGAAAAGGGAAGGTATTAGCACCCTTTTCATCCATGGTTTTCCATGGGCTCTTAGTTACTTGCTAGATCACTTGCTTTTGTTTGAAATTGTGTTTTGTGTGGTTTTGAAAGAATTTTGTAAAAGAGGCCATTGTTTAGGCAATCTTTGTAATGATTCTCGTTCTTAAGAATGTATACAAAGATGTTTGTCTTTTGAAAATGTTTTCAATTTTGTAAGATATTTGGAAATGTGTGTGTTTGTTTTGAAAATTGCAAGGATATTTGTTTTGAAATGGAGCAAGTAACTAAAAGTAATCTAACTACTCAAATGTCTTTCTTGTTCATTTTCTTTTCTTTTGACATTGTTGTCTTACCATTGATTTGGTAAGCAACCCTATCTTTGGATGTAAACAGGACGGGCATGGGTCACCGTATAGCCATGATTAGCAATGTTGCAAAGTATCTTAGCATTTTTGAGGGACTAAGATCATTTTTGTAAGGCAACTTTGAATAGCGTCATCGAGGGACTATGATCTTGTATTTGTTTGTTTTTGCTAAGACACCTTACATGTATAATATGGCCATTTTGTATAAGGCAACCAAGTGGGATAACCCTAGGGGCGTTTTGTATGTAAGTGTGTCATTTTCATGCTTGATTTTGTCTTAAATTAGGGTTTTCTATTTGATTGGTTTTATCTTTCCATACAAACCCTAATTACTAGCATGTTATATAAAAGCGATAAATTGCGAAATTTAAATGTCCTACGCTATTACAACATTTTTGGGAGGGGGGGTATACAATTTATGAATGGGGATTGTGTGATACGGTGGGAGAACCAACTGTTTGATGCTGGTTTGCGTTTTACGTTTTGTGTTCGCAAAATGTCGCGGTAAGCAAGAGTCGCCACCGACTTTTATTTCATCCAATGGGAAAGGAAAAAAGTACAGAAAAAATCCTTTTTCGAGATATTCTGAGTACGAGGGGTAGATTATAGAAAGGAAAGGTGTTAGCACCCTTTCTATCCATGGTTTTCCATGGGCTCTTAGGTACTTGCTCATATTTTTAAAATTGCTTGTGTATGTGCTTTGTTTTGAAAATGTTTTACTTCGTGATAACCCTTGTATCAGTCCTCAAAGGTGTGACGAAGTTGTTTTGAAAATTTGTTTGAAAAGTGTAAGTGTGAAAAGTTTTGATTTGAGCAAGTACCTACTAGCATCTACCTACTCGAAAAAAGATCATTTTTATTCTTGTTCCTTTAGACAGCGCTATCCCACTATTGAGAAAAAGGTAGCACCGTCGTTGGAGTTGTAAGGGTCAATTCGAAAGGGACGTACGATCACTAAAGCAATGTTAGGACACATTAGTAATAACCCTAGAGTCTTAAGATCATATTCGAGGCAACATTTCTGAGGCAACATTCGAACGGGACATTTGATCTTTTTAGACTGGAGGGTAACCACTAAGATACCCTATACTTAATGATCGTTTACCGAAGGCAACCGAAGTGAGAGTATACCCTAAGAGTGATATGTGCGAGTTATTTTTTTCAATTATTTATCTTTGCACATTAGGGTTTTCTAACTGTTTTAATTTGTCATGCATTCTTGTCATACAATCCTATTAGCGTACATCTAAACAGTTAAATATTTGCAGGTATTAAAAATGCGAGAAAGTAAATCTGCACTATTACAAGGCTTCGGGGAGGGGGATTAATTACATAGCCAAAAACCCGGGGAAAAAGCGATAAATAAAATCCCTAAATTAAACTATTACAAACCAGTGAGCAGTTACAAAAATATTGGCAAAAATAATAAACGCGCGGAGAATTAAATACGGGGCGATTAGGGTTTTGACCCTTGACTAGACCTATTCGCGATTGATTAAAAAAATGTTTTGGTCATGTTTTAAGAAAATAATAAAATAGTTAAATTAAAGGAAAATCCTAATTCTAATTATTTTAAATTAAGAAAAAAAGATAAATTAATTCAATCTAAAAAAAACCTATTTTTTGTATTTTTATTTATTTGAGAAAACTAAAAGAATTAAATTAAGAATTTTAACATAATTTCTATTTGATTTTATTTGCAAAAATAAATTACAATTTCCCTAAGTTAACACTAAATTAAATTAAATTAAATTAACAAAATTAATTTTGATTAAAAAGTCTAATTCTAATTTTTTGATTTTTATGATTTTATGGAAAATAGATTAATTTGTGAATTAAAATAAATAAAGAAAATTAAAAGAATAAAGAATAAAAAAGAGAAAAGAAAAAAAAGTAAATGGGCCTGGTGGTATTGCTGAAAAGGGGGGGTGCCAACTGAATTTCTGGGCCCAACAAGGCTAAGGCCTGTTTGACTTTGCTGGATCTGATGCACATGTTGACATAGGGTGCATGATGGACCTTCAATGGAAAGGCATTGGATCTGGATGGAAAGGCGTTTGATGGTTGGATCTGGATGTCACATGGTGGACGTACGCTAATGCAAAACGCTTGATCACCTGTTGAAAAATAATATGAAACAAATATGGGACCTGGGGATCGAACCCAGGTCCTTATGCACGTTTCCAATACACACTTGCCAACTGAGCTGCTTTGCTTGTTTGTTAATATAATGAAAACAATTAATATAAGCAAATCATGGGACATATTCAGAAAAAAGCGCTAAAATTCAAACCAACCAATCCAAGAGTGCCACGCCTCATCTTCTTCCCCAAACCATCGTTTTAGGTACAAAGCATTTACCTACGGTTGCTTAGCTGTAGCTCCAAACCTGTGCCATTCAAAAATTCTATACAAGCAATATAAATGAAATTCAAAGGTACCAATCAAATCGTCTCATCCTCACGAGTATCATGGTACCAGAATCCAAGCCCAATTTAGCCTATACTGCAAAGCCCTAAACAAGAACACAAAACCCTAGCTATGGCAATATCATGTACAGGCGTCAAAAATGCAATTAAGTGGTACCAATAGTTTTCAAACTCAATGATGAACAAGAATATATAATCAAAACATGCGTAGGATGAGTAAATCAACAAAATCGAAATTGAGTTTGGAGGCAAACCGTGGTACCTATAACTTACAATTCCAGGCATGAAAAGGCTTGCAATTGATTGGGATATGTTCCTGGGATGTCTAGCAATCTGTTGACATTGTTAGAATGGCTTGTATTGGCCTCTATGATGGAAATTGGATCACCACTTTCTCTTGATTTTTTTCAGTTTTGCTCTTCCTCTGCACGACTGTTCAACCTCTTTTCTTGCCTTGGATATGTTCTCTATAGGTACTAGAGTGAATTAGGGTTGTAAAAACCACTAGTCTCTTTACAAATCTTAAAGATTTGATTTTGTTTTCATGGCATATGATATCCTTCCAAATTTGGCCTAATCATGCTCTTTTTGTTCCAATTGCCATTGATTTGAATTGATCTTGCAAGCTCAGCATATCTTGGTTGCTAACCTGTCAGAAAAACCAATCAAATCAAATCTTGGATAATTTTCATCATTTATTTGATTTAATTCACTTTTTAATTAATGAAAAATCAAAATAAATTGAAAAATTAAGCAAACAATTGGTGGATAAGTATTTGAGTCGTGGACCACATTATGATTGAGGTGCAAGAATAAAAAGTATGGCCCATTTTGCAAAAAAAAAATGCAAGAGTGCCCAGAAATTTGCACTCGCATGAAGTGGCACTTGATTTGTAATATCGGGAATGGGCTTATAGATTCCATTTGGAAGTTGAGGATTGAATATTGTCGGGGATGGGCTTAAATATGACATCCGAAGAGGTGTCGATCGCATAAGAGATTCCTTTGCGAGAACTTGTATACCTTTTGTTGAGGAGGACTTCACTGGGGAATGCTGGTCTTTGTCTTGGGAGAAATAGAGTTTTAGGAGCTTCAGTTATACGTTACTCTACTGGGGAATAATACTGGTCTGGGAAGTGGAAGTTAACAGTGTGTTTGGTCGGGGTATATGTTGCACCGTAACTTATTGGGGAAATGCGAAACCAATCGCGTTTGATTGGGTCTCGGTCTTACAGTGTTGTGGACTGCTGTCTGGGGATAAGAGAGGAAGAACCCGGGTAGTGAAGTTATGAGAAGGAACCTGGATAGTAGGGTCACTTCGATACGAAAGCTTGGATAGTAGGGTTGTGAGAAGGAACCTGGATAGTAGGGTTACTTCGATATGAAAGCCTATATAGTAGGGCTGTGAGAAGGAACCTGGATAGCAGGGTTACTTTGGAATGAAAGCCTGGATAGTAGGGCTGTGAGAAGGAACCTGGATAGTAGGGTTACTTCGATATGAAAGCCTGGATAGTAGGGCTGTGAGAAGGAACCTGGATAGTAGGGTTACTTCGATATGAAAGCCTAGATAGTAGGGATGTGAGAAGGAATCTGGATAGTAGGGTTACTTCGGGATGAAAGCCTGGATGGTAGGGCTGTGAGAAGGAACCTGGATAGTAGGGTTACTTCGATATGAAAGCCTGGATAGTAGGGTTGTGAGAAGAAACCTGGATAGTAGGGTTACTCCGATATGAAATCCTGGATAGTAGGGTTGTGAGAAGGAACCTGGATAGTAGGGTTACTTCAGAATGAAAGCCTGGATAGTAAGGTTGTGAGAAGGAACCTGGATAGTAGGGTTACTTAGAAATGAAAGCCTGGATAGTAGGGTTGTGAGAAGGAACCTGGATAGTAGGGTTACTTCGGAATGAAAGCCTGGATAGTAGGGTTGTGAGAAGGAACATGGATAGTAGGGTTACTTCGTAATGATAACCTGGATAATAGGGCTGTGAGAAGGAACCATGGATAGTAGGGTTACTTCAAAATGAAAGCCTGGATAATAGAGCTGTGAGAAGGAACCTGGATAGTAGGGTTACTTCGAAATGAAAGCCTGGATAGTAGGGCTGTAAGAAGGAACCTGGATAGTAGGGTTACTTCGGAATGAAAGCCTGGATAGTAGGGTTGTGAGAAGGAACCTGGATAGTAGGGTTACTTCGAAATGAAAGTCTGGATAGTAGGGCCGTGAGAAGGAACTTGGATAGTAGGGTTACTTCGGAATGAAAGCCTGGATAGTAGGGCTGTGAGAAGGAACCTGGAAAGTAGGGTTACTTCGAAATGAAAGCCTGGATAGTAGGGCTGTGAGAAGGAACCTGGATAGTAGGGTTACTTCAGAATGAAAGCCTGGATAGTAGGGCTGTGAGAAGGAACCTGGATAGTAGGGTTACTACGAAATGAAATCCTGGATAGTAGGGTTGTGAGAAGGAACCTGGACCAGGTTGCTTCGTGAGTAGTTTGGGTAAAAATGCATCTGAACCGAGAAGGAACATGGGTAAGGTTGCTTTGTGAGGAGTTTGGGTAAAAACTGCAGAGGGAACCTGGGTAAGGTTGCTTTTGTCGCACCGATGATTACTCTGTTTAGCTTCTAGTATTGATCATGGACCTGCTGGAAATTGTTGATAATAACTGTCTTTCCTGAAAGAAATACAGGGTTAGTTATGTGTGATGCATGAGATGCATCGTATGATGATGTTCTCAAAATAAATGAGACTATGTTATATGTGATGTATGCATATGTCATGATGTATGAACATGAACTGCTGACATAATAATCTGAGTCCGGGAAAATAAATCCCTGACTGTTGTTTGGAGAGTGTGAGAAATGATATTCTTGACTGTTGTAACAAAACATAGTCCCTCTACTTCTGTTAGGGATGGTGAACAACAATGATTATGCTGGGGATTTGCCCCTTGTTTACGGATATTCTGTCGGGGAAAGACTATGTCTGAGGATAACTCTGGGGGGGGAATAACTCTGTTGGAGAGGAGATACCCTATTGACAAATCTGCTGTTGTTGTACCCCAAAATTTGCCCTCCCATATTCTTCAAAATTTGCCAAGTCAAAGCTTCAAAATCTCCTCAAGGGTTGCACAACTCAAGGGCCTCCTAACAGTCAAAAACTAGGGTTTTGGTTCTGACAAAGAAAATCAAGTTTCCAAGGGTCCAATCAAGTCCCACATGCCTACAAACATGGTCAAACATCCTCATACCAAGTTTCAAGACTTACAGCACAAAATTGCACAGTCAAAAACCCTAATTGCCCTACAGTCAACTGCAGGGGCAAAATGGTCATTTGACAATCAAAAGTTCAAATTTTTGGTCAACATCTCATTTTGAAGCCACAAACATCATTTGATCAATGCTTGATCATTATTTTCAAGGCATGGCTCAAAAAGTCTCAAGATGCAAAAGTTTCCATATTTGGACAGTTGAAAAAGTCAACTGTAACTTGACCAAGGCATAACTTCCACATGGTTTATCAGAAAAATTCCATCCAAAGCTCATTTTGAAGAGAAACGCTCTCACAAAAAGTTATCAATTTCAACATTATAGGTCATTTTCAAAAGTCAACAAAAAGGGGCTTTAAGTCAAAGACCATAACTTGAGATTGGTAAATCAAAATGACATGGGACCAAAGGCATTGGTTAGAGGACTTCAAGACCTTTCCAAAATGTCCAAGAACATGATCAAAGCTTAAAAATTGAGCAAGATATGCCTTGTGGAAGTTGGGAAATTTTTGGGTATTTTGAAAAGTCAACTTTGCTTCAAATGCCTTAAAATTGCTAATGGGCCACATTTTCTTCCAAGATTCATCATCCAAAGCATATGCACGACCATTTGGCCCAAAGGGGATTTTTTTATCATTTTTATTATCTATTTGAATTTTTAATTACAATTAATTCATTTAATTAATTAAAATGTGGAAAAAATACTAAACCAATGTAACCAAATCTTTTTATGCAGTACAATCACTCATTACTCATTCAAGATCACGTGCATGCCCAAAGAAGGAAGATTTCATGCAAATTGGCTAGGTTTCATGATAAAAAGATTTGAAAAGATTATGCAAAATCACAAAATCAAAAGCATTGATTCCATGGATATTTGGCTTATTTTGTTGACCTAAAACACTCACACATATATATACATGATAACCCTAATGCCAAGAACCTAGAGGCTGCGCCCAAAAGCCATAAACAACTTTGCATTTTTTCAAGAAAATTCCAAAACTGAAAACACAGTTTTAGTACGTTTCAAGGCAAGACAACCATTCCACTAGTTTGCCAAGGCTACCAGGAGACTATTCCAATCAAGAACATTGTCCCACACTCAAGGAATTGGTATATCAAAGTCATACTTTTCACGAAAATATTCATAATCATATCCTGAATTCTATGCGTTTTTCATATGTTTTTGATGTTGATTTATGCTAACCTGATCATTCTAGAGCTAATAGTATTATCCAATTGAGTTATTAGGCCCTGTATCAAAAATTGCCATGGAAGGGTTTTAGGGTTTCGAAGCTCTAATTTTGGGGTTTCTCTCATATGGAACAATTAGGCCATGAAACCTAGATCACCGGACTCAGGACATTCAGACGAAGCTTTTGATCCATCGCGCCTAATTTCTAATCCAAAACGGCCTATTCGCTATTTTTGCACATATCATATAGTGGGGGTTTAAAACCCCCGCAATATTGTTTATGTTTTTCAGGCAAACGCAGGACATTTGGAGAAGAAGGTGAGGTGTGAGCAGGGGATTGGCTCATTTGAATTTTTGCGCGAAAATTAACCACTGATCATTATTTTGCATTATATTATTTATTTATTGCATTATATACAAAGCGCGTGAATGGCATAGTGGTGGACGAAGCACTTGGTAAACTCTGGGACCTGGGTTCGATTCCCAGGTCCCCTCACTTTCTCCCTATTATTTTTCTTTCTATGCTAACCTGCAGCGCACACTCCAGAAGTGCATCATATACTCCATGCTCTAGCACGCCACTTGTCCCACAACCTCCATCCAATGGCCAGGATCTAAGGCCTATGGAATGCTGTAGTCAACACATACATATGTTACCCTGGAAAGTCAACAAAAGGCCTCCAAAGATGGGCCAAAAATGCTGAATCACACCTCCAATTTGGGGACAGAACCCCCCATGGTTTGCTTTTTTTTTATTCTTTTTTCATATTTTTCTATTTTATTTGTTTTTGTTTAATTTTTATTCTTTAAAATATAAAAATAATACAAAAAATCAGAAAAGACAAAAATAAAATATATTTTATTTAAGTATTATTTTTTGTAAATAAAGTCTCATTAATTAATTTAGTTTTAAATTCTAGGATTAATTTTAATATTTTTCAATAAACTTAAAAATTGGTAGAATTAGGGTTTTAAGCATTTTTATCTTTTTTCCCTTTTTCACCATATTAATTATTAATTATTAATTATCATTATTTTTGTAAATAAATTGTACTAATTAATTAGGTTTAATTTTAGGTTAAATTTTAATGCTTTTCTTAATAAATTAAAAATAACTAGAATTAGGGTTAATTAATTAATTAATTTCATTTAGTTCCCATTAAAAATTCATAAATACAAAAACTCAAAAAAAAAAATAATTTCTTTTCATTTTAATTTAATTAATTTGTTCATAATAATTTAATTTCGTTAAAAAGGGTCCAACGCCCTCGCATTCCCGATTTAATTCTCTTCGCATTTATTTCCTTTCTTGTAATATTTATGTAATTCACCCAAAGCCGTGTAAATTAAACATTTATATCTTTCGCACTTTATTTTATGTCAAATCGGGTCCTGGAATTAAATTTGGCGATGTGGACCCGCGCCTTTGTAATAGTTTAGGAACTTTATATTTCTCGCAACTTTTTAACTGTTAATAAATCGCATGCAAGAATGAATGTTAAAATAAAAACAAAAGCGTAGATCACCCATGACATAAACAAGACAAAATATCTGAAAACGACACACAAATCACACACCACCCCTAGGGTACGCCTCACTGTTGTCTTGTCCTCGAAAGGTGATCGTCGAGTAGAGGATGTCTTAGTAAGTCCTCATGATCCGGGAACCTGGCATGAGGGTAGCTTCTAAGGTGTCTTCCTATTGCTCTGGTGATCACCATGTCCCGAACCTTCGAATTGACCCGAATACCTCCAACGGTGGTGCTACCTACCTCTCAATGGTGGGATGGCACTACTTTAAAGGACATTTACACAGACGAATTCCTTAGGGTAGGTAGACGACTCTAGATACTTGCTCTAATTTCAAAACAAATTCAAAAAATACTTTTCACACCGACACCTTTTCAAAAAGCTTTCGAAAGCAATTTTTTCAAACACTCTTGAGGACCGATACAAGAGTCGAACTGGAATTTTCAAAGAAACTTTTTAAAACCCACAGTTGAAAAGCAAACAAACCATTTTGAAAACACAAATGAGCAAGTATCTAAGAGCCCATGGATAACCATGGATAGAAAGGGTGCTAACACCTTCCCTTTCTATAACCTACCTCCCGAACCGAGAAACATCTCTTTAAGGAATTTTTCTGTGCTTTTGTCCTTTCCATTTGGAGAAAATAAAAGACGGTGGCGACTCTTGCTTCCGCGACATTTCGCGAACCAGCGTTAAACAGTCAGTTCCAGATCCACCGATCACAGAACTGGCGACTCTGCTGGGGAATTAAACTTAAAGTGAGGTGTACCTTAGGGTTAGTTCATAACTGTGTTTTCAATTGTATTGACTTGTCTGCTTTTAATTTGTGGGTTGCATGGGAGTTACATAGATCCTAACTCGGATCTGGGGATACCCTGTTTAGGTAGCATAAGCTATGAGGGACCTGTCCGGTGTAGACCGACACGGGTGAAACAGTGGCTACGTTGGTGTGGCACCTTGGTCTGTACCGATATCCCTTGTGTTGCAATGAGGAGAATATGGGTCTTCTGAGGAGTCATTAAGCACCAACAACCTTAGAACCTTAAATGACACAACTTGGCCATTAGAACAGTAGCAGTATGCTACGCCCATTGAGGCTAAACTCTCGTGATGGTTCTGGCCACAAGAAAAGATTGCGATGCTGGAGTTATGACCGATTGAGGGTAGTCAATGATATCGGGACCCTTAGAACCCGGTTACTTCTGATAGGACAGGTTGAACCCACCAACTTCAAGAGGGTAATACCCAGACCCCATGCAGGCCTAAACTCTAAGGGCTTCTCTTGTGTGACTTGTGTGCCTTCGTACTTGACTACTTGCATGCTTGTTATCTGACACATGAACTACTTGCAGGTTTTGTTTATAGTCCTTAATCTGGACTCATAACAGGGTCTACTAAGTTTCTCGCAGGTTTTGTTTATAGTCCTTAATTGGGACTCATAACAGAGTGTACTAAGTTTCTTGCAGGTTTTGGTTTGCAGTCCTTAATGGGGGCTCATAACAGGGTTACCTACATTACCCCACGCATAGCATAACATCATGTCATCATACCATTGCATACATCCTAACCCATTTCAAGGGGCTCAAGGGCTTGTGATGCAGGTCATGATAAATCAAACATCTAGCAAGGGGCAAAGAGGATTTATTTTCCTCTAGCCAAGGTTGTCAGGGGCTATGACCCACTGGATATGGTGAGCCTTTGACACTTGAAGAAGGACTCTCAACAACATGAAGCTCCTTCAATCAAGCTACTGGATCCCAAATGCTAACAATTTTTTCTTGTCTACCCCGCGAGGTCCTTGAAAACATTACATGCATGTCATACACATCATTGCATAACAGGTACGCTTGTTGCAGGTCACTTACCTTCTCCGCTATTTATTTCAGCAATGGCTTGCCAACAAGATAATCAGGACCTTCTTGCTCAAGAGACTCGGTTCGGGGAAGTCCTCCTGAATCTATCTAAGGGGCAGGAGGAGCTAAGGACACTTCTCATGGAGACTTTGGTCAGGAACAGCGCTGAGGACGAACGGCTGAAACATCTGCAAACTGAAGTGGATGCAGTGAGAGCCCAGATGTTGGGGCAGATAACTATCATTCAAGGATTAGCTCAAAGACAAGAAGAGCTCGTAGTTCTCGTCAACCAACTGCTTCGGGGTAACCAACTGGGGCAAACATCTAAGGTTGAAGGGCCAGTCATCATTCAACCATCTTTGAGACAAGGAGATGAGGGGAGAGCTCCTCAAATGGTTCCAGTGTCACAAAGTCAGCATCAACCTCACCAGCTTCAGCCAAACAAGCCTAGGAGGCAATTCACCCAGCTCAACATGTCGCTGTTTCAAGCTTTGCAACGCCTGTTGAGGTTGAACCTGATCACATTAAGGGCTCATCCCCGGAACCCCAACACAGCATCTCCTGTCTATGATCCCAATAAGAGGTGTGCCTACCACTCTGCCTGTCCAGGACATGATACAAACGAGTGTTGGGCTCTGAAAAACAAGATCCAGGACCTGATTGATGAAGGAGCACTGGAGTTCACACAAGATGGTCAGGCTGAGTTTTTCTACCATCCCTCCAAGGCTCACCATTTGAAGTGACAAGCCCTGAGACTGAAAAGACTTTTGTTCATTCGAATGTTCAAGTTGTATTTTTCCTTGATTGTTCAAACATTTACTCATGTTAAACATTGTTATTTCATTAATGCATCGCATATGTCTGTTTTGAAGTAATATATTCGTATTCACTATACGCAAATTATTTTCATATTTTTTTTCTGATGATCAACGCTCGATTAATAATTCTAAGCCTCTTGAGGGAGGATGATGAAAACGATACCATGATCTTTACAGTATGCTTTTGAACAGACCCCGCTGATGAGGTACAGGCATTGTTTCAATTCCTAAACACTGGAGTTATAAGGAAGATAATCCCTCGTCAACCCCTCTGAGCCAAAGAAGTAGGAGTTTTTTCTTTTCGAAAATTAAAACCCTTAATCATAACCTGGGGCAGGGTACTTCTCTCAGTTGATCCAAGTGCATAACGAATGGCACCAAAGAGGTCCTTACAAAAAAAAAGAAGACAGTGATGGTTCCGAATAATCAATGAAGAAAGGCAGTCATTATATCTCAAAAATCAAAACCCAATAAGTCAAAACCTACGAAGGATACTTACGAAACTGGGGCATCCCGCTGACTGTAATTCCAAAAAGGGAACAGCTCAGGCAAAAAACAGGGACAACAAAATCAAGAAAGGAAAAGAGGTCATAAAAAACCCTCGACAAAAAAAGAAAGGAAATGACTGCCTATTCAAAATAAACTGTCAATATCCGAATCATCACTGGTATATCAAAGCAAAGACTCAAACAAGGTCTAACGCACGATCAGCTGAGTTTGGGTTTGAAGAACATCACGAAGAGCGGGTGGGTACAAATAATTTGAGCCTTTATCCTTTGTTTCTTAAACCGTGAACCAGGCCACATTATAACCCTTAAAAGTCCTAGCTGAAGCATGGGTTAGTTCGAAAGCATACTGTTACGAAAGGTATCCTGACTCCTTAAGGCCTACGGTAAATACGGAGTTGACATCACGTTTTACAAACATTCACTTGTTTTATGAAAAAGAATGCATTTTCAAAATCTTCAAGACAGACATAAGCTTTGCATTTTTAACATAACTTTGTTTGCATATGACTATTTGTTTGAACAGCAGAGAAATTCGCACGAAGAATACCTAGTGAACAAAAACACTTCCAATCAAAGGGCATGACATGACTGTTGCCCATCATCTGGGGCAGTCCAGTCAAGATTCGGAGAATCTCTCAAAAGGCCAAACAGCTTGGGGCAAATCTCCGCCTGAGTCACTTGGGGAATTCCAACAACGAATCTTGCCTGATCAAACACCTTCTGGTGGCACGACAAAACACTTCTAACAGGGGCAACTCCCTACATTCTGAGAGAACGGACATAGTCGGAAAAAAATACTACACAAAATCAAAGACCCGCTAGGTTGACACACCTAGGCAAAAATAAGGGTTTCCCGGCGAATCAAAAGGGTTCGGGAAAAATGAAGGGATGAAATGAAAAATCTGTATACCCGGCAAGTCGAAAACCTAAAAGGCGGCTTGGGCAAAAATGGGTATCCCGGTGGACTGAAAACCCGAAAGGGCGGTCCAGGAAAAAGTTAGGGATCAAAGCGCACGACTATGTCCTGTCATCTTGTCACCTGCCTACCAGAAGAAGGTTTGTCCATCAACAACTATCAACACCTCACAGGTCTTCCTCTCCCACCTCAGAAACAGGGGCAGTAATGAGTCGTCCAAATGGTCTAATGATTCTGTCCACCAAGGTACCAAGGTAAGTTCGACTGAAGAACGTAACCCGTATACCTTAAATCCCCCAGAGAGTGAGCCAGCAAGTCAATACACTCTCTCCAAGCAAAGCTACATTATCAACCTTAAGAAAGTTGAGTATCCTCCAGCAGATCTCAATATTCTCCAAGCAATATACATATATTCTTAACAAGCATCCACGGCAGTCTTGGCCTAAAGATTGTTCCCCGGCGGTATACCAGACATTCAATGGAGTCACTTCCCCGATACAGCTCAAAACTTCCCCAGGAGAGTCCAATGTAGTTCCCCAGGAAAGTTGGAATTCATCTCCCCAAGCAGTAAGCTTATCCCCAGTAGATTCTGGAAGCTTATCCTCGCAGAGCACGAACGCGTCCCCCGGCTTTATTCAAAGAGTTATTTCCCTACCAGGATATAACTGGGTTATCCTCAGCCAAAAGCCACGGAAAGAGCATCCTCGACGAAGTCTTCTTATCCCCAGCGAAGTCTATTAACACTTCCAACACAACAAGGGTATCCCCAGCAAGTTATTATCAACATTCCAGCAAAGTATCTCTCCCCCCACAGAGTATTGCTTCCCAGCAAGATCATTAGAGTACTTTTCTCCCCGCAGAGTAATCTATTCGCCAAGTTTATTCCCCAACGGAGTTATCTTCTCCTACCGGTATTCTTGCAACTATCATCCCCAGCGGAAGCAAAATCTATTATCCAACAACCCAAGAGTGACTTCCCGGCATCCGTCAAGGATTTATTTTCCTAAGACGAAAAGATACATTCATAACATCACATTGTCATACATCATTATAGCATGCATATACGCATCACATCTTACAAATCTCATTTATGTTGAGAATATCATTGCTTGATCCATATCATGCATTGCATATGACTGACCTTTACCTTTCAGGAAAGATTCAGTTAAGTTCTCAGCTATATTCAAGACCTAGACCGGTTCAGTTAAATCAACCCTAAGATTTTACTGTTTCTTATCCAGTCAAAGGCCTTCTCTGGTTTAGTCAGATCGACCCTAAGATCTCCCTGTTTCTTATCCAGTTGAAGATTTCAAGACCTAGACCGGTTCAGTTAAATCGACCCTAAGATTTTCCTGTTTCTTATCCAGTTAAAGGCCTTCTCTGGTTCAGTCAGATCGACCCTAAGATCTCCCTGTTTCTTATCCAGTTGAAGACATCTCAAGACCTAGACCGGTTCAGTTAAATCGACCCTAAGATTTTCCTGTTTCTTATCCAGTCAAAGGCCTTCTCTGGTTCAGTCAGATCGACCCTAAGATCTCCCTGTTTCTTATCCAGTTGAAGATATTTCAAGACCTAGACCGGTTCAGTTAAATCGACCCTAAGATTTTTCTGTTTCTTATCCAGTCAAAGGCCTTCTCTGGTTCAGTCAGATCGACCCTAAGATCTCCCTGTTTCTTATCCAGTTGAAGATTTCAAGACCTAGACCGGTTCAGTTAAATCGACCCTAAGATTTTCCTGTTTCTTATCCAGTCAAAGGCCTTCTCTAGTCCAGCTAAATCGACCCCTAACAGATTTTCCTGATAAAGACTCAGTAGAAGATATCCAAGATTCTCTCAGCGTTACTGTTGAGGTAGAAGTCGCCCAAAGATTCTCTCAGTGTTACTGTTGAGGTTGAAATCGCCTATGGTTCCCAAAGATTCTCTCAGTGTTACTGTTGAGGTTGAAGTCGCCCTAGATTCTCTCAGCGTTATTGTTGAGGTAGTAATCATCCCTAGATTCTCTCAGCGTTACTGTTGAGATAGTAATCATCCCCAGATTCTCTCAGCGTTCCTGTTGAAGTAGTAATCATCCCCAGATTCTCTCAGCGTTCCTGTTGAGGTAGTAACTATCCCTGGTTCATTCATCACCTTTTGAAGATCCAGATTCAGCTCCTGTAACCAGTCAGGACACATCTACACAAAGAATTTGAAGACCAGCTCCTGTAACAGGTCAGGTAATCATTTTCTTTTACAGGTACGCAAGTTCTCGCTAAGGAATCTCTTACGCGATCAACATCCAGATGGCATCTATAAGCCCATCCACCATCCATCACCTCTCAGCATGGCATCTATAAGCCCATCATCCTATCCATCAATCTCCAAATGGCATCTGTAAGCCCATTCCTCACATCACACTACTATGTGAGCGCAAATTTCTGGGCACTCTAGTGTTCAATCATCTTCCACCTTCGGATTACGAAAGGCACGTCAGCCAATATGCATCCTCAGGTCTAAGAAGATTGAACAGGGGCAACTGTTGTACCCCAAAATTTGCCTTCCCATATTCTTCAAAATTTGCCAAGTCAAAGCTTCAAAATCTCCTCAAGGGTTGCACAACTCAAGGGCCTCCTAACAGTCAAAAACTAGGGTTTTGGTTTTGACAAAGAAAATGAAGTTTCCAAGGGTCCAATCAAGTCCCACATGCCTACAAACATGGTCAAGCATCCTCATACCAAGTTTCAAGACTTACAACACAAAATTGTACAGTCAAAAACCCTAATTGCCCTATAGTCAACTGCAGGGGCAAAATGGTCATTTGACAGTCAAAAGTTAAAATTTTTGGTCAACATCTCATTTTGAAGCCATAAACATCATTTGATCAATGCTTGATCATGATTTACAAAGCATGGCTCGAAAAGTCTCAAGATGCAAAAGTTTCCATATTTGGATAGTTGAAAAAGTCAACTGTAACTTGATCAAGGCATAACTTCCACATGGATTATCAGAAAAATTCCATACAAATCTCATTTTTAAGAGAAAGACATTTCCTACAAATCCTCTTCACACTTCAAGTCCAAGAAATGCTCTCACAAAAAGTTATCAATTTCAACATTATAGGTCATTTTCAAAAGTCAACAGAAAGAGACTTTAAGTCAAAGGCCATAACTTGAGATTGGTAAATCAAAATGACATGGGACCAAAGGCATTGGTTAGAGGACTTCAAGACCTTTCCAAAATGTCCAAGAACATGATCAAAGCTTAAACATTGAGCAAGATATGCCTTGTGGAAGTTGGGAAATTTTTGGGTATTTTGAAAAGTCAACTTTGCTTCAAATGCCTTAAAATTGCTAATGGGCCACATTTTCTTCCAAGATTCATCATCCAAAGCATATGCACGACCATTTGGCCCAAAGGGGATTTTTTTATCATTTTTATTATCTATTTGAATTTTTAATTACAATTAATTCATTTAATTAATTAAAATGTGGAAAAAATACTAAACCAATGTAACCAAATCTTTTTATGCAGTACAATCACTCATTACTCATTCAAGATCACGTGCATGCCCAAAGAAGGAAGATTTCATGCAAATTGGCTAGGTTTCATGATAAAAAGATTTGAAAAGATTATGCAAAATCACAAAATCAAAAGCATTGATTCCATGGATATTTGGCTTATTTTGTTGACCTAAAACACTCACACATATATATACATGATAACCCTAATGCCAAGAACCTAGAGGCTGCGCCCAAAAGCCATAAACAACTTTGCATTTTTTCAAGAAAATTCCAAAACTGAAAACACAGTTTTAGTACGTTTCAAGGCAAGACAACCATTCCACTAGTTTGCCAAGGCTACCAGGAGACTATTCCAATCAAGAACATTGTCCCACACTCAAGGAATTGGTATATCAAAGTCATACTTTTCACGAAAATATTCATAATCATATCCTGAATTCTATGCGTTTTTCATATGTTTTTGATGTTGATTTATGCTAACCTGATCATTCTAGAGCTAATAGTATTATCCAATTGAGTTATTAGGCCCTGTATCAAAAATTGCCATGGAAGGGTTTTAGGGTTTCGAAGCTCTAATTTTGGGGTTTCTCTCATATGGAACAATTAGGCCATGAAACCTAGATCACCGGACTCAGGACATTCAGACGAAGCTTTTGATCCATCGCGCCTAATTTCTAATCCAAAACGGCCTATTCGCTATTTTTGCACATATCATATAGTGGGGGTTTAAAACCCCCGCAATATTGTTTATGTTTTTCAGGCAAACGCAGGACATTTGGAGAAGAAGGTGAGGTGTGAGCAGGGGATTGGCTCATTTGAATTTTTGCGCGAAAATTAACCACTGATCATTATTTTGCATTATATTATTTATTTATTGCATTATATACAAAGCGCGTGAATGGCATAGTGGTGGACGAAGCACTTGGTAAACTCTGGGACCTGGGTTCGATTCCCAGGTCCCCTCACTTTCTCCCTATTATTTTTCTTTCTATGCTAACCTGCAGCGCACACTCCAGAAGTGCATCATATACTCCATGCTCTAGCACGCCACTTGTCCCACAACCTCCATCCAATGGCCAGGATCTAAGGCCTATGGAATGCTGTAGTCAACACATACATATGTTACCCTGGAAAGTCAACAAAAGGCCTCCAAAGATGGGCCAAAAATGCTGAATCACACCTCCAATTTGGGGACAGAACCCCCCATGGTTTGCTTTTTTTTTATTCTTTTTTCATATTTTTCTATTTTATTTGTTTTTGTTTAATTTTTATTCTTTAAAATATAAAAATAATACAAAAAATCAGAAAAGACAAAAATAAAATATATTTTATTTAAGTATTATTTTTTGTAAATAAAGTCTCATTAATTAATTTAGTTTTAAATTCTAGGATTAATTTTAATATTTTTCAATAAACTTAAAAATTGGTAGAATTAGGGTTTTAAGCATTTTTATCTTTTTTCCCTTTTTCACCATATTAATTATTAATTATTAATTATCATTATTTTTGTAAATAAATTGTACTAATTAATTAGGTTTAATTTTAGGTTAAATTTTAATGCTTTTCTTAATAAATTAAAAATAACTAGAATTAGGGTTAATTAATTAATTAATTTCATTTAGTTCCCATTAAAAATTCATAAATACAAAAACTCAAAAAAAAATATAATTTCTTTTCATTTTAATTTAATTAATTTGTTCATAATAATTTAATTTCGTTAAAAAGGGTCCAACGCCCTCGCATTCCCGATTTAATTCTCTTCGCATTTATTTCCTTTCTTGTAATATTTATGTAATTCTCCCAAAGCCGTGTAAATTAAACATTTATATCTTTCGCACTTTATTTTATGTCAAATCGGGTCCTGGAATTAAATTTGGCGATGTGGACCCGCGCCTTTGTAATAGTTTAGGAACTTTATATTTCTCGCAACTTTTTAACTGCTAATAAATCGCATGCAAGAATGAATGTTAAAATAAAAACAAAAGCGTAGATCACCCATGACATAAACAAGACAAAATATCTGAAAACGACACACAAATCACACACCACCCCTAGGGTACGCCTCACTGTTGCCTTGCCCTCGAAAGGTGATCGTCGAGTAGAGGATGTCTTAGTAAGTCCTCATGATCCGGGAACCTGGCATGAGAGTAGCTTCTAAGGTGTCTTCCTATTGCTCTGGTGATCACCATGTCCCGAACCTTCGAATTGACCCGAATACCTCCAACGGTGGTGCTACCTACCTCTCAATGGTGGGATGGCACTACTTTAAAGGACATTTACACAGATGAATTCCTTAGGGTAGGTAGACGACTCTAGATACTTGCTCTAATTTCAAAACAAATTCAAAAAATACTTTTCACACTGACACCTTTTCAAAAAGCTTTCAAAAGCAATTTTTTCAAACACTCTTGAGGACCGATACAAGAGTCGAACTGGAATTTTCAAAGAAACTTTTTAAAACCCACAGTTGAAAAGCAAACAAACCATTTTGAAAACACAAATGAGCAAGTATCTAAGAGCCCATGGATAACCATGGATAGAAAGGGTGCTAACACCTTCCCTTTCTATAACCTACCTCCCGAACCGAGAAACATCTCTTTAAGGAATTTTTCTGTGCTTTTGTCCTTTCCATTTGGAGAAAATAAAAGACGGTGGCGACTCTTGCTTCCGCGACATTTCGCGAACCAGCGTTAAACAGTCAGTTCCAGATCCACCGATCACAGCTGTCTTGGAGAAATAACTCAGCTGGGGATGACTTTCCGTTGCTGGTGATAATGAATTCTGTCGGAGATTGAATTTCTGCTTGTGAGAGAAATAAACTCTACTTGGGGCAAAATTTATTGACTCACTCGCGATTGTGAACCTCAGCTGGGGAGAGTTATGTCCTATTCGGGAATTCTAACACCACCGCCTTTGGATACTTTTACTCTGTGGGGAGTGTATGTACCATTAGTCATATTCTCAAGCTGGCTCTATCCCGACACCTGATGGGCAGAGTAACTGTAAGGTTTGGGCATTTCTTGTTTTTCCCTGTTCCTGGAATTACGAGTAATTGTATTTTGCTTTTTATGTAAATATTTATGAGCATCAATCATTTTCAAATGCATATATCAAAAATGAATCATTGGACGTTCTTGCAAAACAAAACAGAAAAAGAAAAACAAATCAAAATTTCTTGTGAAAATAAATTGTATTGATTTTTGAAGTTGGCCTGTAATAGGCGTTTTTTACAAGGAGGCTAACATCCTAGTAAGAGAACGCCACTAAAAGAAATTACAATTTATGAAAGAAATAAAAACAGCTATGTGAAACGACCCCATTGGGTTCCAACTCTGCTATTGCCTTTATATCTTCAAGCGTCTCATCACTTTGCTACTTGGCCGAAGGTTGATCAGATTGATTGGTGCCGTCCGAGCTTGATAGTCGATACCGAAGTATGGTTCCAAGATGATCCAATGAGACATAGTGTTACGCTTTGATCCCTAATTTTTTCCTGGACCGCCCTTTCAGTTTTTCAGTCCACCGGGATACCCTTTTTTGCCCAAGTCGCCTTTTCAGGTTTTCGACTTGCCGGGTGTACAGATTTTTTCATTTTCATCCCTTACTTTTGCCCGAACCCTTTTGGTTCGCCTGGAAGCCCTTATTTTTGCCTAGGCCAGTCAACCTAGCGGGTCTTTGATTATGCGTAGTATCTTTTCACTATGTCTACATTGACGGGGTGAGGAAGGTCGTCACCATCCATGGTGGTTAGAATCATAACTCCTCCCGAGAAAATGTTCTTAACCACAAATGGCCCTTCGTATGTGGGGGTCCATTTGCCCCTGGGATCACCTTGCGGTAGTATGATGCGTTTGATCACTAGATCCCTGACTTGATATTCTTGACGTCTGACTTTCTTGTTAAAAGCCTTGATCATTATCTTTTGATACGTCTGACCATGACAGATAGCAGCAAGTCTCTTTTCATCAATTAGATTCATCTGATCAAGTCGGGTTTGGATCCATTCATCTTCGTTCAAACCCGCATCCTTGATAATCCTGAGAGATGGTATCTGGACTTTTATGGGTAGGACTGCCTCCATGCCATACACCAAAGAGTAGAGTGTTGCCCCTATCGACGTCCGTGCTGAGGTACGATACCCATGAAGAGTGAATGGTAACATCTCGTGCCAGTCTTTGTATGTCACCGCCATCTTCTACACAATCTTCTTGATGTTCTTGTTAGCCGCTTCGACAGCCCCATTCATCTTTGGCCGGTAGGGAGAAGAGTTATGATGATGTATCTTGAACTTTTTGCAGAGCTCGGTGATCACCGTGTTATTGATATTTATACCATTGTCAGTAATAATCCTCTCTGGTACACCATATCGACAGATCAGATTGTGTCGGATGAATCGCGCCACGACGTTCTTGGTTACTGTAGCAAAGGAAGCTGCCTCAACCCATTTTGTGAAATAATCAATAGCCACCAGAATGAAACGATGCCCGTTAGACGCAGTAGGTCTGATCTCTCCAATCATGTCAATACCCCACATCGCGAAGGGCCAAGGAGCTGTCAAGACGTTTAGGGGAACTGGAGGTACATTCACCTTATCAGCATAGACTTCGCACTTATGACAGGTTCGAGAGTGCTGATAACAATCGGCTTCCATAGTAGACCAGTAGTATCCTGCCCGTAGGATTTTCTTTGCCATGGTATGTCCACTAGAATGGGTTCCGAAAGTTCCTTCATGTAGCTCTGCCATGATCCTTTCTGTCTCGCTCTTGTCTACACACCGCAGTAAGGTTGAATCATGATTACGCTTATAGAGAATTCCATTACTGATGAAGAACTTCACAGCAAACCTTCTCAGAAACTTCTTATCATTAACAGATGCTCCCTCGAGGTATTCTTGAGCCTCAAGATACCTCTTTACTTCGTGAAACCATCTGCTACCTCTTTGTCATACCCCAATTTTTGACCTAAGATCCCTGCTTCATTTGCATTATTTTATATATACATCAAGGTCACAGAATATGGTAGGTTCCGAATGTTTCGCTTTCGAGCTTTGACTGTGTAGAAATTATCAAGTGTTGTGAGCATTCTATCTTATGAATGACTAACCACTGATCAAGCACGAAGTGTATGTTTTGTTGATTTGTTTTCATGTGCAGGAAATAGGTCTGAAAGAAGAGCATCGGACGTCGTACATCAATTAGGGTTTCGAGTCTCGAGGCAGAAATGTGGTCGGTCATTAATTCTCAAAAGCTGATTCATCAAAAGAATTTCAGAGAATTGTGTGTTTATTTCCATACTCTGTCCAACAGATGGTCTCAAGCGTCTCTGAAATTTTTCAGAAAAGAACAGTCGAAGTTCTACTGTCTTCGGTTCATGTGTGTTTCACATTGTTTTAAAATACAAGAAAACCAAGCTATGCCTGTCATTTTCGATCACTTTGACCAAAAGTCATCTGCAAATTTTCTCATAACGCGGGGTGAATTTCGTCAAAATGGGATAATTAAATTCAAAACCGTTCTAGAAGAATTTATTCAGAATATTTGGAATTTTCTTTATTTGAATTCAAGTGATAATTAAAGAGGAGCTACCAAGAGATCTCATTCAAGAATAATCATTTATCGCATTAAATATTTATTCAAGATTATTTTTGTGATTATTTTGGTGGATTTACATTATGGTTATTTGAACACACATGAAGCATTTATTCAAGAAGTTATTGGGAAAAGGAATTCGATCCAATTAATCGTTCATCACAAGATTAATTACATGAGGATTTCTATTTGATTACAAAATCA
The DNA here is from genome assembly GCA_948472305.1 of Vicia faba. Taxonomy (NCBI): domain Eukaryota; kingdom Viridiplantae; phylum Streptophyta; class Magnoliopsida; order Fabales; family Fabaceae; genus Vicia; species Vicia faba. The sequence continues at coordinate 388,744,926 of OX451740.1, read as the reverse complement.
ATTCATGTGATTTATTTGGATCTCTATTACAAAATGCAAGATTAAAGTCTAAGACTTGCATTATTATTTATTAATCATTCAACAATTTATTCAAGTATTGTTCAACTCTTTCCCAATTCAAATGGAAGGCCTTGAATTTTTTATCGAGACATATCAAGATTCATTTTCATATGAAGATTCAAAGTTATTTATGGTTACAAGGGAATTGAGAATATATTGAAGAATACATGTTCATTCATGTTACAATTTACTTGGATTTATTGTTACAAAGTTTCAAAAGAAATACAAATTTTGTACATGAAAATTAAGCTATTATTCTTGCTACAAAATAGTCCCAATGTTGCCCATTTTTCCAGCACTATATTAATCCAATAACAGTCCAATTTTTTAGTATAATGCTGTCCATTTTCTCCAACCTTGTTTCAACAAAGACCATACCAAGCTGCTGTTCAAATCTGCCCTGCAAAACAGTCCAGAATGCAGCCCATAAGACAAAAATCTGCACTGTTGGTGCTACAAAAACAGTCTACAAAACTCCAAATATTACACTAAAATGTATACTTCAAAAAGCCATCTCATAAAACATCAAAACAGGGCCTAGAATAGTTCAAACCTCTACTATTTTCCCCCCTAAAACCCCACATATTTCACTATAAATAGAGGCTTTCATCAACACAAAAAGGGGGACAATAAGAGAAATCAAAAAAATTCAGCAAGAGGGTGAAAACAGAAAAAGAGAGTTTTGTTCCAAAAATTCAGCTAGAGGATAAAAAAAAAGAAAGAGAGCTTTTGTTCCAAAAACTCAGTAGAGAGAAAAAATCAGAAGAACATAGCAAACTCAAGGAGAGAAACTTACTATCTTTTAGAAGCCCCATTGGAGAGGCTCCAATAGGTATTGTTTTCTTCTTCCTCTCTATCTACTTCTGCATATATTCATGTTTGAATTATATTCTACGCCATTTTTCTTCCATACGGTGCTTGCCTCATCATGCTTTCTTTGCTGTATTTTCTTTGAGTTGCTGCATTTTTTAGCATTTAAATTTGTTTAAAATTCATAGTAATCATAATAATGTGGACGAAACGTACGAAAATAACTGTACCATATTTATCAGCCCCTTTCAACTTTCTTCAACTTTTTCAACTGTGAACACTTCACCATCTGTATGTCATATATAAGTCGATTATTATCAGAAACCATCAACTCCTAAAATAACTCAGCATACAAGAGTATCAACTGTAAAATACTTCAACTAAGAAAAGGAAGAAAATAGCTCAAACCAGCATGATTCCCCTTCATCTTCTCATTCTAACCATCTTGTCGTCCAACCATCTATCGTCCCTGCTTCCAGTGACCCATTTTCCCTTCGATCTCGCTCGCAGAACCTGTCAACCACACAAAATAGTTTAGAAAAAGAAACAACCATCACAGAGAGATATAAACTGAAACATTCCATAATCCAATTTTTGCCTCTCAAATACACAGCAAACTGCACGATTAAAAAACCAGATAAATACACACGGTATACCCATTGTTCCCCTTTACCGAACCTCAACCTAACCTCACATACCTTATCAAAAGCTCAGTTTCATGTTTCCTTTAGCTTCCCTCCACTGCAAACTCTCAAAACTACCGCAAATCCTACTAAAATTCCTCCAAATCTTCAAACCACCTCTGCTCTATATCCAGTCTTCTCACTATCTTCAGAGTCGCACAATAAATCACCCTGCTACCTCTATCTTTTCAACTGTAACTTTATAAAAGTTGTCTGTAATCTCTCCCTACAACATAACCAGAAAGCCTGTTAAATTAATTCAGAATGAAACCAAATACAAGAATGTCCTAATTCATTAATCGCAAGTTCTTTTGAATAAAACAAAGCGGTAACAAAACAGAGGTAAAAGAATAGCTTATCCGATCTATGACATCGACGATTGTGAAATCATCTCCTCTCTCCTTTGCGACCCACAACGGCGGCCAAGACCACCTTATCCAATCGACCCTGCGCTGAAGCCCAAACTTTTGCTTTCACTTTGGGCTCTCGGCTTCTTCCATGATTCCTCTGCCTCCACTTGTTCTGGATTCGCCTCCATCAGTTTCGACTTAACCCTCTACCATCTCTCTTCGATCAACCTCTCGTCGAGCTTCTCTAAACTCCCTCCGAACACCAACTTCAACCGATTCGCATACAAGCTTCCCTTTGCCCTATTCGCCTCTGTTTCGCAGGGAGCTAGCAACACCGCGTTTTCTCCTTTTTTGTTCAGCTTCTCCATGTCGTTTGATTTCCATTTCGCTACATTTGATTTTCACTTTCTATATTCTCTTAGACTGTTATGTGTGGAATCTATTTGTGTAAAAACCATGTTGAGCTTTTGAGATAATTATAGCGAAATCCGTGATGAATTTCTGTAGAATTGCTTGATAATTTTGGAAGTGAAAGAGGTTTTGTTAACATGGCAGAAGAAAGATGAAGTTTTATGGGAAGGAGGAAATCTTTTTTTTGTTTTAACTAATAGCGTGGAAGTAGGAGAGGATGGCATTAATAATATAATTTTTTTTCTTCCTAAGGTTGAGCAGCAGCCGCGCCTCTTAATATCAATTAGGGTTTCCCAACTTTTTTTCCTTGTCCTTTCCAACGGGTCGTCCCATTGGGCCTGTTGGTCCAACATCTTTATCAATATTCCCTTATTTACTATTAGAAGCATGGATGTAATAGATAAACAGCATAGCTCATTTGGCAAGGCAGTTAACAATAATTCAGGAGGGACACGGGTTCAAGTCAAGGCTGGGACGTTTTTTTTATTTCTTTTAGCATTATCTCCTCCATATTCTATCTTATTATTATATATTTATAATTATTATAAAACATAAAAAAACATGCTTTTATAATTTAATCATTATTTAATTTGTTATGAATCTTTTATTATTTAATTATTCAAAAAATACATGTTTCATAATTTAATTCTTGTTATTTGTTTAATTGTTAAAAAATACATGCTTTTGTAATTTAATTTTTATGTAATTTTGGTTATTTACTTAATCGTTTAAAATGCATGCTAGTATAATTTAATTTTCATCATTTAATTGTTCAATTGTTATTTTAATTAATTTTGTCATCGATCGTTAATATCTTTCGTCCGTCTCAAATCCAAGGGAAATGTTTTGACTTTGTTGACTTCACGTCATCAAACACGTCTCGTCTAATCGTGCGAATACCCTCATTCATCTTTCGTTTTTCATTATTTTGTTAAAACTTAAGATAATTTTCCCAAAAATGCAATTTTCAAACTCACACCTTTTAAGTCAAAACTTCGACATTAGATCGCCGTATCTTCGAAATCTCATCCGCACCTATTTTTAGCCAAACAAACTATTTTAATCAAACAAACAATTTTAATAAACAGATATTTCAAAAGGTTCCTATAGGATACTATAGATGCATTGTGTGCTAATACCTTCCTATTGTATAACCAACCCCCGAACTCTAGATCTTTTTTTTCAAAAAAACGCATTGTATTTTCATTACTTTTAAGTATTATTTTACATTGCATATTTTAGGGTTTTATTTCGCTCTTTTCCCTATTCCCTTGGAAGTAATAAAGCACGGTGGCGACTCTTGCTTTTGTGAGATGAGTTAATTAATAGCTCGATCTCCGATTTACCCCGCTACACTTTTTATCGCTACAGAAATGGCGACTCTGGTGGGGAGAGATTGACCTCTTGTTGGTCCATCCCTAAGTGGGTTAAGCCTAGTTTGTTTTATCTGGTTTATTATTATTTGATTGTTTGATTATATGTTTATATTGTGGTTATTTGGGTGTTAATGATATTTACAAAGGGCAAGTCCGATACCCTGACTAAGTTACACTTAAGAGTAGGACGGGCGGTATAGTCATGTTAACTTTGAGGGAGTAATCCCGAAGAAGGAGGCATGAAATCCCCCACTCAGTGGAAAGCCCATTTGAACGTAGTATTTGTTTACCGAGTAATCGGGAAGACATTATTACTTTCGACCTGGGAGCCAGAGAAGCTGAGAACCATAGAACCCTAACCCATCTTGGCCTTTTAGATGTAGTGCAGAGACTATAACGGAGTAATCCGGAAGTAGTTGTCACGCGATGCTACGCTCGGATGAGTTTCTCTTGAGAATATTGTTAATTATTGAGTAATTAAGACGTTGGTAATATCCAAAGGAGGAATGTAGACTCTGGGAACTCTTAGAACCTTGTCTTGTAGGTGTGATTAAACCTTTAGTATATACCCTGGGGGTGGGCTTTACCTTTGACTCCATGCTCGAAGCGTTGAACATTTGAACCCCACGTTTGTGAACTTATCTGTAACTGTTGCATTATCATTCATCCATACATCCATAAACATTTTTTGTAAAAACATGTTTTTCAAGGAACTTAAGAATGATTTTTGCAAACATCTCAGGTACTGTTATTATGGATTTTGGAAGAAGAAACACTCGAAGTTATAGTTTTAAGGAGCCTGAGATTGAAGATTTGAAAAGTTTGATTCCTAAGATCGAGAACCCTACGGAGTTTCAAAAGAAATATGGGTCCATTATCCCTCTCATGAAGCGCAAGATGAAGGAAGGCATCCTTAGTACGTTGGTTCAATTCTATGATCCATTGTATCGATGCTTCACCTTTCCTGATTACCAGTTAATGCCCACCTTAGAAGAGTACTCCTATATACTTGGTTTTCCGATCACCGACTGTGTTCCTTTTTCTAGTTTAGAAGAGGAACCCAAATCTCACGAGATAGCGACAATCACCCACTTGAGGAAGTCAGAGATAGAGGAGAACATGACTACCAAAGGGGGAATCTGAGGCTTATCTGCGCAGTTTTTGTTGAAGAAAGCTCGTCATTTCACTGAGATAAAAGATATTATTGCCTTTGAAGATGTTTTTGCTTTACTTGCTTATGGCCTGTTCTTGTTCCCTAACATTGATAAGTTCGTGGATATCAATGCCATAAGAATCTTCTTGATTGGAAATCCGGTCCCTACGCTGCTAGGAGATACCTACTACTCCATCCATCTTCGAAACTCCTATCAAGGAGGGATGATTATTTGTTGTGCATCGTTGCTATACCAGTGGTATGTTTCTTATCTACCTAGGTCTGATGTTTTCTGGGATCTCGAGAAGGAGCCACGATGGGTACAAAAAATTATGGCTCTCACTCATTCCGACATAGATTGGTATGATCGAGCTTACTATGACGTGAAGATCGTCGATAGTTATGGTGTTTTTCCCAACGTGCCTCTTCTTGGTACGAAGGGAGGAATTAACTACAATCATGTTCTCGCGCGCCGTCAGTTTGGATACCCGATGAGGGACAAGCCGAACAACATTCATGTGAGTGGTTTCTTTCTACAAGAAGGAAAAGATCACCAAGAAGCTAAGGAGGAGATTGAAAGAGCTTGGCATCACATCCATAGAAAGGGGAGAGACATGTTAGGGTATAGAGGTGTTGTTTCTTTGGAGCCTTACCTTCAATGGGTTCGTGCTAGGGCTTGTGCTCTCAAAATGCCTTATAACCCCGAGAAACCTTTATTCCCTGTTGTTGCATCATCATTTATTGATATCCCTATCAAGAACATGAGAGAGTACCAAGAAAATCTGGCTAGGATGAAGTCTGAAAGAGATGCTTGGAAGGAAAAGTATAATATGTTTGAATACGAAAATAGGGTCCTGACTCGACAGCTGAAGGAGAAAGAGGATTTGCTATTTATTCAAGACGGTTGGTTTATTGATCATGATGAGAAGCTTCGTCAAAAGGATGCATTACTTAAGAAATATGCTAATGAAAGGAAGAGGAAGAAGGAAGATTTGGTAGGCGTGCTCCTGCTCCTAATCAACGGAAGGAAATCATCGATCAACTGGTATCTGAGAAGAAAAAGATGGAGGGCTTCTATGAAGAGAAGATTAGGAATCTCCAGTTACAATTGGTTTTTGGTCCTTCATCTGATGATTCTGAGTGACCTTTAGTTCTTAGTTTTTTTTATTACTTATGTCATTTTATAAAAACTCTGTAAAAGGGATTCATGTTCCAAAGTTGTAATTTACTGCTTTTATTATTGGGTTTTGTTGTCCCAAAGTTGTAATTTATTGTTTTTGTTGTCCCAAAGATTGTAATTTACCGCTTTGATTAATGAAATGAGTTTTTGTTGTTCCAAATTCCTTTACCATTGATGTGTGCAAAGTTATTAAAGTTCTAAAGTTCCTTGAAAAAAACTATCAAAATAAACGATCATTTGCATCGCATATCATGCATCATCCAACATTTATTTCACATGTTTTCTAGAGTCTTATCCTTGTTTCTTTTTCCACTCCGATAGATTGTCAAGCTGTCTCACCGGTACGATACCCGAGCCAATCGTTAAAAGAAGATGGAGGATCTGGAGCAGGAAAATCACGAGCTTTGCGAAGAGGTTACTACTCTTCGTGTTGGAATGGAAAAGTTAACCGCGCTAGTGGAAAGCTTGATGGCTGCTCAGAATCAGCCATCAACTTTAGCCGCTGAAATTCAAACTTCAACTATTGTGGTTTCAGAGATCGTCATCGCTCCAACATCTATGACTCAAGTCAACTCTCTGCTCCAACATCAAATGTCGAAAGGTTTTCCGTGGGGTATGCCTTACAACTTCATTCCAGAAGGGTACCATCCTACCGTACAACCATTGATTCAACCTGTTGTGTCCTTTCCTCAACCTGAGACAACTACTGTGCAACCTCTAATCCAACCTATGGTATCTTTCCCTTAGCCTGTGATGACTACTTTCGCTCATGTGGTTCATACTATTCCATACACAAATGAACCCATTTATCATGCTGAACCTGCTGAAAGTTTAGGCCTTTTTGATAGGATGGAGGAGTTCCAAGACCAGTTTCAAGAAATGCAGAGGGAAATTAGAGCACTTAAAGGGAAAGACTTGTTTGGAAAAAATGCTCATGACTTGTGTTTAGTTCCAAACGTGAAGATTCCATCTAAGTTCAAAGTAACTGAATTTGAAAGATACAAAGGTGACTCGTGTCCGCAAAGTCACTTGAACATGTATGTGAGAAAGATGTCCACTTATTCTGATGATCATAATTTATTAATTCACTACTTCCAAGACAGATTGACTGGTGCCGCTCTGAAATGGTACATGGGTTTGGACAACACCCGAATCTGTAACTTCAATGACCTTAGTGACGAAGATTTTGTCTCATACAGTATCATCCTACCGTACACCCGAATCTCCAACATTATTTTGTCTCATACAGTATCATTCTCCATAAAGTTAAATACTACATTCATATCATAAACATAATGGCGATATCTTAGGGCAAAAATTGTGTATTATGTATTTAAGTACCTTCAATCTCGTCAAGACGAAGATTTTAATCTTCATATCTTCGGATAGAAGAAACTTAAATATGGGCAGCTGTCATACCCCAATTTTTGACCTAAGATCCCTGCTTCATTTGCATTATTTTATATATACATCAAGGTCACAGAATATGGTAGGTTCCGAATGTTTCGCTTTCGAGCTTTGACTGTGTAGAGATTATCAAGTGTTATGACCATTTTATCTTATGAATGACTAACCACTGATCAAGCACGAAGTGTATGTTTTGTTGTTTTGTCTTCATGTGCAGGAAATAGGTCTGAAAGAAGAGCATCGGACGTCGTACATCAATTAGGGTTTCGAGTCTCGGGGAAGAAATACGGTCGGTCGTTAATTCCCAAAAGCTGATTCATCAAAATAATTTCAGAGAATTGTGTGTTTATTTCCACACTCTATCCAACAGATGGTCTCAAGCGTCTCTGAAATTTTTCATAAAAGAACAGTCGAAGTTCTACTGTCTTCGGTTCATGTGTGTTTCACATTGTTTTAAAATACAAGAAAACCAAGCTATGCCTGTCATTTTCGATCACTTTGACCAAAATTCATCTGCAAATTTTCTCATAACGCGGGGTGAATTTCGTCAAAATGGGATAATTAAATTCAAAACCGTTCTAGAAGAATTTATTCGGAATATTTGGAATTTTCTTTATTTGAATTCAAGTGATAATTAAAGTGGAGCTACCAAGAGATCTCATTCAAGAATAATCATTTATCGCATGAAATATTTATTCAAGATTATTTTTGTGATTATTTTGGTGGATTTACATTATGGTTATTTGAACACACATGAAGCATTTATTCAAGAAGTTATTGGGAAAAGGAATTCGATCCAATTAATCGTTCATCACAAGATTAATTACATGAGGATTTATATTTGATTACAAAATCAATTCATGTGATTTATTTGGATCTCTATTACAAAATGAAAGATTAAAGTCTAAGACTTACATTATTATTTATTCATCATTCAACAATTTATTCAAGTATTGTTCAACTCTTTCCCAATTCAAATGGAAGGCCTTGAATTTTTTATCGAGACATATCAAGATTCATTTTCATATGAAGATTCAAAGTTATTTATGGTTACAAGGGAATTGAGAATATATTGAAGAATACATGTTCATTCATGTTACAATTTACTTGGATTTATTGTTACAAAGGTACAAAAGAAATACAAATTTTGTACATGAAAATCAAGCTATTATTCTTGCTACAAAACAGTCCCAATGCTGCCCATTTTTCCAGCACTATATTAATCCAATAACAGTCCAATTTTTGGGTGTAATGTTGTCCATTTTCTCCAACCTTGTTTCAACAAACACCATGCCAAGCTACTGTCCAAATCTGCCCTGCAAAATTGTCCAGAATGCAGCCCATAAGACAAAAATCTGCACTGTTGCTGCTACAAAAACAGTCTACAAAACTCCAAATATTGCACTAAAATGTATACTTCAAAAAGCCATCTCATAAAACATCAAAACAGGGCCTAGAATAGTTCAAACCTCTACTGTTTTTCCCCCCTAAAACCCCACATATTTCACTATAAATAGAGGCTTTCATCAACACAAAAAGGGGGACAATAAGAGAAATCAAAAAAATTCAGCAAGAGGGTGAAAATAGAAAAAGAGAGTTTTGTTCCAAAAATTCAGCTAGAGGATAAAAAAAAGAAAGAGAGCTTTTGTTCCAAAAACTCAGTAGAGAGAAAAAATCAGAAGAACATAGCAAACTCAAGGAGAGAAACTTACTATCTTTTAGAAGCCCTATCGAAGAGGCTCCGATAGGTATTGTTTTCTTCTTCCTCTCTATCTACTTCTGCATACATTCATGTTTGAATCATCTTCTACGCCATTTTTCTGCCATACGATGCTTGCCTCATCATGCTTTCTTTGCTGTATTTTCTTTGAGTTGCTGCATTTTTTAGCATTTAAATTTGTTTAGAATTCATAGTAATCATAATAATATGGATGAAACGTACGAAAATAATTGTACCATATTTATCAGCCCCTTTCAACTTTCTTTGACTTCTTCAACTGCGAACACTTCGCCATCTATATGTCATATATAAGTCGATTATTATCAAAAACCATCAACTCCTAAAATAACTCAGCATACAAGAGTATCAACTGTAAAATACTTTAACTAAGAAAAGGAAGAAAACAGCTCAAACCAGCATGATTCCCCTTCATCTTCTCAGTCTAACCATCTTGCCGTCCAACCATCTATCGTCCCTGCTTCTAGTGACCCATTTTCCCTTTGATCTCACTCGCAAGAAAGCCTTCTCTGGCGGTGCATTAATTCTTAAAACTATGGATGACGATGAGTTCCCACATCCTTTGAATGTTGATGCAGTCAAGAAATACTTCGCCTAAAGAAATAAAAGAACAGCTCGCTACGTTGAAAACCTGAAAGGGAGACTTAGACAAAAAAGAGTGTCTCGGTAGGCTGAAAACCCGAAAGGAAAGTCTAGGAAAAAATTAAAGACACAAACAGAATAAATTTTCCCGGTAGGTTGAAAACCCGCAAGGGCAACTTAGGCAAAAGTTAGGGATTTCTTGGCAAGTAACTGCATCAGACAAGACTTGATCATTGAAGCAATAATCTTCTCAGATTCTCATCACACTTCAACTGAAGTCTTTGCTCAGAAGTTCGAAGTTGTTAGGGAGAATAGTGGTCATTGTATTTAAATGTATCTTTTCCATATATTTACCATTTTCTAAACTTTGTAATCATCCATGGAGTCTCGCCGTTCGTATACTACCATTCTATTAATAAAGTTAGAGCCTTTATCCAATTCTTTGTAGTTCTTCTTTATTCTATTTCCAAAGATTTCATTTATTACTGATAGTAATTTTCAAAACAAAAAGACTTAATAATAAAAAAAAATCAAAAAGAATTTACAAATTACCTTTTGCTTCTGATGTTGTGATTTAAGTGGAACAAAAGTAGTGATTCCAAGGATGGACAAAATCCTAAGTTTTGAAAAGTTCCCCAAGAAATATTTCCCTGGTTTTACTTGCTGATATGTGAGTATTACACTTATGATACGGCTTCTTGGGATAGATGAATCTCATACAAGTTGGTATATGGTGTGGCATTTGGGTTTGTAATCTCGTTTCCCCAGTTAAGTCTTGATTCAGATTTCTCCAACTGAGTGTAATTTCTTTCCATGGTTAAATTTTGGTCAAGCAGAGGTTGTAAAGTTACAAAGAAGGTGCTTGGTTGTTTAATTCTTTCTCCCTTTATGTTGAGAAGTAATGCAGAATCTTTAGCAGGATATTACGCCCTCCAGTTATGACATTATTGTTGTTGTGTGCTTCCAAACAACCAGACAAGGGCATTATACATTCTAAGAAGTTTTAAGATAAGCATCTACTCCTTGGGTTCTCTCTCGCTGTGTGCTGAATTTGATTTAAAATCCCCATGAGATGACCTATTACTGTGATGTTAACTTCTTAATTCTCCAGATGAGACGAGGATGATGCTTCCCTCTAAAAGTTGTTATCCCATGAAATTTCATGATTTCTCTCCAGATAAGTTTACACAACAATTATGCTTGATATTGAAGATTGTATTTGGGCTCATTTCAGTGTGTGAGGTTTCTTTTTCCCCAAAGAAGTTAGCATGACAATCCCTAGTTAAAGTCTAAACGATGTGGTTTTCACTTCCCCTAGTGAAGTTAGTGTTGGAATCTCCAGGTGAAGTCCGGATGATGAAGCATTGTATTCCTCTGCCGAAGTATGTATGACATCCGTAGGTGAAACCTAGAGGAGTTTATTGTATCCTCGTAACTTTATTTGTTTCTAGACGGTTGATTCTTTGATTTGTTTTTAAGCCATGATCTTCCCAGTGAAGTTAAGTCGTGAAATAGGACTTTGTTTCCTCAGTTGATGCTTATTCTATTAGGGAGCCTTCATCCTGGATGTGACTTGGCCGAGTGTTATCTCCACCAAAGTTAGCTTTGTCTGGTTATCCTCAGTGCATTATGGTTATTTTGTCAGCATATATATGATAATATTCATACATTCATACATACATCATGCATAGCTAAATAGAATTCATTATTCATTTGCATTCATTGATGCTTTGTTGGTATATTTTTCTCTTTGCAGAGTTATGTTACCCTCTCTTCAATAGAGTTGTCAACTTTAAACAAAAGTGTATATTCTTGCAACTTTCCCGCTGAGTCATCCCTCGTGGGAGAATTTTGCTTTAGCCTTCCTATTTGGTTCATTATTGGATGGAATGTGACCCCCTTTTGAGTTTATTTCTCATTAGGTGTTGTCTTGGTTACTTGTTTCATTCCAGTTTATTTATGGTTTAAATCTGTGGCTTCCGAAAATATTATTATTCTGACTTCTGCAGGCTTCGAGCCTTGGTTTGAGAAGATGCATTTATTTTGCACACAAAGAATTTTTTTCTCCCCAACAGGAATGTATTAGTATTTCCCCAGGAAATCAAGCTTCATTTCCCGACAGTCTTATTATAACTCCTTCTTAAACAACAAGCGACAATTCTCTTTCTTTGAGCAACCTGTTCTTCCCAGTAAGTCTGTTAATGTCAGAGAAGATGTTACTCCAATGAATGTTAGCCTCTTCATTATGAGAGGTAGTTCGTTGTTGAGATTTTTTTTACTCCAATGAATGGTAGCCTCGTCATTATGGGAGGTAGTTCATTGTTGAGATTTTTTTTACTCCAATTAATTGTAGTCTCGTCATTATGGGAGATAGTTAGTTGGTGAAGATGTGTTACTCCAATGAATGGTAGTCTCATTATTATTGGAGATAGTTCGTTGATGAAAATGTGTTACTCCAATGAATGGTAGTCTCGTCATTATGGTAGATAGTTTGTTGATGAAGATGTGTTACTCGAATGAATGGTAGTCTCATCATTATCGGAGATAGTCTATTGATGAAGATGTTTTACTCCAATGAGTGGTAGTATCTTTATTTGAGATAGCTTGTATGTTACCCTTTCCAGGTGAAACATCCTGATTAAAGAAGAAATTGAGACCAGTTCGTGGTTTATGTTCAGGATCGAGGGGAAGTTTATCTGATTCTCCATCAAATGGTATCTCTTCGAAGAAGATATGAAAGATAAGTTTGTTGTGAAATCATTGCAAGTGGTAGTCTCTTTATTTGCGATAACTTGTATTTTTACCCTTTCCAGGTGAAACATCCTGATTAAAGAAGAAACTGAGACCAGTTTGTGGCTTATGGTCAGGATCGAGGGGAAGTTTATCTGATTCTCTATCAAATGGTATCTCTTCGAAGAAGTTTCGCAAGAGAAGTTTGATGTGAAATTATTTCAAGTGGTAGTCTCTTTATTTGAGATAGCTTGTATTTTTATCCTTTCTAGGTTAAATATATTGGTAAAAGAAGGAGTTTCTTTGAGACCCCACCTGCAGTAAAAGTTGGTGTATTCTTTTTTCTCCCTACCTTCAATAAAAGTTAGTAGTTGACCTTCACTAAACGTTGGTGTTATTCTTGAAGCTCACCTTTAGTAAATGTTGGTATGTCTTCTATCTCTTTACTTTCAATAAAAGTCAGTATTGTGCCATGTTTTTTTACCTTCATTCTTGAGTGAGTAGTTTATTACCATTCTTAGGCAAGATTAATCTCTTCCTCCTCGTTGGACCTTACTCCGATTGAGTTAAGTTATTTCCAGCCATAAGCCCTAATGCCAAATCCTTGATTACCAGGCATAAGTACTGATACCAATCATCCACTTACTAGTCTAGACGTTGACATTTATCGTCATCCCTGAGCCGGTATTATCTTCACTATTTTTATTCATGCCCTTCTATTTAGCAGTTCCTGATCCCCTGTGTTGATGTTACTCTCTTTTTGTTATCTCCTCTATCAGTGAATAGTTCGCAATTATTGGTTAATCATTGTTATCCTTATTTTGTTGAGTTGATGCTATTTGGTCTCTTCTCTAGACCTTACCACAATGAAGTTGAGTCTTCTTTTCCCCAGCGGAGTCCATTTGTCTCCAATGGATTCAAAATTCTATCCCCAGAGTCGTGTTGTCCCCCAGAGATTTATTTTCTAGGTCGACTTCTTTTTTGTTAAGTCTGTTGATTTTATTTTCACTTCTTCAGTGTGTCTTATTCACCAACACGAAGTTTATACTTTACATCCATAATCATGAGCATCGCATGGCATCTCAGGGCCAAAAATAGGGCTTGTTTTGTATTTAAGTATCTTCAATTGCGTCGAGACGAAGATTTTTACCTTCGTATCTCCAGATAGAAGACACTTAAATAAGGGCAGCTATTATACCCCAATTTTTCCCCTAAGATCCCCCATCATACTTTATACATCTCATAGATAGCATTGGTCCCATGGTTACGGGATCGAAGAGCTTTTGGCATTAGGGTTTTTCTCTGTGGACTAAGGTTGTTACATTCTTCATGTTGATTCAACTAGTGCTTTTATCATTCTTGGTACGAGATTAGGGTTTTGAATTTCCAGCATCGTAGACGTCTTCCCTGATAAAATTCCTCAGGATACAAAGTTATCTTCATTAAGATTTTTCAAAGAGCAATAATTAGAGTGTCTCCTAAGTGCTTTCTCCAATAGACATTCTTTTAATAAGTCTAGAGGACTGAATTAAGGATTTCTTTCTTGTGATTCTATTTGTTAAGTGGTTAAGGATTGATTTAAGATTTTGTCAAGATAATTCTGGGTGTTTAAGCTGTGAATCAAGGTAGGTTTGCTTCTTGGGCTTTGGTTAAATCGAAGATGGGAATTGAGGTTTCGTTGGAGGTGATTTGAGATTCGTTTAAGAAATTCCTTTAATCCCAAATCAATTCAAGAAAGTTTGTATAATGGTTTGTATGGAATTCAGAGTTGGGGATTCAAATATCATTCAAAGTCAATATGAATTCAAGCCCGTTTTATAAGAATTTCTTTAAAGGAGAATTACTTGAAATTTAAGACATTTCTTATTCATTTCGATTCCATTCAAATTCCTTTCAAGTGAATATTTTGATGCAGTTTGCCAAGGGGATTTATATTTTAAAGATGGAAGACTTGTTCAAGACTTAATTCAAACATCATACTGGCACGGATCCAAATCCTTCATTATCCATTATTCGGGATGCCAAACTTCATAGTTCATTCTATATTGAAAAATCGAAAAGAAATTATTTAAAATTTTCAAATGCAAATTCGAGGAAGCTTTGTTCATTAGTATCCTCAATTCATCACAAGTGGAAATAAAAAAAGAGAGAGGGAATATTCAAGGATGGCATGGAAAGTATGGAATGTCTTGTAACTACTTGATTATGTTCAAGGGATATTCAAAGATTCAAACATTAAGTCAATACAAGAATTCATTCAAGATTCTTCAAAAATGCAAGTTATAATACATGTCACTACACTAGCTTTAACTACTTTCATTACAAGAGATATCAAGTCTTACGCAAAATAAGAAAGTCTCGCAAATTTGATTCTAATCCTAAAAGTTGCATTTAACAAAGTATACAAACCCTTCCCATTTCACATTCTTCCAAATTTCAAACTCGCAAAGCAATTCACAAAATCATGTTGCAACCGACAAGCATCAGCAGCAACCAGCATTTGGTTCATACCATGTCAGTGTCTCTCCAAGGGAACTCAACATCAGTTCTAATGGATCTGAGTGAAAGCTTCATGGACACAAACGACAATGTGCAAAATGGAGAATTTATAAAAGTAGAAAATATCATCATGTACTCCCAGAAACTACAAGGGGATCTGCATTCTTTTGGGATTACAATTAAGCAGCATGAGGATAGCACAATCATCCTGGGAGGTTCCAGTAATCATGTTCTTGATAAAATCACGATGTCCAGGAGCATAGATGAGTGTGCAGTAGTACTTGGTGGGTTCAAATTTCCACTAGGAAATATCAATGGTAATACCTCTTCCACACTTCAGCTCTGCCATATTCTTAAACACAATAAACAGTTCAACAGTCCACAAGTTCAATCAAAAATAGTTTAACAGTTTGCATCAAAGAACCAACAAATTTCCAACTTGCAGCCAGCTGATTAACCGAGTTGTAACAGAAATTTGCCAGCTCATCAACATATAACTAACTCTCTAACGGTTTCCTAACTAATTTCTAACAGCAATAAGAAAATTGGGAGAAAAAGGTGCTAACAGATTCATAATAGAACTGTAACAGAATTATGGGGGAAAGGTATTGATACATAACAGATAATAGAATTTGGAGGAAGGACCTTTTTTCCATCTATCTCAGTGATCTTGAGCCTCCATTCTCTGTCATCTTCAACCTTCCATTCCCTCTTTCATCTAAAACCTTCATTCTCTCTGGAATTTCCATAGCCGTAATATTCATCTTAATCCCTTAATTCCGCCTACTCTTTCCATCTCCAACTTTCCGCTTCTGCATCAACATCAACGTATCTCAGCATCCTCAAATCTTCAATCACCATCAACAATTTTTTTCTCTGCATCATCGCCGAGCTTCGTAGCTAAAAGTTCATAACGACAGACTCGAAGGAGACATGGGAAGAAAACGAAATTCAGACAAAGAATTGAGTAGAATACATATACCGAAGCCAGGATTTGGAGATCGTAGCGTTTCTGGTCTTCTTTATCTGCTTCACAGAGCCGCTAAAGTTACTCTGACGTGTAACCAACGAATCACTCCTCTCTTCACCTTTTAGCATCTTCCTCGTTGTCATGTTATGCGTCTTGGTTTGCGGAGTAGAATCCCCAAGGTTTCAAGATGAGGCAGGTTACCATTATCATTTAATCTCACGTCAAAGGTTTTTAGGGTTTCCTCCTTGGCATATAGATTTAGGAGAATTGAGAGAAGCTTTAAAACAAAAGGATAGAGGATTTATGTGTTAGTTGAGAAAGGGAAAGGACGGTGGAATGTGTAGGTGAACGGCGATCAGAGATGACGATCAGAGCTGCGGATGTTTGTTAGTTTGAAGGAGAAGAAGAGATGGTGGAAGAGAGATTTGAGGTGGAGAGAAAGGTTTCAGTCGCGACTCTGTTTGAGAGAAGATGATGATCATGGTACTGAGACGGAGGAAAATGGTTGAGAATCGGTGGGGGTCTTGATTGGAATCAGAGGAGGGTTATGAAGTAATCAATCGAAGACAGCGGTAGTGGAGAGGGTAGATGAAGAGTACCAATTCACAACCCTAACTTCGTTCCCTTTTTCTTCAAAATTAATTTCTCTAACCTGTGATTCAATAAAAAAAACGCAAAATGATAGAAGTTTGTTGGGCTGTTCCTTGAGCCCGGTTTTTTTTCATGCTGGATGAATGGGAAGGAATTCGCTGGACCTAGACCGGGTCACTTACCATTAGGCCCGTTTCAACTTTTTTTTAAAGGCTGAAGTTTCATTTAACAAAAAAACTGGTTTAGTGGGCCTTGTTAAGAGGGCCTAGCGCCTAATGTTTTACTGGAGTAAACTCCCTAGAATCTGCTTCACCCCCTGACTTCTTTTTTTATTGTGTTAATTTTCTTTAGTAAATTCTCTTTTAAATTTTTCTTTAATAAAGATTTGTAAATAAAAAATATACATAGATAGAACTTAGGAATTTCTAATTTTTTTTTATATTTCTGTGATTAATAAACTAAAAAAACCAATAAAAATTTGTTAGATTTCTCATTTGATTTTTTTAGGAAATTAATTCCTAAGTTTTTTCGATTACTTGAAACTTGTGATTCACTTTTGCATGTTGAATTGAGTCTTATATAGGTTCATTGTTTGATATGCAGACATGTTGAAATTTCCGATTGTGATTTATTTTCACATTGATGATGTTATGACACTATTTCCGAGCATTCAATCTCTGACTGTTTGTTTGTTGATTCTAGTTCGCGCGAAGAATTCCGGGTTTTTTTGCTTTGGTTGTGCTTTTTGTGGACATTATTGTTCGTTTGGTATTATACTGCTTCCGATTTATTTTTCCATATTTTATTGCCTTCTAGATATCTTGAGAAGTAGGAAATAAAGAGCGTGCGCTCGAAGTCGCTATTTAAAGACCTGTAGCAGGCACTCTGCACTTCATTTGGTATATGTGCCGTGCTTGTGTTTGTTTCCTTTCTTATTGATCGATAAGTAACTCAATTTAGAAATTGAGATCACGACTTCGCTCTCAGTGGATGATCCCTATAGGATTTTATCGCTTTCCTTTATTTCTTATTGATCGCTGAGTCACTCAATTTAAAAATTGAGATCACGACTTCGCTCTCATTGTATGTTCCTTATAGGATAGTTTGTTAGACTTTCTGTGGTATGCTAACCTAGGTAGGATCTCTCTAGGTGTTCTCTTTTGAACTTGTTGGTCTGCTTGCTTGATTTCCTCTTTGTGTGCATTTTTTGAGATAATAGACCCTTTCTATGCTCCTTTAGGACTTCTTGATTCATATATAGATGGTGAGTTAAGATAGACACTAGGATTGTTATCCAAGCATGCCAACATAGGGTAGAGATTTCCCTTTCAAGCTCAACTTTAGGATCATTATATGATAATGCTAGGTTAGAGATAGGTTAGTCTCCCTTTATACTTTTCTTTCCCCTTTTTCATAATTGCATTTAAAACTATAACTTATTTTTCTTGGCAAATGTATAAAAAAATTGATAAGCATACAAAAATTCTTTTCATGGTAAAAAAATACCAACCAATCCGCTTATTTTCTCCATTCGGATTTTCTCTTCTAAGAACATTGTTAGTTCGTTTTCACTACAGGTCATAACTCTCCAAAGGTCGAGCAGCGGTGGAATGATCGAATTCAATAGTGTTCACTTAAAAAATACAAACAAACAAAATATATGAGCCGAAGTACGGCGCTCTGATTCCTTAAAAGGGATACGTAGGCATCTGGTCACGGGGCTCAGCCGAGTGAAAATTTGTAAATATTTCCTTCTTTTCCCCATGTTTTATTTGCATGCATTCCCTCTTAGCTTACAACTCTTAAGTAATAGATTGAACATACCCTTTGATTAGAACAATCGGAGTGGATCCCGTAGAGTACTACGGACGTGTGGGGTGCTAATACCTTCCCCTTGCATAATCGACTCCCTTATCCAATATCTCAGTTGCAAGACCTTGATTTCCCCTTTAGGTTTTTCTTCGATGATTTTCCTTTCCCTTTTGTGGGATAAATAAATACTCGGTAGCGACTTTATTGATTTAACCGCTACACTACCATGAGCATCTAGTTCCATAGGATGTACAAAGTGTGCTAGCTCCTCGTCAATGAACTACAATATATAATTACATTCAATAGTTTTATAGAGTATACTATCTTTATAGGACACCATATTCAAAAAGAGATCCTTATATGCAAACACATCCAGTAGATACTAGAGGAGGAACATGCTAGGGAAGAAGGTGTAGTGAATGTATTATCGATATATAACCGTATAGTTGCTATTAGGAGAGAGACCATAACTAGGCTCAAGTTTCAGGAAGTCACTTATAAAAGGATCACTCTACAAGCAATATTAGAAGAGGCTCGACATATGTTGCAGTATTGGGGGAAGTAAAGGAAGAAGGAGGTTAGATATAGCCTCTGGTGATATTTTGATATTATGGTTTTTAATTTGTATGGTTTTTTTATATTATGAACATTGAGGATTAAGGTATGGTTTTGAATTTGTATGGTTAGATATAACCATGTGTATGGTCTATAGTGGATATCATTTAAAAATTACTTATAACGCATAATTTATTAATTGTTAAAAAGTTCTTCAAAGTTATTGTCAAGGGGTGTAAATAATATCTTATCCAAATTTTGAAATTTGACCCATTTTTAACTATCTAATGATGAAACACATATCCAAGCCAATGTGTGGGGTTTATCTAGATATTCAAATCAAAATTTTAATAGGGATATATCTAGACATTACTATTTTTGTTAAAGATGGAATGTCTCTTTGATGAAGTGATTTTGTTGTAAAATATGTACGTCTAAATTTTAATTTTAAGACGCTATGAACAATATTTTTCAAGTTTCCACCATGTTATCTTCTCCCAGGTCCCTGGAGAAATGTCAATAATGCCCTCTATTTTTGAAGATACATCTCCGAACACACAATTTCTTCATTTTACCTAAATTAAATTTGGAGATGCATCTATGAACACTACAATGAAAAAGGGATACCATAACGGTTGGAAAAGGGATACTGTGATACGGTGGCAGAACCGATTGTTATATACTGGTTTTGCATTTTTTGTTCGTAAATGTCGCAGTAAGCAAGATTCGCCATCATCTTTTCTTTTATCCAACAAAGGAAAGAGTGAAAAGAACAGAAAAAGACCTTTTCGAGAGTTTTCTGAGTAAGGGGTAGATTATGGAAAGGGAAGGTGTTAGCACCCTTTCCATCTGTGGTTTTCCATGGGCTCTTAGAGGTTTGCTCATTTTGAAATACCTTTGTGCTTTGTGTGTTTGAAAATGTTTTGAAAAACGCCTTAGTACGACGAAATTTGTAATGTTTCTCGGGATAGTAGATAACGTATACAAAGTGTTTGAAAAATGTCTTTTGGAAATGTAGTATTTGTGTGTAAGTGCAAAAAAGTTTTTTTGAGCAAACTTCAAACCAGCTATCTACTTTGTTACTCGAAAAGGGTCATTCTTTTCCTCTTTTCATTTAGACAATGTTATCCTACTATTAGTGAGTAGGTAGCCTTATCGTTAGATGTTGAGCGACAATCGAAGGGACATTTTACAGTCATGAAGGCAACATGTAGAGACACTTTAGCAATTTTGTTTAGGGACTATATCATTTACTGAAAGGCAACACTGTAAGGGTCATGGAGGAACTATGATCTTTTTTATTTTTGCGGGTCTTTGCTAAAGCGTCCCCATTCTCGAGGAACGTGACTGTTTTTCCGAAAGGCAACCGAAGCGGGGATACCCTAGAGGTGCATATGTGTCGGGATTCAGTTATTTTTGTCTTTTTATTAAGTTAGCTAACATTTTAATTTACAGTCTTTCCATACATGCTTATTTACTAATAGTAATATAGAAAAATAAAACAGTAGAGGTGCGGAAAATAAAATGCAGAAAAAGTAAATCCTAAACTATTACACGGCTTTGGGAGAGATACAATATAAGTGCATGAAATAAAATGCGGAATTTTAAATCTAAGACTATTGCTTCCATGGGCAGTTACAATACTTACATAAAATGCTAGAACAAAAATAAACGCGTGCAAAATTTGAAATAACATCTAAAAATATCCTAAGAAATAAAAATATTTTTGTCTTGTTTTCATCATGAAAAGGAAATTAAATCTAAATTAAGTCCTAGATTCTAATTTGTTTTAAGTTAAGAAAATGGTTAAAATTTAATTAATCAATTAATTAAGAAATTAATTATTTAATTAACAATATCTAAGCCTAATTTTTGTGATTTTTTTGATTTAATGTTAATTAAAAAGATAAAAAGTCCAATAAGAAAAATAAAGAAAAGAACAAAAGCAAAATAAGAATACAAAGAGGCATCCTTCGATTGGGGTGAAGAAGGGGGGTTTCGATCCAAAGGGGAAGTTGCCTTTCGACCCAGGCGTTAGACTCCTTTGATTTGCCTTTCTTTTGCTTCCTTTCGATTGAGTTTAGGAGTTGGTGTGAACAACCTTCGATTTCCACCTTTTTTGCTTCCTTCGATTGGCCTATGAAGCAGCATAGACCAACAGAGCAGCATAAGGGCAGATCCTTCGTTCATAACCTTTTTGTATTTTGTTTGAGTCTGTACAGGTTAGTTGGACAAGAAGAACAGACAAACCAAGAAAAAATACAGAAATGAAGAAAATGAATAAAAGGCCATTTATATGTTATGCTAAAATGAAAGATGCAAGGTCAGGAAGACCTACCTTGCTTGAAACTGGAATTTGCGCGTGGGCTGAGGTTGTTAGGTGCTTCGATTTGACACTCCTAGGTGTGGAGACACTTGCTTAGAAGCTGGCGTGGACTCCTGGATGTATCAAGAATAAGGATTTGGTCTTCGTTTGGGCTGAAGGTGCCTGCAAAAAAAAGTGTTTCGATTTGACCCTCTTGGGGTTTCTATGAGCAATATGGTAGCATGGTCTGTTAGTGTGCAAAAGTATCTGTGTGTGCAGTATGTATGCGTGTTCGTCCCCTTATGTCCTCTCTTTCGTTCCCTGATACTATGTCCTTGATCTTGTATTTATAGGAGTGTGCTGGCGCATAGTAATGGTAAGAGACAACCATTTAAACAGACCCTTAAAGCCACGAGACAAGAATCAGACAAATTAAAAGTATTCCTTTTTGAAATATTTATGTCTCTTTGGAAATCTTGGATGAACCTGGACACTTGACTCCTTCAAACACCCTCTAGCGTTTCTCTTCGATTGACCTATGAGTTACCTCATTCGAATGGACTTCTTATGCACCCTTCGAATGGGCCTTCAGAATGTATCTTCGAATGGACTTCTTATGCATCCTTTGAATGAGCCTTCTGAATGCATCTTTGAATGGACTTCTTATGCACCCTTCGAATGGGCCTTTTAAATGCATCTTTGAATAGACTTCTTATGCACCCTCCAAATGGGCCTTCTGAATGCATCTTCGAATGGACATTTACATGTTCTTCAAATGGGCCTTCTGAATGCATCTTCGAATGGACCTTTACATGTTCTTCGAATGTGTCATTGTTACTTCCTTCGAATGGCTTTCTTTTCCAGCTTCAAAGTCCAATTCGAGTATATTCAGAACATTCCTTATTAGACAACTTCGAACAACCCTTGGCCTTGTGATGAGTCTAAGTTCTAATTTGAAGTGTTCAGAACTTCCTTCAGCAGAGCATCTTAGATTAAGACAAAGTCGGCACTAAAATGCCATTCAAAGGTCATTTCATTCTGATGTTCTGATTGAAGGAGACTCTGAAGTTCTAGTCGAAGGACACTCTGAAGTTCCAGTCGAAGGACCTTTGAAGTTCCAATCGAAGGACCTTTGAAGTTCCATTCGAATGGCCTTTTGGAATGCCAATCGAAAGACACTGTTACCATGCCAATCGAAAGGTACTATGTAGATGCCAATTGAAAGACACTGTTACCATGCCAATCGAAAGATACTTTTTAAAATGTCAATCGAAAGGCCTTGTTAATAGGCTAATCGAAGGATGTTGTTGACCGCTCGAAAACTTTATTCTGCTCTCTTCGATTTCCTTCAGTTGGGACTAATCGAAGTAACATTAAAATGCCAATTGAAGACGTCTTTGTTCAGATGCCAATCGAAAGACATTGTGTTGATATGCCTTCGAAGTACACCCCATCAAAGGACACTTTGACCAACTTCAAAATTTGTTATTTTTTCTTCAAGTAAGTGTTTGTAACAACCCCTGTAAGAGAAGATCTTGTAAAATGAGAGGGAAAATTTTGGGGTACAACAATTTCCCCTGTTCAATCTTCTTAAACCTGAAGATGTAGATTGGCTTGTCTGCCTTTCGTGATCTGAAGGTAGAAGATGATTGAACACTAGAGTGCCTATAAATTTGCACTCATCTGAAGTGATATTGTTGGTGAATAATATCGGGAACAGATTCCATTTGGAAAAGATGACATAAGACCATCGGAGATGGGCTTAAAGATGCCACCCACAGAACATGACGGAAAGCTGTCAGAGATGGGCTTAAAGATGCCATCCAGAAGACTATTGATTTCGTGAGATATTCCTTTGTGGGAATCCCTATTCCTGTTGTTGAGGAGGACTCTACTGAGGAATGTTGATCTTTGTCTTGGGAAATAGAGTTTAGGAGCTTCAGTTGTCCTTTACTCTATTGGGGGGAGTCATCTCTTGACTGAAGAGACGGAAGTGGACTGCTATCTAGTCAGGATCCAGACTTCACAGTGATTTACTAGGGAAATGAGATTAAACTGTTAATAAATCAGCAATGAATTCATGGTCGATTCGAACTGAACCAGCGGAGGTCTTGAATTAACTTTGACTGGATAAGAATCAGAAAAATCTTAGGGTCGATTTAACTGAACCAATAAAGGTTTACCAGAAAAGAATCAGTAACAAATCAATGGTCGACTCTAACTGAACCAACAGACGCCTTGGATTAACTTTAAATGGATAAGAATCAGAAAAATATTAGGATCGACTTAACTGAACCAGTAAATGTCTACAGGAAAAGAATCAGTAACAAATCAATAGTCGGTTTGAACTGAACCAACAGAGGCCTTGGATTATCTTCAACTGGAATAAGAATCAGAGAGATCTTAGTGTTGATTTGACTAAACCAGAGAAGGTCTTGGATTAACTTTGACTGGATAAGAATCAGGAAAATCTTAGGATCTATTTAACTGAACCAGACAAAAGTCTTGGAATATCTTCAACTAGAATAAGAATCAGAGAGATCTTAGTCTCGATCTGACTGAACCAGAGAAGGTCTTGGATTAACTTTGACTGGATAAGAATCAGAAAAATCTTAGGATCAATTTAACTGAACCAGACAAAAGTCTTGGAATGTCTTCAACTAGAATAAGAATCAGAGATATCTTAGTGTCGATCTGACTGAACCAAAGAAGGTCTTGTGAGGCATCTTCCTGAGGAAACTGCTGAAACAACCCTTCATTAGACGTAGTTTTCGAGAGGACTACCAGGTCACACAAGTAATCAATGGTGTTTGTTGACTTGATCTTGTCCATAAAAAAAGGTAAGGAGTTAGTCGCATGCAATTTCATGATGTATGAAATGCATTGTGATGATGTTCTAAAAATAAATGAGATTGTGTTGTATGCAATATGTACGCGCATGCCATGATGTATGAATATGGGATGCTATTGAGTTGTTCTAGTCTGGGAAAATAAATCCCGGACTACTGTTGGAGAGTACAAGGGGGATGAATCCTTCATTTCAGCTGGGGATGATGAATGGAGATGATTTGCCAGGGATTTCCTCTTTCTTCTTGGGGATATTCTGCTGGGGATTGATTTTTCTTGAGAATTGATTCATCTTGAGAATAACTCTATGGAGAGAGATGCTTGTTGGAAGATTCTTCCGATGTAGAGAAATAAACTCTTTTGGGAAATGAGCTTCCGTAGTTTGAGAAATAAACTCTACCCGGGAGGTGGTTTTATAAACCGTTTGCAATTATAAAGCTCGATTGGGGAACACAGATTTTAGCTCTTGGCTGGAGGAAGTTTATTGGAGGAGATAATTCCTGCCTGGGGATGAAGAGGGAAAGACTCTGGTTGTTTCTGCTATGTGGGGAACATAGATGTCACAGACATATGCCTGAACTATTTCTTTTTGAGACCCAGGAGTAAGTGTCAGAATGGCATCCGTCTCTGGATCGGATCTGCACCGCTTCTAGAAGATAATCTGAATAAGTATCAGGATGATATCCGTCTTTGGATCATACTTGCACCGTTTCTAGATGAGAATCTGGAGTAAGTGTCAAGATGACATCCTTATTTGGATCATACCTGAACCGTTTCTAGATGATGTGTTTGAAATAAGTGTCAGAATGACATCCGTCTCTGGATCGTATCTGCACTGTACTAGGAGAGAATCTGGAGTAGGTGTCAGGATGACATTCGTTTCTGGATCAGACCTGAACCATTTCTAGATGATAATCTGAATACGTATTAGGATAATATCCTTCTTTGGATCGTACCTGCGCCGTTTCTAGATGAGAATCTGGAGTAAGTGTCAGGATGACATTCGTCTTTGGATCGTACCTGAACCGTTTCTAGATGATGTGTTTGAAATAAGTGTCAGAATGACATCTGTCTCTAGATCGTATCTGCATTGTACTAGGAGAGAATCTGGAGTAGGTGTCAGGATGACATCCTTTTCTGGATCGGACCTGAACCATTTTTAGATGATAATCTGCTTTATTCAGAATGTTTCCGTTGGGAATTCTTGTTTTGTTGTTTTGAGAAGAAATCCGTTAAGGAACATTGATTTTGCTTTATTGTATGTGATTCGTTGTTGGAATTCATGTCTAATTCCCCAAGTGATTCAGATGGAGATCTGCCCCTGGCTATTTGGCATTTTTGAGAGATTCCTTGAATCTTGACTTGACTGCCCCAGATGATGGACAATGATCATGTCGTGCCCCTTGGTTGAAAGTTTTTTTCCACTTGAGGTGATCCTTTTTATTGAGAAGGTTTTTGTTCACTAGATATTCGTCATGCAAATTTCTCTATTGTCGAACAGATAACTATATGCAAACAACGATATTCAAATAATGCAAGGTTTATGCTTGTCTTGAAGTTTTTTAAAATTCATTTTTTAGTAAAACAAATTTTGTAAGAGAGTGATATCAACTCAGGATTTATAGCAAGTCCTACAGGAGTTAGGATACCTTTTGTAACAGTATGCTTCCGAACTAACCTATGCTTCAGTTAGGACTTTTAAGAGTTTTAGCGTGGCCTGGTTCACAGTATAAGAAACAAAGGATAAAGGCACAAAATTAATTTGTATCCACCCATTCTTCGTGATGTTCTTCAGTCCAATGCTCAGTTAATTGTGAATTTTGAATCCTAGTTAAGTTTTGGAATGTCCTGGATGTTCCAGTGATGGTTCAGAGATTGAACGTTTGTTTGAAAAGGTAGTCATTTTGTAACCTTTTCTTTTTGTTGATGATTTGTAGGACCTCTTTCTTTTTTGATTTTTCTATCCTTGTCTTTTGCCTAAACTGTTTCTTTTGTGATTACAGCCAGCGGGATTCCCATGTTTTTTTCTTAAGTCTCCTTCATAGGTTTTGACTTAACGGGCTTTTATTTTGAGAGATAATGACTGCCTGTCTTAACGATTATGTGGAACCATCACCGTCTTTTGATTTGGAAGGACATCTTCGATGCCATTCATTGTGTACAAAGCGGAAGATTTGCGGCTGAATGCGCGTCTGAATTAACTGAGAAAACTACCCTGCCCCAGGTTATGATTAAGGGTTTTAATTTGTGTGAAAACAAAAACTCTTACTTCTTTGACTCAAAGGGGTTGACTAGGGATTATCTTCCTTATAACTCCGTTGTTTGGGATTTGAAATAACACCTGTACATCATCAGCAAGGTCTGTTAAAAAGCACACTGTATGGATTGTGGTATCGTTTTCATCATCCTCCCTCTAAAGGCTTATAGCTTTTTTAATCGAAAGTCGAATATCACGTAAAGGAAGCAAGAAAACAGTTTAAATAAAATGACAATGAAATCATTCAAGACAAACATATGCGATGCAGTAATGGGAAAACCAAAGTTCGGCGTAACAGTAATTGTTTGAACAACAAATAAAATTACAAATGAAAAATAAAAAATGAACTAGACGATGTCAATGATTTAGCCTAGGAGCAGTGATCACTTTGTGAGTCTCTGGAGGGTCGAATTCAATCTCTTTAGTGTCAATCATATCCTTAATTTTGTTCTTCAGAGCCCAGCAGCCATTGGTATCATGTCTAGGACTATCAGAATGGTATGTACACCTTTCGTCGAGGTGGTAACTAGGAGCAGAAGTATTAGGATTTCGCAGAGGAGCCTTTAACGTAATTAACCCTGATTTCAACATGTGTTATAACGCTTGAGCTAGTGACATGTTGATTCTGGTAAACTGTGTCTTAGGCGTGACCTCTTTATGTCGGTTCCCCTGTTAGTGTCGTTGCATAGGTGTAGAGTTAGATATTAGTATTGCCCCCATAGATTGATTGTGGTCGTCGGCCTTATTGCGACCCTTCTGGCCATACACAGCATTGGCTTCCCTCTTACCAGCAAATGGCTTCTTCTCAGCATTAGAAGATGTATCCATTGGGATCTTCCCACTCTTATAGCATTTTCGATCCTTTCCCTAGTCAGAACCATTTCTGTGAACCCAGATGAGGAACTCCCAATCAGCAAATTGAAGAAGGGGCCTGTCAGAGTGCCCATGAACATGTCTACAATTTTACGATCATTCAGAGGAGGCTGTACCCTTCCAGCTAGATCCCTACATTTTTGCACATATTCCTTAAACCCTTCTCTTGAGCTCATGGACATATTCTGCAGTTTCACTCAAGTTGGTGCCAAGTCAGCATTGTATTCGTAATGCTTGTAGAAAGCAGCAGCCAAGTCTTCTCAGATATGGATGTCAGTTCCTTCTAGTTGATAGAACCAATCCAGTTGAGTGCCAGCCAAACTTTCTTAGAAGAAGTGGACCAATAATTTCCGGTCAGCAGTGTGAGGATGGATCTTTCTGACATATGACCTCAAGTGGAACTTAGGGTAGAAGACACCGTCATACTTAGAAAACGTGGGGACCTTGAATTTTGGTGGGATGACCACCCCTGGAACCAAACCTAACTCTTCGAAATCCATATTTGGCACCCTTTGAATCTCCATGGCATTGAGTCGATCCTCCAGTTATTTGTATTTATCGTCAACAGGAGGATATTGCTCCTCAAAGTAGTCAGGTTCATCTTCTTCATACGTTGTATTGTTGTCTTCTTCCTCTGATTCCTCATCATCTTCCTCTTGATTATCCCCTCTCTTTGATGAGGTTGCGAAATCTAGAGCTCGATTAGCTGGTCTTCTTCTTCCTACACTCAAAACACGAATTGGTTTCTTAGCCTTCTTAGCCTTCTTTTTGACGATCAGAGCTTTCAGGTCTTCTTACCCCTGGGTCAGAGTCAGGAACATTTGTTGGAATTGAGCATTTTGAGCTTGAAGGTCTTTGATTGTTTGTTCAAGAGCCATTTCTTTACTTGCTGAAATAAACAACGAAGAAGATGAGAACCCTTCTTTGAAACCTGTTTATGCAATGACATATATGATATACGTATACAATGTTTTCAAGGATCCCGCGGGGTAAACAAGAAAATGTCAGAAGCTAAAATTTGCGGCTTTGATTGAAGAACTTCGTATAGTTGAAGGTTCTTTTGCAAGAGTCAATCTCACCATATCAAGTGGGTCATAGCCCCTGACTCGAGTTGTTGAGTTTTGATCTTCCGACGATATTGGCTAAAGGAAAATAAATCCCCTTTGCCCCTTGCTAGACATTTGATTTACCATAACCTGCATCACAAACCCTTGAGATCCTTGAAATGGTTAAGGAAATGTGTGGCATGATGTTATGATGTGTATGCTATGTGTTAAGCAAAGTGTAAGGT
This sequence comes from Vicia faba, assembly GCA_948472305.1. Classification (NCBI taxonomy): domain Eukaryota; kingdom Viridiplantae; phylum Streptophyta; class Magnoliopsida; order Fabales; family Fabaceae; genus Vicia; species Vicia faba. The sequence continues at coordinate 388,716,446 of OX451740.1, read as the reverse complement.
GATGTAAGCTAGTAAACCCTGCAAGAAATCCAGGTTATTGGATAATGACTGTAAACAAATCCTGCAAGGAAATCATGTTGTCAGATGATAAAACTCTGCAAGTAGTTCAATTTGAAAGCAAACAAGTCACATAATCAGCCTTAGGTTTAGGCTTTCATGGATTCCATAGGTAAGTACCCTCTTGAAGTTTAGTTTCCTCAACCTGTCTTAGAAATAGTAACCGGGTTCTAAGGAGTCTCAATATTGTTAGAACAAGATTGGTTCTGATCATATCTCAGAGTTTTGATGATAACAATAAAATATATTTTATATAATTGATACTCTGATGAGCATATTTATTTGTTTCAGATAATGTTCTGACTGAGGTATTTTCCTAGATGAAAATCATTTTGACGTGCTGAGCTGAAAATAAATGAAGAAGTTCTTTGATGAAAGAACTATTTGTTTAAGCGCAAGTTCTGATGCTGACTCTGATAAGAAACTATTTAATGCATCTTCTAAAGCTTAGCAAGTTTCCATGTAAACCATGTTCAGAAGTATTCTGCAAGCAAGCGCTGATAAGAATATTTGCAAGCATATTCTGAAGCAAGACGTGAAGCTAGTTCTGAAAGAATAAAGAAGCTAACAAGTCTTATCAAGTTTCAGGAACATGCTCTGACAAGTGCCGTTTGTTCATTTAATGAAAAGACGGCTACATGCACTCAAGTGTATACGCTAGTTCATTGGAAAATGCAATACTTCAAGCAAACACGCAAACATTAATAGCTCTCCACTTTTGAAGGAAACAACGATTGTTTTCTTCATGCTATAAATAGAAGATCATTTATTGCAAGCCAAAAACCAAAACTACGTGAAAATATTTTGCTGCTCACAAATTATTTTACAAACACTTTGTGCAAAACTAATCTTAGTGAAAAATCAGAGTTTGTGATATAGCTTTCTAAGAAGCAATTTGTTTCACTATCTGTAAAGATTTAATTCTTGTAATTGTTCCTTGAGAGACCAAGCTTGGTCAGATTTCTCAAGAAGGCTAGGACTAGTTTGAGTCTTAGTGGTGTTAGTCACTTGTAAGTTTACTTGTGCTTTGAATTGTTAGTCACAGCAGTTTGGTTGTGTGATTGTAATATGTTTGATTATAGTGAATTAAGTCCTTGTTGAGAATGCGAAATCACCTTGGCGGGTGGACTGGAGTAGTTTGAGTTCAAATGAACCAGGATAAAAATAACTGTGTATTTCCATTATTGTTGAGCCTTTAAGAAAAAGAAAAAGAGACACTTATTTAACCCCCCCCCCCCTCTAAGTGTTTTCTCACCCTTTAATTGGTATCAGAGCTTGACTCTAAGCGCAAACACTTAACCGTGTCAGGAAAAGATCCAGAAAGAAAACACAATGGCAACTGAACAAAACAATAATAACTACACCAAACCTCCAGTGTTTGATGGAGAAGATTTTGATTATTGGAAAGATAAACTAGAAAGTTTCTTTCTAGGTCATGATAGTGATTTATGGGATATAATCTTGGATGGTTACACTCATCCTATAGACTCAGAAGGAAACAAGATTGATATAAAAAATATGGATAGACAACAAAAAGCTGATTTCAAAAATCACCATAGAGCTAGAAATATTTTTCTAAATGCTATCTCTAAAATGGAATATGAGAATATCACAAATAGAGATACAACACATGATATGTTTGAGTCTCTCAAAATGACTCATGAAGGAAACACTCAAGTGAAGGAGTCTAAAGCTCTGGCTCTCATCCAGAAGTATGAAGCCTTCAAAGTAGAAGAAAGTGAATCTATAGAAGCTATTTTCTCAAGGTTCCAAACTCTGATCGCTGGCCTGGGAGTTCTGAATAAGAGATACACTAAGGCAGACCACGTTAAGAAGATCATTAGAAGTTTACCCAGAAGATGGGAACCTATGGTCACTGCTTTCAAAGTATCAAAAGATCTGAACAACGTGTCTCTTGAAGAACTCATCAGTGCTTTAATAAGTCATGAGATAGAACTTGATGAGCACGAGCCTCAGAAGAAATGTGATTCTGTTGTGTTAGAACATAGTTTGATTCTACAACCCTTAATTAGAGTTTTGATGATAACAAAATACAAAGAATAAATAAATTGTAAGATTTATATATAAGACAAATATGCTTCTTAAAATTATGTTTTGTATATACAGAAGTTTTGATGGAATCAGCATCAGCATTAGAAGCATCAGAAGATCAGTAACATGTGCTACACGCTGAAGCTACCAGATCATACGCTGAAGCTTGATGACCAGAATCTGCGCATAAACATATACACTCTGACTCTGATCAAAGATCCTTACCAAGTCATCAGCACTCTGAAGCGTTATCATAAGTTAAAGCAAAGAACACTCTAAAGCGTTACCATAAGCAAAGAAGACTCTGAAGCGTTATTAAGTATTCAAGACAGAAATAATTGCTAACGGCTTTATTCAGACAAGATCTTCTTCAAAAGGAAAGTGCGTTATTATCAGTAAAAGTGCTTTATGGACAACGTATCTTTGCCTTGGCTATATAAACAAGTCTGCTTGAGAAAAGACACACGCATGCACTCACATAATTTGCCAAGCCTTCAAAACACGCTTACTCAAACGCTTTAGTAAATTCAGTTTATTCCAAGCTTAAATTGTGTAATTATCACAGTTGTGATATATTGTTTTGTTAGAAAACATCAACACATCATTGTTCAAATTATTTGTAAAAGATTTCCTTGAGATAAACTGGTTTGTGGTTATACTCAAGAAGGCTTTAATAGTTGTTAAAGTAGCTGTTGTAATCCTTTGAATATAGTGGATTAAGACCTCGTTGGAGAGAGGAGAAATCACCTTGACGGGTGGACTGGAGTAGTTTGAGATCAAACGAACCAGGATAAAAGTATTGTGTTGTCTAAGCATTTGTTTTAAGTTTTACAATTCAACCCCCCTTCTTGTGTTTTTCACATCTTCAATTGGCATCAGAGCGCCTGGTTCTGAGCTTATAACACTTAACTGTGTCAGTACAAGATCCAGCGTCAGAAAAACACAATGGTAGGACCAAGTCAAAACATCAGCAATGACAACAATGAAGAGAGAGACAGATTCAATGGCAAACCTCCAATATTTGATGGAGAGAACTTTGACTACTGGAAAGACAGAATTGAGAGTTTCTTTCTGGCCCATGATGCTGATCTGTGGGACATGGTGACTGATGGATACACGCACCCAGTGGATGGAAGTGGTCAGAAGATTGACAGGAAAACAATGTCTGATCAGCAAAAGCGTGAGTTCAGAAATCATCATAAGGCCAGAACAATTCTTCTCAGCGCCATCTCTTATTCAGAGTATGAGAAGATATCCAACAGAGACACTGCAAAAAATATGTTTGACTCTCTGAGAATGACGCATAAAGGCAACATTCAAGTCAAAGAAACCAAAGCCCTTGCACTCATTCAGAAGTATGAGGCATTCAAGATGGAAGAGAGTGAATCAATAGAACCTATGTTTTCAAGATTTCAAATTCTTGTTGCTGGTCTAAAAGTTCTTGACAAAGGGTATTCTACTGCTGATCACGTTAAGAAGATCATCAGAAGCTTGCCAAAACAATGAAGGCCAATGGTCACAGCGCTTAAGCTAGCCAGGGATCTCAACAAAATCTCTCTGGAGGAACTTGTCAGCTCCCTCAAAAGTCACGAGATAGAGCTAGAAGCAGATGAACCTCAAAAGAAAGGTAAGCCATTAGCTTTAAAATCTAACAGAAAATCTGACTCCAAAGTTTTGCAGGCTGTGGAAGAAACCTCTGATGGGTCCTCATCAGAAGAAGATGAATTGTCTCTCCTCTCCAAAAGGGTGAACCAATTTTGGAAGTAGAGGCAAAGGAAGTTCAGGAATCCCAGAAGATCAGAAAATCAGAATGAATCTTTCTCCAGATACAGAAGGTCAGAATCCTCCTCTGGACACAGAAGATCTGAAGGTTCTTCAGGAAACAGAAAGCCAAACAACAAATACATCATCTGCTATGAATGTAACGAGCAAGGGCACTACAAAAGTGATTGCCCAAAGCTTCAGAAGGAAAATCCCAAAAAGAAGTTTGGCAAGGAAAAGAAGAAAAGTCTCATGGCTACATGGGATGATTCTGACACATCTAAAGCTGACTCAGAATCAGATGATGAAAGAGAAAACATAGCTCTCATGGCAAACATAACAGAAGACAGTGAAGCTTCTGAGTCAGAATCTGAATCAGATACAGAAGAGGTATTCCCTGACTTTACTATAAACTTTACTAAGGCTGAACTAGCTGAAAGCCTTAATGAAATTCTGGAAAGATATCAGCAGATCAGAGTCAAATTCAGAAACCTGAAAAGGAATCTTGCTTCTGACTCTGATAAGACTGAGAGTCTCAAATTGGAGAATTCTGAGTTGAAAGATAAAATTTCAAAATTAGAAAACCAATTGCAAAACTCTCAGAAGGAAACAATCCCTGAAACTCCCAGCAATGCTGATGAGATCATCAAGGAGTATGATCACAGCTTTCAGAAGTTTCTAGCTAAAAACATAGACAGAAGCAAAATGGCTTCAATGATCTATGGAGTTAGCAGAAATGGCAGAAAAGGGATAGGATATCAAGGTAAGGTACCTACACCAAAAAATGCCATGGATTTTGTTATAAAACGTACTCCACTTGATTCACACTTTATATATGGGCACACACATGACATAAAATATACAAGTAGTGATTACTCTGTCAAACCAAAATTCAACCAGAGTTTTGGTAAAACTAACAAATCAGGACCCAAGAAAATGTGGGTACCTAAGGATAAAATAATACATGTGGCAGATATCTTTAGCAGCAAAGCAAAAACAACAATCATGGTACATGGACTCTGGCTGCTCACGACACATGATGGGAAGAAGGCATATGTTCCAAAGCCTGGAACTTAAGCCTGGAGGCCACGTAGGTTTTGGAGGCAATCAGAGAGGAAAGATCATTGGCTCTGGAATAGTAGGTAATGGAAATCTTCCCTCTATAAGTAATGTTTTACTAGTTGATGGATTAATGCATAATCTGTTATCCATAAGTCAATTAAGTTATAACGGTTATGATATAATCTTCAATCAAAATTCATGCAAAGCTGTTAGTCAGAAAGATGGGACTATCCTATTTAATGGAAGGAGGAAAAACAACATTTATAAAATAAAACTTTCTGAACTAAAAAGTCAGAATGTAAAATGTCTACTGTCTGTTAACAACGAGCAATGGATCTGGCACAGAAGATTGGGACATGTTAGTATGAGAAGAATATCTCAGATTAACAAACTCAATCTGGTCAGAGGACTTCCTAACCTGAAGTTCAATTCAGATGCTCTGTGTGAAGCATGTCAGAAAGGCAAGTTTTCTAAACCAGCTTTCAAATCCAAAAACGTTGTTTCCACCTCCAAGCCATTAGAACTTCTGCACATTGACTTATTTGGACCAGTTAAAACTGCTTCAGTCAGTGGCAAGAAGTATGGGTTAGTAATCGTAGATGACTATAGCAGATGGACATGGGTAAAGTTCTTAAGACACAAGGACGAGTCACACTCTGTGTTTGTTACCTTCTGCAACCAAGTTCAGAATGAAAAGGATCTTAGAATCGTCAAAGTCAGAAGTGATCATGGTGGAGAATTTGAAAACAAAGATTTTGAGTTATTCTTTAATGACCAAGGCATTCTGCATGATTTCTCTTGTCCTAGAATTCCCCAGCAAAATGGAGTTGTAGAACGAAAGAACAGAACATTGCAAGAAATGACCAGAACCATGATCAACGAGACTAACGTTGCTAAGATCTTATGGGCAGAGGCAATAAACACAGCGTGTTACATTTAGAATAGAATCTCCATAAGACCTATTCTAGAAAAGACTCCATATGAATTATGGAAGAACAGAAAGCCCAACATTTCCTATTTTCACCCATTTGGATGTACATGTTTTATTCTGAATACAAAAAATTATTTGAACAAGTTTGACTCTAAAGCACAAAAGTGTATTATGTTAGGATATTCTGAACGCTCAAGAGGGTACAGAGTATACAATACAGAAACACAGATTGTGGAAGAGTCAATCAGTGTTCGTTTTGATGATAAGCTTGACTCTCAAAAGTCAAAGCAGAATGAATTCCTTGCAGGTATGGAAGTTGAACTCACAGGTACTGAAGACAAGTCATCAGAAGCTCTCAACAGAGACACTCCCTCAACATCAGAAAGAGTAACTGCAAGCAATCCAGCACCTTCTGTTGATCAACTCCAGAAAAGACCATCCAGAAGCAGCATGGATCACCCAGAAGAAACAATCTTAGGAAGAAAGGAAGATCCAATCAGAACAAGATCTAGCTTCAGAAACTCTGAAAAATCCCTCATGGGACTGGTTTCTCTAATTGAACCAACAACAATTGATGAAGCACTTCTGGACAATGACTGGATTCTAGCAATGCAAGAGGAGCTAAATCAATTCACAAGAAATGACGTATGGGATCTAGTTCCTAAACCAAAAGGATTCAACGTCATTGGTACAAAATGGGTGTTCAGAAATAAACTGAACGAACAAGGTGAAGTCATCAGAAACAAAGCACGAATAGTAGCACAAGGTTATAGTCAGCAAGAGGGGATAGACTATACAGAAACCTTTGCTCCATTCGCCAGGTTAGAATCCATCAGACTCTTAATTTCATTTGTTGTTAATAAAGGCATCACTATGTATCAGATGGATGTTAAAAGTGCATTCTTAAATGGCTATATAGAAGAAGAGGTATATGTGCACCAACCCCCTGGTTTTGAAAGTTCCAAAAATCCAGAATATGTTTTCAAACTAAAGAAGTCACTCTATGGTCTGAAACAAGCTCCCAGAGCTTGGTATGAAAGACTAAGTAACTTCCCGCTAGAAAAGGAATTCACCAGAGGGAAAGTGGACACAATCTTGTTCTGTAAGACAGTTAAGAATGACATTTTAGTATGTCAGATTTATGTTGATGACATCTGTGATCGGTGGATCTGGAACTGACTGTTTAACGCTGGTTCGCGAAAAGTCGCGGAAGCAAGAGTCGCCACCGTCTTTTATTTTCTCCAAATGGAAAGGACAAAAGCACAGAAAAATTCCTTATAGAGATTGCTCTCGGTTCGGGAGGTAGGTTATAGAAAGGGAAGGTGTTAGCACCCTTTCTATCCATGGTTATCCATGGGCTCTTAGATACTTTCTCATTGTGTTTTCAAAATGGTTTGTTTGCTTTTCAACTGCGGGTTTAAAAAGTTTCTTTGAAAATTCCAGTTCGACTCTTGTATCGGTCCTCAAGAGTGTTTGAAAAATTGCTTTCGAAAGCTTTTCGAAAATGTGTTGGTGTGAAAAGTATTTTTTGAATTTGTTTTGAAATTAGAGAAAGTATCTAGAGTCGTCTACCTACCCTAAGGAATTTGTCTGTGTAGATGTCCTTTAAAGTAGTGCCATCCCACCATTGAGAGGTAGGTAGCACCATTGTTGGAGGTGTTCGGGTCAATTCGAGGTTCGGGACATGGTGATCACCAGAGCAATAGGAAGACATCTTAGAAGCTACCCTCATGCCAGGTTCCCGGATCATGAGGACTTACTAAGACATCCTCTACTCGACGATCACCTTTCGAGGCAAGGCAACAGTGAGGCGTACCCTAAGGGTGGTGTGTGATTTGTGTGTCGTTTTCAGATATTTTGTCTTTTGTCATGTCATGGATGATCTACGCGTTATTTTTATTTTGTCATTCATTCTTGCATGCCATTATTAACAGTTAAAAAAGTGCGAGGAATAAAAGTTCCTAAACTATTACAAAGGCGCGGGTCCACATCGCCAAATTTAATCCAGGACCCGATTTGACAGAAAGTAAATAAAGTGCGAGAAATAAAATGTCCGAGTTTACAAGGCTTTGGGAGAATTACATTAATATTATAAGAAATAAAATAAAATGCGCGAATTGGAATTAAAATTGAAAGTGAGGGCGTTGGACCCTTTTTAATGAAATTAAATTATGATTATTAAATTAATGAAATTAAAATGAAAAAGAAATTATTTTTGAGGTTTTTTGTATTTATGGTTTTTTATGAGAATTTAATGAAATTAAAACCTAATTCTAGTTTTATTTATTTATTAAGGAAATATGAAAATTATCTAAAGTTAAACCTAATTAATTAATGCGATTTGATTTATAAAAATAAATAATTAATTATTAGTGAAAAGAAAAGAAAAAGGATAAAAATTGATTAAAACCCTAATTCTACAAATTTTGATTTATTAAGAAAAAGATACTAAAATTAAACCTAATTTAAAAAAAGCTAAATTAATTAATGATATTTACTTACAAAAATATTAATTAAATAAATATATTTTGATTTTTATGACTTTTCTGATTTTTTGTTATTTTTATATTTGATGAAAATAAATTAATTGAAGAATTTAAAGGAAATTAATTAAATCAAATAAAAATAGAAAATATAAGAGAATAGCAAACCTTGGGGGGGGGGGGGGGGGGGGGGGGTTCTGTCCCCAATTGGAGGTGTAATTGTAGTAATTAGGCCCACTTTTTTAAGGCCTCAGTTGACCTTTCCTGGGAAGCATGTGCGTGTACTGACTGATGCCTATCATGTTCTTCACATCTGGTCCCTTGGATAGTGGTTACAGGCCATGTGGCATGCTGGATATGAAGCTATAGGATAGGCCTTCAAACAAAGTGCTGCATGGAATCACGTTAGGAAAAAATATTGAAAGAATGTGGGGGACCTGGGATTCGAACCCAGGTCCCAGGGATTACCACTACTATGCTTTGCCACTGAAGCTCTTGACGTGCTTTGACTATATAATGGCAAATAATTAATAAGAGATAAAACTTGGTTAGTGGCCTAGAAACAATAAAAACGCGCGTTATTTTCAAATCACCCTATCATATCCTGCCATATAATCATCTTCTTCCTTGTTGCGTTTTCCCTGAAAATATAAAAGAAGTTAGCGGGGGTTTTAAACCCCCCCAAAATATGCATCTTCCAATAATAGCGAATAGGCCATAGTGCTATATAAATTAGGCGCGAGCATTGCATTAGAATCGTCCAAGCTTTCTGAATTCAACCATGGTATTGAGGTGTCTCAATTTTACAGTATGTGAAAGTTCCCAAATTGAAACTTGAAGAACCCTAGCTGGCTTTAATGGTGAAATCACGCACAATACATAAAAACTCAATTAAATTATCTGGTTAGCTTCAGAAAGGTCTAATTAGCATAAATCCATAAATAAAATGCAATGAGAATGCCTAAGAATCGAAACACGAATATGCATATTATATGAGAAATTCTGAGTTCTGTATACCGATTCAAGGTGTTATGCACGTGGAAAACTATCCAGTCAGACTCAGTAATATCTTAGGAAGGCGATGGAATGAGTTTCTTGCCTTGAAAAGCCTTGCAAATGTGTTTTCAGTTCTTGAATTTTTTGACAAAAGTGCAAGTTTGATTATGCTTTTCTGGCGCAGCTTTGTGGTTCCTGGCATTAGGGTTTGCATTAGGCTTATGTATAGAATGATTAGGGTAAAAAATATGAGCCAAAGGATCAAAGCATTGATGGAATGGATATTGGATTTTCATGGCAAATATTTTCAATCTTTTTCATGCTATTTTGGTTCCAATCATGTCCAAACACATGGATTCTTTCTAAATCAGATCATGCACGAAATCTTGATACTATTTTATGCACAAAAAGATTTAAAAACTTAGGTTTGGTATTTTTCATGTATTTTAATTAATTAAATGAATTTCTATCAATTAAAAATCCAAATAAATAAATAAAAATGATGAAAAACTTCCCTTTGGTCCAAATGGTCGTGCACATGTCTTGGATGATGGATTTTGGAAGAAAAAGAGGCCCATTAGCATTTTTAAGACATTTGAAGCAATGTTGACTTTTCAAAATATCCAAACATTTCCCAACTTCCACAAGGCATATCTTGCTCAATTTTTAAGCTTTTCTCATGTTCTTGGACATTTTGGAAAGGTCTTTGAGTCCTCTAACCAATGTATTTGGTCCCATGTCATTTTGATTTACCAATCTCAAGTTATTGGCTTTGACTTAAAGTCCCTTTTTGTTGACTTTTGAAAATGACCTATAATGTTGAAATTGATAACTTTTTGTGAGAGCATTTCTTGGACTTGAAGTGTGAAGAGGGGTTGTAGTAAATGTCTTTCTCTTCAAAATGAGCTTTTGATGGAATTTTTCTGATAATCCATGTGAAAGTTATGCCTTGGTCAAGTTACAGTTGACTTTTTCAACTGTCCAAATATGGAAACTTTTGCATCTTGAGATTTTTTGAGCCAAGCTTTCAGAATCATGATCAAGCATTGATCAAATGATGTTTGTGGCTTCAAAATGAGATGTTGACCAAAAATTTGAACTTTTGACTGCCAAATGACCATTTTGCCCCTAGAGTTGACTGTAGTGCAATTAGGGTTTTTGACTGTGCAATTTTGAACTGTAAGTATTGAAACTTGGTATGAGGATGCTTGACCATGTTTATGAGCATGTGAGACTTGATTAGACCCTTGGAAACCTCAACTTCTTTGTCAGAACCAAAACCCTAATTTTGACTGTTAGGAGGCCCTTGAACTGTGCAACCCTTGGGGAGATTTTGAAGCTTTGACTTGGCAAATCTTGAAGAATATGGGAGGGCAAATTTTGGGGTACAACAGTTGCCCCTGTTCAATCTTCTTAGACCTGAGGATGCAGATTGGCTGACGTGCCTTTCGTAATCCGAAGGTGGAAGATGATTGAACACTAGAGTGCCCAGAAATTTGCGCTCACATAGTAGCAGTGTGATGGTGGGGAATGGGCTTACAGATGCCATTTGGATATTGATGAATAGGATGATGGGCTTATAGATGCCATGCTAAGAGGTGATGGATAGGTGGATGGGCTTATAGATGCCATCTGGATGTTGATCGCGTAAGAGATTCCTTAGCGAGAACTTGCGTACCTGCAAAAGAAAAAATGATTACCTGACCCGTTACAGGAGCTGGTCTTCAAATTCTTTGTATAGATGTGTCCTGACTGGTTACAGGAGCTGAATCTGGAGCTTCAAACGGTGATGAATGAACCAGGGATAGTTACTACCTCAACAGGAATGGTGAGAGAACCTTGGATGACTTCAACCTCAACAGTAATCATTGAGAGAATCTTGGGCGACTTCGACCTCAACAGTAACGCTGAGAGAATCTGGGGACGATTACTACCTCCGCAGTAACGGGGAGAGAACCATAGGTGACTTCAACCTCAACAGTAATCATTGAGAGAATCTTGGGCGACTTCAACCTCAACAGTAATCATTGAGAGAATCTTGGGCGACTTCAACCTCAACAGTAATCATTGAGAGAATCTTGGGCGACTTCAACCTCAACAGTAATCATTGAGAGAATCTTGGACGACTTCAACCTCAACAGTAATCATTGAGAGAATCTTGGGCGATTTCAACCTCAACAGTAATCATTGAGAGAATCTTGGGCGACTTCAACCTCAACAGTAATCATTGAGAGAATCTTGGGGCGATTTCAACCTCAACAGTAATCATTGAGAGAATCTTGGGCGACTTCAACCTCAACAGTAATCATTGAGAGAATCTTGGGCGACTTCAACCTCAACAGTAATCATTGAGAGAATCTTGGGGCAATTTCAACCTCAACAGTAATCATTGAGAGAATCTTGGGCGACTTCAATCTCAACAGTAATCATTGAGAGAATCTTGGGCGACTTCAACCTCAACAGTAATCATTGAGAGAATCTTGGGCGACTTCAACCTCAACAGTAATCATTGAGAGAATCTTGGGCGACTTCAACCTCAACAGTAATCATTGAGAGAATCTTGGGCGACTTCAACCTCAACAGTAATCATTGAGAGAATCTTGGATATCTTCTACTTCAACAGTAACGCTGAGAGAATCTTGGGGCGATTACTACCTCCGCAGTAACGGGGAGAGAACCACAGGCGACTACAACCTCAACAGTAATCATTGAGAGAATCTTGAGCGACTTCAACCTCAACAGTAATCATTGGGAGAATCTTGGGCGACTTCAACCTCAACAGTAATCATTGAGAGAATCTTGGATATCTTCTACTGAGTCTTTATCAGGAAAATCTGTTAGGGGTCGATTTAACTGGACTAGAGAAGGCCTTGGACTGGATAAGAAACAGAAAAATCTTAGGGTCGATTTAACTGAACCGATCTAGGTCTTGAAATGTCTTCAACTGGATAAGAAACAGCGAGATCTTAGGGTCGATCTGACTGAACCAGAGAAGGCCTTTGACTGGATAAGAAACAATAAAATCTTAGGGTCGATTTAACTGAACCGGTCTAGGTCTTGAAATGTAGCTGAGAACTTAACTGAATTCTTCCTGAAAAGTAAAGGTCAGTCATATGCAATGCATGATATGGATCAAGCAATGATGTTCTCAACATAAATGAGATTTGTAAGATATGATGCGTATATGCATGCTATAATGTATGGAAGTGCGATGTTTATGAATGTATCTTTTTGTCTAGGAGAGTAAATCCTTGACGGGTGCCGGGAAGTCATATCCTGGGCTGATGTTTGAAGAATAGATTTTTGCTTCCGCTGGGGATGATAGTTGCAAGAATACCGGTGGGAGAAGATAACTCTGTTGGGGAATAAACTTGGCGAATGGATTACTCTGCGGGGAGGAAAGTACTCTGACGATCTTGCTGGGAAGCACTACTCTGTGGGGAGAGAGATACTTTGCTGAGTTGTTGATAATAACTTGCTGGGGATACCCTTGTTGTGTTGGAAGTGTTGATAGACTTCGCTGGGGATAAGAAGACTTTGTCAAGGACGATCTTTCCGTGGCTTTTGGCTGAGGATAACCCAGTTATATCCTGGTACGGAAATAATTCTTTGAATAAAGTCGGGAGACGCGTTCGTGCTCTACGGGGATAAGCTTCCAGAATCTACTGGGGATAAGCTTACTGCTTGGGGAGATGAATTCCAACTTTCCTGGGGAAACTGGATTGGACTCTCTTGGGGAAGCTTTGAACTGTATCGGGGAAGTGACTCCGTTGAATGTTTGATATACCGCCGGGAAACAATCTTTAGGCCAAGACCGCCGAGGATGCTTGTTAAGAATACATGTACTGCTGGGGAATGTTGAGATCTGCGGGGGGGATACCCAACTTTCTTAAGTTTGATGATAGCTTCGCTTGAGGAGAGTGTACTGACTTGCTGGCTCACTCTCTGGGGAATTAAGATATACTGATTATGTTCTTCAGCCGAACGTCCCTTGATACCTTGGAGACAGAGCAATTAGATCGCTTGGACAGCTCATTATTGCCCCTGTTTCTATGGGAGGAGGCACCTGCGGGATGCTGATAGTTGTTGATGGACAAACCTTCTTCTGGTAGGCAGGTGACAAGATGGAAGGACATAGTCGTACGCTTTAATCCCTAACTTTTGCCTGGACCGCCCTTTCGGGTTTTCAGTCCAACGGGATACCCATTTTTGCCCAAGCTGCCTTTTCAGGTTTTCGACTTGCCGGGTGTACAGATTTTTTTTATTTCATCCCTTCATTTTGCCCGAACCCTTTTGGTTCGCCGGGAAGCCCTTATTTTTGCCTAGGTACGTCAACCTAGCGGGTCTTTGATTTTTCGTAGTATTCTTTTCGACTATGTCCGTTCTCTTAGAATGTAGGGAGTTGCCCCTGGCTGTTTGCGTTGCCATATTACCAGAAGATGTCTGATCGTGCAAAATTTGTTGCTGGAATGCCCCAAGTGACTCAAGCGGAGATTTGCCCCAGGCTATTTGGCCTTTGAGAGATTCTCCGAATCTTGATTGGATTGCCCCAGATGATGGACCATGATCATGCCATGCCCCTTGATTGGAAGTGCTTTTATTCACCAGGTATTCATCGTGCGAATTTCCCTGTTGTTCAAACAAATAGTCATATGCAAACAATGTTATATCAAAAATGCAAAGCTTACGTATGTCTTGAAGATTTTGAAAATGCATTCTTTTCATAAAACAAGTGAATGTTTGTAAAACGTGATGTCAACTCCGTATTTACCGTAAGCCTTAAGGAGTCAGGATACCTTTCGTAACAGTATGCTTTCGAACTAACCCATGCTTCAGCTAGGACTTTTGAGGGTTATAACGTGGCCTGGTTCACGGTTTAAGAAACAAAGGATAAAGGCTCAAATTTTATTTGTATCCACCCGCTCTTCGTGATGTTCTCCAAACCTAAACTCAGCTGATCATACGTTAGACCTTGTTTGAGTCCTTGTCCTGATATTCCAATGATGGTTCAGATATTGATGATTTATTTTGAATAGGCAGTCATTTTTGTCGAGGGTTTGTAAGACCTCTTTCTTTTTTGATTTTGTTATCCCTGTTTTTTTTTGCCTGAACTGTTTCTTTTGTGATTACAGTCAGCGGGATGCCCCAGTTTCGTAAGTCTCCTTCATAGGTTTTGACTTAATGGGTTTTCATTTTGAAAGATAATGACTGCCTTTTTTTCATTGATTATTCGGAACCATCACTGTCTTTTGTTTTGTAAGGACCTCTTTGGTGCCATTCGTTATGCACTTGGATCAACTGAGAGGACTACCCTGCCCCAGGTTATGATAAAGGGTTTTATTTTTTCGAAAAGAAAAACTCCTACTTCTTTGGCTCAGAGGGGTTGACGAGGGATTATCTTCCTTATAACTCCAGTGTTTAGGGATTGAAACAATGCCTGTACCTCATCAGCGGGGTCTGTTCAAAAGCATACTGTAGATCGTGGTATCGTTTTCGTCATCCTCCCTCAAGAGGCTTAGAATTTCTTAATCAAGAGTTGATCATCAGAAAAAATATGAAAACAATTTGCATATAGTGAATACGAATATATTGCTTCAAAACAGACATATGCGATGCATTAATGAAATAACATGAGTAAATGTTTGAACAAAAGAAAATTACAACTTGAACATTCGAATGAACAAAAGTCTTTTCATCTCAGGGCTTGTCACTTCAAATGGTGAGCCTTGGAGGGATGGTAGAAAAATTCTGCCTGACCATCTTGTGTGAACTCTAATGCCCCTTCATCAATCAGGTCCTGGATCTTGTTCTTCAGAGCCCAACACTCATTTGTATCATGTCCTGGACAGGCAGAGTGGTAGGCACACCTTTTATTGGGATCATAAGTAGGATGTGATGTGTTGGGATTCTGGGGATGAGCCCTTAATGTGATCAAATTCAATCTCAACAGGCGTTGTAAAGCTTGAAACAGCGACATGTTGAGCGGGGTGAATTGCCTCCTGGACTTGTCTGGCTGAAGCCGGTGAGGTTGATGCTGAATTTGTGACACTGGAGCCATTTGAGGAGCTCTCCCCTTATCTCCTCGTCTCAAAGGTGGTTGAACGATGACTGGCTTTTTACCCTTAGACGTTTGCCCCAGCTGGTTACCCTGAAGCAGTTGGTTGACGAGAACCCCAAGCTCGTCTTGTCTTTGATCTAACCCTTGAATGGCAGTCACCTGCCCCAGCATCTGGACTTTCAAGGCATCCACCTCAGCTTGCAGGTGTTTCAGCCTTTCATCCTCAGCACTGTTCTTGACTAAAGTCTCCATGAGAAGTGTCCTTAGCTCCTCCTGCCCCTTGGATAGATTCAGGAGGATTTCCTCGAACCGAGTCTCTTGAGCAAGAAGGTTCTGGTTATCTTGTTGGGAAGCCATTGCTGAAATAAACAGCGGAGATGGTAAGTGACCTGTCCAAAGGGTACCTGTCATGCAATGATATGTATGATATGCATGCAATGTTTTCAAGGACCTCGCGGGGTAAACAAGAAAATTTGTTAGAATTTGGATCCGGTAGCTTGATTGAAGGCACTTCGGGTTGTTGAGAGTCCTTCTTCCAGGGTCAAAGGCTCACCATATCCAGTGGGTCATAGCCCCTGACTTTAGTCATCATGTCTGGTTTTGATTTCCAAACAACCTTGGTTAGGGGAACCTTCTCCAGGAGTCAAAGCTCACCATATCAAGTGGGTCATAGCCCCTGACAACCTTGGCTAGAGGAAAATAAATCCTCTTTGCCCCTTGCTGGGATAGTTGATTCACCATGACCTGCATCACAAGCCCTTGAGATCCTTGAAATGGATTAGTTTTTTATGCAGGATGTAGGCAATGGTATGATGTCATGCTATGCATGGGGTAATGTAGGTAAACCCTGTTACGAGTCCCAATTAAGGACTGCAAACCAAAACCTGCAAGAAACTCAGTACACTCTGTTAGGAGTCCCAATTAAAGACTATAAATAAAACCTGCAAGAGACTTAGTAAACCCTGTTATGAGTCCCAATTAAGGACTATAAACAAAACCTGCAAGTAGTTCATGTGTCAGATAACAAGCATGCAAGTAGTCAAGTACGAAGGCACACAAGTCACACAAGAGAAACCCTTAGAGTTTAGGCCAGCATGGGGTCTGGGTATTACCCTCTTGAAGTTGGTGGGCTCAACCTGTCCTATTAGAAGTAACCGGGTTCTAAGGGTCCCAATATCACTGGATTTCTTTCATTGTTCATCGTTTCGATTTAGCCACTGAACTGGCGACCGAAATATTCCAGGAAAGCAACCCTTAATTGAGTGTAGTATCGAGTATCAACCAACCTCGGACTGCACCAAAGTCAGTTATCTCACTACCCTAAAGAGGCCAAGATAGTTCAATTAAGGTTCCTAAGGTTTGTTGATGCTTCACGACACCGCGCGGAGGCCCCGTACTCTCCTTGACTGAACTCAAGGGTTATCGGTACACACCAAAGTGCCACATCAACGTAGCAGACTGTTTCAACCATGTCGGTATACCCCGCACAGTTCCCTCACAGCCTTGTTGCTACTTTCTAAGAAGGTATCCCCCAGATCCGGGTTAGGATCTATAGAACTCCCAAGCAACCCACAATAATAAAGCAAGCAAGGAAAGCAATTGAAAACACAGTGATCTTAGTCCTAAGGTACACCTCACTTTAAGTAATATCCCCAGCAGAGTCGCCAGTTCTGTGATCGGTGGATCTGGAACTGACTGTTTAACGCTGGTTCGCGAAATGTCGCGGAAGCAAGAGTCGCCACCGTCTTTTATTTTCTCCAAATGGAAAGGACAAAAGCACAGAAAAATTCCTTATAGAGATTGCTCTCGGTTCGGGAGGTAAGTTATAGAAAGGGAAGGTGTTAGCACCCTTTCTATCCATGGTTATCCATGGGCTCTTAGATACTTGCTCATTGTGTTTTCAAAATGGTTTGTTTGCTTTTCAACTGTGGGTTTAAAAAGTTTCTTTGAAAATTCCAGTTCGACTCTTGTATCGGTCCTCAAGAGTGTTTGAAAAATTGCTTTCGAAAGCTTTTCGAAAATGTGTTGGTGTGAAAAGTATTTTTTGAATTTGTTTTGAAATTAGAGGAAGTATCTAGAGTCGTCTACCTACCCTAAGGAATTCGTCTGTGTAGATGTCCTTTAAAGTAGTGCCATCCCACCATTGAGAGGTAGGTAGCACCATTGTTGGAGGTGTTCGGGTCAATTCGAGGTTCGGGACATGGTGATCACCAGAGCAATAGGAAGACATCTTAGAAGCTACCCTCATGCCAGGTTCCCGGATCATGAGGACTTACTAAGACATCCTCTACTCGACGATCACCTTTCGAGGCAAGGCAACAGTGAGGCGTACCCTAAGGGTGGTGTGTGATTTGTGTGTCGTTTTCAGATATTTTGTCTTTTGTCATGTCATGGATGATCTACGCGTTATTTTTATTTTGTCATTCATTCTTGCATGCCATTATTAACAGTTAAAAAAGTGCGAGGAATAAAAGTTCCTAAACTATTACAAAGGCGCGGGTCCACATCGCCAAATTTAATCCAGGACCCGATTTGACAGAAAGTAAATAAAGTGCGAGAAATAAAATGTCCGAGTTTACAAGGCTTTGGGAGAATTACATTAATATTATAAGAAATAAAATAAAATGCGCGAATTGGAATTAAAATTGAAAGTGAGGGCGTTGGACCCTTTTTAATGAAATTAAATTATGATTATTAAATTAATGAAATTAAAATGAAAAAGAAATTATTTTTGAGGTTTTTTGTATTTATGGTTTTTTATGAGAATTTAATGAAATTAAAACCTAATTCTAGTTTTTTTTATTTATTAAGGAAATATGAAAATTATCTAAAGTTAAACCTAATTAATTAATGCGATTTGATTTATAAAAATAAATAATTAATTATTAGTGAAAAGAAAAGAAAAAGGATAAAAATTGATTAAAACCCTAATTCTACAAATTTTGATTTATTAAGAAAAAGATACTAAAATTAAACCTAATTTAAAAAAAGCTAAATTAATTAATGATATTTACTTACAAAAATATTAATTAAATAAATATTTTTTGATTTTTATGACTTTTCTGATTTTTTGTTATTTTTATATTTGATGAAAATAAATTAATTGAAGAATTTAAAGGAAATTAATTAAATCAAATAAAAATAGAAAATATAAGAGAATAGCAAACCTTGGGGGGGTTCTGTCCCCAATTGGAGGTGTAATTGTAGTAATTAGGCCCACTTTTTTAAGGCCTCAGTTGACCTTTCCTGGGAAGCATGTGCGTGTACTGACTGATGCCTATCATGTTCTTCACATCTGGTCCCTTGGATAGTGGTTACAGGCCATGTGGCATGCTGGATATGAAGCTATAGGATAGGCCTTCAAACAAAGTGCTGCATGGAATCACGTTAGGAAAAAATATTGAAAGAATGTGGGGGACCTGGGATTCGAACCCAGGTCCCAGGGATTACCACTACTATGCTTTTCCACTGAAGCTCTTGACGTGCTTTGACTATATAATGGCAAATAATTAATAAGAGATAAAACTTGGTTAGTGGCCTAGAAACAATAAAAACACGCGTTATTTTCAAATCACCCTATCATATCCTGCCACATAATCATCTTCTTCCTTGTTGCGTTTTCCCTGAAAATATAAAAGAAGTTAGCGGGGGTTTTAAACCCCCCCAAAATATGCATCTTCCAATAATAGCGAATAGGCCATAGTGCTATATAAATTAGGCGCGAGCATTGCATTAGAATCGTCCAAGCTTTCTGAATTCAACCATGGTATTGAGGTGTCTCAATTTTACAGTATGTGAAAGTTCCCAAATTGAAACTTGAAGAACCCTAGCTGGCTTTAATGGTGAAATCACGCACAGTACATAAAAACTCAATTAAATTATCTGGTTAGCTTCAGAAAGGTCTAATTAGCATAAATCCATAAATAAAATGCAATGAGAATGCCTAAGAATCGAAACACGAATATGCATATTATATGAGAAATTCTGAGTTCTGTATACCGATTCAAGGTGTTATGCACGTGGAAAACTATCCAGTCAGACTCAATAATGTCTTAGGAAGGCGATGGAATGAGTTTCTTGCCTTGAAAAGCCTTGCAAATGTGTTTTCAGTTCTTGAATTTTTTGACAAAAGTGCAAGTTTGATTATGCTTTTCTGGCGCAGCTTTGTGGTTCCTGGCATTAGGGTTTGCATTAGGCTTATGTATAGAATGATTAGGGTAAAAAATCTGAGCCAAAGGATCAAAGCATTGATGGAATGGATATTGGATTTTCATGGCAAATATTTTCAATCTTTTTCATGCTATTTTGGTTCCAATCATGTCCAAACACATGGATTCTTTCTAAATCAGATCATGCATGAAATCTTGATACTATTTTATGCACAAAAAGATTTAAAAACTTAGGTTTGGTATTTTTCATGTATTTTAATTAATTAAATGAATTTCTAGCAATTAAAAATCCAAATAAATAAATAAAAATGATGAAAAACTTCCCTTTGGGCCAAATGGTCGTGCACATGTCTTGGATGATGGATTTTGGAAGAAAAAGAGGCCCATTAGCATTTTTAAGACATTTGAAGCAATGTTGACTTTTCAAAATATCCAAACATTTCCCAACTTATACAAGGCATATCTTGCTCAATTTTTAAGCTTTGCTCATGTTCTTGGACATTTTGGAAAGGTCTTTGAGTCCTCTAACCAATGTATTTGGTCCCATGTCATTTTGATTTACCAATCTCAAGTTATGGCCTTTGACTTAAAGTCCCTTTTTGTTGACTTTTGAAAATGACCTATAATGTTGAAATTGATAACTTTTTGTGAGAGCATTTCTTGGACTTGAAGTGTGAAGAGGGGTTGTAGAAAATGTCTTTCTCTTCAAAATGAGCTTTGGATGGAATTTTTCTGATAATCCATATGAAAGTTATGCCTTGGTCAAGTTACAGTTGACTTTTTCAACTGTCCAAATATGGAAACTTTTGCATCTTGAGATTTTTTGAGCCAAGCTTTGAGAATCATGATCAAGCATTGATAAAATGATGTTTGTGGCTTCAAAATGAGATGTTGACCAAAAATTTGAACTTTTGACTGCCAAATGACCATTTTGCCCCTACAGTTGACTGTAGTGCAATTAGGGTTTTTGACTGTGCAATTTTGAACTGTAAGTCTTGAAACTTGGTATGAGGATGCTTGACCATGTTTATGAGCATGTGAGACTTGATTAGACCCTTGGAAACCTCAACTTCTTTGTCAGAACCAAAACCCTAATTTTGACTGTTAGGAGGCCCTTGAACTGTGCAACCCTTGGGGAGATTTTGAAGCTTTGACTTGGCAAATCTTGAAGAATATGGGAGGGCAAATTTTGGAGTACAACAACATCATATTTCGATCCACTAAACCCTCTCCGGGAAGAAAGTTTGCTAAATGTATGCAGGCAGAATTTGAGATGAGCCTAATGGGGGAACTAAAATTCTTTCTGGGCATTCAGATTAATCAAACCCCAGAAGGAACTTACATTCATCAGATCAAATATGTCAGAGAACTTCTGAAGAAATTTGATCTCTCAGAATGTAAGCCATCAAAGATTCCAATGCATCCCACGTGCATTCTGGAAAGAGAAGAGGTAAGTAAAAAGGTAGAACAGAAGGTCTACAGAGGTATGATTGGTTCTCTTCTCTATCTGACAGCCTCAAGGCCTGACATTCTATTCAGTGTTTGCATTTGTGCTAGATTCCAATCAGATCCTAGAGAATCTCACTTAACAGCAGTTAAGCGAATTTTCAAGTATCTGAAAGGTACTACTAATCTGGGTTTGTTTTATAGAAAATCAAGTGATTACAGCCTGATAGGATACTGTGATGCTGATTTCGCTGGATACAGAGTAGAACGTAAAAGCACTTCTGGAAGCTGCCAGTTTCTGGGAGAAAATATGATCTCATGGTCCAGCAAAATACAATCCACAATAGCTCTATCAACAGTAGAAGCTGAATACATAGCAGCAGCTACATGCAGCACACAAATGCTCTAGATGAAAAGTCAACTTGAGGACTTCCAGATATTTGAGAGTAACATCCATATCCTCTGTGACAATACTTCTTCTATTTGTCTCAGTAAAAATCCTATTTTGCATTCTAGGGCTAAGCATATAGAAATAAAACATCATTTTATTAGGGACTATATTCAGAAAGGGATTCTAAATTTAAAATTTATTAACACAGACCATCAATGGGCTGATATCTTTACAAAACCTCTTTCTGAAGATAGGTTCAACTTCATTCTGAAACATCTCAGCATGAAGCTCTGCCCAGAATAAAATTGTTTTGATTCCATATCTTAACCTTCAGAACTTTGTTTATTTTTCCGTGAACTACTGATCAATCTTTCTTCAGATCTTTAGAAGTACAAATTGTATCAGAATCTATCCATGAAGATCTGAGCGCTTCATTTCAAGGATAAAAATGTGCAGTTCACTCAAGCAAACAAGTGTCGTTCAGTCATCATCTACTTTCTGAGGCTGAACACGCGTTCACGTTTCTGAAAGGTCAAAAGCGCTTATTGGATGCATTGGGACACATGTCATGGGTAACCGTTCCAATATCTTTCTGAATCCCCCAAAATCATCTATCATTAAATGCTCATAATCATTATATGTAATTTCTCTCTCTTGCCGTTTATGTTTTCAAAAATTTTTAGAAATCTATTTAAACACATTTCTCACCATTTACACTCTTTTACCTTCACTTTCATTTTCTCTACAAACTTATTGTTTTCAGTCTGCATCCTTTCTCAAAACCCTTTCAATTTCTTCACGAAACCTTCGATGTGAACATGGCTTCCTCAAGCATTCCTACTTCCAGTTCTCAGAAAACAGATTCCTCCGAACAATATGAAGAACCCTACAGAACTCTTATCACACCCATAAAAAATCTAGAAGTTCTTTCAGAATTGATCATGGATTTCAACAGTCTTCAAGAGAATGGGTTTAATCTCTCTGAAGAAGTTAAGGCTCAAGGCTGGGACAAATATTTTTACCGACTGGTGGGTCCAACATTCCCAATTCTTGTAAAGGAATTTTGGATTCATGCTTCATCTTCCAACCATCAAGTTACTTCATACATAATGGGGAAGAAGATTGTTATAACTAAGGACCTCATTGCAAGATTAATAGGCTACAGTGGTGGTGGTGTACGTTGCATTGACATGGCTGAAAGATGCGCTGATGTTGCCCTAATTGCTAGAGAAATCTTCACTCTGGGGCTTCCCTCCAGCAAGATAAGGGATTTAAAAGACCATCACAGAATATGGGCCAAGATCATTCTGGGATGCATAAACCACAGGAAGCCTACCATCTCTCCTGACTACATCAATATTGATCAGCAATTTCTGATCTACTTCATTTCCCAAAAGATCAAGGTGAATCTGGATCATCTGCTGTTTAACCATCTAAGGACTAGTGTTAAGGAAACCAGAGAAGAGGAGCGCACAAAAAGGGACTGGATACCCCTAGGAAGACTTATATCAGATATTATAACAGAGAATAAGCCGATTGATCATCTTACAGAGGCTTAGAAATCAGCTCTTTGGAAGCTACTGTTGGCAAACAGCTGAATGCAAAGAATCTGAAGAAAATGAAGTTGATTGAGAACATCAAGAAGCAACCCAGCGTCACTCCTTTTGCAGCAATCTCCAGCAGAAGAGTCCCTCTGGATAACTTTCCTCTGTTCTCAGAGATTGATTCTAAACCTGATATAATAGTCAGATATCTGGATGCTTGCAAGGCAGATGGTACAGCACCAGATTTGAACATTCAGGATCTGCAGCAGAAGGCTCCAGAAGTTTTGCTGAAGAAAACCAAGAAAAGGAAAGTTGTAGCAGAAGGATCATCCCAGCGGACTCCTAAAAAGAGAGGTAATCCTTCTTCTGTAACTGTTTTATCAACATCTATCCCAATTCCCACTCAATCAGAAAACCCCACACCACAAACATTTGATGATTTGACATTGATTTTGACCCCTCTAAATCCTTAACTCTTAGAAGATCTCGCTCCCAACCTCCAAATCCAAATATTGAAGCAACCCAACAAGAACTTGCAAAAGTTATATCTGATATAGATACCTTTGACCAACATACTTCTGCTCCCATGCCAGAAAATCCAAACCCTGAAACCACCACAGAAGCACAACCAGAAATTCCCCTCTCACCACAACCAGAAATTCCCCTCTCTCCACTACCAGAAATACCATTACCTTCATCTCCTCAACCAGAAATTCATCCACCTTCTCCACAACCTGAACTATTTCAACCAGAAGTTCAAACTTCTGAGACTCAACCCTCTGAATCCTATGAACCAGAACCTCATAACGATCAATCAAACCAAACTGGTGATTCTGATACCATTCCCATTCCTGGAATCACTGAACCTCTGGCCATTCGTATGGCCCTAACCATCTTGAATATTCCCCAAATTCCCTCTTCACTAGAATTAACTCCACCAAACTCCCCAACCAGTCCAATAATAATTCCTGACTCTCCCACTCCCTCACCAAAGAACAATCCAGATGACCACAGCAAGACTGTCATTGATTTAACGGTTTTTGAACGTTTGGCTACCATAACCCACAAAACAGCTATCCCAAAACCAAAACCATCTGAACCCTCTCCAGATGTTGGTACCAGCATATTGATATTTGAAACAGAAGTACAGAAGTGGATCACTTCTCTGAAACAAGCTAGTCTTGAGCTGGTTGATCCTGCTGCATCAGACTACCTTTGGACAAGGTTCAGAAGATGGGTATCTTCTGAAACTCATAAAATGCAAGAACAAAGCTATGGAAAAGTTCAATAGAACTTCAGTAATCTACTGAAAGAAATTGAAGGTCCATTTCTAAGCCAGCTACTTAAGGAAGAAGTTCTCCCTCTGGACAATGCTCCCTGGTCAGAAGATCTCAATCTAACTGATACTCCAGAGCAGACGATTCCTGCTGAAGAACTGCATCAAGAAAAGGATATTGCAGAAGGCTCTGGGAAGCATCCTGTTATTGAAGATTCTCAAGCTTCCTCCTTTGATAGGCAGACTCTAGAAGACCTGAAAAGATATGATATTTTGATGAAGGAAATAATGGATAAACAGGACGACAAAATTGATGCAATCGCAAGCATGTTAACCCAGCAACAGGAAACCAACATCCAGATCAAGAGCATGTTGTAAGCCTTGTTCACGCGTCTACCTCCTCCTTCTTAGAAATTCCTCGTTTTTAAAACATGTCTATCTGTAATATTTTTACATTGTTTTGAACTTATCATTGCTTCTGGTTTTTAATATAAAAGCATTTTGGCTCTGATTATTTGTTCTTTTTTATAACTGACAAAAAGGGGGAGAAAGAATGATATTTTTCAATAACGGATTACTGAGACATAAGTCTCAGACATTCTGATCCATTTAAATTTCTCTCTTCTGAAAAGACTTACAGGTACAAAACTCTGATGAAAGATACAGTAAATTTCTGATGCTCAAAGACTCATGGAATAAAAGGGAAGTAAACAACTCAGGGGGAGTTTCTCTTCTTAATTCTATACTTTTTATTCTTTATTTTTAATTGAAAAAATCTGGTTTTTGTCATCATCAAAAAGGGGGAGATTGTTAGAACATAGTTTGATTCTACAACCCTTAATTAGAGTTTTGATGATAACAAAATACAAAGAATAAATAAATTGTAAGATTTATATATAAGACGAATATGCTTCTTAAAATTATGTTTTGTATATACAGAATTTCTGATGGAATCAGCATCAGCATCAGAAGCATCAAAAGATCAGTAACATGTGCTACACGCTGAAGCTACCAGATCATACGCTGAAGTTTGATGACCAGAATTTGCGCATAAACATATACACTCTGACTCTGATCAAAGATCTTTACCAAGTCATCAGCACTCTGAAGCGTTATCATAAGTTAAAGCAAAGAACACTCTGAAGCGTTACCATAAGCAAAGAAGACTCTGAAGTGTTATTAAGTATTCAAGACAGAATTAATTGCTAACGGCTTTATTCAGACAAGATCTTCTTCAAAAGGAAAGTGCGTTATTATCAGTAAAAGTGCTTTATGGACAACTTATCTTTGCCTTGGCTATATAAACAAGTCTGCTTGAGAAAAGACACACGCATGCACTCACATAATTTGCCAAGCCTTCAAACCACGCTTACTCAAACGCTTTAGCAAATTCAGTTTATTCCAAGCTTAAATTGTGTAATTATCACAGTTGTGATATATTGTTTTGTTAGAAAACATCAACACATCATTGTTCAAATTATTTGTAAAAGATTTCTTTGAGATAAACCGGTTTGTGGTTATACTCAAGAAGGCTTTAACAGTTGTTAAAGTAGCTGTTATAATCCTTTGAATATAGTGGATTAAGACCTCGTTGGAGAGAGGCAAAATCGCCTTGACGGGTGGACTGGAGTAGTTTGAGATCAAACGAACCAGGATAAAAATACTGTGTTGTCTAAGCATTTGTTTTAATTTTTACAATTGAACCCCCCTTCT
Organism: Vicia faba; assembly: GCA_948472305.1. Taxonomy (NCBI): domain Eukaryota; kingdom Viridiplantae; phylum Streptophyta; class Magnoliopsida; order Fabales; family Fabaceae; genus Vicia; species Vicia faba. Next base: position 388,690,507 of record OX451740.1, on the reverse strand, counting down.
TGTGTTTTTCACATCTTCATGTTGCCCTTAAATCAATTTAAAAAATATGAAACTAATGCTTTTCAGGCTGGAGAAGGAAACTCTGAAGAATCTGCGTCAGAAGAAGATGAACTATCCTTGCTCTCTAGAAGGATTAATCAGATGTGGAAGCACAGGCAGAAGAAGTTCAGGAACTTCAAGACGTCAGAAGATAAACCAGAATTTTCTGGAGACAAAAAGTCAAACAGAAGAGAGATAATCTATTATGAATGTAAAGAACCTGGACACTACAAGAGTGATTGTCCAAAACTTCAAAGAGAAAAACCAAAGAAAAAGTTTGGTAGAAAGAAAGGTATGATGGCAACCTGGGATGATTCAGAATCCTCTGAAGATGAATATGATTCTGAAGATGAGAACGCCAATCTAGCTTTGATGGCTACTACAGCAGATGACTCAGACTGTGAGTCAGAACAAAAAGAGGTATTCTCTGAATTTACTAGAGCTGAACTTGCTGAAAGTTTATCAGAACTTCTGGAAAACTATAGTCAACTCAAAATCAAATACAAGAAACTCAAGAAGAGTCTTGCATCTGATCTTGAGAAACATGAAACAGAAAACTCTGAACTTAAAGAAAATAATTTTAAACTTAAAGAAGAAATTCAAAAGGTTCAAAAAATTTCTATTTCAAAGTCTGTGTCAAGTTCAAAAGATATTCTGAAAGAATGCGACTCTAGTTTTCAAACTTTTCTTGCTAAAAGCATAGATATAAGAAAAATGGATTCAATGATCTATGGAGTTAGTGGAAACAACATAATAGGAATTGTATATGAAACTCCCAAAGGGAAGGAGACATATATACCAAAACCTGTTGCTAAGATGACTTTCACATATAAACCTCTGAACAAACAATTCAAATTTGGACACACACATGATATTAAATATACATCACATTCTGGAAACTCTTATGTTAATCCAAAGTTCAAACAGAACTTTAAATACTCTAACCCAAGAGGATCCAAAAATATATGGGTACCTAAGTGTGATACGGTGGGAGAACTGACTAGAGGTTTGCGTTTGTATTCGCACTTGTTCGGTTGAGCAAGAGTCGCCACCGACTTTTTATTTTATCCTAAAGGAAAGGTTAAAAAGCACAGTAAAAACCTTTTGAGATATTTCGTGGGTTCGGGGGGTAGATTATGAAAAGGGAAGGTATTAGCACCCTTTTCATCCATGGTTATCCATGGGCTCTTAGTTACTTGGTTTTTTAGATCACTTGCCTTGATTTTCGATTGCTTTGAAATTGTGGTGTGTGTGTGTGTGTTTTTGAAAATGTTTTAGAAGAAGATGCCTTGTCTTAGGTAACCAATGTATTTGACTCGTGTTTGAGTGTTTTTACAAAAGTGTGTATCTTTTCGAAAAGATGTTTCAAAGTGTTTTTGAGAGTTTGTTTTGAAAGCGTTGTGGATTGTGGTTTTGAAAAGAAGGCAAGTGTTTTTGCAAGTTGATCTCAAGTAACTAAGAGTGTTGTCTACCCCTATTGTACTTAAAGGTTTTCTCTATGTTTTCAACCCCTTTTAACAATTTTGTTCCACCATTGAATTTGGTTGGCAATCTTGCGTTTTAGGATGTGAACGGGACGGGCGCGGGTCATTGTATGGACCATGAATGCAATGGTGCCAAGTGTCTTTGGCAATTTGCTTTGAAGGGACTATGATCATTCTATTTAGGCAACTTTCGAAAGCGTCATCGAGGGACTTATGATCATTTGAATTTGTTTTGCCAAAGAAACTCGACGTGCAAGCATGGCCTATTTTGGAAGGCAACAGGTGGGATTACCCTAGGGGGTGCAAGTGTGATTGTGTATTGATTTCATGTATTTGTCTTGTATTAGGTTATCTAGCGTTTGATTTTATGTACATGCAAACCCTAGGTCTAACCATGGTATAATTGGAAGCGGTAAATTGCAAGAATTTAAAGTCTACGCTATTACAAATAGTATCCGGGAGTGGGGGTACAAATTTACAAATGGGGATGAGACTTTAGGAATATAGTATCCAATAATTTACAACCAAACCGAATTGCGATAAAAATGTAAACAATGTATAGTAACGTATAAGAATAGCAATTGTATGTGTATCATATGTATAATGTGAAATGTATTGTGTAAGTGTACGTGTACGTAATTTATTTACAGGTTAAGATGTGAATTTAAATGTGTATTATTTAAGTATTGTTTAACCTAAATGAAAAGAATTAAATGTTTATTTAATTAATCTTTGTAATCTCGTATTAAAAAATGTATTTTTATTTATTATGTACAAAAAAAGTATTTTACTTAAAAGAAAGAAAAATGTTTTACATTTTAATTATATTGCGTATTTTGTATTAATGTTTAAATGTATAGTCAAAGGAGATAATAAATAAAAAAATCTATTCTTTTAATGTATTTATTAAATATGTGTGATTTAAATTGTGTTTTGCATCTTTTTTTGTAAAGTATGTACAAATTAAGTATTAATCTTAAAAGAAAAATGTTTTCAAATTATATTATGTACAAATAAAATATTTTAAGTTAGAGGAATAAAATATATTGTGTTCAAAATTATGTTATATAAAAAAAATTTGATGTAATAAAAACTCATGTTAATTTGTAAAAAGAATATAGATAGTTTTAAAAATGGTTTTTGAAAGAAATCAGAAATGGGCTTTAAGATTTGAGGCCCAAATGCAATTTAGAGGAAATGAATAGAACAGGGGGTATGAACTGGAAATTCGTTGGGCTTCAGTGTGGAAAGGGGTTAGGCCCATTAGCGTTTTAACAATGTGTTTAGGGTTCTTGAATGTTTATTCAGAAAGAAGAATTAGGGTTCATTTGTTACGAACGGCGCTGTTCACTTCGCTTCTTTCTTCATCTTCTTCGCCATGGATCTTTGAATAGCATCTCTCGCTCAAGCCACCAGCGCCACCGCTCCTCCTCCTCTTCACGCCCACTCAAACGGCGATAAACAGAGGTACGATTCTTTGTTCTTTCAACGCGTTAAGGTTCTCATTCTCCTTCTTTTGCATGTTCCGATTAATTGGTTCTGATTAATTGTTTTGACTTTATATCGTTTATTGTTGAGGTGGTGGAAGGAAAGAGGAAAAGAGAACTACCTTTTATTTGAGGAAGACGATGGAGGAGATGGGAGGTGCGTAGGAGGCTTGGGCGGAGAACGCGGTGCTGATGAACTCTTGAGCTTCCTGGTACTCAGTACTCTTTACCTTTTGCCTTTTTAGGGTTTGATGATGATAATGGCTGAGAACCTCTTGTATGACTCTTTTCTTCTTCTCTGTTGCCTTGAACATTTGCCTTTTCCTCTTCTTTCTCTGCCTCGTTGCTTGCTTAGTATGCTTGAATGTTTGTCTGTGATGTTAATTTTCTGAGGCTTCTGTACCTTCTTCTTGTTGGCTTGTATGTATGCTTGTTCCTTTTCTAGTTGGATTGATACGTTCTGGTGACTGAGTTGTAGTGATATTTGTTGATGTTGGTTATGGCTTTGGATGTTTATTTAGTGGCCCAATGATGAGGCTTCCTCTGAGGATTTGTGGCCTTGAAATGCAGAGTTACCTGTAGCTTCTGATATGTATGCTTTTGATGGTCTCATTGCCCTGTGATGAATCACAATTCTGAGGGCTTTGAGTTGGTATTGATGCTTGCCCCTGTTTTGGCTTTGTGCTGGATGGTTTGGAAATTGGTTTTTGACAGGTTTTAGAACTTTTTGCTCTTTTGCTTGGGTACAGGTTTGGGAGGCCTTGAAATGGCTATGACTTGATGTTATTTTTGGGTATACTGGTTGTTTTTGGATGCAGGGTCTTTGAACTTGACAATACAGGTTTTTTGGCTTTACAGGGTTAAGGTTTTAGGCTTATGAGGTTTAAGCTTATGGCTTAGCAGGTTGTACTGTTTTTTGGCCTTGAATGGTTAGGCTTGGTATCTGATACAGGTTTGCATCAGTTTGTGATTGTTTGTTCTAATCTTGACACACGTTTAGGCTTTAGGTTTGAACTGGTTCTTGGCCTTGAATGGTTAGGCTGGTTATTTGTTTTGATGATAGGCAGGTTTGTTGTGAGTATACTGGTGGTACAGGCTTGATACTAGTTTTTGCTTTGTGGTGTTTCAGGCTTATGTGTTTTTTTGATGAGAGGCAGGTCTTGTGGTTATTATCTCAGTTCTGCTTCTCTTTTGTGATCTCCCCGCCTTTTGATATATCTCTACTGTTTTATTGACCACTTGCTTTATCTTTTCTTTCCCCCTTTATCCACTGTGTTATTGCAGTTTTATTTTCTATATTCTTAAGCCTCAAAGAAAAACCTGTAAGCCTAAACACTTTTTCTCTCTTCTCTCTTTCCAGTACACTTCAAAAATATTAAAATATGTTTTATGTGTACTTAAAGCTGAAAGGGCAGCACTGGGAAATGATGAAAATGAATTAGCTTGCTTGCATAACATGCTTACTCTGCACATTTTATGTCTTCTTGATATCTTTCCAAATCTTCTTTTTGACAGCTTTGAGTAGCCTTGTACTTGTTTGACATCTTTGACAGTTTGTTGGACAGTTTGGAATTTGTGATTCAGTTTGGACTTTGTAGTTTGATTTGGACTTTGCATCATGTTGTTTGAGATTTGAACTATGCAGTTTGACAATTTTGACTTGTGAATTTCAACTTTGTGCATTCATGATTAGCAAACAAATATTCATCCCTCTTTGTGAACCGGGAGAAATCCCGTAATTTGCAGAGAGGGCTAACTGATCCCAGTCAGTTGCCCTTAATGATGAACTTTATTTTTATCTGTCTCTCTTTTGTTTATTTATCTGCTTCTAACTTTTCTTCTGTTCTTTGTTTTGTAGATAAAATTCCATGGAGTACTGGAGCAAAGGATAGAAGACGAAGAATTGAAGATTTAGAAACATACTTAGGATAGTTTTTATTTAAATTTAAATAAATGTAAAATCATTGTTGTAAACAATTTGTAAACAAAACAATTGTACAAATAATTTAAAAATAAATAAAAAGTTTCTTTATCCAATTAATTCTTTTCCTCTTTTTTTTTTAATTGTTCGTTTTATTATTTATAATTCTTTAATTATAATAATAGAAAATAAATTCCAATCATTTAATCTTAGAATAATAAATAATTAAATAAACAATGCTTCAGCATTTGATCAGTTAAACCTGGCGTTTCAAACATCCAGAGCAAAACAACAGTCAATCACAGCAATTGCCCAGACGCTTTTTTCCTTTACTGACTTTAATCAAACATTGCAAATTCAAACCCAATGCAACCTTTTACTGATTCAGTCAAACAAACGTGAATTCAATCCAAACGCATTCTTTTACTGATTAAGTCAAACAATGCGAATTCAACCCAAATCTCGGAATAACTTGCAAAGCATCGTAGAATTAAATCTTTCTGAGGAACCGCGCAGGAAAACCCTAATTCTTGATTAAATGCCAAAGAACGTTCACCTGATCAAAGTTGAGCCAAAATCAATCAAAACCCTAAGCCAACTGTTTGAAACATTCTAAAGCTCTGAAAATCAGTAAAACCCTAATTTTTCTGACTGACGAGAAAAGTCTGTTTGACCGATTCTTGAGCCAGTTTGAAAAATCAGGAAACGCCTGAAGCTGTGATTTCTTGTGGAAAAATGCGAGGGCAAATTTAGGGGTACAACAGTTTCCCCTGTTCAATCTTCTTGAACCTGAAGAGTTAGATTGGCAAGCTTGCCTTTCGCGACTCGAAGGTAAAAGAAGATTGGACACTAGAGTGCCCTAAAATTTTCACTCGGTGATGTGATGGTAGAGGGAATGGGCTTAGAGATGCCATCTGATGCGACAGAATCTTGTCGAGGGATGGGCTTAGAGATGCCATCTGATGCGATAGAATCTTGTCGGGGGATGGGCTTAGAGATGCCATCTGAGAATGGGCTTAAAGATGCCATTTGGAAACTGCTGGTAGGAGCATGGGCTTATAGATGCCATTTAGAAACGTTTGTTGGAGGATGGGCTTAAAGATGCCATCTGGAAATGGGCTTAAAGATGCCATTTGGAAATGTTGAACTGTATGTCAATGGTGAGTGGACGAGCATCAGAAAGGCCTCCATGTTTCGGAACATCTCTGAACTGGGGGTCTGAATAAGCAATAGATTGACATCCGTGTCTGGAGAACCCGTGAACTGTTTTCAGGAGTTGAGATTGAATAACCAATAGATTAACATCCGTTGTTGGGAAGCGTTCGTAAACTGTTTTCAGAAGTCTTGAAGTTGAATAAGCAATAGAGCAGCATCCGTTGTTGGGAAGCGTCCGTAAACTGTTTTCAAAAGTTGCATCTGAACAAGCGATAGATTAACATCCGTTGTTGGGAAGAATTCGTAAACTGTTTTCAGAAGTCTTGAAGTTGAATAAGCAATAGAGCAGCATCCGTTGTTGGGAAGCGTCCGTAAACTGTTTTCAAAAGTTGAGAAGAGTCTGAACAAGTGATAGGTTAACATCCGTTACTGGAGAACCCGTGAACTGTTTTCAGAAGTCTTGAAGTCGAATAAGAAATAGAGCAGCATCCGTTGTTGGGAAGCGTCCGTAAACTGTTTTCAAAAGTTGCATCTGAACAAGCGATAGATTAACATCCGTTGTTGGGAAGAATCCGTAAACTATTTTCAGAAGTCTTGAAGTTGAATAAGCAATAGAGCAGCATCCGTTGTTGGGAAGCGTCCGTAAACTGTTTTCAGAAGTTGAGAAGAGTCTGAACAAGTGATAGGTTAACATTCGTTACTGGAGAACCCGTGAACTGTTTTCAGAAGTCTCGAAGTTGAATAAGCAATAGAGCAGCATCCGTTGTTGGGAAGCGTCCGTAAACTGTTTTCAGAAGTTGAGAAGAGTCTGAACAAGTGATAGGTTAACATCCGTTACTGGAGAACCCGTGAACTGTTTTCAGAAGTCTCGAAGTTGAATAAGCAATAGAGAAGCATCCGTTGTTGGGAAGCGTCCGTAAACTGTTTTCAGAAGTCTTGAAGTTAAAGAGGAACCGGTGTAGGGTTTCCTGATGATGCGTCTGTGTAAAACTGCATCCGAGTGAATCTGGAATAAATATCAGAATGTCGTCGTGTCTGGGTCACATCTGAACTACTTCTGGATGAATCTCGGAAGATGATCTTTGTCTGTCGACTGATCTTACCTGAAAAGGTAAAGGGTTAATTGTATGCAATGTTATGATGCATGATGCAATGTATGTTACACCAATGTTTATGATATGAATGTAATGAATGCGCCTGTAAGCTGATGAGCTATCTTGCTGAGGATAAATGAATCCTGGATGGCTGAAGATAAAAGAATCTTGACTGCTTCCGGGGAGAACAATTCCTTGGCTGCTGCTGTGTAGGGCAAGAATCCTTGATTGTTGAAAAATGAGAAGTCTTGGGACCAATGTTGGGGAAATCAGAAGCTTGGGTTGTATGCCAAACTACTGGGGACTTCCTGTTTTGAGGAGATCTGTGTAGGATTTCCTGATGATGAGTCCGTGTAAAACTGCATCGGGGGTTGAAAGGGAACCGGTGTAGGGTTTCTTGATGATGAGTCCGTGTAAAACTGCATCGGGTTTTTGAACACTTTTGACATTCGAATGCCCCAAGTGGTGATGTAGATAATTTCCTGGCTTGTTACAGGTGTTGATCTACAATCAGTCGTCCACAGATGTTTTCCTGGCTTGTTACAGGTGTTGATCTGGAACTTAAGAAGAGGTGACAGAATGGCAACCGTGTTTGGAGCACATCTGGACCGTATTTTCCAACAGGTGATGAAGGAATTGCTGAACACTTTTGGCAATCGAATGCCCCAAGTGGTGTTGTAGATAATTTCCTGGCTTGTTACAGGTGTTAATCCATAATCAGTCGTCCACAGATGTTTTCCTGGCTTGTTACATGTGTTGAATTTGGAACTCTTCAGACGTGCCCTGGCTGGATACAGGAATCGAGTCTGGAAATAGTCGTCAACAGATATGCCCTGGCTGGATACAGGAATCGAATTTGGAAATAGTCGTCAACAGATATGCCCTGGCTGGATACAGGAATCGAATCTTCAAACTCTTCAGACGTGCCCTGGCTAGATACAGGAATCGAGTCTGGAAATAGTGATAGTTGATTTGTCGGTGGTTGTAATTTCCAACAGGTGGTGAAGGAATGATTGAACACTTTTGACATTCGAATGCCCCAAGTGATGATGAGTTTTGAATCAGATTAATCTGCGAATTGAGAGATTTCTTGAAATCTTGACTGGACTACCCCAGGTTAACTGAATTTTGAAAGATCTGTTGAAACCTTGACTGGACTGCCCCAGGTTAACTGGATGGTGCTATGTCATGCCCCTTGTTGATAGGAGATTTGTAATGGAAGTGTCGTCCTTTTGAAGTGATTTTGCTCACTGAGAGAGTTTTCGTTCCTCCGAACATTCGCTGTATGAAATTCTTCGCTGTCAAACAAAAAACCAAATGCAGACAGTGATATTCAAGCAATGCAAAGTTTATGTTTGTCTCGAAGTTTTGAAAGATGCATTTTTAGCAGAAAACTTTTTATAAGACAGATCAACACAAGATTTAGAGCAAAGCCACACAGGAGTCAGGATACCTTTTGTAACAGTATGCTTTCGAACTAACCCATGCTTCAATTAGGACTTTTGAAGGGTTGTAATGTGGCTTGGTTCACGGTTTAAGAAACAAAGGATAAAGGCTCAAAGTATATTTGTAGCCACCCGCTCTTCGTGATGTTCTTCATACCTAAGCTCAATTAATTGTGCGTCGCACTCTGTTTTGAGTTTGGAACGACTTTTGGGCGATGGTTCACCAGTTGAATTTTGGGAGACAGTCATCATCTCCTTTTGCAACATTTTTTTCATGTTGTTGAGGATTTTGTAATGACCTCACTATTTTGATTTTGATTTGTTATCCCTAACTTTTGCCTGACTGTTCCCATTTTCGAGATTACAGTCAGCGGGATGCCCCAGCTTTCTTAAGCCTCCTTTACAGGTTTTGGCTTGGTGGGCTTTTCTCTTTTGAGAGATTGACTGCCTGTGTGATAGGGAACCACCCTTGTCTTTTGATTCCAAAGGAATGCTTTTCTTTTTCTTTGACGTCGTTCGTTGTATTACGAACTGAGAGTTTGCGACTTCAATGCGCGTTTTCTCTTGAATTAACTGAGATACTACCCTGCCCCGGGTTTATATCAAAGGTTTTGATTGCTTAGAACAGAAAACTCCTACTTCTTTGGCTCGAAGGGGTTGACTAGGGATTAACTTCCTTATAACTCCAGTGTTTGGGAATTGAAAGAAATGCCTGTACATCATCAGCAAGGTCTGTTCAAAAGCATAATGTATAAGATTATGGTATTGTTTCGTCATCCTCCCTTTAAAGGCTTGCAGCTTTTTATCAAGAGTCAGATATCATAAAGAAAAGCATAAGAGTAGTGAAACGAATGGATGAATTCAAGACAAACATATGCAATGCATTAATGAAAACAGAGTTTAACATCAACAGATAATTGTTTGACAACAAAAGAAATTACAACTTTGAAAATTCAAAATGAAGCAAAAGTCTTTCAGCTTGAGCTTTGTCACTCCAGGTGGAGAACTCCTTAACGGAAGATTTTCATCTCGCCGTCTGGCATGAATTCCAGCACTCCAATGTCGATCAGATCTTGAATCTTGTTCTTCAAGGCCCACTAGTCGTTGGTGTCGTGTCCCGGGCTGTAGGAGTGGTAAACACAAAATGCGTCGGGACGATAGTTAGGAGAGGAGGTATTGAGCTTCTGAGGAGGATCCCTTAGGGTAAACAGGTTGACCTCCAACAGGCGCTTCAGTATGAAGAATGATGGTATCTCAATCTCCGTGAACTGTCTTCCAGATGTTTCTTGCTTATGCCGATTACCCCGTTGACGCTGGCGAGGTTGTTGATGGGCTTGTGACCCTGAAGCAAGCGAAGAGGCCTTCCCCTTGTCTTCTTGAGTGGATGGAGGCTGAGCGGTGACTTGCTCTTCAACCTCAGATGTTTGCCCCAATTGGTTGTTTGGAAGCAGTTGGCGGACAAGAACTCTGAGTTCCTCTTGTCTTTGAGATAGGTCTTGGATGAGAGCCATTTGGCCCACCAACTGTCCCATCACTTGGGTCCTCAATGTTGTCAGATCAAACTGCAGCTCCGCAAGCTGATCACTCCTGGCATTGTTGGAATTCTCCAAGCCCTTTGTGAGGAGAGCTTTCATTTCTTCTTGCCCCAGAGACAAGTTCAGGAACATCTCCTGCAGCTGAGCAGTCTGGTCTTGGATGTCTTTGACAGACCTTTCTAGAGCCATCTCTTACTGAAATAAACAGTAGGAGAGTAAGGAAACCTGAAAAAGGAAAGACTGTCAAAATGCAATGCATGATATGTGGATGCATGCTTTCAAGGATCTCTTGGGGTAAACACAAGAAAATGTTAGAGGTTGAACTTTGCTCTTGAATTGGAGAACTTCGCACCGGTGGATGTCTTTCCACTAGAATCAAGCTCATCATGTAAAGTGGGTCATAGCCACTGATTCAAGTTGTTGCACTTGAACTTTGACTGGAGAACTTTGTATCGGTGGATGTCTTTCCACGAGAATCAAGCTCACCATGTCGAGTGGGTCATAGCCACTGATTCAAGTTGTTGCACTTGATCTTTGATTTGGAGAACTTTGTATCGGTGGATGTCTTTCCACGAGAATCAAGCTCACCATGTCGAGTGGGTCATAGCCCCTGATTCAAGTTGTTGCACTTGATCTTTGATGGCGTTTTCTTAGAGGAGGAAACCTCTTGCCCTTTGGTAGACGTCCGGTTCAACGTAACCCTGCATCAAAAGAACCCTCGAGATCTTTGAAGTGGTTATTGAAAATGCTATGGTATGATGTTATGATGTTATGTACATGTATGCAAAAAAGCAAGTGAGTGTATATACAGACAAACACATTCACACAAAGCAAACAAGTACTTAGGTTTAGGCTTGCATGGGGTTTAGGTAAGTACCCTCTTGAAGTTAGTTGGCTCATCCTGTCCTAAAATAGAAACTGGGTTCTAAGGAGCTCAATATCATTGGATTGTTTTCTGTGTTCATTGTTTCGGTTTAGCCACTTACTGGCGACCAAAATATTCCAAGAAAACAACCCTCAAATGAGTGTAGTATCGAGTATCTACCATCTTCGGACTGCACCAAAGTCGGTCATCTCACTACCCCTAAAAAGGCTAGGATGGTCAATTAAGGTTCTAAGAGTTCGTTAGTGCTTCACGACATCACTCAGCGGCCCCGTACTCTCCTTGATTGAACTCAAGGGTTACCGGTACTCACAAATATGTCACACTAACATAGCTTACTGCTTCAACCATGTCGGTATACCCCGCACAGTTCCCTCACAGTTTTTTTACTATTTACCTAAGAAGGTGCCCCAAATCCGGGTGTAGGATTTACAACAAACCCAAACAGGAACCCAAAAGATAAAGCAATCAAGTCAATCAAAGCAAGAAAGTAAAGGTGATCTAAACCCTAAGGTAACCCCACTTTTAAGTTTTGTCCCCAGCAGAGTCGCCAGTTCTGGTGTACGGTGGGAGAACTGACTAGAGGTTTGCGTTTGTATTCGCACTTGTTCGGTTGAGCAAGAGTCGCCACCGACTTTTTATTTTATCCTAAAGGAAAGGTTAAAAAGCACAGCAAAAACCTTTTGAGATATTTCGTGGGTTCGGGGGGTAGATTATGAAAAGGGAAGGTATTAGCACCCTTTTCATCCATGGTTATCCATGGGCTCTTAGTTACTTGGTTTTTTAGATCACTTGCCTTGATTTTTGATTGCTTTGAAATTGTGGTGTGTGTGTGTGTGTGTTTTTGAAAATGTTTTTGAAGAAGATGCCTTGTCTTAGGTAACCAATGTATTTGACTCGTGTTTGAGTGTTTTTACAAAAGTGTGTATCTTTTCGAAAAGATGTTTCAAAGTGTTTTTGAGAGTTTGTTTTGAAAGCGTTGTGGATTGTGGTTTTGAAAAGAAGGCAAGTGTTTTTGCAAGTTGATCTCAAGTAACTAAGAGTGTTGTCTACCCCTATTGTACTTAAAGGTTTTCTCTATGTTTTCAACCCCTTTTAACAATTTTGTTCCACCATTGAATTTGGTGGGAAATCTTGCGTTTTAGAATGTGAACGGGACGGGCGCGGGTCATTGTATGGACCATGAATGCAATGGTGCCAAGTGTCTTTGGCAATTTGCTTTGAAGGGACTATGATCATTCTATTTAGGCAACTTTCGAAAGCGTCATCGAGGGACTTATGATCATTTGAATTTGTTTTGCCAAAGAAACTCGACGTGCAAGCATGGCCCATTTTGGAAGGCAACATGTGGGATTACCCTAGGGGGTGCAAGTGTGATTGTGTATTGATTTCATGTATTTGTCTTGTATTAGGTTATCTAGCGTTTGATTTTATGTACATGCAAACCCTAGGTCTAACCATGGTATAATTGGAAGCGGTAAATTGCAAGAATTTAAAGTCTACGCTATTACAAATAGTATCCGGGAGTGGGGGTACAAATTTACAAATGGGGATGAGACTTTAGGAATATAGTGTCCAATAATTTACAACCAAACCGAATTGCGATAAAAATGTAAACAATGTATAGTAACGTATAAGAATAGCAATTGTATGTGTATCATATGTATAATGTGAAATGTATTGTGTAAGTGTACGTGTACGTAATTTATTTACAGGTTAAGATGTGAATTTAAATGTGTATTATTTAAGTATTGTTTAACCTAAATGAAAAGAATTAAATGTTTATTTAATTAATCTTTGTAATCTCGTATTAAAAAATGTATTTTTATTTATTATGTACAAAAAAAGTATTTTACTTAAAAGAAAGAAAAATGTTTTACATTTTAATTATATTGCATATTTTGTATTAATGTTTAAATGTATAGTCAAAGGAGATAATAAATAAAAAAATCTATTCTTTTAATGTATTTATTAAATATGTGTGATTTAAATTGTGTTTTGCATCTTTTTTTGTAAAGTATGTACAAATTAAGTATTAATCTTAAAAGAAAAATGTTTTCAAATTATATTATGTACAAATAAAATATTTTAAGTTAGAGGAATAAAATATATTGTGTTCAAAATTATTTTATATAAAAAAAATTTGATGTAATAAAAACTCATGTTAATTTGTAAAAAGAATATAGATAGTTTTAAAAATGGTTTTTGAAAGAAATCAGAAATGGGATTTATGATTTGAGGCCCAAATGCAATTTAGAGGAAATGAATAGAACAGGGGGTATGAACTGGAAATTCGTTGGGCTTCAGTGTGGAAAGGGGTTAGGCCCATTAGCGTTTTAACAATGTGTTTAGGGTTCTTGAATGTTTATTCAGAAAGAAGAATTAGGGTTCGTTTGTTACGAATGACGCTGTCCACTTCGCTTCTTTCTTCATCTTCTTCGCCATGGATCTTTGAATAGCATCTCTCGCTCAAGCCACCAGCGCCACCGCTCCTCCTCTTCTTCACTCCCACTCAAACGACGATAAACAGAGGTACGATTCTTTGTTCTTTCAACGCGTTAGGGTTCTCATTCTCCTTCTTTTGCATGTTCCGATTAATTGGTTCTGATTAATTGTTTTGACTTTATATCGTTTATTGTTGAGGTGGTAGAAGGAAAGAGGAAAAGAGAACTACCTTTTGTTTGAGGAAGACGATGGAGGAGATGGGGAGGTGCGTAGGAGGCTTGGGCGGAGAACGCGGTGCTGATGAACTCTTGAGCTTCCTGGTACTCAGTACTCTTTACCTTTTGCCTTTTTAGGGTTTGATGATGACAATGGCTGAGAACCTCTTGTATGACTCTTTTCTTCTTCTCTTTTGCCTTGAACATTTGCCTTTTCCTCTTCTTTCTCTGCCTCGTTGCTTGCTTAGTATGCTTGAATGCTTGCCTGTGATGTTAATTTTCTGAGGCTTCTATACCTTCTTCTTGTTGGCTTGTATGTATGCTTGTTCCTTTTCTGGTTGGATTGATACGTTCTGGTGACTGAGTTGTAGTGATATTTGTTAATGTTGGTTATGGCTTTGGATGTTTGTTTAGTGGCCCAATGATGAGGCTTCCTCTGAGGGTTTGTGGCCTTGAAATGCAGAGTTACCTGTAGCTTCGGATATGTATGCTTTTGATGGTCTCATTGCCCTGTGATGAATCACAATTCTGAGGGCTTTGAGTTGGTATTGATGCTTGCCCCTGTTTTGGCTTTGTGCTGGATGGTTTGGAAATTGGTTTTTGACAGGTTTTAGAACTTTTTGCTCTTTTGCTTGGGTACAGGTTTGGGAGGCCTTGAAATGGCTATGACATGATGTTATTTTTGGGTATACTGGTTGTTTTTGGATGCAGGGTCTTTGAACTTGACAATACAGGTTTTTAGGCTTGACAGGGTTAAGGTTTTAGGCTTATGAGGTTTAAGCTTATGGCTTAGCCGGTTGTACTGTTTTTTGGCCTTGAATGGTTAGGCTTGGTATCTGGTACAGGTTTGCATCAGTTTGTGATTGTTTGTTCTAATCTTGACACAAGTTTAGGCTTTAGGTTTGAACTGGTTCTTGGCCTTGAATGGTTGGGCTGGTTATTTGTTTTGATGATAGGCAGGTTTGTTGTGAGTATACTGGTGGTACAGGCTTGATACCAGTTTTTGCTTTGTGGTGTTTCAGGCTTATGTGTTTTTTTGATGAGAGGCAGGTCTTGTGGTTATTATCTCAGTTCTGCTTCTCTTTTGTGATCTCCCCGCCTTTTGATATATCTCTACTGTTTTATTGACCACTTGCTTTATCTTTTCTTTCCCCCTTTATCCACTGTGTTATTGCAGTTTTATTTTCTATATTCTTAAGCCTCAAAGCAAAACCTGTAAGCCTAAACACTTTTTCTCTCTTCTCTCTCTCCAGTACACTTCAAAAATATTAAAATATGTTTTATGTGTACTTAAAGCTGAAAGGGCAGCACTGGGAAATGATGAAAATGAATTATCTTGCTTGCATAACATGCTTACTCTGCACATTTTATGTCTTCTTGATATCTTTCCAAATCTTCTTTTTGACAGCTTTGAGTAGCCTTGTACTTGTTTGAGATCTTTGACAGTTTGTGGGACAGTTTGGAATTTGTGATTCAGTTTGGACTTTGTAGTTTGATTTGGACTTTGCATCATGCTGTTTGAGATTTGAACTATGCAGTTTGACAATTTTGACTTGTGAATTTCAACTTTGTGCATCCATGATTAGCAAACAAATATTCATCCCTCTTTGTGAACCGGGAGAAATCCCGTGATTTGCAGAGAGGGCTAACTGATCCCAGTCAGTTGCCCTTAATGATGAACTTTATTTTTATCTGTCTCTCTTTTGTTTATTTATCTGCTTCTAACTTTTCTTCTGTTCTTTGTTTTGCAGATAAAATTCCATGGAGTACTGGAGCAAAGGATAGAAGACGAAGAATTGAAGATTTAGAAACATACTTAGGATAGTTTTTATTTAAATTTAAATAAATGTAAAATCATTGTTGTAAACAATTTGTAAACAAAACAATTGTACAAATAATTTAAAAATAAATAAAAAGTTTCTTTATCCAATTAATTCTTTTCCTCTTTTTTTTTTAATTGTTCGTTTTATTATTTATAATTCTTTAATTATAATAATTGAAAATAAATTCCAATCATTTAATCTTAGAATAATAAATAATTAAATAAACAATGCTTCAACATTTGATCAGTTAAACCTGGCGTTTCAAACATCCAGAGCAAAACAACAGTCAATCACAGCAATTGCCCAGACGCTTTTTTCCTTTACTAACTTTAATCAAACATTGCAAATTCAAACCCAATGCAACCTTTTACTGATTCAGTCAAACAAACGTGAATTCAATCCAAACGCATTCTTTTACTGATTAAGTCAACAATGCGAATTCAACCCAAATCTCGGAATAACTTGCAAAGCATCGTAGAATTAAATCTTTCTAAGGAACCGCGCACGAAAACCCTAATTCCTGATAAAATGCCAAAGAACGTTCGCCTGATCAAAGTTGAGCCAAAATCAATCAAAACCCTAAGCCAACTGTTTGAAACATTCTAAAGCCCTGAAAATCAGTAAAACCCTAATTTTTCTGACTGATGAGAAAAGTCTGTTTGACCGATTCTTGAGCCAGTTTAAAAAATCAGGAAACGCCTGAAGCTGTGATTTCTTGTGGAAAAATGCGAGGGAAAATTTTGGGGTACAACACTAAGGATAAAATAATATTTATTGCAGATGTCCTTAACAGCTCAATTGAGACACCAGTCATGGTACCTGGACTCTGGGTGCTCACGACACATGACGGGAAGAAAGTCTATGTTCCAAAACCTGGAATTTAAACCTGGAGGAGACGTCAAGTTTGGAGGTAATCAGAAAGGGAAGATTATTGGTTCTGGAACCATTGGAAACGGTAACCTTCCTTCTATCTCTAATGTTTTATTAGTAGAAGGATTAACGCATAACCTGCTGTCCATAAGTCAATTAAGTGACAACGGTTATGACATTATCTTTAATCAAAATTCCGGTAGAGCTGTTAGTCAAAAAGATGGAACAATCCTCTTTTTTGGCAAGAGAAAGAACAACATCTACAAAATTGATTTGTCAGATCTTAAAACTCAGAATGTAAAATGCCTTTTGTCTGTTAGCGATGAGCAATGGGTATGGCACAGAAGATTGGGACATGTCAGCTTGAGAAAAATATCTCAATTAAGTAAACTAAATTTAGCCAGAGGACTTCCCAATCTGAAGTACAATTCAGAAGCTCTGTGCGAAGCATGTCAAAAAGGAAAATTTTCAAAACCTTCTTTTAAATCAAAAAATGTTGTTTCTTCCTCTAGGCCATTAGAACTACTTCATATTGATCTGTTTGGGCCAGTTAAAACTGCATCCATCAGAGGCAAGAAGTAAGGATTGGTCATTGTTGATGAATACAGCAGATGGACATGGGTTAAGTTTTTAAAACACAAGGATGAGTCACATTCTGTGTTCGTTGACTTCTGTAACCAAGTGCAAAACGAAAAAGATTTTAAAATTATAAAAGTCAGAAGTGATCATGGAGGAGAATTTGAAAACCATTATTTTTAAAAATATTTTAAAGAAAATGGTATTGCTCATAATTTCTCTTGTCCTAGATCTCCCCAACAAAATGGAGTTGTATAACGAAAGAATAGAACGTTACCAGAAATTGCCAGAACCATGATCAATGAAACAAATATGGCTAAGCACTTTTGGGCAGAAGCTGTGAACACAGCATGTTACATTCAGAATAGAATCTCTATAAGACCTATTCTTGAAAAGACTCCCTATGAATTGTGGAAAAATAGAAAACCCAACATTTCATATTTCCATCCTTTTGGATGTACTTGTTTTATTCTGAACACTAAAGATAATCTGAACAAGTTTGATTCTAAAGCACAAAAGTATTTTCTGCTTGGATATTCTGAATGCTCAAAAGGCTATAGAGTATACAACACAAAAACTCTGATTGTTGAAGAATCAATCAAAGTCAGGTTTGATGACAAGCTTGGCCAGCAACAGCCAAAGCAAATTGATATTTCTGTAGGTACAGAAGATCATCTCTCAAACTCTGAAAAGTCAGAAGCAAAGGAAGATTCAGAAGTAAAGGAAGACTCAAAAGATCCTCCTCTTGATAATGCTCTAGATAATCTCAGAATCTTTGAACAACCCACTTAGAAAAGGTTTCCCATAATCACTTCAGCTCATAAAGAAGACGTGATTATTGGAAGAAAAGAAGATCCCATCAGAACCAGATCCTCTCAGAATCAATGAAGAATCATTCTTTGGATTGGTATCTCTGATTGAACCAACCTCTATTGATGAAGCTCTAGAAGACAATGATTTGATCCTAGCAATGCAAGATGAACTCAATCAATTTTCCATAAACGATGTATGGGATCTAGTTCCAAGACCCAAAGGATTCAACATTATAGGAACTAAATGGGTTTTCAGAAACAAACTAAATGAGCAAGGAGAGGTGGTCAGAAACAAAGCACAACTGGTTGCACAAGGTTATAGTCAACAAGAAGGAATTCATTATAATGAAACCTTTGCCCCAGTCGCCAGCTTAGAGTCTATTAGATTATTAATTTCTTTTTCTGTTCAAAATAACATTTCATTATATCAAATGAATGTTAAAAGTACATTTTTAAATGGCTATATAGAAGAAGAAGTTTATGTCTATCAACCTACTGGCTTTAATGACTCAAAGTATCCAGAACATGTTTTTAAACTAAAAAAATCTATACGGTTTAAAACAAGCTCCCAGAGCTTGGTATGAACGTTTGAGTAATTTTCTTTTAGAAAAAGATTTTACCAAAGGGAAAGTGGACACAACTTTATTCGGAAAGACATTTAAAAATGACATTTTAATTTGTCAAATTTATGTTGATGATATTATTTTTGGAATCTCTAATATCTCTCTTGGAAAAGAATTTGCTGAGACCATGTAGGCAGAATTTGAGATGAGCATGATGGGAGAATTGAAGTTCTTTTTGGGAATACAAATTAACCAGACTCCAGAAGGTACTTACATACATCAGACGAATCATGTTAAAGAACTTCTGAAGAAATTTCAGATGTCAGAAAGCAAAGATGCTAAGACACCAATGCATCCAACATGCATTCTGGGAAAAGATGAGGTAAGTATGAAGGTAGATCAGAAGCTCTACAGAGGTGTGATTGGATCCTTTCTCTATCTGACTGCATCTAGACCTGATATATTATTCAGCGTATGTTTATGTGCTAGATTCTAATCAGATCCTGTAGAATCTCACTTAACTGTTGTTAAGAGAATTCAGAGGTATCTGAAAGGTACTACTAATCTGGGTCTGTGTTACAGAAGATTAAAAGATTTCAGACTAGTAGGTTATTGTGATGCTGATGCTGATGCTGGAGATAGAATTGAAAGAAAGAGCACCTCTGGAAGCTGCCCGTTTCTGGGTGACAATCTTATCTCGTGGTACAGCAAGAAGCAAGCTACAATAGCACTTTCAACAATAGAAGTTGAGTATATATCTGCTGCTGGATGTAGTTCTCAGATGATCTGGATGAAAAGTCAGCTAGAAGATTTTAATCTTTATGAAAGTAAGATTCCTATCTTCTGTGATAATACCTCTGCAATTTGTCTTTCTAAAAATCTCATTTTGCATTCTAAATCTAAACACATAGAAATTAAATATCATTTTATAAGGGACTACATTCAGAAAGGAATTTTAAATTTAAACTTTGTAAAAACAGACCATCAATGGGCTGATATTTTTACCAAACCCCTTTTAGAAGATAAATTTAAATTCATTTTGAAAAATATTTGTATGGAATTGTGTCCTGAATAAAATTGTATTTATCTTCTGTGTTTGACTTGAGAATGTTCTGAAATAAATGTTCTGATTAACAACTCTTCAGAAGTTATAAGAGAAGTTACATTAGAAGCTATATATAAAGTTCTAAAATGTTCTAACGTTTCATTACAAGTATAGTTCAGCAGTTCATTATATCAAACAGCTGTCCCATGCAACCTTCAGGAGATGAACACGTATTGTGTTTCTATGTAATTGTTATGATTCGCTCAAATCTCACGCTTTCCCCTCAATTTTCAATATCATTAAATGCTAGTAATGATTAGATTCTTTTTAATTAATTTTTTCTTAAACTCTTTTTACAGTTTCATTTTTAAAACTTTTTTTCTCAAGTTTTCATATAAATACCTTTGTAAAAACCCTTTCTCACTTTTTACCTTCTCTTTCAAAATTCAACCTTCTCTTTTATATAAATATCTTAGTGTCATTCTGATTCTTGTTTTTGTTTTGTTTTGTACCTCTGAATCTTTTTTATTAAAAAAACCTTTTTACGCTCTTTAATTTTATATACTTTTTGATTATGACAAAAAGGGGGTGAAATGAGTATTTTGATCTAATCTCTGATTAACAGTTATGGGACTAATTCCCAAACATTACTAACAAAATACATAGATTTCTTTCTCTGTTTAAAGATTTTTGCAGGTATCACTAAACTCTGGAAGTTTAATCATCTGAACATTATCTTCAAAAGACTTGCTGAAGAAATCCTAAAAAAAAAATCTAAAAGCTCTGATGAAAATTCTCAGGAATTTTTTCTTATAGAAATATTTATTTCAGGGGGAGATTCTTATCTCTTATTCAATTTTATTTCAAAACCTGAATATTTTTGTCATCATCAAAAAGGGGGAGATTGTTAGAACAAGATTGGTTCTGATCATATCTCAGAGTTTTAATGATAATAATAAAATATATTTTATATAATTGATACTCTGATGAGCATATTTATTTTTTTCAGATAATGTTTTGACTGAATTATTTTCCTAGATGAAAATCATTTTGACGTGCTGAGCTGAAAATAAATGAAGAAGTTCTTTGATGAAAGAACTATTTGTTTAAGCGCAAGTTCTGATGCTGATTCTGATAAGAAACTATTTAATGCATCTTCTAAAGCTTAGTAAGTTTCCATGTAAACCATGTTCAGAAGTATTCTGCAAGCAAGCGCGGATAAGAAGACTTGCAAGCATATTCTGAAGTAAGACGTGAAGCTAGTTCTGAAAGAATAAAGAAGCTAACAAGTCATGTCAAGTTTCAGGAACATGCCCTGACAAGTGTCGTTTGTTCATTTAATGCAGAGACGGCTACATGCACTCAAGTGTCTATGCTAGTTCATTGGAAAATGCAATACTGCAAGCAAACACGCAAACATTAATTGCTATCCACTTTTGAAGGAAGCAACAGTCGTTTTCTTCATGCTATAAATAGAAGATCATTTAATGCAAGCCAACAACCAAAACTACGTGAAAATATCCTGCTGCTCACAAATTATTTTACAAACACTTTATGCAAAACTAATCTTAGTGAAAAATCACAATTTATGATATAGCTTTCTAAGAAGCAATTTGTTTCACTATCTGTAAAGATTTAATTCTTGTAATTGTTCCTTGAGAGACCAAGCTTGGTCAGATTTCTCAAGAAGGCTATGACTAGTTTGAGTCTTAGTGGTGTTAGTCACTTGTAAGTTTACTTGTGCTTTGAATTGTTAGTCACAACAGTTTAGTTGTGTGATTGTAATTTGTTTGATTATAGTGAATTAAGTCCTTGTTAAGAAAGGCGAAATCACCTTGGCGGGTGGACTGGAGTAGTTTGAGTTCAAACGAACCAGGATAAAAATAAATGTGCCTTTCCATTATTGTTGAGCCTTTAAGAAAAAGAAAAAGAGACACTTATTCAACCCCCCCCCCCCCTTCTAAGTGTTTTCTCACCCTTCAAATATCACTGATCTTCCTTTATCGATATTGTGATACGGTGGCAGAACCGACTGTTTTGAAAATGCTGGTTTGCATTTTTTGCGTTTTGTGTTCGCAAAAATGTTGCGGTAAGCAAGAGTTTAACCCTAATTTTTCTAATTGGTTTTAATAAAAAAAGTTAGAATTTCCCTAAATTAAATTAAACTAAATTAAATTAAATTTGATAAAAAAACTATTTCTAAATTTTTTATGATTTTTGATTTTATGAAAAAAGTGATTAATTTGTGAAAAATAATTAAGCAAATTAACTTAAATAAAAGAAATAAATAGAGAAAAGAAAAAATAATGGGCCTGATTGCTTTAGCAAATGGGGGGTGTGAATCTGATTTGTGGTAAGGCCCATTTATCATCAAGCCTAGTCAGCGCTGGATCTGATGGAGGCGTTGACTTGAGGAGCATGATGCACCTTCATTGTGGGCACATTGGATCTGGCCAGGAGCACATCAGATGGCTAATGTTGAGGGTGTATGGAATACGCTTGAGAATGTGAAGCACTTGAATGACCTGCAATTGTTGAGAAAATAATAAAATGCACACGCCTGGGATCGAACCTAGGACGTGCGCATCAAAGGCTAACATCCTTACCATCTGCGCTAACATGTTAATTGTGATAATAATGAAATAAATGAAACATAATGCAAACAACGTGCCACGCCTCTAAAATGCGCGGAAATTCAAACGAGCCATTCACACACTGCCACGCCATCGTCTTCTTTACTGATTCCATCGTTTTACATAAAAGGACTTTTACCTACGGACATCAAGTGTAGGTATAGCCCCTGTCCATTCCAAAATCCTGTACGCGCATGATAAATGAAAACTAATGGTACCAATCAACTCATTTCAACCTCACGAGCATCAATGTACCATTATCCATGCCCAATTTTTCCTGTATAAGAAACCCCTAAAAACAAAGAACAAACCCTAGCCATGGCAGTTTTATGTACAGTCAATAAAAATGCAATTGAATATAGTGATTAGCTTGCAAACTCAATAAGGAACAAAGATATGTAATCAAAACGTGCAAATGATGTATAAATCAATAAAAAAGAAAACGAAATTCTAAGCTAACCGTGTGACTGCTACAACGCGTTTCAGGGTGTAGGGAGGCTTGCTAATGATTGAAACACGATCCTGGGATGTCCAGCAATTGATTGGTATGGTTAGGATGGCTTGAGATGGCCTGCAACTTGGAATTTGGTCTGCACTTTTTCTTTGAAATTTTGCAATTGGTTCTGCCTCTTTCACGATTTCTCCACCTCTCTTTTTGGTATGCCTTTGTTCACTATGTATAATAGAGTGCATTAGGGTTAACATTTGCATCCAATCTTTGTCATTTATGAAGATTGATCATTGATTTAATCCTTGCACCAAATCTTTCCAAAACAAGCATTTTTTATCTTTTTTTGTCCATATGAAGCCTTGCACGATTTGATTTTGTCTCCAGCTGTATAATGACTCTAATCATGCACAAAATCTCAAGGTTTTATTGGTTTTTGTTATTTTCATTATTTTATATTGATTTTATTTGATTTAAATGAAATAAAATCTAAATAAATAACAAAAATAAAAGAATGAAAAGTGGAAGGGCTCATGGGTCATAGATCACATTACAAACTCAGTGCAAACATAAAATATTGGGCCCATTTAGCAAAAAATGCAATTTTGGACACATTTGACTTTTGGCAATTTTGCAAAAAGGGTCAACTTGGCCAATGCATAAATCTCTCAATTTTGACCCTAGAGAGGTGTTCTTGGACTTTTTAGAAAGATTAGGATGTCCTCTAAGCAACCCTTTTGGTCTCATCTCAATTGAGTCTTCCATGTTCATGTATGAAGCTTTGACCAAAAAGGTGTTTTTGTTGACTTATCAAAATGACCTATAATGTCCAAATTCATATCTTCTCGTGAGTGCATATTTTGAACTTGGGAGATGAATATGAATTGTATGGAGTTACATCCTCTTCAAAATGAGCTTTGGATGGGTCATTTTTGATAAAGTAGGAGAAAGTTACGCTTGGTCAAAGTTGAGTTGACTTTTCCTACAAAACCCTAATTTAGCAACTTTTGGGTTTTGATGAATTGTGAGCAATCCTTGAGGATTCATGATCAACCCTTAATCAAATGATGAATAATACTTCAAAATGAGAATTTTGACCAAAATTTTTGAAGTTTGACTGTATGTGGGCCACAATTGACTTGTGCCCTATCATAGTCGATTTTTAGGCATTTGAGCAGTTGACTGAGCAAACTTCCTCTGCAAGGCTTGAAACTTGACATGGATGATCTTGAGAACATATTAGGACAATAGTGATAATTTGGGATCCTTTTGACTCAAGCATCTTGATGCAAAATGAAACCCTAATTTAGGGTAGACTGTCTTAGGAGAGAGTTTGTCTGGTCAACTCTTGGACTTCCTTGAGAAATTTGAAGACCTTACTTGACATGTATTGAGAAATATGGGAGGGAAAATTTTGGGGTACAATAGCTGCCCCTGTTCAATCTTCTTAAACCTGAGGATGTAGATTGGCTTGTCTGCCTTTCGTGATCTGAAGGTGGAAGATGATTGAACACTAGAGTGCCCAGAAATTTGCACTCGTATGAAGTGATACTTGTCTTGCTATATCGGGAATGGGCCTATAGATGCCATTTGGATGTAAATTATGGAAGATGGGTTTAAAGATGCCATTCGAAGAAGTGTCGATCGCATAAGAGATTCCTTTGCGAGAACCCGTGTACCTGTTGTTGAGGAGGACTTCGCTGGGGAATGTTGGTTTCTGTCTTGAGAGAAATAGAGTTTTAGGAGCTTCAGCTGTCCGTTACTATACTGGGGAATGATTCCCGTTTGGGAAGCGAGAGTGATTTCGTGTTCGGTCGGGGTATATGTTGCATCGCGACTTACTGGGGAAATATGATATCAATTGTGTTTGATCGGGTCCCAATCTTACAGTGTTGTGGACTGCTGTCTGGGGATAATAGAGGAAGAAAACCCGGATAGTAAGGTTATGAGAAGGAACCTGGATTGTAGGGTTACTTCGATATGAAAGCCTGGGTAGTAGGGATGTGAGAAGGAACCTGGATAGTAGGGCTACTTCGATATGAAATCCTGGATAGTAGGGCTGTGAGAAGGAACCTGGATAGTAGGGTTACTTCGATATAAGAGCCTGGATAGTAGGGTTGTGAGAAGGAACCTGGGTAGTAGGGTTACTTCGATATGAAAGCCTGGATAGTAGGGTTGTGAGAAGGAACCTGGATAGTAGGGTTACTTCGATATGAAAGCCTGGATAGTAGGGTTGTGAGAAGGAACCTGGGTAGTAGGGTTACTTAGATATGAAAGCCTGGATAGTAGGGCTATGAGAAGGAACCTGGATAGTAGGGTTACTTCGATATGAGAGCCTGGATAGTAGGGCTGTGAGAAGGAACCTAGGTAGTAGGGTTACTTCGATATGAAAGCCTGGATAGTAGGGCTGTGAGAAGGAACCTAGATAGTATGGTTACTTTAATATGAAAGCCTGGATAGTAGGGCTGTGAGAAGGAACCTGGGTAGTAGGGTTACTTCGATATGAAAGCATGGATATTAGGGCTGTGAGAAGGAACCTGGATAGTAGGGTTACTTCGATATGAAAGCCTGGATAGTAGGGTTACTTCGATATGAAAGCCTAGATAGTAGGGCTATGAGAAGGAACCTGGATAGTAGGGTTACTTCGATATGAAATCCTGGATAGTAGGGCTGTGAGAAGGAACCTGGATAGTAGGGTTACTTCGATATGAGAGTCTGGATAGTAGAGCTGCTTTTGTTGCGTTCATGATTACTCTGTTTTGCTTCGAGTGTTGATCATGGGCTTGCTGGAAATTGTTGATAACAACGTCTTTACCTGAAGTAAATACAGGGTTAGTTATATGTGATGCATGAGATGCATTATATGCTGACGTTATCAAAATAAATGAGACCATGTTACATGTGGTGTATGCATATGTTATGATGTATGAACATGAAATGCTGACGTGATAATCGAAATCAGGGAAAATAAATCCCTGATTACCCTGAAAACCATAGTTCTTCCACCTCTATTGGGGATGGTGAACAAAGATGACTGTGCCTGGGATTTTCCCCTTGGCTGGAGAATATTCTGCCGGAAGAGACCCTGTCTAAGGATAACTCTGCAGGGGATAACTCTGTTGGAGAGGAGATACTATGTTGATAGATCTGCCGACTTGGAGAAATAACTCAACTGGAGATGAATTTCTGTTCGCTGGTGATAAACACACTCTGCTTGGGGGGAGTTTTGCCGACTCATTCGTGATTGTGAACCTCGGCTGGGGAGAGTTCTGTCATGTTCGGGAAAGCTAAAACTACTGTCTTTGGATACTTCTTACTCTGTGGGGAGTGTATGTACCCCTTTCCATGTTCTCCAGCTGGCTCTATCTCTGTACCTGATGGGCAGAGTAACTTTAAGGTTTGGACACTTCCTGTTTGTCCTTGTTCCTGGAATTACGAGTAATCGTCTTTTGTTTCTTATGTAAATGTTTATGAGCAGCAATTATTTTCAAATGCATATATCAAAAAATGAATCATTGGACGTTCTTGCAAAACAAAACAGAAAAAAGAAAAACAAGTTGAAAATTCTTTGTGAAAATGAATTGTATTGATTTTTGAAGTTGGCCCGTAACGGGCATTTTTGTACAAAGAGGCTAACGTCCTAGTAAGAGAACGCCACCGAAAGAAATTACAATTTGTAAAAGAAAGAAAAACAGTTATGTGAAACGACCCCAATGGGTTCCAATTCTGCTATTGTCTTTATATCTTCAAGCGTCTCATTACTTTGCTACTTGGCCGAAGGTGGATTAGATTGATAGGCGCCGTCTGAACTTGATATTCAATACCGAAGTCTGGTCGCAAGATGATCCAATGAGACATAGTGTTACGCTTCGATCCCTAATTTTTTCCTGGACCGCCCTTTCGGGTTTTCAGTCCACCGGGATACCCTTTTTTGCCCAAGTCGCCTTTTCAGGTTTTCAAATTGTCGGGTGTACAGATTTTTTTCATTTTCATCCCTTACTTTTACCCGAACCCTTTTGGTTCACCGGGAAGCCCTTATTTTTGCATAGGCCAGTCGACCTAGCGGGTCTTTGATTATGCGTAGTATCTTTTTACTATGTCTGCATTGACGGGGTGAAGAAGGTCGTCACCATCCATGGTGGTTAAAATCATAGCTCCTCCCGAGAAAATGTTCTTAACCACAAATGGCCCTTCGTATGTGGGGGTCCATTTTCCCCTGGGGTCACCTTGTGGCAGTATGATGCATTTGATCACCACATCCCCGACTTGATATTCTTGGCGTCTGACTTTCTTGTTAAATGCCTTAATTATTCGCTTTTGATACGCCTGACCATGACAAATAGTAGTAAGCCTCTTTTCATCAATTAGATTCAGCTGATCAAGTCGGGTCTGGATCCAGTCGTCTTTGCTCAAACCCGCATCCTTCATAATCCTGAGGGAGGGTACCTGGACTTCAATGGGTAGGACTTCCTCCATGCCATACACCAGAGAGTAGGGTGTTTCCCCTGTCGACGTCCGTGCTGAGGTACGGTACCCATGAAGAGCGAATGGTAACATCTCGTGCCAGTCTTTCTATGTCACCGTCATCTTTTACACAATCTTTTTGATGTTCTTGTTAGCTGCTTCAACAACCCCATTCATCTTCGGCCGGTAGGGAGAAGAGTTATGATTTTGTATCTTGAACTGTTTGCAGAGTTCGGTGATCATTGTATTGTTGAGATTTGTACCATTGTCCGTAACGATCCTTTCTGGTACACCATATCGACAAATCAGGTTGTGCCGGATAAACCGCGCCACGACGTTCTTGGTTACTGTAGCAAAGGAAGCTTCCTTGACCCACTTTGTAAAGTAATCAATAGCTACCAGAATGAAACGATGCCCGTTGGACGCAGTAGGTCTAATCTCTCTGATCATGTCGATGCCCCACATTACAAAAGGCCAAGGAGTTGTCAAAACATTCAGGGGAACTGGAGGTACATGCACCTTATCAGCATAGACTTGGCACTTATGACAGGTTCGACAATGCTGATAAAAATCGGCTTCCATAGTAGACCAGTAATATCCTGCCCGTAGGATTTTCTTTGCCATGGTATGTCCACTGGAATGAGTTCCGGAGGTACCTTCATGTAACTCTGCCATGATCCTTTCTGCCTCGCTTTTGTCCACACATCGCAGTAAGGTTGAATCATGGTTATGCTTATAAAGGATCCCATTATTGACGAAGAACTTCGCAGCGAACCTTCTCAGAAACTTCTTATCATTAACAGATGCCCCCTCAGGGTATTCTTGAGCCTCAAGATACCTCTTTACCTCGTGAAACCAGGGTTTATCTGCTACCTCTTCAGTCTCAATATCACAGCAATGTGCGGGTTCATCCAACCTCTCGATGGTAATCTGGGGAGCTTCAATGTCCCACCTGTCTTTGAACATAGAAGACATGGTAGCTAACGCATCCGCTAACTGGTTCTCCTCTCTCGGGAAGTGTTCAAAGGTTATCTCCTCAAAATGTGGGAGCAATGTCAGTACATATTTTTTGTAAGGAATAAGATTTGGGTGCTTTGTATCCCACTCGCCTTTGATCTGACTGATCACTAGAGCATAATCTCCGAATACACTCAAGAACTTAATCCTCAGGTCAATAGCAGCTCGCAGACCCAGGATACATGCTTCATACTCTGCCATATTGTTGGTGCAGTTAAAACATAATCGGGCGGTGAATGGAGTATGACAGCCCTCAGGAGATATAATTACAGCGCCAATGCCATTACCCAATGCATTTGATGCTCCACCAAAATACATAGACCATCGGGATCCTTCCTCGGGTCCTTCATCCGGTCCAGGTTCTTCACAGTTGGTCACCAACATGATGTTCTCATCCGGGAACTCGAAATTCATGGATTGGTAGTCATCCACGTCCTGATGCGCCAAATGATCCGTCAATACACTCCCCTTGATTGCTTTTTGGGTGGTGTATTAGATGTCGTACTCGGTTAAGATCATCTGTCATCTCGCTATTCTTCCGGACAAGGCAGGCTTTTCGAAGATATACTTGATCGGATACATCTTTAATATCAATAAGGTGGTGTGAGTCAGCATATACTGTCTCAGCCGGCGAGCAACCCATGCCAAAGCGCAACAAGTTTTCTCGAGCAATGAGTATCGGGTCTCACAGTCGGTAAACCTTTTGCTAAGGTAGTAAATAGAGTACTCTTCCCGGCCAGACTCGTCATGTTGTCCCTGCACACACACCCATTGAATTATCCAGTACTGTCAAGTATAAGATCAAAGGTCTTCCTTCAATTGGAGGCATCAAAATTGGCGGTTCTTGAAGATATTCTTTGATTCTCTCAAAAGCGGTCTGGCATTCGTCATTGCACTTTACCACTTGATCTTTCTTCAGGAGCTTGAAGATTGGCTCACAAGTAGCAGTCAGATGCGAAATGAATCTGGCAATGTAATTTAGACATCCCAAGAAACCTCTAACTTCCTTCTCTGTGCGGGGAGCCGACATCTCTTGTATGGCTTTTACCTTGGCAGGGTCCACCTGAATACCCTTATCACTGACGATGAAACCCAGCAGCTTGCCAGACCTTACCCCGAAGGTGCACTTGTTCGGGTTTAACCTCAGCTTGTGCGTTTTCAACCTGTCAAACAGTTTCTGAAGATGATCAAGGTGCTCTTCCTCAGTCTGAGACCTGGCTATCATGTCATTCACGTAAACCTCGATCTCATGGTGAATCATGTCGTGGAACAAAGCGACCATGGCGCGCTGATAAGTTGCCCCAGCGTTCTTCAACCCAAACGGCATGACCTTGTAGCAAAAGGTGCCCCACTGTGTAAAGAAGGTCGTCTTTTCCATGTCTTCGGGAGCCATCTTGATCTGGTTGTAGCCAGAAAAACCATCCATGAAGGAGAAGATCTTGTGTTACGTGATGTTGTCAACCAGAACATCAATGTGAGGAAGTGGGAAATCATCCTTGGAGCTTGCCCTGTTCAGATCTCTATAGTCCACACACATCCGTACCTTACCATCCTTCTTAGGAACCGGAACAACGTTGGCAACCCACTGTGGATAAGAAGTGACAACTAAAAATCCCGTATCGAACTGTTTCATGACCTCAACTTTGATTTTCTCAGACATCTCGGAGCGCATACGGCGAACCTTTTGCTTTACCGGAGGACAGTCTTCTTTGGTTGGTAGGCGGTGTACCGCAATATCAGTGTCTAAACCAGGCATATCTTCATAGGACCAGGCGAAGACCTCAACATAGTCGTATAGCATCTGTATTAACCGTTGCTTGACACAAGGCTCCAGATTCGCACCTATTTTAACCTCTTTCCTGTCTTCCTCTGTACCCAAATTCACTGACTCAACTGGCTCTTCATGAGGTTGTATGGCCCTTTCTTCCTGCAGTAACAGTCTAGCAAGTTCTCCAGGCACCTCACAATCATCCTCATCTTCGTCCTCGACTTGGTTGATCGGATTTTCGAAGTCATAACTGGCAGTAGCAGAGTTGTTATCAACGGGATCCAGAGTGGATATGGATCTGCAGTATGATACGTGAGTGTGTGTAAGAAAATAGCCGTTTTGATAAGGTGAGAGACAGAAAAGAAAAAAAAAAGAGCACAAAATTTGTAATGCAGGAAACATCCAATGTTTTATTAATGATATATGAAATGACGAATAATAAGCCCTCACAATCAAAGTCAAGGTGCCTCGGGAAAGGCACCAGGCCATAAAGTTTCAAACTGTCTATTACAACTCTTAAAACAAAAGTCAATTACTGTGGAATAAAAGAAACAGACATGAAGTCCTTTGTCGTCCAGTTATTCAATCCACCATTGGTTGTTGGGTAGATCCAGCTGTCAATATCTGAATCTTCTTCACCATCTTCAATTGCATTAACTCCCTGATTGTTGATGTGCAGAGGAGGTCTTCCAATCTTTGCGTGCCTAACAACCCTTTGAGCCCCGATAGTAAAGCCCAAACCAAATTTGTCAGTTTTGTACGTGAAATCAGGAGCTGACCCCAATTAGTACACCCACCTTCTTCAATTACAGCCCTGGCATCCTTAAGAGAAGCCATCTTTAGCGGAGGTTTGTTGGTAGCAACTTCAGTTGACGCCAAAGTCTGAGGGACCTCTTTAAAGTTCTGACAAGGGGTTTCGATGAATTCCACGTCCATCTCCATGTAGCGAAAAGAATTGAGATGACTCACCATATACTCTTCTTCACCTTATACCGTGACGATCTTCCCCTTCACCGGATATTTCAGCATTTGATGGAGCGTGGAAGTCACTTCCACAGCCTTATGAATCCAAGGGCGACCCAGCAAACAAGAATATGATGGTCTGATATCCATCACATAGAAGGTGGATGCAAAAGTCTGAGAGCCAACTTTAACAGGGATGTCCACCTCCCCGTGCACCATTCTCTTTGACCCGTCGAAAGCCCTGACCACAATATTGCTCGGCTTTAGAATCAAACCTTCACAGTCCAGACGGTCTAATGCTTTCTTTGGCAGAACATTTAATGAGGAACCGGTATCCACCAGTGCATGGGCCATAGTAGTGCCCCTGCACTCGATCGAGACGTACAGAGCATCATTATGATTTCTCCCCTTAGCGGTCAGATCTGCATCTGAGAAACCCAACCCATTGTCGGCAGTCAGGCTAGCTACGCAATCTTTGAATTGATCGGTTGAAGTTTCCTGCGGCACATGCGCATTTTTGAGGAATGCAATTAAAGCCTTTGCATGGGCTTTAGAAGATAACAACAAGGACAACATGGAGATTTTTGACGGGGTCTGCCCCAGCTGCTCGACTATGTTGTAGTCGCTTTTCTTGATAATCTTTAGAATTTCCTCGATTTCTTGTTTAGAGGTTTCTACAATGATCTTCTTAGGTGCCTCCGTCCGGGCAGGCTCACCTATGATTTCTTTGCCCCGAGTCCCAGATGGCCCGACGACAGGGGTGATAACTGGAGTAGGAACTGGGACATTAGTTGATGTAATAGCAGACGGAATGACAACAGGTTTGTGAACAGTCAGAGGGGAAATCTCGGGAGAAAAGAGTCTTCCACTTCTGGTGACCTTGCTTGTCCCAACAATATTACTGATGTCCCTATTGGCTTCTTCAGCCCTCAAATCTTATTTAACACCATGGTAATATACATTAGCACCGTAATGCCACGGGATACCCTTATCTGAGGTATATGGGATGGGACCCAGAGCGGTGATTATTAACGGAGTAATTCTTGGAATGGGTGTAACCCTAATAGGTTTTCTCGAGGAAACCTTGGAAGGGTTGGCGAAAATGGTGATAATGGAAACATCTTCAAACGGGATCATAGTCTTCTCAAACAAGATTTCTTTATTATCCATCAGGCGCTAGACACCTGACTTCAATAAACAGCAACCGGAAGGCAGAATTGAACATATGTGGCAACCTTCACCATATCCTGGAAATAAACCGTCCAACAACAAATTCTTCTTGACCGTCATCAAAGGAGTAGAGATTTCTTCCACAGAGGTTATAAACAAATCGGTGTCCACAACATTGACTCCACAACCATGCTTAGGCATAGGAGTAGTTATAACGTTTTGCTTTTCCGGAGCATCAAACTCAATCTCTTTAGCTTCCAAAAAATCTTGCACTTTATTCCTCAGAGCCCAGCATTCGTTTGTATCATGACCTGGACTTTCAGAGTGATAGGCTCAGCGGGCATTGAGATTGTATCTGGGAGAAGCAGTGTTGGGATTCTTGGGAGCCTCTTTCAAGGTTGCCAAGTTGGACTTTAATAGATGAGGCATAACTTCAGCCAAAGTCATGTTCATACGTGTAAATAGCCGTTGTGGTCTTTCCACCCTTTGCTGATTTTTACATTGCGGAGCAACTGCGGGTCTTCATATCACTACAGCATTTACTGTTTGACGGTGTTCAGGTCTGATTTGGCCCCTCGGGCCGTAGACTGCACTAGCTTCCTTCTTACCGATGAAAGGCTTCTTTATTACACTTGATGAAGCATCCTTCTGTATTTTACCACTTCGAATGCCAACTTCTACTCTCTCTCCAGTCAAAATCAACTCAGTAAACCCAGATGACGAACTACCGATCAAAAAATTGAAAAATGGACCAGATAACGTCCCTAGAAACATGTCGACCAACTCCCTATCAGACAAAGGGGGTTGGACTCTCCCAGCTAAGTCTCTCCACTTCTGAGCATAATCCTTAAAACCTTCACTTGCACCCATAGACATACGCTGGAGCTGAGTATGAGTGGGAGCAAGGTCGGCGTTATACTGATACTGCTTGTAAAAAGCAGCAGCAAGGTCTTCCCAGTTTCGAACACTGGCTCCTTCCAACTAATAAAACCATTCAAGCTGAGTCCCTGACAGACTATCTTGAAAGAAGTGTACCCACAAATTTCTATTAGCATTGTGGGGTTGGATTTTTCTGACGTACGAGCGGAGATGGAGTTTTAGACAGGATACTCCATCGTACTTGGAAAAAACCAGAGCTTTGAACTTATGAGGGATCACCACTCCTGATACCAGTCCCAGCTCTCCGAAATCCAAACCAGGGATCTTCTGAATCTCCATAGCACTCAGAC
Organism: Vicia faba; assembly: GCA_948472305.1. NCBI lineage: Eukaryota > Viridiplantae > Streptophyta > Magnoliopsida > Fabales > Fabaceae > Vicia > Vicia faba. Next base: position 388,657,423 of record OX451740.1, on the reverse strand, counting down.
GGTCTTCTAGCTGCTTGTATCTATCCTCGGCAGGAGGATATTGCTCATCATCGTAATCCGTATCATTATCAGAAACTACTGGACTAGGGTCCTTTGTTCTTTCTTAGTTCTCCCTGTCCTTGGATGAGGAGGTCGGATCAGCTGATTGTCTTATCCTTTCTCCGAATCTTCTCCCCATGTTCAGAATACCAACCGTCTTTTTCTCCTTCTTCTTCTCTTTCAGAATCAGGGTTTTCAAATCCTCTTGCCCTTTAGCCAAACTTAAGAACATCTGTTGGAATTGGGCGTTTTGTGCCTGCAGATTTTTGATGGCTTTATCAGAAGACATTTCTGCTGAAATAAACAGCGAAGAAGATGAGAAACCTGTAATGACATGCATGATAATGGGATGTGCATGTAATGATTTCAAAGACTTTGGGAGATTTAAATTTTCAAAGCAAAAATAAACAAACTTTATTAGATTAACTTGTAAAAGGTTCAACAATGCATTTAAGGCGTTACAAAGAAGTAAATGGAAAATATATCTAAAACTAGAAAAAGCAAAATAAAAAGTCCCATGGACGCTTCCTCTTTGTGCTGATGTAGTCATTGATCACTCTTTCTTCCTCGAGCTGTCTGGTGAGCTTCAAAATCTTCCTTTCTTGCTCGTGGTACTTTTCTCGATAAGTATCCCTCTCCTCTTTCAGCTGAATCCAAGACCTCTGCAACTCCCCAGGATCAGTGGGCATGTAAGGATAAAGAACTTTATAAGGAATGCCCTCTTCATTGGTGGGCTCCAAAATTACTGGAAATACGGCTTCATAGGGCATCCCAAGCTTCTGGGCACGAGCTCGAACCCATTGGAGGTAAGGCTGCATAGGAAGGGAAGTCCTTGGTCCCATCTCTTGGGGGTCAGATCTGTTCACCATACCCCAAGCTCGTATAAACCTCCGGTGGTGCTCCTCAACGTCCTCTTTATAGTCAAATGCAATATCCTCAAGAAGTAGCTCATGGGGACCATCCCTCCGAGCACGACCAAATTATCGCAAAGCTAGACAAGGATTGTAGGTTATACCCCCTCTGATTCCAAACAATGGGACATTAGGGTATCCCCCACAACGATCAATAACAGTAGAATTTTTCCATAGCCCGGGAACACCAAAGAATGTTTGTATGGGCAAGTGACATTATTATGTAGGACCATCCCAAACCTTCTTCATTCTTCAGCACAGACTTAGGGAGGTGCAAAATAAACCACCTTGACAGCAACGGCATGCAACACATGAGAGTCCCTCTTCTTCGCACGGTACGAGTATAAAGGGCATGCAAGATATCACCCGGCAGGGCAGGCACAGGATTACGAGAAAGGAAAATCTTGATAGCATTCACATCTACAAAGGAATCCGGATTCGGGAAGAGAATCAAACCATAGATAAGGAGAGCTAAGATATCTTCGAAAGCCTGAAAATCCAAACTATCCCAGAATAGCTGAGCCTGATCTATCATAAATTTGGCTAAGAAACCTTCGTCCCCGCTTCGTGTTTCCCAAGTGGATACTACATCAGCCTGTTTCAGATGTAGAGCTGAGGCAATATCTTCTGGTCTATGAACCTCTTCCATACCTGTGAAGGGTACCTGTTCAAGGATGGATATGCCAAATAAGTGAGAGAACTCTTCCAAGGTGGGAACTAACTGGTAATCTGGAAAGGTGAAGCAATGATGCACAGGATCAAAGAACTGAAAAAGTATACTCATCATCTGCCCATCAAGATTTGAGGTGACCAGGCTAAGAAGTTGACCATGCCTCTTAATGAACATAGAAGTCTCAGAAATTATTGAGGCTAACTCTTTAAGTTGAGCAGGTATTTGCACAAAGTTAACTCGGATGGTATTTCTGCGTACGGAAACCATAATATGCAAAACAGAACAAAGATAAATTCCCTTGGTCTTTGAAATGGTTAGTATAATGAAGTATGAATTCCATGTTTATGATGCATGATGTCATGATACAAAACAACAGGTATAGCAGATAACAGGCATGGCAAAGGCAAACAAGTCACACAAAACCCTTAAGTTTAAGGCTTGCATGAGGTCAAAAGTAACACCCTCTTGAAGTTAAGTTGGTTCCAACCTGTCCTAGCAAAAGTAACTGGGTTCTAGAGGATCTCAATATCACTGACCATCCTCCATCGGTCATGGTTTTAGCTCACGCAATCTTTTCTTGCAGCCTGAACTATCTCGAGAGTATGGTCTCAATGAGTGTAGCATCGAGTATCAACCAGTTCTCAGCTTTACACCGAGGTCGGCTATCTCACTACTTTCTAATGGCTAAGTTGGTCGATTAAAGGTTCTAAGGTCATTTGATGCTTAATGACACCACGCAGCGGCCCCGTATTCTCCTCGTTTCTCCACAAGGGATACCAGTTGTTGGCTCCTAAATTCGACACCCTTGTTTCATTAATGTCAGCCATTAAAGCTGAAGGATGTTTTCGACCAGCTAGGTCCATCGAAATGCCCATCGAAAGATGGCAAGGTACTTAGAAGATTTCTTCCAAGGGAGAAGTTGGTTGCCTTCGACGTCGAAGGTGTTTCTCGTCGAAGATGCTTCTCGACGAAGGTGTTCGATGGTTCAGAGTGGAACGGTTTGAAATTCAAGCGTTTGGAGGGAAAACAGTTTCCAGCGGTTACCAAGTGCAACATGCAAAGATCTGGAGCGTCGAACGTTGAGAACGTGCCAAGTGGAATCATCTCAAAGCAGTGTAACTGCCCGACGGTTACTTGGGATGTTTTAGTATAAATAGTAGTAGTCATGTAGTTTCTCGCGTGTGTTCACAATTCTATACAAAGTCACTCATATAGATTCGAGTACCCAGCGTGTGAGAAAGAATTGTTGAGAAATGTATGTGTGAAACACCAACTTTATTAATCAAAGTCATTTACTTTTCCAGAAATTTACTTGCTTTCTTCTTTACTTTCCTGTCGAAATCCTTTCATTTAAGCCTTCATTTCTTTTACCAAGTCCTTTCTTCATGCAATTTACTTAAAGCCTATTTATTTTATTGTCATTTAACCAATATCCAATTTAATCAAAACTTCAAAATCAACCTATGTCCTAGGATCAATCTGATCGATCCTGCGAGTAACCAAATAAGTAACCATTTGGAGGATCAGCGGTTGTTTACCAATAACCAAGGTAAACAAATTGGCACACCTGGTGGGACTGTGTGTTGATTGTTGAAAATAATCTCATCTTTTCGAGGAGCGTTGTATGTTATTGAGAAGTGGCAGAATATACACCAACGATAACAATACTGCCAGAAGAAGGGAAGAGATGGCGAATCCGCCAAACAATAACGAAATCCCACAAACGAATGTGGGAGCAACGATTAGCACGACCGTAAGTGAAGCGACAACTGTTGGTTCGACACCAGCAGTAACGGTCACAGCAACGGGGCCATTACTTTCGTTCACGGGCCCCAGGATACCTTTGGGAACTCCCCCACCAAGGGGAAATTTAGGCACAAGGCCTTTTGTTCCCCCAGGATTTATGCCACTCTATGGCATGCCAACTTCTGACTTGGCTAGCCTGACGAATGCTGCGTCCACTTTTTCAGACCCTTTAGTGAGTGCCTCTTCGCCACTCCAAGGCTCTGGAGTAGGCATGGCGAATAGAAATAGGACCCAACTCTTAGGAGGAACGTCCCAAGTAGCCCATGGCCTTACAAATGCCTCGACAGCAGTCTTGAGGCAACAAATGGACGAAAGCAACCATGATATGGTGCAAATGTTGGCACAAACTTTGAGTACAGTGCTAAACCCTCTAATACAAAACACTACTCAATCGAATCAGCAAGTGACATCGCAAATGACGCGTTTGGCCGATTTCTTTGGAGTGCCCCAACCTATTCGACAGCCCCAAAGGGCGCAAATAAGGGGAAACCAGGGGATATTCTTAGAGGAAGAAACCACCATCAACCAGGTTCAACAGCCTGTCGAAGAAAACCTTAGGGCACGATTGGAGCAACCTGTCGAGGAACCTAGGGTAATAACCCCAGAGGTAAGGTTAGTTAACAGAAACCAAAATGCTGACGAAGTAGTTCAGCATATCCAATACCAAAACACGGGTTTGGAAAACAATCTGGCAACCATGATCGAAAGGATCATGACTCAGAATGGGATGAACATGGGCTTTCGAAGGCCCAACTTTACATCTCCATTGTCAGAATACGTGTTACAAACAGATTTACCTCCTAGATGTAAAGTCCCCAAATTCACTAAGTTCTCAGGGGACACGACAGAATCTACTGTCGAACATGTGGCGAGATACTTGATCGAAGCAGGAGATATTTCGAATAACGAAAATCTGAGGATCAAGTACTTCCCAAGTTCTTTAACAAATAACGCTTTTACTTGGTTTACAACTCTCCCCCCCAATTCGATCCATCATTGGACCCAGTTAGAAAGATTGTTCCATGAACAATTCTATATGGGGCAAACCAAGATAAGCCTGAAGGAATTGGCCAGTGTAAAGAGACGTTTCACTGACGAATATCTAAATAGGTTTAGGTTGCTCAAGGCGAGATGTTTTACACAAGTGCCAGAACATGAGTTAGTCGAAATAGCCGCAGGCGGTTTAGATTATTCCATTAGGAAGAAACTAGACACCCAATACCTGAGAGACATGGCCCAACTGGCCGATAGAGTTCGACAGGTGGAACGCCTCAAAGCTGAAAAAGCAAAGGCAACGAAAACTCACAAGAGAGAGAGGATAGCGTACGTTGAGATGGATGACGAAGATCCAGAATCCTTCGACGACACTATAACTGTCGAAGAAGGAGAAGTCGATTTAGCGGAATTGAAACAAGGGCCACCATACTCTTGTAAACTGTTAGTCCCCTCAAGTGGGAAAAATCCCATTGGTCCAGAAAGGACCAACGATAGGTTCCCAAAAAAGACTTATAGTTTTGACATCACAAAATGTGATGAAATATTTGACTTGCTTGTTAAAGATGGCCAAATGATAGTACCCCCAGGGGTAAAAGTGCCTCCTCTTGATCAAAGAAAGAAGAGAGGTTTTTGCAAATATCATAATTTTTTGGGCCATAAAACTTCTCAATGTTTTCTTTTCAGGAATCTTATGCAAGACGCTATCGAAGAAGGGAGGTTGAAGTTTGCTGACAAAACCCCCATGGCTGTCGACTCAAATCCGTTGCAGGCTGAAGCCCACTATGCTGAGCCCTCTGAGGTGAACGTGATAGAGGCAACCAGGAGCCAGTCGAAGAGGCCAGGAATCACAATGGTCGAAGTCTCAAAGGACCATATCAACATGCCAATCTTTGGCAGTTTTTCTGGAAATTTATCCAGGAGGACAATTGAAGCAGTTCAGAAAGCGGTCGAAAGCCCAAAGTTGGAAACCGCTGAAGCACAAAAAACTGGACCAAAACCCAGTTCCCACTTGGCCACAGTTCAAGGCCAGACGGAGAATCTGGAGATACAAATGAAGCAGTTAACTCTTGCCAACAAAGATACTATGAATATCAACATGGTCGAACTCTCTGACCCAAAAGCATCAGAAGAGGCCATGAGGCAAGAACAAGCTAATAAGACTGCCTTCCCTCGGGAAAATGAAAATCTGGCAGATTTTCTACAGAGATGCCAGAAAAAGAAATCAGAGGTGATGTTGTGTCCAAGATGCAGTTCGATCTTTGACAAAAAAGCTGCTGAGCACATTCAAGGCGTAAGAGCAGCGAATAAGAGAAGGGAAAATGTTGATCTTCGACATGACCCCAGAAGAGCCTCCCAAAGAGGTTCAAACCAAGAAAAGAGGCCATTGACTTTTAGGCCTCCAACAAATGTGCCGGTAGATACCTGGTACAAAACCTCTGGTCGAAAAAGGCCAAGTGAGGAGAGATGGCACTCTTTCGACGTGCCAAGGGGTTCCTCTTTGACTCAAAAGAAAGAGCCTCAAGTTGCTGCACCTAAAGTTGCACAAGTGTCAAGCAACTACAAAGGGAAAAATCCCATGTCTCGATCTCAATGGAGGAGATATCAAAGGAGACGAAAAGCTGAGAGGGAGGCTGCCAACGAACCAAAGGCAGAAACCAGTTCGAATGTTCCTCAAAGGAAGCAAAGGAAACCTCTAGAAAGAGAGCCAGTAACCAACAGGCTAGTTTGGCCTAACCAAGGTGAAGTCGAGGACGAAGATGATTCTGAGTCTGATGATACTTTGGACATAATGGTGAATATAGTCTCAGTGCTGCCCAGAGAATTCAACCGACAAGTGGAGGTCGAAGCAAGTGACTGGGAAGTGGAGCAAGAAATGGCCAAACACCGGCCAGTGTGCTATTTCGTTATGGACAATGGCACCACTGAGGAACAAAATGGATTCTTCGAACCACCCACAGAGGCGATGAAAAATCACCTCAAGCCTTTATTTATAAGGGCTAAACTCGAAGAGACTACTGTGAATAAAATATTGGTGGATTGTGGGGCAACCATCAACATTATTCCTCACTCTATACTAAGGAAAATTGGCAAAAGGGACGAGGACATTAAGCCTCACAACATGGTCTTGTCGAACTACGAGGGCGGCATAGGGACCACTATGGGAGTGATCCAACTAGATATCAAAGTAGGGTCTATCCTCCGACCAACAATGTTTATGGTCATATCGGCCAAACCTAACTACAACCTTTTGTTGGGCCGTGAATGGATTCATGGTGTTGGAGCTGTGCCATCATCAATGCACCAGAGGCTGCTGTTATGGCGTCCAGATGGGATGGTCGAAAACATAGAGGCAGATCAAAGCTACTACCTGGGCGAAGTGAATCACCTGGGGTTGGCAGATTTCGACAAAAACTTGGCTCACATAGGGCCATGTCCAACACCTGACTTCGACATGGCGCCAGCGCCAAACACTTTTTGTTCCCTATACCTGCATCCTGAGCATGGTTTCCAATGGGACAGAGAAGACTTGTCTCACATAGACTTCAGTGGGTTAACTGATATCCAACCAACTGGTTTGGGAAGTGAATTAAGTGATAATGACTGAGTCACAATCTTTGAAGCGAATTTCGGCTTATGTAGCCGAAACTAAGATGATAACGGCTCTCGAAGCCGAAGTGAAGTACATGGCCACACAGGCCAATGATAAACAGTTATCTGCTGCAGGTCCAGGAAAGGATTTCGATCCAAAACCTCCTGATATCGTGCAAGAAGAAATGCAGGAACAGAGGCTCGACGCCATCTATGACGATGAGCCTTTGGGCTTCGAAAAGGACCCCTTGGCGAACAACATTAAAATGTTAGCGCAAGATCCTTTAGAAGAAATCAACTTAGGCGAAGGGTCAGAGAAAAGGCCAACTTACATCAGCGCCAAAATCGACCCAGAACTTAGGTTGGAAGTAATCCAATTGTTGAAAGAGTTCAAAGACTGTTTTGCATGGGATTACGACGAAATGCCTGGTCTCGACAGAGGATTGGTAGAACTTCAGTTGCCAATCAAACCTGGGAAGAAGCCAATCAAACAAAATCCAAGACGCTTTGCTCCAGAAATACTGTCGAAGATCAAAACGGAAGTCGAAAGGCTTCTGAAATGCAAATTCATACGCGTTACAAGGTATGTCGAATGGATTGCAAACATTGTGCCAGTAATTAAGAAAAATGGTACATTAAGGGTGTGCATAGATTTCAGAGATTTAAATGCTGCTACACCCAAAGATGAATATCCTATGCATGTGGCGGAAATGCTAGTCGATTCTTCCGCTGGCTATGAATACCTGAGTATGCTCGATGGTTATTCAGGATATAATCAAATATTCATTGCTGAAGAGGATGTGTCGAAAACAGCTTTTCGATGCCCTGGGGCCCTAGGCACTTACGAATGGGTAGTGATGCCTTTTGGCCTAAAGAACGCTGGGGCAACATACCAGCGAGCAATGAATACTATCTTCCATGATTTTATTAACACTTTTATGCAAGTATATATTGATGACATTGTTATAAAATCTGTTTCCAGGAAGAATCATATTGACCACCTTCGACAATCATTCGAAAGAATGAGAGAACATGGTCTGAAGATGAACCCTTTGAAGTGTGCGTTCTGTGTGAAAGCTGGAGATTTCTTGGGCTTCGTTGTCCACAAGAAAGGAATCGAAATCAACCAGAACAAGACGAAGGCAATTCTGGAAGCGAAAGCGCCATCGAATAAGAAGGAACTGCAATCTCTGTTAGGCAAGATAAATTTCTTGAGGAGATTTATATCTAACCTAAGTGGGAAAGCTCAGGCCTTTTCACCCTTACTTCGGCTGAATAAAGAGGGGTTCGAATGGGGGCAAGAGCAACAAGAAGCCTTCGACAAAATCAAAGGGTACCTCACTAAGCCACCTATTTTGGTGCCTCCTTGTAGCAATAGGAGTATGAGATTGTACATAGCTGCATCCGACAAAACTTTGGGAAGCATGTTAGCCCAAGAAGATGAGAATGGAGTCGAAAGACCCATTTACTATCTTAGTAGAGTTTTGAACGATGCAGAAACTAGATATAGTGAAGTTGAAAAGTTGTGTCTATGTCTGTATTTCTCTTGTACAAAACTCAAGCAATATATAAAACCAGTTGATGTGTATGTTTCGTCTCATTTTGATGTTTTCAAGTATATGTTGTCGAAACCTATCTTGCATAGTCGAATTGGCAAGTGGGCATTAGCATTAACTGAATACTCCTTGACCTTTATGCCTCTTAAGGCAGTGAAAGGACAAGTGGTTGCAGACTTTATAGTCGACCACTCAATTCAAGTTGAGGATATTAATTATGTGGAGATAGAACCTTGGAAATTCTACTTCGATGGTTCCAGCCATAAAGATGGAACAGGAGTAGGAGTTTTGATCATTTCTCCTGAAAAAATTCCAACAACATTCAAGTACAAGATATCAGGTTCTTGTTCGAACAATGAGGCTGAGTATGAAGCTCTAATTACTGGCCTTGAAATATTGTTGGAATTGGGGGCAACTCGAGTTGAAATAATGGGAGACTCAGAGTTAGTCATTAAGCAAGTCACAAAAGAATATAAATGCATAAGAGAGAATCTCATTATGTACTTTGTGATAGCAAATCGTTTATTGAAAAAATTTGAAACGGTCAATATTCGACACATACCCAGAGTCGAAAATCAAATAGCCAACGACTTGGCACAAATTGCATCTGGGTATAAGATTTCAAAAACGAGATTACAAAGAGCAATCGAAGTTTGAGAAAAGATAAAAGCAACTTGTCTATCACCAACAGACTTGGAATCGACGAGACTAGGATATGCTGATCAAAGTAACTTCGAAATTTCGTTCATAGATAATTTGTCAGAACAAGATTGGAGGAAACCCATTGTGGATTATCTTCAAAATCCAGGAGCTTCGACAGAACGAAAAACAAAGTACAGGGCGTTGAGTTATGTACTCATGGGTAATGAGTTATTCAAGAAAACGCCTGAAGGGGTATTGCTAAAATGTTTAAGTGAAACTGAAGCATACATAGCCCTTTCGACTACGCACGCTGGAGTATGTGGGGCTCACCAAGCAGGCCATAAGATGAAATGGTTGTTGTTTCGACAAGGACTATATTGGCCCACTATGTTGAAAGATTGTGTTGAGTTCGCCAAAGGTTGCCAAGAGTGTCAAGTCCATACAGGCATCCAACATGTACCAGCAAGCGAACTTCACTCGATAGTGAAGCCTTGGCCCTTTAGAGGATGGGCGTTGGACCTCATTAGAGAGATTCGACCAGCATCATCAAAGAGTCAGAAATACATACTGGTAGGCATTGATTATTTTACTAAGTGGATCGAAGCTATCCCTTTAGTCAATGTAGACCAAGAAAATGTCATTGAATTTATTCAAAAGAACATTATCTTTAGGTATGGAATCCCTGAGACTATAACTACTGATCAAGGATCAGTTTTTACTGGTCGAAAGATGCAGGAATTCGCTCAGGAAACAGGTTTCAAACTCCTAACATCAACGCCTTATTATGCACAGGCAAATGGTCAAGTCGAAGCAGCAAACAAAGTAGTGATTGGCTTGATAAAAAAGCATGTTGGGAAGAAACCAAAGAATTGGCATAAGACGTTAGACCAGATTTTGTGGGCTTGTCGAACGTCCCCAAAAGAAGCCACAGGTACAACACCATATAGGCTAACTTTTGGCTATGATGCAATGTTGCCAGCAGAAATTTGTCTTCAATCTGCAAGGGTTCAGAGACATTATGATATTCCCTCTGAAATTTATTGGAATATGATGTTAGACGAACTAGTGGATTTAGACGAAGAAAGATTGCGCGCTCTTGACCTACTCAGGCTTCAGAAGAAAAGAGTAGAAGACTCTTATAATAAGAAGGTGAAACCTAAGGTATTTTCGCCTGAAGAACTAGTTTGGAAGGTGATTCTTCCCATGGGTCGAAGGGATCGAAGCATGGGGAAATGGTCACCCAAATGGGAAGGACCATTCAAAATTATCCAAACTTTTTCTGGTGGAGCCTATGAAGTCGAAGAGTTAGGTGAAGATAAAAGGCTCTTGAGAGTAAATGGTAAATATTTGAAAAAATACAAGCCTACACTCCAAGAGATAAAAATAAAATAACAAGACTAAATTAACCTTATAAAAGCCAAAATGGAAAATTTTATAATTTTAGCCAAGATGGCAATGTTGTCGAATACAGATTACAAAATATGGTTAAGAAGCAGAATCAATCAAAAGGGAATAGAGTCCTTGAGTCGAAGGTATTTGATTTGCTGCAACTCCAACCTTTTGGTGCACCAGGCATTCGCCTGCACAAGCTTGGCAATCTGGTCGTCGAAGCCTTGGGCTTTCTCAGCAAATTCTAGGCCTTGTTTGATTTCAGTTTGACTTTCGGTGTCTGGGACGGTCGACAGAAGTTCCTCCTTGCGCTTAGTATTGGCATTTATCTTAGCCTCTATTTCTTCGATTTGCGCCCTGAAGGAAGCATTCTCTCGATCGATGGCATCAACTTCTTCTTGTGTAGATGCTTTTTGCTTCGACAACTCTGCAATTCGAGAAGTTGTCTCCGAAACAGCAGTCCACGCAGAAGAGCTTTTGCCATATAACACCTCGAGCTGACTATTAAAGCCCCTTTGTCGCCTATAATCTGCTGAGACTTGATCAATAATGGAGTGTAACTCCATGATCAAGCCTGAAACTTCTGGAGCTACAGCTAACAAGTCGACAGCATTCAAAACATCCCTCAAGTATGATGGAGCAGTAGGGTCCCCCTCCAAAGCTTTCATCAAGTCCTTCTTGAAAAACTGAGCCTTAACCTTCGCCAAAGCTTCATCGAGAGGAGAAGTTTCAGTGGACTTCCCCGACAGGGTAGGAACCTCCTGACTAGCATCAGACGAACTCTTGCTCTCGATGATGGCGTTGAGATAGCTAACGGGGTCAGTTTGCTTCAAGAGTTCCAAGTCCTCTTTCGACCTGTGCTTTGTTGAGGTAACAACCCTTGCAACAGCATTGTCTTGGGTTTGAGGCTGTGGAGTGACAGTTGCCTCGACTGGATTCCCTTCGACTTGGACTGTGGCGGTACCAGCGTCATCTTGGTGTCTTTCGCCAGCGTCATCTTGGTTCTCTTCGCCAGCGGCACCTTGATCCTCTTCGCCAGCATTGCCATGGCCCCCTTCGTCACGATTCTCTTCCGACAGATCCACCACTTGAACCTCTTTTGGCTGTTGTTCTTCCGTTTGAGGATCTTCTGCTGGTTTTTCTACCGTCTCAGCATTGGCCTCATTTATTTCAGTATGGGCTTCGTCATTCTCCAAGCCTTTTTCTTGTGGCCTGCTGAGTTCAGCAGACTCCAATGTTTCAGAAGTCCTTGGCGATGAGCTTTCAGTGGTGTCCTGGAAAAAAAAAAAGAAGAATCTTCAAAATTCGAAAGAGACATAATCGAATGCAGGTATCTACACCTAAGTTACAAAGAGGTCTGAGAGATTACCTGTAAATTAGCTTCAGCCCCAGGGCTGGAATTGTCGCTTTCGACAGGCTTATTGAGAAGAACGTTTAATTCCTCCTCCGTTGGCTCCTCAATGATTACTGGAGGTGGCCTGGGCTTTCTCCCAGCAACCTTTATTCTAATTGTTCGACCCTCAGGAGCAGGAGCAGGGGCGTCCTTCGTCAGCTTTCGCCTTTTTAGAGGAGCAGGGGGAGAATCATCTTCTTCGTCGCTCCCAGATTCGACCACCAGTGCTGGTCGTTTCTTGGGCGAAGGTGCCTAAAAAATCAATGGGAATTCGATTTAGCAATTGCATCGAAAGTCAAAAATCGAAAGCCAGAAGAAAATAATGAAAGTCTGGTTACCGATACAGAAGGCTTTTTCGAAGGGCCTTCCCCCTGTTGGTTTGTTGTGGTCTTCGCCGGCGCTATAGTCTTCGCCGGCGGTGGAGGTTTTGTTGGGGGGCCTCCTCCCTGGTGGCCTTCTGCAGCCTTCTTGGCTACAGGCTTTCGAACAACTGAAAGCAAATAGAATAGTTAACAGGCTAACAGTCGAAAGAGAAAGACAAAGTAACGTGAAAGGATGAACTTACATTTCTTTATTTTGTCCAAGACGAGGACAAAAGATTTCTGAAGCTCATCCACGAAGTCCTTCTCGTCGAAAAACTCCTCAGCGTAATAACTTTTCCACCACTCCTCGAAGGATGGTGAGCAAAGAAAGTTGAGCTGGTAGTCAAACAGCGAGAGAACTGTTCGACCAGCATATCTTCCGATATGTTTAGTGGCAGCTTCTTCGATGTAGTCATTGCAGAAGTACAACATAGACTTCTCTCTTGGAAAAATTGGAGAAGGTAGGGTTTGAATAATACCAAACTGGCGAGACACCAGGTTTGGTTGATATGCAATCAGACTCAAGTGAGTCTTAGAGCTCCTGAATCGAAGAGGCATGATCCTTGGTGTGAGGAACGCCTCCCACATTGCTGTATGTTCGTCAACTTGAGGACCACTCGACGTCCTAGGATGTGGCCTTGTGAACCACGCTGGGCCTACCTTCCGTCGAGCAAACGGAGCCATAGTCGAAGCAAACTCTTTCCTTCGAGAAAACATCAGAACGAAGTTGGTGAAAGTTTGTTGAAGCTCCAGTCCATCTTCCATAGGAGTCAACAGAGCCAGTCTGGTTCCTTCGACGCGTCTGTTCGCTATCTCTGGAGCCTGCTCATTTATTTGAACCTTCTTAGGCAGGAAAGATTCGAAGGTGGCATTGAGCCACAGTTGGAGCAGCCAAAAAGGTCCAGCAAGCAGCAAACTGGCCCTGTTCTCGATAATCTTCAGAAGAGTCGCCCCATTACTAATCGAATCGTAGAGGCTAGCCAAAATCAATTCTGCCAAACAGATATTTTGGCCATGATGGAGTTGAGTGGCGAGAGTGACCATCTTCTTGGTCACCTGTAAGGACTTCGAGCAAAATACAAAGCGTGTCAGCCATAAGGCTAGAAACGCAATGTGTTCGACATCCGACACAATATCTGTCGACCTGTCGTGATAGTGATTGATGAAGGTGGTGTAGGTTGGCTTTGTGGCAGAGAACCCAATTTGATCCTCCGACATCTCCTCCGGATCGAAGTAATCCCCGGTGGGTCGAAGGCCAGTGATAGCGGCCACATCGAAGAGTGTAGGAGTCAGCATGCCACAGGGAAGATGGAAAGTGAAGTGGGAGTAGTCCTAGAAAAGTAGAGAAGCTATCAACATCTCTGGAGAATAGTTCAGACCTGTCTTCGACAGCATGACCAGGTCGAAAATCCCCATATCTTTCCAGATCGAAGCTTGGCGCTTCTCTATTTTTTCCAGCCAAGCAACGTAATCAGGAGTAAGGCTAGGGCCAGACCTGAAAGCCCTAACACCTTTGTTGAAGAAACGGAGGTCGATTTTCTCTTTAGCAGGGTCTTCATTATCCTCTGCATCTTTTTTGGCGCATGCAACCGGTTTGAGTCTCTCAACTACCGAAAAATAACTCTTGATCTTCATGGCCTCAGCAATACTTGGATACAAGGGGCCAGACATAGCAAAGATCTGGTTGGAGTATCCAACCGGGATCATAAGGTGGTGTGAGTAAGCATCATGAACAGCGATGTCCAAGGGTTCAGGGACCCTTCGTTGGCCCGTGGAAGTTACTACTGGAGCGGTGACGAAAACCTTAGGTTTGACGTTTCCAGATGGTACAGTGGCGCTAGGAGCATTGGAGGGACCAGATGCCATTGTTAATGGTGAGGATGAAGACGAGGTGAAGGAAAGCGGGTTTTTGCAAAGATGACAAGTTTGTATGAAAATGGAGAAGTCTGAAAGCTAGATAGCGTAAAAAGTCCCACAGTGGGTATTTACTGCTATTTATAGTAGTGGGGGAAAATCCCCAAAATCGAGGACATTAAATGCCATTTAATGTTGCAGGAGATAGTGGGACACGTGGCATCCCCCTGTTGTTTTAGCCGTTCTGCAGAAATAGAGGGGCGCAGCGTGCGTCCTCGTTTTTGGGAATTGTCATAATGACAAATTCTGAAATGACGTTTGGCACTGCACGCCGTACTGAGGTGACGTCTTAGGTACGGATAAATGATGGTTTTCTTGGGATTGCCAGTGGTTGGTAGAAGACAACAAAAAGTGCATAATTTAATTTGTGACTAAGCGTGAAAAGACAGGTGTCGAATGGCGTTTCAAAGAATGCCTTTTTCTTTCAGAGTCGAAATAAGGCATTCTTGGGGGGCAATTTGTTGGCTCCTAAATTCGACACCCTTGTTTCATTAATGTCAGCCATTAAAGCTGAAGGATGTTTTCGACCAGCTAGGTCCGTCGAAATGCCCATCGAAAGATGGCAAGGTACTTAGAAGATTTCTTCCAAGGGAGAAGTTGGTTGCCTTCGACGTCGAAGGTGTTTCTCGTCGAAGATGCTTCTCGACGAAGGTGTTCGATGGTTCAGAGTGGAACGGTTTGAAATTCAAGCGTTTGGAGGGAAAACGGTTTCCAGCGGTTACCAAGTGCAACGTGCAAAGATCTGGAGCGTCGAACGTTGAGAACGTGCCAAGTGGAATCATCTCAAAGCAGTGTAACTGCCCGACGGTTACTTGGGATGTTTTAGTATAAATAGTAGTAGTCATGTAGTTTCTCGCGTGTGTTCACAATTCTATACAAAGTCACTCATATAGATTCGAGTACCCAGCGTGTGAGAAAGAATTGTTGAGAAATGTATGTGTGAAACACCAACTTTATTAATCAAAGTCATTTACTTTTCCAGAAATTTACTTGCTTTCTTCTTTACTTTCCTGTCGAAATCCTTTCATTTAAGCCTTCATTTCTTTTACCAAGTCCTTTCTTCATGCAATTTACTTAAAGCCTCTTTATTTTATTGTCATTTAACCAATATCCAATTTAATCAAAACTTCAAAATCAACCTATGTCCTAGGATCAATCTGATCGATCCTGCGAGTAACCAAATAAGTAACCATTTGGAGGATCAGCGGTTGTTTACCAATAACCAAGGTAAACACCAGTACCAACCAATGTGCCACATTAATGTAGCTACTGATTCAACTGTATCGGTCTATGTCGTACAGTTTCCTCAAAGTTTATTGCTACTTACCTAAAAGGTGTCCCCAGATCTGGGTTAGGATCTATAGTAACTCCCAAACAAAAACCTTTAAAAGTAACAAAACCAAAACAAACAAGAGAAGCAATTATAATTAACTAGATCCTAAGGTATACCCTACTTATCTTGTCCCTAGCATAGTCGCCAGTTCTATGATACAGTGGTAGAACCGACTGTTTTGAAAATGCTGGTTTGCGTTTTTTTCATTTTGTGTTTGCAAAACTGTCGTGGTAAGCAAGAGTCACCACTGACTTTTATTTCATCCAACTGGAAAGGAAAAAAGTACAGAAAAATCCTTTTTTCGAGATTTTGAGTACGGGGGGTAGATTATAGAAAGGGAAGGTGTTAGCACCCTTTCTATCCATGGTTTTCCATGGGCTCTTAGGTACTTGCTCATCTTTAAAATTACTTGTGTACGTGCTCTGTTTTGAAAAGTTTTGACTTCGTGATAACCTTTGTATCAGTCCTCAAAGGTGTGACGAAGTTGTTTTTTGAAAATTGTTTTGAAAAGTGTAAGTGTGAAAAGTTTGACTTGAGAAAGTACCTACTAGCATCTACCTACTCGAAAAAAGGATCGTTTCTATTCTTGTTTCCTTTAGACAACGTTATCCTATTATTGAGAAATAGGTAGCACCGTCGTTGGAGTTGTAAGGGTCAATTCGTAAGGGACGTACAATCACTAAAGCAATATTAGGACGTCTTAGTGATAACCCTAAAGTCTTAAGATCATATTCGAGGCGACATTTTCGAGGCAACATTTCCGAACGGGACATTTGATCTTTGTTAAACAGGAGGGAAACCACTAAGACACCCTATATTTAATGGTCGTTTACTGAAGGCAACCGAAGTGAGAGTATACCCTAGGAGTGCACATGTGCGAGTGATTTGATTTCATTTATTATCTTTGCACATTAGGGTTTTCTAGCCGTTTTAAATTATCATGCAATCTTGTCATACAATCCTATCAACATACATCTAAACAGTTGATATTTGCGAGAATTAAAATGCGAGAAAATAAACCTACGCTATTACAAGGGTTCGGGGTAGGATTAATTACATAGCCAAAAAAAACCCACAAAAGACGATAAATAAAAGAACGTCCTAGGTTAAACTATTACATACCGTGGGCAGTTACATCAATATTGCAAAGATAACAAACACGCGCGATGAATCGTATACGAGACAAATAGGGTTTTGACCCTTGGCTATATCTATTTGTAATTTAAAGGGAAAATCATTTTTGTCGTTTTTTGTTATTTGAGAAAATAAAGCTCAATTGAATAATAAAAAAAAACCTAATTACTAATTAATTTTAATTAAGAAAAATAATTAAATTAATTAGAAAATAATCATCCTATTTTTTTTTTTTGTATTTTTATTTTGAAAAAAAAAAGAGATAAAAATTAAATGAAGAGTTTAACCCTAATTTTTCTAATTGGTTTTAATAAAAAAAAGTTAGAATTTCCCTAAATTAAATTAAACTAAATTAAATTAAATTAGATAAAAAAAACTATTTCTAAATTTTTTATGATTTTTGATTTTATGATTTTATGAAAAAAGTGATTAATTTGTGAAAAATAATTAAGCAAATTAACTTAATTAAAAGAAATAAATAGAGAAAAGAAAAAAGAATGGGCTTGATTGCTTTAGCAAAGGGGGTGTGTGTGAATTTGATTTGTGGTAAGGCCCATTTATCATCAACCTAGTCAGCGTTGGATCTGATGGAGGCGTTGACTTGAGGAGCATGATGCACCTTCATTGTGGGCACATTGGATCTGGCCAGGAGCACATCAGATGGATGATGTTGAGGGTGTATGGAATATGCTTGAGAATGTGAAGCACTGGAATGACCTGCAATTGTTGAGAAAATAATAAAATGCACACGCCTGGGATCGAACCCAGGACGTGCGCATCAAAGGCTAACATCCTCACCATCTGCGCTAACATGTTAATTGTGATAATAATGAAATAAATGAAACATAATGCAAACAATGTGCCATGCCTCTAAAACGCGCGGAAATTCAAACGAGTCGTTCACACACTACCACGCCATCGTCTTCTTTACTGATTCCATCGTTTTAGATAAAAGGACTTTTACCTACGGACATCAAGCGTAGGTATAGCCCCTGTCCATTCCAAAATCTTGTACGCGCATGATAAATGAAAACTAATGGTACCAATCAACTTGTTTCAACCTCACAAGCATCATGGTACCATTATCCATGCCCAATTTTTCCTGTATAAGAAACCCCTAAAAACAAAGAACAAACCCTAGCCATGGCAGTTTTATGTACAGTCAATAAAAATGCAATTAAATATAGTGATTAGCTTGCAAACTCAATAAGGAACAAGGATATGTAATCAAAACGTGCAAATGATTTATAAATCAATAAAAAAGAAAACAAAATTCTAAGCTAACCGTGTGACTGCTACAACACGTTTCAGGGCGTGGGGAGGCTTGCTAGTCCAGCAATTGATTGGTATGGTTAGGATGGCTTGAGATGGCCTGCAACTTGGAATTTGGTCTGCACTTTTTCTTTGAAATTTTGCAATTGGTTCTGCCTATTTCACGATTTCTCCACCTCTCTTTTTGGTCTGCCTTTGTTCACTATGTATAATAGAGTGCATTAGGGTTAATATTTGCATCCAATCTTTTCCATTTATGAAGATTGATCATTGATTTAATCCTTGCACCAAATCTTTCCAAAACAAGCATTTTCAATCTTTTTTGTCCATATGAAGCCTTGCACGATTTAATTTTGTCTCCAGCTGTATAATGACTCTAATCATGCACAAAATCTCAAGGTTTTATTGGTTTTTGTTATTTTCATTATTTTATATTGATTTTATTTGATTTAAATGAAATAAAATCAAAATAAATAACAAAAATAAAAGAATGACAAGTGGAAGGGCTCATGGGTCATGGATCACATTACAAACTCATTGCAAGCATAAAAAATTGGGCCCATTTAGCAAAAAATGTAATTTTGGATACATTTGACTTTTGGCAATTTTGCAAAAAGGGTCAACTTGGCCAATGCATAACTCTCTCAATTTCGACCCTAGAGAGGCGCTCTTGGACTTTTTAGAAAGCTTAGGATGTACTCTAAGCAAACCTTTTGGTATCATCTCAATTGAGTCTTCCATGTTCATGTATGAAGCTTTGACCCAAAAGGTGTTTTTGTTGACTTTTCAAAATGATCTATAATGTCCAAATTCATATCTTCTTGTGAGTGCATATTTTGAAATTGGGAGCTAAAAATGAATTGTATGGAATTACACCCTCTTCCAAATGAGCTTTGGATGGGTCATTTTTGATAAAATATGAGAAAGTTATGCTTGGTCAAAGTTGAGTTGACTTTTCCTACAAAACCCTAATTTAACAACTTTTGGGTTTTGATGAATTGTGAGCAATCCTTGAGGAGTCATGATCAACCCTTGATAAAATGATGAATAATACTTCAAAATGAGAATGTTGACCAAAAATCATGAAGTTTGACTGTATGTGGGCCACAGTTGACTTGTGCCCTAGTGTAGTCGATTTTCAGGCATTTGAGCAGTTGACTGAGCAAACTTCCTCTGCAAGGATTGAAACTTGACATGGATGATCTTGAGAACATATTAGGACAATAGTGAGCATTTGGGATCCTTTGGACTCAAGCATCTTGATGCAAAATGAAACCCTAATTTGGGGTAGACTGTCTTAGGAGAGAGTTTGTTTGGTCAACTCTTGGACTTCCTTGAGCAATTTGAAGACCTTACTTGACATGTATTGAGAAATATGGGAGGGAAAATTTTGGGGTACAACAGGTATTATCTCAGCTTAGCAATCTTTTCTTGCGGCCGAAACATCCCAAAAGTCAGATCTCAATGAGTGTAGTATCGAGTATCAATCAATTCCCAACCTTACACTGAGACCGACTATCTCGCTACTTTTTAATGGCCAAGTTTGTTCAACTAAGGTTCTAAGGTTCATTAGTGCTTCACGACACCACGCGGCAGCCTCGTATTCTCCTCGATTCAACACAAGGGATACCAGTACCAACCAAAGTCTCACACAACCACAACTATCGCTTCAACCATATTGGTCTATGTCGTACATTCTCCACGATCTATTGCTGTTACCTAAAAAGATGCCCCAGATCCGGGTGTAGGATCTATAGACACAACTCAAACAACCCTCTAAGGGTAAAGAAAACAAAGCACAACAAAGCAGTTAAATAATGAACTAACTCTAAGGTAACCCCACTTTTTATTTATTCCCCAGCAGAGTCGACAGTTCTGTGATACGGTGGCAGAACCGACTGTTATATACTGGTTTTGCATTTTTTGTTTGCAAATGTCACGGTAAGCAAGAGTCGCCACCGTCTTTTCTTTTATCCAACAAAGGAAAGGGTGAAAAGAACAGAAAAAACATTTTCGAGAGTTTTCTAAGTAAGGGGGGTATATTATGGAAAGGGAAGGTGTTAGCACCCTTTCCATTCGTGGTTTTCCACGGGCTCTTAGAGGTTTGCTCATTTTGAAATACCTTTATGTTTTATGTGTTTGAAAATGTTTTGATAAACGCCTTAGTACGGCAAACTTTGTAGTGTTTTTCGGGATAGTAGAGAATGTATACAAAGTGTTTGAAAAATGTCTTTTGGAAAAGTAGTATTTGTGTGTAAGTGCAAAAAAGTATTTTTGAGCAAACTTCTAACAGATATCTACTTTGTTACTGGAAAATGATCGTTCTTTTCCTCTTTTCTTTTAGACAATCTTGTCCTACTATTAGTGAGTAGGTAGCCTTATAGTTGGATGTTGAGGGACAATCGAAGGGACGTTTTACAGTCATAAAGGCAACATGTGGAGACACTTTAGCAATTTTGTTTAGGGACTAGATCATTTACCAAAAGGCAACACTGTAAGGGTCATCGAGGGACTATGATATTTTTGATTTTTGTGGGTTTTTACTAAAGCATCCCCATTCTCGAGGGATGTGACTGTTTTTCTGAAAGGCAACCGAAGCGGGGATACCCTATAGGTGCATATGTGCATATGTGTTGAGATTCAGTTATTTTTGTCTTTTTATTAGGTTAGCTAACGTTTTAGCTTACAGTCTTTCCATACATGCCTATTTACTAACAATAATATAGAAAAATAAAACAGTAGAGGTGCAGAAAATAAAATGCAGAAAAAGTAAATCCTAAACTATTACACGGCTTTGGGAGAGATACAATATAAGTGCATGAAATAAAATGCGGAATTTTAAATCTAAGACTATTACATCCATGGGCAGTTACAATACTTACATAAAATGCTAGAATAAAAATAAACGCGCGCGAAATTGGAAATAATGTCTAAAAATATCCTAAGAAATAAAAATCATTTTGTCTTGTTTTTATCATGAAAAGAAAAGTAAATATAAATTAAGTCCTAGATTCTAATTTGTTTTAAGTTAAGCAAATGGTTAAAATTTAATTAATCAATTAATTAAGAAATTAATTATTTAATTAAAATATATAAGCCTAATTTTTGTGATTTTTTTGATTTAATGTTAATTAAAAAGATAAAAAGTCCAATAAAAAATGAAGAAAAGAACAAAAGCAAAATAAGAATACAAAGAGGCATCCTTCGATTGGGGTGAAGAAGTGGGGGTTTCGATCCAAAGGGGAAGCTGCCTTTCGACCCAGGCAGTAGACTTCTTCAATTCACCTTTCTTTTGATTCCTTTCGATTGAGTTTAGAAGTTGGTGTGAGCAACCTTCGACTGTCACCTTTTCTGCTTCCTTCGATTGGCCTATGAAGCAGTATAGACCAACAGAGCAGCACGAGGGCAGGTCCTTCGTTCATACCCTTTTTCTATTTCGTTTGAGCCTGTACAGGTTAGTTGGACAAGAAGAACAAACAAACTAAGAAAAAATACAGAAACGAAGAAAACGAATAAAAGGCCATTTACATGTTATGCTAAAACAAAAGATGCAAGGCCAAGAAGACCTACCTTGCTTGAAACTTGAATTTACGCGTGGACTAAGGTTGTTAGGTGCTTCAATTTGACACTCCTAGGTGTGGAGACACTTGCTTAGAAGTTGGTGTGGACTCCTGAATGTCTCAGGAACAAGGATCTGGTCTTCGTTTGGGCTGAAGGTGCCTGCAAAAAAAAAGTGTTTCGATTTGACTCTCCTGCGGTTTCTATGAGCAATATGGAAGCATGATATGTTCATGTGCAAAAGTATCTGTGTGTGCAGTATGTATGCGTGTTCGTCCCCTTATGTCCTCTCTTTCGTTCCCCGGTAATGTGTCATTGCTCTTGTATTTATAGGAGTGTGCTGGCGCATAGTAACAGTAAGAGACAGTCATTTAAACATTCCCTTAAAGCCATGAGACAAGAATCAAACAAATTAAAAGTATTCCTTTTTGAAATATTTATGTCTCTTTGGAAATCTTAGATGAACCTGGACACTTGACTCCTTTAAACACCCTCCATCGTTTCTCTTCGATGGACCTATGAGTTGCCTCCTTCGAATGGACTTCTTATGCACCCTTCGAATGGGCCTTCTGAATGTATCTTCGAATGGACTTCTTATGCACCTTTCGAATGGGCCTTCTGAATGCATCTTCGAATGAACATCTTATGCACCTTTCGAACGGGCCTTCTGAATGTATCTTCGAATGGACTTCTTATGCACCCTTCGAACGGGCCTTCTGAATGCATCTTCGAATGGACCTTTACATGTTCTTCGAATGAGTCATTGTTACTTCCTTCGAATGGCTTTCTTTGCCAGTGTGATACGGTGGGAGAACTGACTTGAGGGTTTTGCGTTTTATCGCAAATATTGCGGTTAGCAAGAGTCGCCACCGACTTTTCTTTTATCCAAAAGGAAAGGTGAAAAAGCACAGGAAAGACCTTTGATATTATTTCTTGATTTCGGGGGGTAGATTATGAAAAGGGAAGGTATTAGCACCCTTTTCATCTATGATTTTCCATGGGCTCTTAGTTACTTGCTACATCACTTGCTTTTGTTTGAAATTATGCTTTGTGTGGTTTTTGAAAGTATTTTGTGAAGAGGCCATTGTTTATGCAATCTTTGTAATGATTATTGTTTGTAAGAATGTATACAAAGATGTTGATCTTTTGAAAATGTTTTCAAGTTTATAAGATGTTCGAAAGTGTAGGTGATTATTTTTGAAAATAACAAGGATATTTGTTTTGAAATGGAGAAAGTAATTAGGAGAAATATGCCTACTCAAATGTCTTTCTTGTTCATTTACTTTTCCTTTGATATTGTTGTCTTACCATTGATTTGGTAAGCAACACTATATTTGGATGTAAACGGGACGGGCGCGGATCATCGTATAACCATGATTAGCAATGTTGCAAGGTATCTTAGCATTCTTTTTTAGGGACTAAGATCATTTGTAAGGCAACTTAGATAGCGTCATCGAGGGACTATGATCTTGTATTTTCTTATTTTTGCTAAGATACCTTACATGCGTAATATGACCATTTTGTATAAGGCAACCAAGTCGGATAACCCTAGGGGTGCTTGTGTGCAAGTGTATCATTTTTATGCTTATTTTTGTCTTGAATTAGGGTTTTCTAAGTATTGATTTTAGTATTTCCATACAAACCCTAATTACTAGCATGTTATATAAAAGCGATAAATTGCGAAATTTAAAGTTACTACGCTATTACAACATTTGTGGGGAGGGGGGTATATAAATCCATGAAAGGGGATTGCAAGAATTTATATCTAATTAGTCTATTACAACCATATTGAATTGATATCAATGTACAAGTAAATAAATAAATACAAAGTATAAAATGAATGAATGTACAAAAAATGCAAAATGTAAAGAAACTGTATCTTTGTTTGATTTTCATGAAAAAAGGGATTTTGACTTAACCTAATTAAATAAAGAAAATAATTAATTAAATTTGAATTTTATTAAGAAAATATTTTAAGTAAAACACTAGTTCTATTAATTAATCAAAATAAAATAAGTTTAAGAAAAGTATTTTTTTGGTATTTTTATCTTAAAAAATTTTATAGTATTATAAAATACTTTGGCCTTTTTTAATATTAAAAATAATGTATTTTTAAATAGTGTGAAAAATAAATAAATAAAAATAACATAATATTAATTAAGTTTACAAGATTAGTTAATAAGATAAATAAAGTATAATAAATAAAAAATATTTTGTGAGAAAAATAAAATAAAATAAGCCAAAATATAAAACTATCATTTTTTTTTTGTTTTTTATGATTTTTTTAGTATTTAGAAAATATATTTAAGAAAATAAAAATGAAATAGATAAACAAATAAATAAACTTGGGCCAGGGGTACCAAGAGCCTGCAAGGGGGTTAGTTAGTAAAAAAAAGAAACAAAGCAAGCCCAATAAAGGCCCTTGCGCTCAAAAAAGGTCAGAAATACCAAACATGTGTGAAAAGTGCAAAAGAGTACCACTGGGGCTCGAACCCAGATCCCATAGGTTACAGGCATGCGTTTCTACCACTGGGGTGGCTATACATCCGTTAACATAAGCAAAACAATAAATATACAAGGCAAAACGCGCCCTGAAGACTTCATCTTCAACCTCCAGCCAGACCAACTGTAACTTGCTCATTTTTCATCAAAATGAAAACTGTAAACATGAAACTTGTAGCAAATTTTCTCACGATTCCAGAAGTGTAAAGTATTAAAACTATAGATCAAAGATATGCATGAATTTTAATGGCCCTAATCTGAACCCTAAAAATTTCAGAAGTTTCAGTTTCAAAATTCTCTAAGCTCAAGCAAAATTAATGGAAACTATGGACATGGTTAGCTTCAGGGCAATGATATCTACATGTTTTATTCACAAATAAACTACTGATGATGCATGTATGAAGATTTCCAAGTTGAGAAAACTTATCTCAAAACTGGAAATCGTGTTTGGAGTTTGAGCTTGTTTCAGGCAGTGGTGATGATTAGGTTAGCTTCCTTGAAGTCCTAGGAAGCTAATGCAATGGTTTGCTTGAGTTGAGAGTGGCTGAAATGACCTGGAGAAGTTAATGTGTAATGATTTGTTTTTGGTTATGGAGGATATGGTAAATGATGTTACAGTAATGAAACAGGGACATGGATAGGTTACACTTGATGTAAGGAAGCTTTAGAAACTAAAAGGCCAAGAAACGCACGAGGGAAATGTGAGTTTGGTGTTCAAGGTCAGAAATTGTGCAACAATGGAGTTTTTGGGTAATTTCTAATTTGAGAGAGTTCTTATGTATTTCATGGTGTTCAAGATCTCCCTCTAGCTCACAAATAGTGCCTCTATTTATAAGCAACAAGTTTGGAGACCTCTTGTTGATCAGAATTCAAAATCACAATTTTATGCATAACATGTGATTTTTGAGAAATTCAAGTTTCAAAGCTTTGCGTACTTGCTAAGATAGAGTGGTTATGCTTTAAACAAGCTTGCTTCTGACTTTGTGGATGAAGTGTGATCAGAGAGAACAAGTTAGAGGCTCAAGAATGAACTTTATGCAAAAAGCTTGTTTTACAAGAATGGCAATGTTAACTTTGTGCCATTAATGGAAATGCAACTTGAATAATAGCTCAATTGCTTGGATCAAACCCTTAACAGCTGTGTAAACATTTAATTATGGAGTGACAAACAAGTTTGAGGCCTTTAAAGCAAGGATTATGCAGCCTAGCATGGATTTGGTTCATGTGTTCATAAAAAATGACTTGTAATTCAAGTGACAAAACCCTAATTTCATCTCTTCGATTCTACCTACTCAAGAATGATCTCAAGGAGTTCTTGGATATTTTGGAAAGCTTGAAATGTTATCTGCAACCCATATTTGAATTTCTTTTGAAGATTCCCCTTGGAACTATATGAAAAAGTGTCACGAAGTTAGGTCAAAATCCTGACCAAATTAGGGCAAAATTTCACTAAGTGTTTAGTTTCATGACCACATGTTCATAAAATTATAACTTGAGATCCAAGCATTTTTGGAAGGAGTTGTGCAAAGAAAAATTGTAGATTTCATGGAGATATACAACTTTCATATTGGAAGTTTCTCCTGAATCATCTTGCATCATGGTGAAAATTTTGTTCAAAGTTATGAAAAAACATGAAATTTCCAACACTTAGAAAATTTTCTAAGTTTAGAAATTTTGACTTTTCAAAATGAAATCTTGACTTTTTTATTTCTTGATGAATAAGTTTCGTATTTTGACATGTTTTGATGAATTTTGATCTTTGGCATTTGAATTTGACCAAAAAGTCAAAGTTTGACTTTTTAGTATACAATTGACTTTTGATCAGTTGACTGCAAAATTCATTTATCAATCCAATGGACTTGCAATGTTTTGAACCGTGTAATTAGGACAAAAATGATGCAATTGGACTCTTGATATCACTCCTTAAACCAATTTACCATTTGCTAGGTCAAAAATCAGAAATTGCCCTTTCCCAGTCAAAACCTTAATTTTGACCATTTTGCCCTTTTGGAGATTTGATCAAATTTCTTGAGGAATTACGGTCCAAACTTGATCAAATGATACATATGAGTCTAAAATGTTGATGTGGATAAAAAATTATAGAGTTTGACTGTAAATTGGCCATGGTTGACTTTTTCCCCAATATAGTTGATTTTTAGGTCAACTGCTCAATTGACTTAGCAAAAGTGTGATCCAAAGCTTGAAACTTGACATGAGTGATCTTGAGGGTCCATAATGATCCATGAAAGTCATATGGGGAAATGGAAGTTCAAAAATTCTTGTGCAAACTCAAACCCTAATTTTGGTCATTAGTGTTTAAGGAGGTGTCTTGAGCTGATCAAACCTAGTGTAGTCTTGAGCCCAAGGAGATCTTGTGAGAAAATTCTTGATAAGTGAGGGGGAAATTTTGGGGTACAACAACTGCCCCTGTTCAATCTTCTTAAGCCTGAAGAGTTAGATTGGCGAGTTTTGCCATTCGTGACTTGAAGGTGGAAGATGATTGGACACTAGAGTGCCTAGAAATTTGCACTCGGTGATGTGATGGCAGAGGGAATGAGCTTAAAGATGTCATTCGGAGAGATGATAGAAAGTTGTTGGAGATGGGCTTGTAGATGCCATTCAAAAATGTTTGTTGAACCGTAAGCTGAAACTGAATGAGTATTAGAATGGCGTCCGCGTCTGGAGCGTATCTGAACTGTATCTGAAACTTGAATCTGAATAAGTATCAGAATGGCATCCGTTTTTGGAGCATATCTGAACCGTATCTGAAAAATGAGTTTGAATGAGTATCAGAATGGCATCCGTGTCTGGAGCGTATCTGAACTGTATCTGAAAATTGAGTCTGAATGAGTATCAGAATGGCATCCGTGTCTGGAGCGTATCTGAACTGTATCTGAAACTTGAATCTGAATGAGTATCAGAATGGCATCCGTGTCTGGAGCGTATCTGAACTATATCTGAAAACTTTGAACATTATTAATGGTAGCTGTTGATTAATCGTATCTTGAAAAAGGTAAAATGTTAGCTAATATGCAATGTTATGTTGTATGAAATTCATAATATAATACATTTGTGTCATCAATGTTTATGATATATGGGTGCGATGTATGCTTATGTGAGCTAATCTGCTACATTGTTGTTGGATTGGGAAAATAAATCCTTGACTGCTACTGAGGATAATGGAGTATAAGTCTTCATGTTGTGAAGTCTAAGTGTTGATAAATCTCCATTTAAAGAGATAAACTCTATTGTAAGGGAAATGTCGTGTATTGCTTGAAAAATCTTGTCGGGAAATCTTGAAAAATTTAACGACTTCTACTGGGGATTGATAATTGGAAGCTTTGTTCCGCTGGGGATTAAACTGCACACTGTGGGGGGATTTCATGGAAATAGCTTAGAGAGATTTCCCTACCTCTTAAAGCCATCAATGATTGTCTTTCTATTTTCTTTATTTGTAAACAATAATTATGTTCAAATGCATATGTTCAACAATCAATCATTGGACGTTTTTGTAAACAAAACACAAGAGTAAAGAAAAATAGATAGTTTTGCACTTTCAAAGGGATATCTTTGTATTGACTTTGAGTAAGTATTTTTGTACAATTAGACAAGCATTCTAGTAAGAGAATGTTGTCATAAAAAAATGAAAAATTTTATACAAAGAAAAGATAGCTATGTGCAATAATCCCATGGGGTTCCCATTCTGCTATAGCCTTCGTATCCCTGAGCATCTTGTCTATTTGCTGCCTCGTCTAAAGATGATTGAACTGATCAGAACCTCTGAGTTTGTCAGTTGAAGCCAAAGGTTGTCTGTAAGGTGATCCAGCGGGACATATTCATACGCTTTAATTCCCTAACTTTTGCCTGGACCGTCCTTTCGGGTTTTCAGTCCACCGGGAAACCCTTTTTTGTCCAAGCCGCCCTTTCGTATTTTCAACTTGCCGGGTGTACAGATTTTTTTGTTTTATCCCTAATTTTTGCCCGAACCTTTTTGGTCCACCGGGATGCCCTTGTTTTTCCTAGGTGTGTCAACCTAGCAGGTTTCTTATACGTAGTATCTTTTGACTATGTCTGCGTTCGCAGGATACGACAGATCATCGCCATCCATAGTGGTCAAGATCATTGCTCCACCAGAGAATATGTTTTTGATTACAAATGGTCCTTCGTATGTAGGAGTACATTTTCCCCTGGGATCACCTTGCGGCAATATGATACGTTTGATCACCATATCCTCAACTTGATACACTTGGCGTTTG
Source organism: Vicia faba (assembly GCA_948472305.1). NCBI lineage: Eukaryota > Viridiplantae > Streptophyta > Magnoliopsida > Fabales > Fabaceae > Vicia > Vicia faba. The sequence continues at coordinate 388,629,098 of OX451740.1, read as the reverse complement.
ACCTTTTGGTTGAAAGCCTTGATCATTCGTTTTTGATACATTTGACCATGACAGACAGCAGTAAGCCTTTTCTCATCAATCAAGTTTAGTTGATCAAGTCGAGTCTGGATCCAATCGTCTTTACTCACCCCTGCATCATTCATAATTCTCAGAGAGGGGATCTGAACATCAATAGGCAAGACAGCCTCCATGTCGCATACCAGAGAATAGGGTGTTTCTCCGGTTGATGTGCGAGCTGTGGTACAATATCCGTGGAGAGCGAATGGTAGCATATCATGCCAGTCTTTGTATGTGACTGTCATTTTCTGTATGATCTTTTTAATGTTCTTATTCGCGGCTTCGACAGCACCATTCATCTTTGGCCGGTAAGGGGAAGAATTGTGACGCTGGATCTTGAATTGCTCGCACAAGGCGGTGATCATAGTGTTGTTCAAGTTTGTACCATTGTCTGTAATGATCCTCTCCGGGATACCGTAGCGGTAGATAAGATTCTGCTTGATGAACCGAGCGACAACATTCTTGGTAATGGAAGCGAAAGAAGCTGCCTCCACCCACTTGGTAAAATAGTCAATGGCCACTAAAATGAAGCGGTGTCCATTGGATGATGTTGGCTTGATTTCCCCAATCATATCAATCCCCCATATAGCGAAGGGCCAAGGAGCCGTCAAGACATTCAGAGGAACCGGAGGTACATGCACTTTGTCAGCATAAATTTGACACTTGTGGCAAGTTCGAGAGTTTTGATAACAATCTGCTTCCATGGTAGACCAGTAATAGCCTGCCCGTAGGATTTTCTTTGACATCGTATGCCCATTGGAATGAGTGCCAAAAGTGCCTTCATGTAACTCAGCCATGATCCTTTCAGCTTCAACCTTGTCTATGCACCGAAGTAACACAGAGTCATGGTTGCGTTTGTAAAGAATGCCATTACTAAGGAAGAATTTAGCAGAGAGTCTCCTTAAGAACTTCTTATCATTGACTGAAGCTCCTTCTGGAAATTCTTGAGTCTTGAGATACCTCTTGACTTCGTGAAACCAAGACTGTTCCACTACTTCTTCAGTATTAATTTCGTGACAGTGTGTTGGTTCATCCATTCGTTCAATGGTGATCTGGGGAGCCTTGTTATCCCATTTAAGTTTAAACATAGATGGCATGGTGGCTAGTGCGTCCCCTAGCTGATTTTCTTCTCGCGGGAAATGCTCGAAGGTAATCTTTTCAAAATGTGGGAGCAATGTCAAAACATGTTCTTTGTAAGCGATAAGGTTAGGGTGTTTGGTGTCCCATTCCCCTTTGATCTGGCTGATAACCAAAGCTGAATCTCCGAATACATTCAAAGATTTGACCCCCAAGTATATGGCAGCTTTGAGACCAAAGATGCACGCTTCATATTCTGCCATGTTATTTGTACAATTGAAGCAGATTCTTGCCGTAAAAGGAGTATGACATCCTTCAGGAGATATGAGTACAACACCGATACCTTTGCTGAGTGCGTTAGATGCCTCATCAAAAACCAGGGTCCATCGGGATCCTTGTTCAGGTCCGTCATATGTCCTGAATTCTTTATAGTTGTTTACCATCATGATGTCCTCATATGGAAATTCAAACTTCATGGACTGGTAGTCTTCCACAGCTTGGGGAGCAAGGTGATCAACTAGTACACTTCCATTTATTGCTTTTTGGGTAGTATATTGTATGTCATATTCTGTCGGGTCTTTCATCTCGCTATTCTCCCAAAGAGTGCAGGCTTCTCGAAGATGTATTTTATTGGATCCATTTTAGATATCAACAAAGTAGTATGAGTCAGCATATACTGTCTTAGCCGACGAGCAGCCCATGCCAGAGTGCAACAAGTTTTCTTGAGCAGTGAATATCTTATTTCACAGTCGGTAAACTTTTTGCTCAGGTAATAAATGGCGTGCTCTTTTCGGCCAGACTCGTCATGCTGCCCCAGCACACACCCCATTGAATTTTATAAAATAGTCAGATACATGATCAATGGTCTTCCCTCGACTGGTGGCATCAACACAGGAGGCTCTTGCAGGTACTCTTTGATCTTGTCAAAAGCAGTTTGGCACTCATCATTCCACTTGACTACCTGATCTTTCTTCAGTAGTTTGAAGATTGGTTCACAAGTAGCTGTCAGGTGAGAAATAAATCTGGCAATGTAGTTCAAACGTTCCAAGAATCCTCTTACTTCCTTCTCAGTACGAGGAGTGGGCATCTCTTATATCGCTTTCACCTTGGCAGGATCTACTTCAATACCTTTATTGCTGATGACAAAACCTAAGAGCTTACCAGACCTCACCCCAAATATGCATTTATTTGGGTTCAACCTCAACTTGTACTTATTTAATCTCTCAAACAGTTTCTGTAAATGATCAAGATGTTCTTCTTCTGTTTGAGATCTAGCTATCATGTCATCCACATAGACCTCTATTTCGTGATGTATCGTGTCGTGAAATAGAGCTACCATGGCACGCTGATAGGTTTCCCCAGCATTCTTTAGTCCGAATGGCATTACCTTGTAGCAGAATATGCCCCATTGTATGACAAAGGTTGTCTTCTCCATATCCTCAGGCGCCATTTTAATTTGGTTGTAACCTGAGAAACCGTCCATGAAGGAAAACACTTTGTGTTGTGCAGTATTGTCAACTAGGATGTCAATATGGGGAAGTGGGAAATCATCCTTAGGGCTTTCCCTATTCAAGTCTCTGTAGTCCATGCACATTCGTACCTTTTCGTCCTTTTTGGGTACGGGAACAACATTGGCAACCCATTGCAGATAAGAGGTAACGGCCAAGAATCCAGCGTTGAATTGCTTCATGACTTCAACTTTAATCTTTTTTGACATATTTGGTCGCATTCGACGGACTTTTTGTTTTACTGGTGGGCAGTCCTCTTTTGTAGGTAGACGATGTACCACAATATCTGCATCAAGTCCCTGCATGTCTTCATACGACCAGGAATAGACCTCAACAAACTCGTGTAGCAATAGAATCAGACGCTCTTTGACACTGGGTTCCAGATTGTCATCCACCTTGACTTCTCTTTTGTCTTCTTCGGTACCTAGATTGATGGTGTCCACCGGTTCCTTGTGGGACTGAATGGTTCTCTCTTCTTGTTGTAATAACCTGGCAAGTTCCCCTGGTACTTCACAATCTTCCTCACCTTCGTCTTCGGCTTGGTAGATTAGATTTTCAGAGTCATAGAAAGCCATAGCAGAATTGTTACCCATGGGATCCCGAATGGATGTAGACCTGCATTGTGAGTGTGAGTGTGTGTAAGGGTATAACTATCTTTGAAAGAAATAAAAATATAAAAAATAAAAAGCAATGATCACAAAGTTTGCATGCAAAAACCTCCATGATTCATTGATGTCATATGGAAATGAGATAATAACCCTTACAAATGGACCATTGTGCCTCGGGTAAGACACGAGGTTTTAAGAGTCTGAATTGTTTTAATATTATAGATCCAACAAAATGTAAAGACAAATTACTGTGGGATAAAAGTGATCGGGATGAAATCTCTAGCCTCCCAGTTGCTGAGCCCTCCACTGACAGTAGGGAAAATCCAATCCTCCAGGTTACAACCATCTTCATCATCCTCTACCGTGTTGACTTCACGGTTACTGATCTTCAGGTGTGGTCCTCCAGCACGAGCGCGGCGTACAGCCTTCTGGGCACCTCAAGTGAAACTCAGACCAAACTTATCAGACTTGTATGGGATATCTGGGAGTTGTCCCCAGATAGTGCACCCACCTTCTTCTATCACTGCCTTTGCATCCTTCAAAGATGAAATCCTGAGTGGAGGCCTTGTGATCTTGGGAACAGCCTTGGTCACTGCCACATCTTGCGGGACTTCTTCAAAGTGTTGGAATGGATTTTCAATAAATTCACCATCTAATTCCACGTATCCGAAAGAATTAAGATGGCTGATCATATACTCTTCTTCTCCATGAATGGTGATAATCTTCCCTTGAATCGGATACTTCAGTATTTGGTGCAACATAGAAGTAACAGCGCCAACATTGTGAATCCATGGTTAGCCTAGCAAGAAGGAATATGAAGGGCGGATATCCATTACATAAAAAGTTGAATCAAATGTTTGGGTTCTAACCTTTATGGGGATATCCACTTCCCCATGCACCATCCTTTTTGAGTTGTCAAAGGCCCTTACTACTATGTTGCTTGGCTTCGATGTCAATCCCTCGCAGTCAAGCCTATCAAGAGCCTTTTTAGGCAACACATTCAGAGACGATTCGGTGTCCACCAAAACATGAGCCAAGATTGTACCCTTGCATTCCACTGAGACATGCAATGCCTCATGACGCTTCCTTCCTATTGGCGTTAAATCAGCATCCAAAAAACCTAGACCAGTATCTGTAGTTAAGCTGGATACACGGTCTTGGAACTGATCGGCAGATGTTTCTTGGGGTACATGGACGGTTTTTAGGAATTTTACCAAGGCTTTTGCATGCACCTCGAAACATAGTAATAAATCCAGCATGGAAATTTTAGATGGAGTTTGCCCTAGTTGTTCAACTACATCGTAGTCGCTTCTTTTTATGATTTTTAGAATTTCCTCCATCTCGTTCCGGGAGGTCTCAGGGATAGCTAATGATTGTGCCTTCGTCCGGACAGGCTCAATCAGAATACTTTTACCTCGAGTCTCGGTTGACTCGGTAGCAGGAACGACAGTAGGAGTGATAACAGGGGTCGTATCAGCTTTGTCAGTTGGAGTATTAGCAGAGATGATTGTAGGACTGGAAATAAACTTTGGAGGAGCAACAACAACAGGAATGATGACGGGTCCAGAGACTGCTTTTGGAGGATCAATTTCTGGAGAGAATATCCTTCCGCTTCAGGTGATCTTTCTAGTCCCTGCAATATTACTGACATCAGAGTCAACTTTCTCAGAATTTGAATCTTCGGCAGCTGGCCAATCTTGCTTGATACCATGGTAATAGACATCCCCTCCATAATTCCATGGTACAGTTTTGTCGGACAAATATGGGACTGGTCCAGGCATTGTAATTATCAAAGGAGCTACTTTTGGAACTTATGTAATTCTAACGGGTCTTTTGGTGGAGACCCTGGAAGAATTGTCGGAAATGGTCACGATGGAAACATCATTATAAGAAACAGGTGGAACAGAAGTCTTTTCAAACAAAATTTCCTTGTTGTCTATTAGGCATTGAACGCCTGCTTTCAACAAAGGACAGTTGGTTGGTAAGGACAAACAGAAACGACAGCTTTCATCACATCCTGGGAAAACACTGGCATTCAATAAGTTCTTTTTGATAATCGGGAGTGGAGTCATAAGTTCATCAAATGAAGTAACAAACATATCTTCCTCAATGGCGTTGGTATTATGGCCATGTTTGGGCATAGGGGCAGAAATGACATTGGGATTTTCTGGCGCATCGAATTCAATTTCTTTGGCTTCAAGGAGGTCTTGTACTTTTTTCTTTAGAGCCCAACATTTGTTAGTGTCATGGTCGGGACTCTCAGAATGGTATGCACATCGTGCATTAGGATGATAGTAAGGAGATGTTGTGTTAGGGTTCTTTGGAGCTTCTTTCAAGGTCACTAGGTTGGATCTTAACAGATGTGGAAATACTTTAGATAGGGTCATGTTAATTCTGGTGAACTGTCTGACTGGTCTTTCCATTCTTGGTTGGTTGTTTCTTTGTTGATCAGGTGTAGGTTTAGGAATCATAACAGCCCCCACCATTGGACGGTGTTCAACCCTATCTTGATTTCTCTAAGGATACACAACAACCACTTCTTTCTTCCCGATGAATGGCTTCCTTACAGCAGCGGAGGATGCATCTTTTTGAATCTTTCCATTCTTTATCCCGGCTTCTACCCTTTCTTCGGTCAATATCAATTCAGTAAAACCCGCCGATGAACTCCCAATTGAATGATTGAAAAAGGGACCAAACAAGGTGCCCAAAAACATGTCTACCAACTCTCTTTCAGATAGGGTAGGCTAAACTCTTCCGGCCAAGTCCCTCCATTTTTGCGCATAGTCCTTGAAGCCTTCATTTGAAACCATGGCCATACTCTAGAGTTGAGTATGGGTAGGCACAAGATCAGCATTGTATTGGTATTGTTTGTAAAAGGCAGCAGCAAGATCTTCCCAGTTATGAACATTGGCTCTTTCTAACTGATAAAACCAATCAAGTTGAGTTTCAGACAGACTGTCTTGGAAGAAGTGTACCCATAAATCCTTGACAGCGGTATGGGTCTGGATTTTCCTCACATAGGACCGGAGATGCATTTTGGGGCATGAGACTCTGTCATATTTGGAGAACACAGGTGCTTTGAATTTTGGAGGAATGACAATCCCCGACACTAAGCCCAACTCCTCAAAGTCCAAGCCATGCACTTTTTGGATTTCCATTGCACTCAACCGTTCTTCTAGATGCTTATAGTTGTCGTCGTCCGGAGGGTATTATTCTTCAGAATAGTCTTCTTCTTCTTCTTCCTCTTCTGAATCAGATTGAACAACTGTTTCCTTGCCCTTCCCATCTTGATTGTCTTTCTCACCAAATGTTGTTGTAAAGTCTAAGGCCCTTCTTGTCTGCGCTTGGAATCTTATTCCCATGTTCAGAATTCTGGTTATCTTCTTCGTCTTCTTTTTCTTCTCCTCAACCAGCAAGGTCTTCAACTCTTCTTGTCCTTTGGCCAGAGTTAAGAACAACTGTTGAAACTGTGCATTCTGAGCTTGGAGGTCCTTCACTGTTTTCTCGAGATCCATCTTACTGAAATAAATAATAGAGAGATGAGGAGACTTGTTGCAAGAAACCTTCTCATGTTATGATGAATGATAAATGCGTATGCAATGATTTCAAGGATCTTAAGATTCAAATTTGTTTTAGACAAAAAGGAAACACACGTTATATTAATAAATTAAAGCTTGAGTACATCAATGCCTCCTTGGGCAAAAAAAATACAAGAAACTCTAAGATAGAAAGGTAGTACGCATCCTCTTTGGTGCAATGTAGGCATTCAGAGTCTGTTCCTCATGAAGTAGCCTAATGAGTTCCAAAACCTTCTTCTCACTTGCATAGAATTGGGCTTCAAAAGTATCTCGCTCCCCCTTGAGTTGTATCCAATCCTTTTGTAGGTCTTCAAGAGAGGTGGGCATGTCAGGATGTAGGATACTGTATGGAACATCCCCTTCCATGACAGGCTCAATGGTTACCGGGAGAATGGAGGGATAAGGCATCATAAGATTCTGAGCACGAGTTCATACCCATTTGAGGTAAGGCTCAAGAGGGATGGAATTCTTGTGCCCCAAAGTCTTGCTATCTACCTTGTTCAACATCCTCCAAGCTTGGATAAATCTCTGGCGAAGACCTTGATCATCGTTTTCGTAGTCAAATACCAAACCTTGAATCAGCATCTCGTGCGAGCCATCCCTTCAGGCGTAACCAAACTGTCTTAAGGCTTAACAAGGGTTGTAGGTGATACCTCCCCTAATTAAAAGTAAAGGGACATTAGGTAATTCTCCACAACGATCGACAATAGTAATATTCTCTATGGATCGGGAGCACCAATGAATGTCTGAATGTTTGAGTGTCATTAACCTTTGTGACCACCTTGAATCTTGCTCGTTCTTTAACACAGATTGGGGAAGATATGAAATAAACCATCTTGCCAAGAGAGGAGTGCAACACATAAGGACACCTCTTTTCCTCATTGTGCGAGTGTGAAAAGAGTGTAGGATATCCCCTAGTAATGTAGGCACCGGGTTGCGGGATAAGAAGATTTTGACGGTGTTCACATCTATGAATTGATCAGGATTTGGAAACAAAACCATCCCATAGATGAGGAGAGCCACAATTTCCTCAAAAGCTTGCAGGTCCAAATAATTCCAACAGTTTTGGGCTTTCTCAAACAAGAACTTTGCTAGGAAACCTTTGACACCACTCCTTGTTTCCCAATGAGTTGTGACATCAGATGAGTGCAAGTGTAGAGCTTGAGCAATCTCTTATGGCTTTGGATCTCTTTCCGTACTGTTGAAAGGTAGTTTATTGAGAATGGGAATTCTCAAGAGCCGGGAGAATTCTTCCAGAGTAGGCACAAGTTGATAGTCGAGAAATGTGAAGCAATGGTATAAAGGATCAAAGAACTGAAAGAGCACATTTATCATGTCCTCGTTTGTATTGGAGGTGACCAAGTTCAATAGGCGATCATGTCTCTCGGTGAATGGAGAGTTTTCAGGAATCCTTGAGGCTAGCTCCTTAAGTTATGGAGGGATCCTTACAAGGTTGACTTGAATAGTTTTCCTGCAAAGAGAATCCATATCCTACAAAATAAGAACAAAGATGAATCCCAAAATCCTTGAAATGGTTAGTGAATGTGTATGATGTTATGATGTTCATGATGTTATGTATAATTATGTATATACAAACAAAACAAGCAAGTCCCTAGGTTTAGGGTTGCATGGAGTTTTATAGGTAAGTACCCTCTTGAAGTTTAGTTGGCTCAACCTGTCCTAGTAATAGTAACCGGTTCTAAGGAGCTCAATATCACTGGTTTGTTTCCTTGGTCATTGTTTCAGCACAAGCCTCTTTAATAGCGACCGAAATATCCCAAGAAACCAAACCTCAATGAGTGTAGTATCGAGTATCTACCAACTTCGGACTGCACCAAAGTCGGTCATCTCACTACATCCTAAAGGGCAAGTTGGTCAAGTAAAGGTTCTAAAAGTTCATTAGTGCTTCATGACATCACTCAGCGGCCCCATATTCTCTTTAATTAAATCACAGGCTACCAGTACCCATAAATATGTCGAACTAATGTAGCTATTGCTTAGACCATGTCAGTATACCTCGCACAGTTTCCACAATGTATTGCTACTTACCTATATTGTATCCCAAATTCAGGTAGAAAATTGAAACCCAAACAAAGAACCATAATGTAAAGCATACAAGTCAAACAATGAAAGCAAATAAATGTGATCTAGCCCTAAGGTAACCCCACTTTTAGAAATCTCCCCAGTAGAGTCGCCAATTCTGTGATACGGTGGGAGAACTGACTTGAGGGTTTTGTGTTTTATCGCAAATGTTGCGATTAGCAAGAGTCGCCACTGACTTTTCTTTTATCCAAAAGGAGAAAAAGCACATGAAAGACCTTTGAGATTATTTCTTGAGTTTGGGGGGTAGATTATGAAAAGGAAATGTATTAGCACCCTTTTCATCTATGATTTTCCATGGGCTCTTAGTTACTTGCTAGATCACTTGCTTTTGTTTGAAATTGTACTTTGTGTGGTTTTTGAAAGTATTTTGTGAAGAGGCTATTGTTTAGGCAATCTTTGTAATGATTATTGTTTGTAAGAATGTATACAAAGATGTTGATCTTTTGAAAATGTTTTCAAGTTTGTAAGATGTTTAAAAGTGTAGGTGATTATTTTTGAAAATAACAAGGATGTTTGTTTTGAAATGGAGAAAGTAATTAGGAGAAATATGCCTACTTAAATGTCTTTCTTGTTCATTTACTTTTCCTTTGACATTGTTGTCATACCATTGATTTGGTAAGCAGCGCTATCTTTGGATGTAAACGGGACGGGCGCGGATTATCGTATAACCATGATTAGCAATGTTGCAAGGTATCTTAGCATTCTTTTTGAGGGACTAAGATAATTTGTAAGGCAACTTAGATAGCGTCATCGAGGGACTATGATCTTGTATTTTCTTATTTTTGCTAAATACCTTGCATGCGTAATATGGCCATTTTGTATAAGGCAACCAAGTCGAATAACCCTAGGGGTGCTTGTGTGCAAGTGTATCATTTTCATGCTTGTTTTTGTCTTGAATTAGGGTTTTCTAAGTATTGATTTTAGTATTTCCATACAAACCCAAATTACTAGCATGTTATATAAAAGCGATAAATTACGAAATTTAAAGTTACTACGCTATTACAATATTTGTGGGGAGGGGGTATATAAATTCATGAATGGGGATTGCAAGAATTTAAACCTAATTAGTCTATTACAACCATATTGAATTGATATCAATGTACAAGTAAATAAATAAATACAAAGTATAAAATGAATGAATGTACAAAAAATGCAAAATGTAAAGAAACTGTATCTTTGTTTGATTTTCATGAAAAAAGGGATTTTGACTTAACCTAATTAAATAAAGAAAATAATTAATTAAATTTGAATTTTATTAAGAAAATATTTTAAGTAAAACACTAGTTCTATTAATTAATCGAAATAAAATAAGTTTAAGAAAAGTATTTTTTTGGTATTTTTATCTTAAAAAATATTTATAGTATTATAAAATACTTTGGCCTTTTTTAATATTAAAAATAATGTATTTTTAAATAGTGTGAAAAATAACATAATATTAATTAAGTTTACAAGATTAGTTAATAAGATAAGTAAAGTATAATAAATAAAAATATTTTGTGAGAAAAAAAAAATAAAATAAGCTAAAATATAAAACTATCATTTTTTTGTTTTTTATGATTTTTTTAGTATTTAGAAAATATATTTAAGAAAATAAAAATGAAATAGATAAATAAATAAATAAACTTGGGTCAGGGGTGCCAAGAGCCTGCAAGGGGGTTAGTTAGTAAAAAAAAAGAAACAAAGCAAGCCCAATAAAGGCCCATGCGCTCAAAAAAGGTCAGAAATGCCAAAAATGTGTGAAAAATACAAAAGGGTACCACTAGGGCTCGAATCCAGGTCCCATAGGTTACAGGCGCACGCTTCTACCACTGGGGTGGCTATACATCTGTTAACATAAGCAAAACAATAAATATATAAGGCAAAACGCGCCCTGAAGACTTCATGTTCAACCTCCAGCCAGACCAGCTGTAACTTGCTCATTTCTCATCAAAAATGAAAACTGTAAACATGAAACTTGTAGCAAATTTTCTCACGATTCCAGAAATGTAAAGTATTAAAACTATAGATCAAAGATAAGCATGAATTTTAATGGCCCTAATCTGAACCCTAAAAATTTCAGAAGTTTCAGTTTCAAAATTCTCTAAGCTCAAGCAAAATTAATGGAAACTATGGACATGGTTAGCTTCAGGGCAATGATATCTACATGTTTTTTTCACAAATAAACTATTGATGATTCATGTATGAAGAGTTCCAAGTTGAGAAAACTTACCTCAAAACTGGAAATTGTTTTTGGAGTTTGAGCTTGTTTCAGGCAGTGGTGATGACCAGGTTAGATTCCTTGAGGTCCTATGATGCTAATGCAATGGTTTGCTTGAGTTGAGAGTGGCTGAAATGACCTGGAGAAGTTAATGTGTAATGCTCTATTTTTGGTTATGGAGGATATGGTAAATGATGTTATAGTAATGAAACAGGGACAGGGTAGGTTACACTTGATGTAAGGAAGCTTTAGAAACTAAAAGGCCACGAAACGCACGAGGGAAATGTGAGTTTGGTGTTCAAGGTCAGAAACTTTGCAACAATGGAGTTTTTGGGAAATTTCTGATTTGAGAGAGTTTTGTGTATTTCAGGGTGTTCAAGCTCGTCCTCTAGCTCACAAATAGTGCCTCTATTTATAAGCAACAAGTTTGGAGACCTCTTGTTGATCAGAATTCAAAATCACAAGTTTATGCATAACATGTGATTTTTGAGAAATTCAAGTTTCAAAGCTTTGTGTACTTGCTAAGATATAGTGGTTATGCTTTAAATAAGATTGCTTCTGACTTTGTGGATGGAGTGTGATCAGAGGGAACAAGTTAGAGGCTCAAGAATTAACTTTATGCAAAAAGCTTGCTTTACAAGAATGGCAATGTTAACTTTGTGTCATTAATGAAAATGCAACTTGGATAATAGCTTAATTGCTTGGATCAAACCCTTAACAGTTGTGTAAACATTTAATTATAGAGTGAAAAACAAGTTTGACGCCTGTAAGGCAAGGATTATGCAGCCTAGCATGGATTTGGTTCATGTGTTCATCAAAAATGACTTGTAATTCAAGTGACAAAACCCTAATTTCATCTCTTCGATTCTCCCTACTCAAGAATGATCTCAAGGAGTTCTTTGACATTTTGGAAAGCTTGAAATGTGCTCTACAACCCATCTTTGAATTTATTTTGAAGATTCCCCTTTTAACTATATGAAAATTTACCATGAAGTTAGGTCAAAATCCTGACCAAATTAGGGCAAAATTTCACTAAGTGTTTAGTTTCATGACCACATGTTCATAAAATTATAACTTGATATCCAAGCATTTTTGTAAGGAGTTGTGTAAAGAAAAGTTGTAGATTTCATGGAGATCTACAACTTTTATTTTGGAAGTTTCTCTTGAAACATCTTGCATCATAGTGAAAATTTTGTTCAAAGTTATGAAAAAACATGAAATTTCCAACACTTAAAAAAAATTTCTAAGTTTAGAAATTTTGACTTTTCAAAATGAAATCTTGAATTTTTGATTTCTTGATGAATAAGTTTCATATTTTGACATGTTTTGATGAATTGTGATCTTTGGCATTTGAATTTGACCAAAAAGTCTAAGTTTGACTTTTCAATATACAGTTGACTTTTGATCAGTTGACTGCAAAATTCATTTGTCAATCCAATGGACTTGCAATGTTTTGAACCATGTCATTAGGTCAAAAATGATGCAATTGGACTCTTGAGATCATTCCTTAAACCAATTAACCACTTTCTAGGTCAAAAATCAGAAATTTCCCTTTCCTGGTCAAAACCATAATTTTGACCATTTTGCCCTTTTGGAGATTTGATCAAATTTCTTGAAGAATTGTGGTACAGACTTGATCAAATGATACATCTGAGTCTAAAATGTTGATGTGGATAAAAAATTATGGAGTTTGACTGTAAATTGGCCATGGTTGACTTTTTCCTCAATACAGCTGATTTTTAGGTCAACTACTCAATTGACTGAGCAAAAGTGTGATCCAAAGCTTGAAACTTGACATGAGTGATCTTGAGGGTCCATAATGATCCATGAAAGTCATATGGGGAATTGGAAGTTCAAAAATCCTTGTGCAAACTCAAACCCTAATTTTGGTCATCAGTGCTTTAGGAGGTGTCTTGAGCTGATCAAACCTAGTGCAGTCTTGAGCCCAAGGAGATCTTGTGAGCAAATTCTTGATAAGTGAGAGGGAAAATTTTGGGGTATAACAGCCAGCTTTAAAGTCCAATTCGAAACTATTCATAACATTCCCTATTAGACAACTTCGACCAGCCCTTGGCCTTGTGATGAGTCTAAGTTCTAATTTGAAGTGTTCAGAACTTTCTTCATCAGAGCATCTTAGATTAAGACAAACTCTGCACTGAAATTCCATTCGAAGGTCATTTCATTCTGATGTTCTGATTGAGGGAGACTCTAAAGTTCCAGTCGAAGGACACTCTGAAGTTCCAGTCGAAGGACCTTTGAAGTTCCAGTCGAAGGACCTTTGAAGTTCCAGTCGAAGGACCTTTTGGAATGCTAATCAAAAGATACTGTTACCATGCCAATCAAAAGGTACTATGTAGATGCCAATCGAAAGACACTGTTACCATGCCAATCGAAAGATACTTGTTAAAATGTCAATCGAAAGGCCTTGTTAACAGGAGAATCGAAGGATCTTGTTGACTGCTCGAAAACTTTATTCTGCTCTCTTCAATTTCCTTCAGTTGGGACCAATCGAAGTAACATTAAAATTCCAATCAAAGACGCCTTTGTTCAGATGCAAATCGAAAGACATTGTGTTGACATGCCTTCGAAGTACACTCCATCGAAGGACACTTTGACCAACTTCAAAATTTGTTATTTTTTTCTTCAAGCAAGTGTTTGTAACCACCCCTGTAAGCGAAGATCTTGTAAAATGAGAGGGAAAATTTTGGGGTACAACAGATACCACAAAGAATGATCAACCGTTGTGAGGTAAATGGTGATTTATGTATGAAAATTTCCACCACGGGTGCATGACCGTGATTATGGGCCAAGAAGTGTGCTAACTGTCACAACGGTTATTTGAAATCACCATTGTGATATAATTTTAAAAAACTTTTAACAACGGATGTTATAAACAACCATTGTAGTATATACACTAAATTTATTATAAATTATGTGGAATGCTTATTTCACCAATTCTCCCTAAATATATAACCTTTCAGTATAATCTAAAACACTATAATATGACAAATTAAGTTATATTAGAAAAACAAATTACATGTTTAATGCTAGACAAGAACTCTTCAACTCTTTATCCGTATTTTGCTCTTTAACTGTAAAAATTTATTTTAGTGCTTCTAGTTCTTCAACCCCCATTCCTTCACCTCTAGTTTATTTTGCAACATATTATTTATATTGCAAACTAAATTAGAGATGAAGGAAGGGGAAGTTGAAAAATAAAAAGCAATAAACCAAGTTCCACTATTAAAGAGCAAAGTGCATATAATGGACTGGAGGATTCTTGTCTATAATTGAAAGTGTAACTTGTTTTCAAATATAACTTTATATATCATACTATAATTTTCTAATACAATTCGAAAAGTTATATATTCGGTAAAATGTTGGAAACACAAGTAACCACGTAAGATATAATAAACTCGTCAAAAATAAATATTAACAAAAACATTCATCAACAAAAAACCTTAAACAACATAGAACATACATATCCCATAAGGAAATCTAAAATGAAAGGAAAGGAGGATGAAGCTGAAGTGAGAGCAACAAACATGTGATTGCAGAACTCACACAAGTTTTCTACGCTCACTTTAGCTTTATCCTTGTTAATTTTATCATCCATCCATCTATACCTACAAGTAAACAGAAACATAAACAAGTCAAAACATTATATGTTAGATTTTGAAACAAAAACAATTATAGATGAGATTTAAACATTATGTGTTAGGGTTTAAACATAAATAATAAGTAGAAATAGAAACTAAACAATTATAGATAAAGAGAAACATAAACGACAGCGTTGCATACGTTTAATGAACGAACCTGAAGATAGTTATAGGTTTGAAGAAGGCGATATAACTGTATTAGTTTGATGAAAAAGAACCTAAAGGTTGTCGTAGGTGAGATGAGTGATATAGATTTTAGGGTTTTGTTTTGAGAGAGAAGAGTGAAATATATTAGAGTTTTCTTTTGAGAGAAACGACTGGTATGTATTGAGCGAGAAATTACTTCGCTTATATATAAATAAGTATCACCTTTCACTAGGGTTGATAAGACGAACCATGATGAAAAGATTGAACTTTACACCATGGTTGACTAAAAGAATCGTGGTGATATACAAGGACAATCCCATTTTGTGACGATAAAACGGGAAATTGTTGGAGCTGGGATTCGAACCCTGTAACTCCTGATACATTTTACTATGGGTTTTAACTATGACTGTAGTGAAATGTCTTTTAGTAAATACAAAAGAAAAAGTCCAAAAATGAGTTATTACCATGGTTAACATGAAGGTCGTTGTAATTTTTATTTTACGAAAGGTCTTTTCCATAGTATTGGAAGGTGTTTTAGAGTATGTTTGCAAATACATCTTATAATTAATCCATTTTTTTAAATTCAGAAATTCTTTCGGAGATTCATCTCTGGATAAGGTAAATGTATTTAAACCTCACTCTAGACCCTCCTTCTTCTCCTTCTTCATTTTCAAATATTTTTTCTTTCCCATTGGAGCTCGTGAGCAAAATTGTTTCAGTCAACTTTTCAAACAAAATAAGAACCTCTACTTCTATCTTACCAATCCCAACTCACTCTACCTACTACATTCAACATTTCCATACTTTGAGAAGGATTTTTGTACTATGATTGTCTTTTAAATTAATGCATTATCATGTTCTATGATATTCATATTTATTAATCTTTGAATCAAATAATGGACGTTAATCGAATTAAAATGACTTTGGATTAATGTTTCTGCACAAGAAATATGCAGGCAAGATTTCAGAGATGCATCTTCTAATTTATCCCAGAAATTTTCGCAGATATATCTCCGAAGTATATTTTTTCCAGAAATGTGGTGACTGCTTGATTTACGAAAGTAGAAAGGTTATTTTGGAGATGTATTTGCGAATTCACCATAGAAAAATTCATAGTTTCATCTCCAAACTTAATTTTGAAAAAAAATAAGATTTTGTGCGTTCAGATATATATCTAAAAAAAATATCTAAGGGTATTTTGTGATTTTTAAAGGTACGTTCCACACCATAAGAGTGGGAAAAGAAATTCCCAAAGAAATGTCATATTGAATTAAGCCCATGCAACATTAACTTAGTCCTAATTACTGCATTTCCATTTGGTTTCAAAAACAAAATAAAATAAAGTAGGAAATTTCTCATTGCACCATTATACATTCTCTCATACCCTGCGCGAAATTTCTAAAATTCTCAATGTTTTCAGAGATGAATCTCCGAACACACCCATTTTCCACAAAATACTTAATTTTGGAGATGCATATTCGAATAAACCTTTTTGTTTTGGAAAAATATATTTTCGGATATGCATCTTCGAATAAACCTTATTTTTTACAAAAAAATGATGAATTCAGATATGCATATCAGAAAAGTTCATAGTTGGGTTTTTTTTAAAACTTAGTATTAGATATATCTGAATCGACACACCTAGTAACCATGCATCAACAATGAAAAAAATCATGTAAATATCAATAATTTCCTATTGAGAAAAACAATTGAAAAATAGAAAAACGATTAAGATAAATTATAAAATTTAAAAATATAACTAAAAATCAAATAAAATCAAATTAAGTGTCTACAAAATTTTCTAGAATTTTTCGAATAAATGAAAACAGAAAATAAATCAAATTAAATAGGAAACCAAGGAATTTAGGATTTTGATCCTTGGTTTTTTTTATATTAATTCACACGGTAAAATTTTGATTAAGAGTTGATTTTCCAGAAAACCGAATTTTCACGTTAGGTCGGGTAAAGGACATAAACTCAGGAACAGAAGGGTCAGAACACGAAGATACAACTCTTATGACTTTAATATTAGTAAAAATTGATAGAGAGTCAGCGAAAACTGCGTCAATTCGACAAAAATGCATAATAAATAGGTTCATAAGTGTTTTCACGTATACATCTCCGAATTAATTCAGGATAAATTCGGAGATGCATATCCGAATTACTTTGATGATTATTTTATGAAAGGTGCATTCAAATTTATATATCTAAATTTACCCAAATACAATTTTAGAATTTTAAAGTACTATCCATGTAGGTGAGATAAGAAATTATCTTAAAGTATACTACGTAATATTTTGGCTTTTTGGGCTTAAAATCAAAATTGAAGTGCACTATAAATACAAGATCGAAGAAGATATTTCAAACCAAAGCATTTCTCATTCATTGAACTATTATTTTGACGTATCATATAAGTGCACCGTGGTTTTATTAAGTATTCCAACTATAAAGCTTACAAATTTATGTGTCCAAATTGCAAAAAAAAAACTCAAATATTAAATAGTGACATGTCATTAATTAATTATTATCAAACATCTTGTTAATTCTATGGTTTAAAGATAACCCTTCTCCTTGCAACATTCAATTGTATCCTCAAACATTTTTTCAATGTTATACTTGAACTCAAATCCAGCATTCATAATTTTCTCTGAGGTTAAATGTGGAAGCTTTGGACCTTTAGCTCCCATAAGCACTCTGTAAAACAAGAAAACAAATTGAATAGTAATATTAGTAAGAATAAAAGAAAGATCACATAAATATAGTTAAGTAATTGACATGGTGAAGGACAGACAATTAATTAATATGAATAACTCACTTGGATTTTGGAATTTGAAATTCAGAATATTTTGAAGAAATAATGTCAATTATTTCATCAAAAGTTATAATAAATGGTGAACAATTATATCTTCCTTTTGGATTAGGATGTTCAAGTAAGAATATATGAGCTCGTGCCACGTCATCAACATGCACCATATGTATACGAGATGCAATCAATGGATTCTGGTCAATATCACCTGTATTCAACGTTTATTTATTAATTTTTAATTCAAAATTTAAATATTAAATATATTAGTATCTACTAGTATTATGTATTCAACACATTAGAAGAAAAACTGATATACATACAAGACATTAATATGGTATGTAGCTAGTAAAAACTGATATTACCTCCGTTTTTATTATAATTTTTCACACATATAAAGAAAGTATTAATTATTATATCAAAATTATAAATTATAATATTTTTTTATAAAATTGTTCTTCATTAATGATATAAAGAAAATACATTTACATTATTTAAGAGTAAAATAGAAAAATAGTATTAATTATTTATTGATATTGTAAAATAATTTATATTGTGGTCCAATTTTTTTTCTCCAAAATGACTTATAATAAAAAACAAAAGAGTATCTAAATAGAAGTAACCATTGTCCAATTCAAAAGATTTTATTTTTAAAATTCCAAAAATAATAATTAAATGACACTTAATATTTTAATAAAATTTATTATTTTTTAAAGAAATTTAAAATGATTTGAATAAAAATACAAAAACAATTTTAAAATAATGAATACTTTGAAATGTTTTGTACAAACTAAATTTGAAGAATTTAAAATAACACTTATATTAAAAATTTCTCTTCTATTATACATACAATATAAATTTTAACTTGATTATTATTAATCTTTAAAATTTTAGAAATTAGTCTCCATATTTTTTGAAAATTTTAAATTAACACTTAAAATATTCAAAGTTGTAAATAAGTCATTAGTAATTTTTAAATTTTATAAATTTGTCTTTTAGAATTTACAAAATTAATGAAATTGATCCGTATTTTCCAAAATATTTAAATTTGATCCAATAAATCTTAAAACTTTGTAAAATTTAACAATAAATAGTTGTAATATCTTATCCGAATGTTAAAATAAAGAAAATCAATTAAAACAATTGAATCACTTAAATTTTAAAAATTTCATTCTAATTTTGAATTATCTCATACAAACATTTCATTAGACTAAATGCTACAGTTTTATATTTTTAAAACTTTTAAATCAATATTAACAAAGTCTTGAAAAAAAGCACTTACCAAATAAGAAAGGCAGTGAACCATAAACAGAACCAGGAAGCTTAGGGCAAATGAAGGGTCCAACAACAAAAGATGGAATAAGAGTGACAATATCCAAACCATGTTGTTGTCCAAATTCAAGAACAGCTTTCTCAGCCAGTGTCTTGGAAACTGAATATGACCAAGCAAATGGCTTCAGATTTCTTAGAATATTCACATCACTCCAATAACATTCATCCATTACATCTTCTTCTTTCTCTTGATGAAAAACTGCTGAAGCACTTGAAGTGTAAATAACTCTCTTTACTGTCTTTGAATTTTTGCATGCTTTTAGAATTCCTAATGCTCCATCAATGGTTCTTTTTGTCACTATTTCCTCCGGTTCATTCACTTCAAAATCAATTGGAGTGGCAGTGTGGAATATTCCAACACAACCTTCAATGGCTGCACTAAAACTTTCTGGATTGCTAAGATCAGCATTGAAAAATTTTAGTTTTTCAGATGCACCCGGAAGATTTGTGAGAAAGCTAAGATCTCTCTTTTTCTCTACAATTTAATGGAAAAGAATATTATGAAGATAGTAGAAATTAATATTGAAAATATAGTAGAAATGAATATTTTACCTGGATCAGCTCTAACAGTGGTATTAACAGTGTAACCATCTTCAAGAAGTGTCTTGATAATCCATGAACCAATAAAACCTGTACCTCCTGTTACACAAACTCTTCCTTTTCCTTCTGCCATTATCACACTTCTCTTGTAAAATATTTGTTCACGCTTTTTATTTTGGTTAGTTCTGTATGAAAGTTGACGTTCATACAAATGTATATATAGACACATATTGTTACTGGATTACACTTTCTGTGGGCGTACTAATTCTTCCAAATACTGTAATATTTCTAAATTAACAATTTAATTAGAAAAATATGGGATTAAAAAATATTTTCTAGAAGTTGAATTTATACTTGGTCAAATAAAAGTGGGGGATGATATTTCTGTGTACTTATTACTATTAGTTTCGTTTTGAATGAATTGTGAGTGTAATATATCTAAATCTTGTTATTAAATCAAATATAAAAATAAATCTTTGTTTATAATAACGGCGACACAAAGGGGAAGTATATTTTATATAATATTAATTAATTACAATTATAATAAAAAGTTTAATTTTGTACGAAATATTTTATAACTGATTGATAGAACTTTTATTGTACATTAGCTGTAGAATTTGTAGAAACTCAGAGGTAAATAAGCTCTCATTCTTATTTTATGAATGGAAGAGTGATACATTAGGTAGTTATATACAAGTTATCTAATCTAACTGAATCAATAACTAACTAACTGATTCAATAACAAACTAACAAACTCCTAACTACCTTTAACAAACTAAACAGAAACTATACAAGTAACTAACTGAAACTATGTACAAATGAGATTTACTTGACTAGCAAGTAAATTCAATACCCTCCCTCAAGCTTAGGCATGTATGTACAAATTTTTGAGACTAAGCTTGGATAATAGAAGTTGAAACTGAGGACCATGAAGAGCCTTTGTGTGCAGATCTGCTAACTGAGCATGTGTCGGAATAGGCATAAGTTTAAGAATGCCTTGTTGTATCTTATCTCGGACCAAATGACAATCAATCTCAATATGCTTTGTCCTTTCATGAAATGTTGGATTTTGAGCAATGTGAATGGCAGACAAATTATCACAGAACAAAGCTACAGGCTACTGGATTGGTTGATAAAGATCCTTGAGAAGGTACAATAACCACTGAATTTCACAAGCTGTGGTTGCTATGGCCCGATACTCAGCTTCAGAAGATGATCTGGAGATTATGCTTTGCTTCTTAGACTTCCAACTAATCAAAGAAGCTCCATAGAACACATTGTAACCTGTGATGGACCTCCTAGTATCAACACATGAAGCCCAATCTGAATCACAAAAACCTGTGATTTTATGTGAAGATTCTGAGGGAAAGAACGAACCTTGTCCTGGCTGTTGTTTGAGGTACCTAAGAACTCTCAATGTTGCATCATGATGTTCTCTCATTGGTTTAGACAAAAAATGGCTTAAAGTGCTCACTGCAAATGACAGATCAGGCCTTGTGTTAGTGAGGTACAAAAGCCTGCCAATGAGTCTTCTATAAGCCTCAATATCAGGAAATGGATTATCTGTGATGGATGGAAACTTAGAACCAGGAAGCATTGGAGTACAGGAAGGTTGACTAGCAAGTAAACCTGCATCTTCAATGAGCTCCAAGGCATACTTCCTCTGTGAAATCACCAAGCCTTGTTTAGACCTTGCTACTTCAAAACCAAGAAAATATCTGAGATCCCCTAAATCCTTGATCTTTGAATTTAGCATCCAGAAATTGTTTAACACTTGTGATTTCTTCGAGATCATCACCTGTGAGGACAATATCATCTACATAGATGAGCAAAACTGTTAAATGACCAGCATGTGATTTTACAAACAAAGAGTAATCACTCTGTGATTATTTGTAACCCAAGGAAAGAAGGTAGGCAGTGAGTGTATGATTCCATTGCCTGCTGGCCTGTTTTAAGCCATATAAGGACTTGATGAGTTTGCAAACTTGATTAGGATGAGCAGTTTTATAACCTGGAGGAGGTGTCATATACACCTCTTCATCCAAAGTACCATGGAGGAAAGCACTGTTAACATCTAATTGTTTTAGGAACCAACCCTTAGATGCTGCCAATGCAAGGACCAATCTAACAGTAGTCATTTTAACCACTGGAGAAAAAGTTTCAAAGTAATCTAAACCTTCTTGTTGAGTGTAGCCCTTGGCAACCAGCCTAGCCTTGAACCTCTCTACAGTGCCATCAGCTTTTCTCTTGATCCTAAACACCCATTTACATCCAATTGGATGTTTTCCAGGTGGTAGAGAAGTCAATTTCCATGTCTTAGTATTCTCAAGGGCTGCAAGTTCAAGGTTCATAGCTTCCCTCTAACATTCCTCTTTAACAGCCTGACTATATGTTTTTGGTTCAACCAAAGTGGAACAAGAAAAGACATAGGACTGATAGGATGGTGAAAGGGAAGAATAAGACAGGAAATCAGAAAGAGGATAAAGTGTACCAGTAGAAGATGTTGAAGATGGTTGAGAATCCTGAGATGAAGAATGGACCAAATTGAAATGATAATCCTGTAAGTAAGATGGCTTTGTTTTGGTTCTGGTGGATTGTCTTACAGGCAAAGTTGGAGGAACAACAGGAATATGAGAAGATGAAGGTTCAAGCAAAGATGCATTGATTTCAGTAGGTAAAGAAGATACAGTGAACAAAGTATCTTGTGATTCTTGTGATGCAGTATTATGATCAAGAAAAGGAAAGATATTTTCATAAAATATGACATTTCTAGATAGAAAAATTTCTCTTGTATGTAAATCAAACAAAAGATATCCTTTTACCCCTTCCTTATATCCTAGTAAGACACACTTCCTAGCCCTTTCCTGAAATTTAGTTCTATGAGTTGTAATGGTAGTTGCATAACACAATGAACCAAAAATTCTTAAGTTATCTAAATCAAGTTTGATGTTATGTAGAACCATATGTGGTGATTGAAAAGAAAGAACTTTTGAGGGCAAGACATTAATCAAGTATACTGCATGAAGGACAACAAAGGACCAAAAATGAATTGTTAATTTGGACTGAAACATCAAAGCCCTAGCCACATTCAAAATGTGTTGATGTTTCCTCTCAACAACCCCATTTTGTTGAGGGGTTTCTACACATGTTAATTGGTGTTTAATGCCATGAGAGTTATAAAAATCAGGAATATGAAACTCTAGACCATTATCTGTTCTTACTGTCTTAACTGGTTTCTGAAAGTGTTTTTGTGCATAAACAATAAAATTCTGTAATGCTAATCTAGCTTCTGATTTATTCTTCAATAACTTGATCCAAGTAAACCTAGATTTGTCATCTACAATTGTTAAAAAGTACTTGGCACCGGTTATAGAAGCATGGCAATATGGACCCCAAATATCAACATGTAACAAAGACAATATGTTTTCTGAAACAGAAGTACTTAATGGAAAAGACAATCTTTTATGTTTTGCATAATGACATGAATCACAAGGATCACAATGAGTAAAAGGTATATTTGGATACAATTTTTGAAGTTTTTCAAAACAACTAGAAGAAAGATGGCCTAATCTATGATGCCAAACATGAGGCATAGAAGTTGGTAATGATTTGGCCATACAAACAGTATGAAAAGAAGCTAAAGGTTGCACTTGAGGAAATGGAGGTAATTGCATGATGTAAAGGCCATTCTTGATCTCAGCTCTCCCAATCATCTTCAAGGTGATCTTGTCCTGTACATAACAATAATTATCACTAAAAGCAAGCCTGTTGGGCAGAGTTTTGGTCAATTTATAGATAGAGATCAAGTTGACAGAAAAACTAGGAACATAAAGGACATTATATAAAATCAAGGTAGGAGAAAGAATAACTGTCCCTATGTAATGTGCAACTGCACTGGCTTCATTTGGTAAAGAAACTTGAACAGGATTTATAGCATGATAAGAAACAAAGAAATGTAAGGAACATGCTATATGATCTGTAGCACCTGAATCCATGATCCAGTGCAATGTAATAATGGACTTACCTATTCCATTGGTAATGACATTAAGAGTGCTCACAAGATTGGAAGAATGTGAGGTAGCTGTTGGTTTAGAGGAAGGAAGCAAAGCTAGTAAACCTTTAAGTTGCTCCCTTGTGAGTTCCAAGCCTGGAGAAATAGACTGCTCTTCATCAACTGATGCATCAGCCCCTGTGGTAGCAATATAAGCCTTATTTGGCTTGTATCCATTTGGAAATCCAGGTGGATAACCATGCTTTTGAAAGCAAGTATCAACTGTGTGATTCTGTCTTCCACAATGTGTGCACTTCCTGTTAGATTTTCCATAAGATTTCTGATATGAAGATTTGCCTTTACCAGAAGCAGTATGCTGAGAAGGTAAAGCCTGAGAAGAATTAGCCTGAACCATCATAGCTGCAGAATCAGGAAGCACACTAATGCTTAGATGTCTTTCCTGTTGAATCACCATGGAGAAGATCTTAGGCAGATCTGGTAAGGGATCCATAAGAAGAATTTGAGATCGAGTTGCAGCATAATTATCATTCAATCCTCTCAAGAAACAAAGAACACAATCATTATCTCTATACTGCTTGAAAGTTTTCACAACTTCACAACAACAAGCAGTTGGAGAAGAACAAGCAGGAATAGTTCTGTAATTACACATCTCATCCCATAGAATCTTCATCTTAGTGTAATATGCAGTAATAGACAAATCACCTTGACTCAAAGAATACAATTCATGATGAAGATGAGAAATTCTAACAGAATCACCTTGAGAAAAACGTGCTTTAAGATCCTTCCACACAGCAGTTGCAGAATCAAGCCATATAATACTAGTTGCAATTTCTGATGACACTGAATGATTGATCTATGAAAGCACCAGATTATTGCATCTCTTCCAAGCTGAAAGCATTGGATCATTGTCTGTAAGCCTTGGAATCGAACCATCCACAAAACCAAATTTATTTTTCATCTGCAATGACATTTCCATGGCTCGAGCTCAGCCATGGTAATTGCTACCATCAAGGATCGGAGAAACAAGAACCATAGATGGATTCTCATTAGGGTGAATGTAGTAATCATACGTTGAATCTTGAAGGTTCACGATTGTGATTTGAATCCGAGCTGCCATTGGTGCAGAAGAGAAAGCTTCAAATCACCAGAAAACCGATTCTGAACTCAATCAAGAAGAAAACGCAAGCAGAAACTAGCAAGTAAGATCAAAGAAGATCACAAATCTGAGAGCAGAAAAACTGAGACTACAATCAACAATAAACAATCAAGAATGATTCATTGCTGCCATTGTTGAATGAGGAAGAAAGCAATGAAGAAATGTGCGGAACTGTGATTTTGCTTCTGATACCATGTAGAATTTGTAGAAACTCAGAGGTAAATAAGCTCTCATTCTTATTTTATGAATGGAAGAGTGATACATTAGGTAGTTATATACAAGTTATCTAATCTAACTGAATCAATAACTAACTAACTGATTCAATAACAAACTAACAAACTCCTAACTACCTTTAACAAACTAAACAGAAACTATACAAGTAACTAACTGAAACTATGTACAAATGAGATTTACTTGACTAGCAAGTAAATTCAATATTAGCATTGCATGACAATTAAATTTTGGCATTATAAAATAAAAAAACTAGAAAATTCAATATGACTTTTCAGCTTCTTTAATAACTACTACTAGGAAACTTTGAACATATACGCATAACTTATACCCAAATCTTTGAATAAAAAGTTCAGAGAAGTTTGAATGAAGGATTTTTTCTCTCTCAGATTCGTTTAGAAAATGTGTTAAAAGTATATATGTGACTTATAAGTTATTATCTTCCTCCTAAAATATAAGAGAAAAAATAAAAACATCTTTATTAAAAAAAAGTAAAAGCATAACCATTTGACTCGTAGTTTTTTAAAAATAAAGTGTTTAGGAAGATGTAAAATAATTCTAATTGGTTGTTAGTTATAGAAAAGATGAGAGAAAATATAAATTAAATGCAATTTGCATTTAATTTTATCTTGAAAAACATGAAAGTTGATTTTTTTCTCTTATATTTTAGGATAAGAAAAATATATATTTTTTCTCTTATATTTTAGGACGGAGAGAGTACTAAAAAACTAATTAATAAATATCTCACGAGTCACGAGAAAATTGGGTCTCTTTCAAATCGAAGGAAACATCTAAAAGGGGTTCTAAATGGATTTGTTCTCCCTTAACATCAGAGGAGGGAGAAAAATTTCATCAAAGAGAAAAATCTTAAATAATCTTATTTCTTATGGGAAAGTGGACATTTGTCATATTCAATAGACAAAACAACAATGCACGGCGGATTTTTTGGTTCATTCTCTAGGGAGAAACAAGGATGTGCATTGAACTTTTAAGAATTTAATAGATAAATCGAGTGGTATCATTTTGTTGTGGAATCCTAATCTTTTCGATGTTTTCTTCAGTTTCCAAGAAATGGGTTTGTTGGAATTCAATTAAAGTGGGGAGATTTGTTGATTTATGTTGTTTGCATCTACTCTCCGTGCCACATTTCGGATAAAAAGAAATTGTGAGCGAAATTGATCGGGTTGAAAGCTTTGTTTATGATGGTGAGTGGTGTTTTGGAGGCGACTTCAACGCAATTAAGTCTTCTAAGGAAAGGAATGAAATATGTAGTTACTCCTGTGAGTGTAATTTACCTTTAGATATGTTTTGCATGATGTCAAAAATATAAGAACTTAGTATTTCTGTATATTAGACGGTATCCCTGAGTTGTTTTGGCACCCCTTGCATTTAGAGATCTTAGGAATCATCTGAAATATGTTTAAAATTAGTCTCATTCACTTAAATAAGTTTTCTGCACAATAATTAACTGCATGTGTCGGCAATGTTAGCTCCTAAATTCGACACCCACAACAAATTGGCCTTATAGGCCAAAAACAGATTGAACAAATCTAAGCTGGAAATACTTCGATAGATTGGAAAAATACTTAGAGAAATTTCTTAGTTAAAGTTAATCTTCGACCAGAAAGTTCTTGCGGCCTTCGACTGAAAGGGCTCCAGGGCCTTCGACTAAAAGGAAATCTCGTATCAGCAACAGGTGATCTTGAATCTGAAGAAAGGAGGGAAAAGAAGTTCGCTTAGTAGTTGAGGAAAGTATTGTGGCATGAAGATAGAGGTCGAAGCACATGCAGAAGACACTTGTACTCATCCTAGAGCAAAGTAACTCCTCGACGGTTATCTAGTTTTTAGTATAAATATAGGAAGTTTATGTAGATTTACGTGTGTTCAACTAACTGTACAAGTCATTCAATACTATTTGAGTACCCGTTGCGTGAGAAATAATACTGAAAATGTATGTTTGAAACACCACATTTTATAATCAAAGACTTTTACATTTCTCTTTAAGTCGACGTAACTGTGTTCAAACAAATTGTGGAATCTCTGAGATATGTGTGCAACAGTCGACCTAATATAGGTTTTGCAGTCGGATTAGTGAGCAGATACATGAGTGAATCAAGGGTGTCACACATGAAGGTTGCAAGAAGAATTATGAGATACTTAAAAGGATCGAGAAACTATGGAATATTATTTTGACGAGACTCTGAAAGAAAAAGAAGCAACAATTACTTGTTTTTCAGATGCTGGTGGTATGGAGATAAGGAAGATTGAAGAAGCACAACTGGATATTTCTTTCAAGTATTTGGTGTCCCAATCTCATTGTGTTCAAAAAAGCAACCTGTGGTGGCATTGTCATCGTGTAAAGCTGAATATATAGCAGAATCCTATGCTGCATGTCAAGCAATTTAGATCAGACCACTAGTTGAAGAAATGACTGTCGAAGTGAAGAAACCTCTTGTGTTGCAAATCGACAATAAGTCAGTCATAAATATGGCAAAGAATCCAGTTTTGCATGTAAGAAATAAACATATCGAAGCTAGATTTCACTTCTTGAGGGAAAAGGTCAATTTGAACTTGAGGTTAGGCATTGCTCAAGTGAAGCGCAGTTGGCCGATATTTTCACCAAAGGATTAAAGATCGACATATTCCGAAATTTGAGAAAGAAATTAAGAATAGTTCAGATTGACTATGATTAGCGTAGGTTCGACGACTTGGATTATATGTTGTATGTTGAGATATTAAATATAATATCAAATATATTTCAAGTTAGATATGTTGAGATATTAGATATAATATCAAATATAATTCAAATTGATAAGTTTAAGCTCAATTAGAGTTGTATATAAATAGTCATAGTTTATATCATTATTTATACAATTCAAGTGAATAATATAATCATTATTTCTTTATTATTAATTCTTTCTCTCCTCACTAAAAAGTATCTCACACATTAACAAAATTAAATAATAACATTTTCTTAATAAAAAAGATCTGAATAAATGACTTGATTGATAGCCATTACAATTAATATAGAACATCAAACCCTTATTCATTTTATTTCAATATAGTTCCTTTTTCATTTCACCTTTCATATTGCAATAGAATAATAAAATTTACACATTTATGTGTCAATGTAGAAAATAACCCAAGTATTAAATAATGACATATTATTTATTTATTTATTTAATATCATCATTCATCTAGTTAATTTTATGGTTCAAAGATAACCCTTTTCCTTGCAACATTTAATTGTATCCTCAATTGTTTCCTCAATATTATACTTGTATTTGAATCCAGTATCCCAGAGTTTCTTTGATGTTAATTGTGGAGAATTACGACTTTTAGCTCCCTTAAGTAATCTATAAAATAAAAAATAAATTGAATAACAATTTTAGTAACGATTAAAGAAAATCACATAAGTTTAAATTTCATTGTGAAGACTTCATATGTGTAGAACTCACTTGGATTTTGGAATTTGAATTTCAGGATACTTTGAAGAAATCATGTCAATTATTTCACCAACAGTTGTAGTGAATGCTAAACAATTATATCTTCCTTTTGGATTAGAATGTTCAAGTAAGAATATGTGTGTCCGTGCCACATCATCGACATGTACCATATGAAAACGAGAGATCCCAAATGGATTCTTGTCAATATCACCTGAATTCATCATTCATTTCTTAATTTATTTTAATTCAAAATATGAAGAAAAAGTATTTCAAGAAAAATTAAAGTATTAAAGTCATATACATACAAAACATCCATTTTCACGAGGTTTTGAATAATCAATAGAGAAAAAGAAATATAAAATATTTTTATACTGGTAATCAATAAAGATATGTATTCAATTAAAACACATTTTTATTTTTAAAATATTGATATGATATGATAAATATAAAATTTTAATTAATTATATGTATAATATTGATTTACATTTTTTTTATAAAGCGGAGCGCCTAAGCTCAAAAAAGAAAAACAACTACACTAGCTCAAATGTGGGAGAAACAATCCCAAGAGTATCAGAGTCTAAATAAGGCCTCAGAAATTAAGGTGCTTCATCATAGATAACAAAATTCTTTTCCATGCATCCACGACTCGCCAGACAATCCGCACAAGTATTCGCATTTTGATAAACATGCGAAATAAAAACCACTTCTAAAACTGAGATAGCCTCCATAATCTGCCGAAGAATAATGACACAATCAACATGCCCCACCTCAACTTCCTCAATAGCTTTGACAACTGCCATTGAATCAACATTAACAAATCCACAAGCATGTCACTTGGAACTAAACTCTTCCAAACCCGTAAACAGTTGGAACAACCCTTCAACGCATGAATGTTAGTTTCACAGACATTTCCACACAACTTGCAACCCGCACTACCTAAACCTTTCTTGCTCTTCTTGTAATTTGTTAGCAACCTATCATGTTTGAGAATCCAGATGAAACTCTTGCATCTTCTCAGAACTGAAGCTTTCCATATTTTTTCCAATCTCCATCAGCATTATCAAGGTTGTATCCTTCTATTTCTTTGAACATCTCCTTAACCAAGAATTTGTCATTACTAGTCCCTGCAAAAAAAAAACTTCAGAACATTGCTCCATGCTTGGAGGCTCGTAAGCTTTCAATTTATCGAGCCATTGATCTGGCATCCAACTCTCGAGCATACTGAAGTTCCACTCACCACTCTCAGTAACCAAATCACACACTTTAGCTTCGCTAAGTTCTTCTGGAATTATCACGTTGTAGTCACTCAACCAAAACACCTTCCATAGCTAATAATCTTCCCAGGCCCTAATATTCTTACCATCTACTACTACCCACATGCCTGTTTTCATCATGATTGGAATAGTTTTAGCAACATCCTTCCTAAGACTCTAGTCAATTGACCTTATCTTCAAACAATCATTACTGTCAAGGATTCTGTATTTATTCCTCAACATTGTGCACCAGAGATCATTGGAATTATTATACATATGCCATCCAATTTTCATTAAACGCACCTGATTCAGGACATTAAGATCTCTTAAACTAGTCCCTCTCAATTTTTTTTGGCAACGTAACCGTGTCCCATGCAATCACATGCAATTTTCATTTTTCATCAGTATCGCCCCCATACAAATCTCATATGCAAGCCATGAATAGAATCAATGCAAAACTTAGGCAATTTATTTGTCATCATTAGATACAACGGTATAGCCTCAATAACGCTCTTTGGCCAACGTAATTCTCCCAGCAAGCGCGGACTGTTCTTCTTCCAACAATTTAACTTTGCAGCCACTTTCTCCATAATGTACTGAAAGTCATTACTTTTGAGCTTTTTCCCACTTAATTGTACTCTCAGATATTTGCCAAAAATCTTAGTACTTCTAAATTTAGATAGTTGTTGGAGTTTTGTTTGCATGCTCATGTTAACATTTTTGGAGAAAAGAATACTAGTCTTGTCCTGACTCACCTCCTGACCAGACATTTGGCAGAATTTTTCAAGAGTCTCCATGACACACTTCATTTGAGCTTCAGTGACCTCTCCAAAGATAAGTAAATCTTCCGTAAACATGAGATGCGATACCATGATTCCCTGCCTCCCTAAATTAATTCATTTTCATCTTTTACTCGCAACTTCTTGTTCAAGTAAGGTGAGATTGGATCACCTTGACGAATACCTCTTTGAGGATGAAAGAAATCATTTATGTCTCCATTACAATTCACATTCGTTTCAACACTTGTAACTGAATGCATTATAACATTCATCATGTTGTCTGCAATCTGAAACTCTCGCAAAGTTCTCCAAATAAATTCCCAGCTCAACTTGTCATAAACTTTAGACAAGTCTACTTTAATGACAAAAGAACATATTTTCCCCTTCATTCTCTCCATCGTATACATATCCTCCCTAGCAATAATAATGTTCTCGTGAATAAGCCTTCCAGGAACAAAGCCAATTTGATAATGAGATATCAATTTATCCATATGCTGCTTGAGTCTCCCCACCACAATCTTGCTTAAGACTTTATAAATTGTGTTGCACAACGATATTGGTCTAAATTGAGATACTAAGTTGGGGTTTGCAATTTTCGAAATAAGGCATATGTCAGTTTTATTCACATGCACAATCTCACTAGGTTTCTCCCACATCTTTCTCATAAAATCACAAACACTAGCACCAACCACTCCTCACGATTTTTGATAGAAACCTACATGGTATCCATCAGGCCAAGGAGCCTTCCAAGGTTTCATGTCAAAAACAACCTTTCTCACCTCATCATTGCTCACTTTAGCATCCATCATATTAAGAATGTCCTTCTCCAAGATTCTAGGAAAGGATATATTAGTTTGCTTCCAGCTATTCCAATTTCCCCCAATATAAAAAAATGCTTTTTGTAGAAATCATTACCAAGACTTTAATCTGATCTCTATCCTCTATCCACCTTCCACTATCATCCTTAATCATGAGAATCTTATCACCTCTCCTCATGTTGGCAGTCTTCAAATGGTAGTACTTAGTATTTTGATCATCATCAACTAAGAAGTGGGTTCTAGATCTCTGAAACCACGTGAGTTCCTCTTGTCTCAAGATTGTCTTAAGCTCACCCTGCAGTTTTTTCTCCAATATCAATAGACCTGTGGTGTTTTGTCTATTTTGAATGTTTCTTTAAATGCCTTGAAGACGAGCCATTAAACCTCTCTTCACCCTCTTCACATGTTGAACAAAATAATTCTTCCACTCTTTTCCATCAATTTCTATTCTTTGAAGATTCTTCATGAGCTCATACCCTTCTTGTCATTGGCGAAAGCTATATTGTTAAAATCTCCAGCTACAAGCCATGGTTTATTAATGGTATTATATATTATATTCATATTCTCCCAGAAATTTCTTCTATTATATTCATTAGGGCTTGCGTACACCACAGTAAACATCCACTCGTGTCCTTGCTTATTTTTTACGTGCATGTGAATAAAATATTCACCTATACTAATCAGACAAGCCTTCATATTATCCTCTTTGCAAGCTACCAGAATGCTTTCCACATATCTAAGGTTATCCACATATATAAATTGTTGAACACCCAGTTTCTTTAAGGGACTTTAAAGCTTCATCGGATCACCTCTAGTTTCCATTAACATAAATATCTCAGGTTTGTATATATCAGTATAATATTTACTAAACCTAAAAAAATATTTACCCGTAACTCCTCTACAGTTCCAAGTTATGATATTTATATGTCTAATCATTATTAAAATAAAAAACAAAAGTGCATTCAGTATTCCCTACTACACAACTCAACACCCTTCAGGCATCTCCTGCACAACTTCCTCTTCCATCATTTTATGGTCCCTTTGGCACTCATCACTTCCCTTGATGCTCTTGCCATTTGTTGTATCTTCATGCATCTCCAAGCTTTGTGTCCCTTCAGTCTCCTTCTTACTCATGTTATCATATGGGGGTCTTGGTCTTGTTGAAATATGAAAGCATTCTTATCTTTGTGATGATCAAATTCATCTTCTTCTTGATTATTGTTGTGATGATTGAAGTGTGTTTCAAGATTAAAACTATATGTCCCCTTTGTATGTTTCACGTTGACATGTTCTTTTTCAAGAAAAGGCATGTATTTATCCTTCTCATACATCCCTTCAATAGCACGCCTCATTGATTCAATGTTTTCCCCTGTTATTCCTGTTCTGCCACGTATCTCCAGCTTATTAGCTTTCTTATCCCTTCCTTTATTATCTACTTGTCTCCTTTTATTCTTCCCATTATTAATAATTATTTTGTTAGCCACCCATGACTGCAATCTGTATTCCCACTAACATTCCCATAACTACTATTCCTTTCCTTATCATTGGCTACCAACCCTTTTACCGGCCAAATTAACTCCTCTTTATTATTCTTCTCAGCCAATTCCTCTATTATAATTAAATCATCACCATTGCGCTTGTCTTTCAAAATATCTCTCCCAATCAAGATTTCATTATGAGTTTCCATGATTATTTTCTTCTCATTATTAGTGTCCTTTTTTATCCACTAGTTTCGCTCACGTCACCATTTAGAGTCGTAAAACGAGATCCCGATTTCATGCTCCCCGAGTTGATCATTGGTTGTTTCTTTCTCGCCTCTGGTTGCTTCCGTCCATGTCGTTATTTTTGAACAACTTGCCACGGTTCGTCATCATTAATAATGACTGCTTGATCATTCTTCTTATTATTGTTAGCATCAAAAACTCTTATGGTATCTACTATGACTCCTTGGTTTACCACCTCGATGTCCTTAATTCTCTGCTGGCAGTCATCTTTGTAATGGCTAAACTTTCTACAACAAAGACATATCATGTGGATTATCTCATACTCTATCTTGTAGCTGCTTTCTTTAATAGAGAATATAACAAGTAATGGTTTTGAAATGTTTACTTCAACACAGAATCTTGCATATTTTCCCCTTTCCCGTTGAAGAGTATTCTTATCCACCTTAATCGTTCTCCCAACCAGATCACCTATAATATGCAAAAAATTTGGATCATAATACTCAATTGCGAGACCTGATATTCTGATCCAAACAAAAAAATTAACAATGGACTCACTCTCTGGGTAAAAATCGGGCGTCCACTCTTTCACAGTTAAATAGTGATCATATATAAACCATGGACCATTAGATAATGACATATTATTATCACCTTCATGAGTAAAAGCTACCAAATAATAGTCATGACTGAGATCTATTATGTTGATGATTCATTTCCTCACCCACATTTGCTTCAGTCGTGTCTCTGAAGCCTTATACCATATTCTCCTTCCCGATAGCTTCACGATAACTCCGCGTCTCCATGATCGGTGAATTCTTTTCTCTTCATATTTGGACAATATCATTTGTGGACAATCATATCCACCAATATTGGAATCTTTAACTTTGATCCCATCTAATATTCCCTCCAACTCATTATCCCACGATTCATCATGATCTGAGTTATGCACTTCGTTTTCCCTATCTTGCATCGTAGCATTATCCTCACTAGAAACAATATTTCTATACAAAATATTGACAACATTCTGGTTTTTATGATTTGACCTCATTCCCTTGTCCCGATCACCCTTTGGTGGTTCAGGCGGTGGCACTGGAGGCGTCACCGATAAGGTTTCAAACATACCCCAAAAAGAAAACCCTAGCAGAGCCTTAGCGCGTGATTTGTATTAATTTACACTTTCTATGCACTACCTTTAACTCTAATCAATATTTATTTCTTGAAATATTTAAAATCATTTAATGTTCATAAAGATATCAATAGAATATGCAATTATACATAAATGACGATCTCTACTTGTGAAATAAAATATATATAAGAGCAAGATATTGTTCAATCCACGAGAAAAAATATTTAAAAAATTCTATAAATAAATATCAAATGACATTTTAATACTTCCTCTGATCCCTTTTATGAGAGACACTTCACCTTTCTATATTCATTGAAAATCATTATTATTTGAGGTAATTTAAAATAATATTGAAAAAAATTCAAGT
Organism: Vicia faba; assembly: GCA_948472305.1. Classification (NCBI taxonomy): domain Eukaryota; kingdom Viridiplantae; phylum Streptophyta; class Magnoliopsida; order Fabales; family Fabaceae; genus Vicia; species Vicia faba. Next base: position 388,594,580 of record OX451740.1, on the reverse strand, counting down.
TTTGGATAAAAAATATGGACAACTGTTTAAAATGAAAATGTGAAAAGAAATTTTAAGGTATTTTACCCAAAGGGTAGGAACAGTTGCCTGACAGGGCTTGGGTTCACTTATCACACATGGAATAATGATGAGGAAATATGGATAATGGAGGAAAATTGTCTTTCCATGAGTGGGGAAAGAGTTTCGGTGTCCCACGTTTATGATAATAGGGTGATAACAATTGCCACTATAAAAACCCATGGATCTATATAATTTCCTTAACCTCTCAGGTACAAGGACATACAATAATTCACAGGGGAAAATACAGGGTCTCTAACCACCACTATATGAACAAATTTTGTTTTTCATAAATAGTGTACTTTAGCTAGTATAATTTCAACCATCATGTGACCCTGATAAACCAAACTTAGGTCACAACTCTATTCTCCTCGAAAATATTCTAAATTGTCACCCTCGAGATGGTGAAAATGGCAGGTGCCACATTAGCCGATAGAAGTTCCAACAACAATCATTGGACCATAGTACATATATAAGCCTTTATGGAAGAATCATGCACCATAACTAAGCGCTTTCCAGTGAAATCTTAGGGGGGCCCGTGCCAAAATATTTCAAACCCCATTCATTAACAAAGTTTGATGGAAGGAGTGTCTTCTGTAAGACCCCTATTTGATTTAATTCTTTTATCCGAAGTATTGATGAATTGAAATATTTTATTTTATTATTGTGTGTAGTAATTAAATAATTGTGGGTTGTGAGAATGTGTGACCTTGATATTTGGGGTGTTGAGAGAGAGTAGAAATGGGTTAGAATAATTTGGAATTATTGAGAATTATTTTAATAATTAAAATAAAATAGAAATTTAAGGGAAAGGGTAAAGTAGGGATTTCAAGAGTAAGTGGGGATAGAATAGAAAAAACTAAAATAGGGATTTTTGTTATTATAAAAAGAGAAGTTGAGAGAAATATATGGTTTTATCAGTATGTGAAACAGAGGATAATATATAGCAAAAAATTAGAAGGGAGAGCTAGGGCTTTTGGAGAGAAGACCGTAGAATGTTGCTTTTGTATGATTTACAAGGTAAAGGGGGAGATTATTCATCTAAGGGTACATAAATCATGAAAGAGTAGAGAGCTTTCCCTTAGCCTCCAATAGAGTTTGTCTTTTTTTATTGTCTAATGGTGAGTATGATGGATGAATGATTGTGATTTTGGTATTCCTTGTTGTTGTATACTAATTTAAAAATTGATGATGGAATATTGTTGTTGGCTATTTTTCATGACTGAAGTCGTATGTGTTCAATTTTGTTTTTGTCTATGAAATGTATGCCATTGTTGAGGTTTTGAAGGTTTGAAACATAACAATAATATTAATCATAATTGGATGAATTAGGTGTGAAATTAGTTGTGTTTTCATGTTATAAACATGATATAATTATTGTGCGTCGATTTCTGGGCATTTGGCTTTTTACGAAATTGAAATCGGAGGTCCGAAAGGCCTCCAACGGTGAAAAATCATAATATGAGTTGTGCAGATTCGAGAATTTTTGCCCGACGAGACCAAAGGCTCGCCCCTAGAGCTATGCAGAGAAAAATGGGGATTCTGAGTTTGAAACCTCGCTCAGCGAGCAAGATGCTCTCTTGGCGATGCTCACAATATAGTGTTGCTTTAAAATGTCATAACTTGAGTTTCATGACTCCAATTGAGACGCCGTTCGAAGTGTTAGAGATAACATGAATATATACCTCATGGTAGTGCAGTTGGAGATGATTAATGTATAAATGAATTACCATTTCATGAATAATTATTTTGTTTCATATGTATGATTGTATGATTATTGTACATGCTTATTGATGATTGATGAGACGAGTGGTTCGGAGTGAGAACTACTCTTTATGTAGTGAATGCATGAGTAATTACAGTTAGAGTGAGGATACATTCATTATTGAATTATTTTCATTGTATTGTGATATTCCATGCATCATACATTGTTGTTGTTGTGAAAGAGGCATGTTCTCTAGTTCAGAGTGGGGACTAGTGACTTGTCCCTAACTCAGATATGAGGGTTTGGAGATCAGATGTGGGGAATCGATTTGTATGAAGAACTAAATGTTGAGTGGATACCATATGCATATAGAGTTGAGTTGTGAGTCCGGTTCAGAGTGGGGACCGTGATGAGCTTGAGTCGAGTTGATTGTTGCATTGCATTATATACAGATTGTACAATTATATGTTTTTTATTGATGAATACTCTTGTGTGATTGAGTGAGTTTGACAATGATTTTGGTGAGTTTGTATTGAAAAAATGTCATACATATTAGACTTAATCAACATCTTATTCCACTAAGTTCAGTAGGAGAAATACTAGTTACAAGTTCGTTGAAACATTCTACCTAAAGCATGTATCAATTCCTAATGTTTGATTAAACTGTATCGATTGGGTTCTTAAATACTAAAACAAAAATCATATTAATTAAAATGTATTCTCTAAGCTTTCCTAAACATATTCATTTTCTTGATTCTGACTTCATTTGATATGTTAAATAATTACTTAAATCTAAGGTATGACTAGTAGGAAATATGATTTTGGGGTTGTTTTGATAGGATGCTATGTGAATTAAGTTGTTAATGTTTTAGGACATAAGTCTAATGGCTGATAATACGTATACAAGTTAAGTTTTAAGGTTAGGACAAAAGTGTTGATGTGATTTATGATTAGGTTCAGGAGAAATAGTGTTGATATGTTTAGGTTCGGGAGAACCTGTGTTGATATGTTTAGGTTTGAGACATATCATTGTTTTAACTCTAATTGTTAGAGTTCATATGTTATATGTTTAGGTTCGAAAGAACCAGTGTTAACACGTTTAGGTTCAGGACAACCAGTGACGTGGCCTTACACTGACAATTATTTGATGATGATGTGTTTAGGTTTGAAAGAACCAATGACGTGTAAGACTTATGTCCAATGATGAGGATTGAAGTTGGAGGATTGTGGATGTAGATTTGTATTAACTGTAGCATTCATGGATCATTTATATTTGAGATAGGTAGGACTTTGGTCTAGTGATGAGTAGGACTTTGGTCCAATGACAAGTAGGACTTCAGTCCAGTGATGGGTTGGAAACATCCCTAACATACCTCTGATATCCAAGAGATTGGTACCACATGCATCAGAGTAGAAGAAATTAAAATTGCATGAATAATCATCTATGTTATCTGATTGTGTGATTGCGATTTGATTGTATATGATGATTATAATATCCTTGTTGTTTTATCACCATTTTATTTGTGGAATGTATTATCACCCCTTTCTTCTTGTTTCTATGTTGCTCAATATGTTTATTTTGCAGATACTCAGGTTGAGACTGAGGAGTAGTTGTTGTTCTTAACTATGAAAGATGGTGTAGCTCACCTATTCGTTGTTTTATTTACAGTTTTATGTTTTTCGTATTGTTGTCATCTATTTAGTATTCCTCTTGTCGCTCTGATAGTGTAACACTGGGTTGGGAATACCATGTTTCATTTCTAAGTTGCTTACTTGAATAACAATGTTATGTTGTTTTGAAGTTAATTCCGTGTTGAAATATCAATTGAAAGGTTTTAGTCAATGTGACTCCTTTGCTTTTATCATCATATTTTCTGCAATGTTTTATAAATTATACTTGGGGTTTAGGGTGTTACAACCACGCGGAGGAATTATACCAAGTGAAGAAGGAAATCAAGCAGTTTATTTAAGAAGGTCATTTGAAGAAATACTTCTAAGGAGCTTCCTACCAGTTAAGGAGGCGGGTCCAAATATAAAGGGCGAGAGAAACCAGGAAGCCTTAAATCTAGGAATTACAAGGAGCAAGGGGAAAGATAGAAAGACTAACTAGTTTACCATATTCTAACTACCATAGTTGTAGATTTCGCGGGAGATGGTGAGTTTAGATCCTCCCAAATATGGTACATCCAACATGTTATGACCATAGAAGATTCTTCTACCACTTACAACATGTTATCATGACACTTTGAGGGTAAGGAATGTGACAATGGCAGTAACTAATGCTATGTCATCTAGCATGTGGGGAATGAACTTCATGGACCCAATCCCTAGAATGGATCCCAGGAAGGAAATAAAGGCGCCTACTAAAAGTCTAGAGGATATCTAGGATTTTCCCCAAAAGCTTCATGTTATCAAGCATAACTCCATCCCGATAGAGGAGGAGTTGCTCGCCCTATTCATAGAGAGTGTGGGTTTATAATGTAATTGTGACAAAATTTGTTTAGGGATCCCGGAGTTTAGTGGTTTGAGGAATTAAATTAGATAATTATTCCGTATGGTTTTAATGATTAAAGTGAGGCATTTTAGGATACCATTATATTGAATATTTTTTCAATTAATTTAAATTAAAAGGGTATCCCTCTTTTACTCTAAAGAGAGGAGGATTTCTAATGAGACACCATATCTTCTTGAGTAACTAATCTTTGCTCGTTGTATATCCAATTTTGCGCTTGACCTTCATTGAAGGATCTTTTCCATTTAAAGAGGCTATTTTACGTTGAATCTCCACTGAAAAATCCTTGCCTCCCAAAAAGACTATTTTAAGTAGGACCTCCACTAAAGGATCATGCATGCCCAAATAGACTGGTTTACCCTAGACCTTCATTGAAGGATCTTTGATCTTTGGTGTCCAAAGGGGATATTTTATAATAGATCTTTACTAAAGAATCATTTCCCCCCAAAGAGGCTATTTTACGTTGTACCCTTATCAAAGGATCCTTGTTGCCATGAGAGTCAACGTACGAGCTGGGTCTTCAAAAAAAATATTCTTTTGACTAATAGGGTGTTCGAGGTATACACCATATAATAGAAAAACCATCTTTTCATGTGGGGGAAAAAGTTTCCTTTTCCCACGTTTCAGATAGTGGGATGACAACAACTGCCACTACAAAAACCCATGGATCTATATGTGTAACCTCCAAGTTGAATTGATAGACAAAGATTCCATGGAAAATATAGGGAATTTGACCACCATTACATGAACAGATCTTGTTTCCCAGAATATGGTACTTTAGCCCGTACAAATATTCAAAAATTCAAAATTTTATTGAATGAAAGATATGAACCAATTGACAAGATGTGCTAATAACTTTGATGTATGAGTGCAATCAAATGATCAAGACTAAAGAGACTAGAAAACATTAATATTAAAAATACACACTTACCAAATAAGAAAGGCATTGAAGCATAAATTGAGCTAGGAAGCTTAGAGCAAATGAAGGGTCCAATAACAAAAGTTGGTACGATAGTGACGACATCCAATCCATGTTCTTTTCCAAATTCAAGAACAGCTTTCTCAGTTAGTGTCTTAGAAACTGCATATGACCAACCAAATGGCTTCAAATTTCTTAGAATATTCACATCACTCCAATAACTTTCATCCAATACATCTTCTTCTTTCTCTTGAAAAGAAACAGCTGAAGCACTTGAAGTGTAAACAACTCTCTTCAACGTCTTTGAATTTTTGCATGCTCTTAGAATTCCTAAAGCTCCATCAATAGTTCTTTTTGTCACTATTTCTTCCGGTTCGTTCACTTCAAAATCAACCGGAGTGGCAGTGTGAAATATTCCAACACACCCTTCAATGGCTGCACTAAAACTTTCTGGATTGCTAAGATCAGCAATGAAAAATTTCAGCTTTTCAGATGCACCCGGAAGATTTGTGAGAAAGCTAAGATCTCTCTTTTTCTCTACAATTGAATGGAAAACAATATTAAGAAGATAGTAGAAATTAATATTGAAAATATAGTAGAAATGAATATTTTACCTGGATCAGCTCTAACAGTGGTATTAACAGTGTAACCATCTTCAAGAAGTGTCTTGATAATCCATGAACCAATAAAACCTGTACCTCCTGTTACACAAACTCTTCCTTTTCCTTCTGCCATTATCACACTTTTGTTACTTCTCTATGAATGTTAATGGTCATATACACAAATGTACCAGCTACATTCACTGATTTATTATCATAAGGTCGTGTAGGTACGTGGGGTCCATACAATTTTTGTGGTGTATTCAAGCAATGTTAATTCATGATGTTGACACCCCACTTAACTTCTCATGCATGTTCCTTTCATCTTTTTGACCAAAAGCATATACTTACAAATCGAAAGTTGAAAAGTTGAAACTTCATCTATATATCTTATCTTCTAGAAAAAGTTGAGTTACTAATAAAAAATAGAAAAGTAAAATGAAAGAAATATTACACTTACTTCCTCCATTTAAAATAAAGAGACACTCTAATTTTCCACTAATCTCCTTTAAAATGACATATCATAGAAAGTATTTTGTAACAATAAAAATGTTAACAATAAAAATCATACGTACTTTTGACATTACTTTTAATATATTAATAAAATTAATTTTATAAAAATATAATATATTATGATAACACTATTTCATTCTTTAATATATATACAAAAATTTTAAATGAAAATCATTTTAAAACAAACCGAGGAAATAGTGTCTACATTTGGTTTTGCTCTTTTGCCCCTTTATATAGAGTGTTATTATTGTTTTTTGATGACCCTTTTCGTCCAATCATGATCGTCTTGGTCGACAGAAGCCAACATGTAATTCATACTGTCATAGGTCATATGTCATCTGATGACCTACTTCGGTTCCCTGCTTGGATCATATGCTTTTTCAAGGCGAATACATACTTGATCTATAGGTTCTATAACCTTATTCCTTATCAACTACTACTATCCAAAGAAGTTGCATGACATTCGAATATTAAAATAAATAGTTAAATAATTATAATAAAATATTTAAATAACAAGTAAATTAATTATACCTTAAATAATTTGAATCAAACTTTTTTATCTTAAACTTCTTTAAAACTCTTCTAAAATTGTTTATATATTTGTTGAATTACATAATTTACAATCTTGACAGCAGTCCAACTCGGTCAGAAACTAAACAATAATAATTAAAAGTAACATTAAATATAAATTTATATTAAAAATAGAAATATATACTTAAATAAATATTTATAAATAAGAAACTTACAAACTTCTGACGGGCCAAATATAATATCTTATGTTGATGATATGAATCTCACTCGAATCATCTTCCTCCTGAAGATCGTTCTCATCCAACTGAAGATGGTCCCCATCCAACTCAATATCGTCATCATCCGACTCAATATCTTCAAACATGAGTGTCCAACATGCTCCTTGTTCAGGGCTTTCGTCGGGTCCTGGTATTTCATAGTCACCTATAACCATGACATCTTTGTCTGAAAATTCAAACTTCATTGGTTGATATTCTGGTAATGGTTGAGGAGCTAGTTGGCCAGCCAGTACACAACCCTTGATGGTTTTTTGAGTAACATATTGGATCTCGTACTCTAATAGTAACATTTGCCATCAGACAATTCTTCCTATAAGAGCTGGTTTTTCAAACACTTACTTTAAAGGATCCATTCTTGCTATTAACCATGTGGTGTGGGTTAACATATACTGCCTCAATCTTTTAGTAGCCCAAGCCAATGCACAATAAGTCTTTTCGAGGAGTGAGTATCTGGTTTCGTAGTCGGTGAATTTCTTACTGAGATAGTATATTGCATGCTCTTTCTACCCGTTTTGTCATGTTGTCCTAATGCACATCCCATTGACCCTTCGAGCACTGTTAGATACACGAAGAGCGGTCTTCCGGGAATTGGTGGCATCAAGATTGGTGGCTGTTGTACCCCAAAATTTTCCCTCTCATTTCTCAAGAATTTTCTCACAAGATCTTCTATGACTCAAGTTTGCAGCACTGATACATCAATTTAGGTTTGGAATTGGCACAAGGGCAAAATGGTCAAAATGCACACTAAAAAGTCAAACTTTGACTTTTTGATCAAAATCAAGTTTACATTTCATCAAGACATGTTAGAATATGAAGTTGATTCATCAAGAAAATCAAAAGTCAAAATTACTTTGGAAAAGTCAAATTTCTAAACACTTAGAAATTTTTCTAAGTGTTAAGAAAATATGATAAGTTCAGAACTTTTGGCCAGATTTTCATCATGATGCAAGATGATTCAGGAAGAACTTCTGACACAGAAGTTGTATATCTCAACGAGATCTAAAACATTGCAGAACAGAACTCTCTCTAGAAATGCTGAGATTTTAAGTTATAAACCCTTGAAGACAAGTCCATGAAATTGAAACACTTAGTAAATTCTGAGCATTTCCAAGTCAGAATTTGATTGAAACTTTTGGGCCAGTTTTCACGTAGGTACAATCAGAGTTTGCAAAAATGATTCAAAGAGGGGTTACAAAGCGTGTTATAAGATTTCTGAAAAGTATGAGAACTCCTTCAGATTATGCTGGAGCAGGGAGAATCAAAGATCAGAAGTTGGACATTTGTTCTTAATCTAAGTTACGTTTATGCTGAACTTCTAATCCAGTTTCAAGCTATGCTGCATAATCTCATATTGCATGCCTTCTTGCTTGTTAAATCTCATCATAATTTAATGCTTACACCAAATTTTGAGTCTTTATCCTAGTGTTTAAGCCTTTATCCAAAAGATCTTCCCACGTGTGGTATAAAAGTACCACTGCTGTTTTTGAAAAGCAAACTTTTGTACAAAGTTTATTTTGAGCCCATACTTTACTCTGTTTCTGAGTGAACTTCCCCACAAATCATGCCTATAAACTCAGATTAAGCGTGTTTAAAGTTGCTAACCACCCTACCTTGCCTTCAAATCATGCTTGTCTAAACTTGCTTAAAAAACAAGTCAACAATCCACAACACGTGATGGCTGTACTCCGGACTTCTCCAAGCTTCTAAATCTTTTGCCTATAAATTAAACTTCATTTTCAAACTGAAGGAAGATTGAAAAACTCCCTGAAACCTTGCTGAAAATTCCCAAGAACCTGAAACTGCAACACAAACACAAAACCTGCTAGTTTCTGATTTTTGCATCCAAACTCTAATTTTTCTTGTCTGTTTCTTGGCCAAATCATCCATACAGTTTCTGGTATACACGTAGAAGCTTTCCCAACTTCTTTTTTCAAACTGTAATACAGTCTTCACCACTATCCATTTCAAAAATCAGAACTTTGCTTCTTGACTGCTCCAGAGCATTCCAACCATCCATAACTCAAGTTAAGGGTTGCTTTAGGATTAAATACATTACTCATTTGGTTAGTTAACATATTAACCAACTCATGGTTACTATCATCCATTTGTTTCCTTAAAAGTGCTACAGAAGTGTTAGTGAGAGGCAATACTATTGGTTGAGAAGGCATTCCTCTAATTTGGTTGCCTCTATTATTTCCTCTTGGTGCAGATCTGTTGTACCCCAAAATTTGCCCTCCAAAATCTTCAAAGTTTTGACAAGCATCACCTCAAATGGTTCAAAGTCTACTCAAGGGCTACCCAGTCAACCATCCTCCTAAGCCAGTCAAACTAGGGTTATTGGTTCCTGCAAGGAAGTTGAGGTTTTCAAGGGCTCAATCAAGTCCCATGCTCATACACATTGTCAAGCACCTACATGTCAAGTTTCAAGGCTCACAAGGTCAAGTTGCACAGTCAAAAAACCTAATTGCTCAACAGTCAACTGTAGGGGCAAAATGGTCATTTGGCAGTCAAAAGTCAAAAATTTTGGTCAACATCTTATTTTGAAGCCACAAACATCATTTGGTCAATGCTTGATCATGATTCTCAAAGTATGGCTCAAAAAGTCTCAAGATGCAAAAGTTTCTATTTTTGGACAGTTGAAAAGTCAACTGTAACTTGACCAAGGCATAACTTTTTCATGGTTCATCAGAAAAATTCCATCCAATGCTCATCTTTAAGGGGAATACATTTCCTACAATTCATCTTCACATTCCAAGTCCAAGAAATGCTCTCACATAAAGTTATCAATTTCAACATTATAGGTCATTTTCAAAATTCAACAAAAAGGCACTTTAAGTCAAAGACCATAACTTGAGATTGGTAAATCAAAATGATATGGGACCAAAGAAATTGATTATAGGACTTCAAGACCTTTCCAAAATGTCAAAGAACATGTTCATAACTTCAAAATTGAGCAAGATATGCATTGGAGAAGTTGGGAAATTTTTGTGAAATGGCCAAAATCATTTATCCTTGAAATTTCATTTTTGACAAAAGGGGCCCACTTTTTCCATTTGAATCAGCTTGGCCATGCTTCCCACGTGTCCCACATTTTATTTCAAATTTTAAAATTAATTTTTTCATTTTTATTTGATTTTATTGGATTTAATTCATTTTAAATCCTTTAAAATCAAATAAAAATCAAGAAGGTTAATTAAGGGGCATATTTGGTCTTGATTAGCTTTGAATCATCATTATACAACATCCCAAATTTGTTTCAAGGCCTAATCAAGCAAGAATTCAAAATTGGTACAAAGATGGAAAGTTTGTCAATGGAGGTTTATGGCAAAATCTTATGTATGAATGCAAGGCTTCAAGGCCCTTAATTCCAATTGAAATACATTACATAATGCATATGCAAGTGATAAAAAAAAGAACAAAACCTAGAGAACTCTCTAAAACGAAAAAACAAAAAATTCCACAAAAAAAAACCTCATATTCTCTTATACAAAATCCTGTACGGAGGCCACTCGATGGAAACCCCCACTTTTCTTCTTGTTGCACTGTAAATTCACTTTTCACTTGCAATTTCCCATGAACCAACTTTAACAAAAATCTCATCAACCAAAACAGAAACCTTACACAAGCTCATGTTCATACCGTTGACACAAGCTCAAAACTGATGCAACCACAAATCATCATCCTCTTGACAGCACCACAACAACATCATTGAGTCATGATAAAGCAACACAAAATTCTAACATTTTCAATTTCATTTATTCTATTTAATTTTCTTTTTGATTGTTTGAACTTTATCCATAAAATTCTTTGTGAAGATCAGGACTGGAATTTGGCTCTCTGAATCAGAAACAGAAGAACGAGAAGCGTCCAAATCGCAGTTCCGCCGCGCAGCCGCGGACTCAACCGCCGCTTCCAGATCCGCTTCTGCCGCGACTTCGTGCTCCCTCCTAAATTGGGTCAACACCCCCATGGTTTGCATCACCTTTCATTTTTCCATTTTTCTTTTCTTCTTTTTATTTTAATTGTTTTTCTTTTGTTTTATTTAATTCACCAAAATTAATCTTAATAATAACACAAAATCAAAAAATCAGAAATCATTAAAAAATAAAAATATGTTTTATTTAATTTTTTTAATTCTTTAAATAGTTTTTGTAAATAAATTCCAATAAAACAATTAGTTTAAATTTAGGTTTTTAACTTTAATGTCTTTTTCTAAAATAATTATAAAAAAAAACATAAAAATTAGGTTATTAGTATCTTTATTCTTTTCTCAATAAATAACTTTTTCTCCTTATTATTATTATTAATTAATTTTGTAAATAAATATGGCATTTAATTAATTAGGTTAAAACTTAAACATTTTTTTTAATTAAAAACAAATTTAGAACTAGGCTTTTATTTTAATTTCTAATTTCAATTAACTTTCTTTATTTCATAAAATACCAAACAAACATAAAAATAATCTCTTTTCTTTATTTAATCATTAATCAATTTTCAATTCCAATTTAATTTCCTTAAAGGGTCCAACGCCCTCGCACCTTCGATTATAATTACATTTCACGCATTTGCTTTTTATTTCCTTTTTAAATTTCATGTAATTGCCCCAAAGCCTTGTAATAGACTAATTAGGATATTTACTTTCCGCATTTTATTTATTCAAATCGGGTCTTGGTTTAATTTGGCGATGTAGACCCGCACCTTTGTAATAGCGTAGGACCTTTATCTTTCCGCATTTTTATTTCCGCACCTTTTAAACTGTTAAAACACATGAAAGAATGAATGCCAAAAATAAAATCAAAGCGTAGATCACCAATGCATGACAAGACAAATAATAACTGAAAATGACACATAATTCACACACCACTCCTAGGGTACGCCTCACTGTTGCCTTGCCCCTCGAAAAGTGGCCGTCGAGTATAGGACGTTTTAGTAAGTACTCATGTCCATGAACATGGCATGGGGGTAGCTTCTAAGGTGTCCTACTATTGCTCTGGTGACCACATTGTTGCCTTGCCCCTCGGAACGTGGTCGTCGACTATAGGACGTCTTAGTGAGTCCTTATGTTCCATTGATCTAGTTGCCTCGAAACGGTTGCCTCGGAACAAGTTGCCTCAAAATAGTTGCCTCAGAATAAAAGATCAATGGCATAAGGGTAGCTCCTAAGGTATCTTACCGTTGCTCGGTGGCTACACTGTCCCTACAAACGAATTGACCCGAACACCTCCAACGGTGGTGCTACCTACCTCTCAATGGTGGGATGGCACTACCTTAAGGACATTTACACAACCTAATTCCTTAGGGTGGGTAGATAACTCGTAGATACTTGCTCTAATTCAAAACAAATCAAAAACTCTTTTCACACCGACACTTTTCAAAAAGCTTTCAAAACAACTTTTGAAACACTCTTGAGGACTGATACAAGAGTCGATCTGAAACTTTCAAAGAAACTTTTTCAAACCCACTCACCTTGAAAAGCAAACAAACATTTTGAAAACACAAGTGAGCAAGTATCTAAGAGCCCATGGATAACCATGGATAGAAAGGGTGCTAACACCTTCCCTTTCTATAAATCTACCTCCCGAACCGAGAACTAATCTCAATAAGGAATTTTTCTGTGCTTTTGTCCTTTCCATTTGGAGAAAATAAAAGACGGTGGCGACTCTTGCTTCCGCGACATTTCGCGAAACCAGCGTTAAACAGTCAGTTCCAAATCCACCGATCATAGAACTGGCGACTCTGCTGGGGAGACTTTTAAAGTGAGGTGTACCTTAGGACTAAGATCACTGTGTTTTCAATTGCTTTGACTTGTTTGCTTTAAATCGTGGGACTGTCTTGGGAGTTCTATAGATCCTAACCCGGATCTGGGGATACCTTCTTAGAAAGTAGCAACAAGGCTGTGAGGGAACTGTGCGGGGTATACCGACATGGTTGAAACAGTCTGCTACGTTGATGTGGCACTTTGGTGTGTACCGATAACCCTTGAGTTCAGTCAAGGAGAGTACGGGGCCTCCATATGGTGTCGTGAAGCATCAACTGACCTTAGGAACCTTAATTGAACCATCTTGGCCTCTTTAGGGTAGTGAGATAACTGACTTTGGTGCAGTCCGAGGTTGGTTGATACTCGATACTACACTCAATTGAGAGTTGCTTTCCTGGGATATTTCGGTCGCCAGTTCAGTGGCTAAATTAAAACGATGAACAATGAAAGCAATCCAGTGATATTGGGACCCTTAGAACCCGGTTACTTCTAATAGGACAGGTTGAGCCCACCAACTTCAAGAGGGTAATACCCAAACTCCATGCAGGCCTAAACTCTAAGGGCTCTTTGTGTGACTTGTGTGCTTTCGAACTTGACTACTTGCATACTTGTTATCTGACACTTGAGTTTCTTGCAGGTTTTGTTTACAGTCCTTAATTGGGACTCATTACAGGGCCTACTTACATCACCCCATGCATAGCATAACATCATACCATTGCATACATCCTGCATAAGGATTAACCCATTTCAAGGATCTCAAGGGCTTGTGATGCAGGTCATGATGAATCAAACGTCTAGCAAGGGGCAAAGATGATTTATTTTCCTCTAGCCAAGGTTGTCAGGGGCTATGACCCACTCGATATGGTGAGCCTTGACTCTTGAAGAAGGACTCTCCACAATATGAAGTGCCTTCAATCAAGCAACCGGATTCGAATTCTAACGATTTTCTTGTTTACCCCGCGAGATCCTTGAAAACATCGCATGCATATCATACATATCATTGCATAACAGGTACCCTTTCTCTACAGGTTGCTTACCTTCTTCGCTGTTTATTTCAGCAGTCATCATGAATCCTGAGTCATCCAATGCACAAGCTATCAAGGCCCTCCAGGCCCAGAACGCCCAGTTTCAGGAGCTGGTCATGAGCTTAGCACAAGGACAACAGGAATTGAAGACTCTGCTCTTGAAGAAGAAGAAGAAGAGGACTGTTTTGTTCAACCCTAGACGCAGATCTGGGAACACACTACAGAATGAAGCTGAGCGGACTACTCCATCTGTTGGGGAAGGCAGTCACCAAGAGGGAAGGGTTCCTAGTCCCGTGGTCTCTGACACTGAGACAGACTTCAATGATGAGCAGTACCCTCCTGCGGAGGACAGGTACAAATAGCTGGAAGACCGGTTGAATGCTATGGAGATTCAACGTGTGCCTGGGCTGGACTTTGGGGACCTAGGTTTATCTTCTGGGGTGGTGATCCCTCACAAGTTCAAGGCACCTGTCTTTGTAAAGTACGACGAGGCTTCCTGTCCTAAGTTGCATCTCCGTTCCTACGCAAGGAAGATCCAACCCTACACGGCAGATAAGAATCTATGGATCCATTTCTTCCAGGAGAGTCTTTCAGGGACTCAACTCGAATGGTTCTATCAGCTGGACAGAACCACTATTCGTAACTGGGAGGACTTGGCTACTGCTTTGTATAAGCAGTATCAGTATAATGCCGACCTCGCTCCTACGCGTACCCAACTCCAGGGTATGTCACTTGGGACGGGTGAAGGTTTTAAGGAATATGCACAAAGGTGGAGAGATCTGGCTGGAAGGGTGCAGCCGCCTTTGACTGACCGTGAGCTCGTTGACATGTTCTTGGGGACCCTGTCTGGTCCCTTCTTCAACCATCTGATTGGGAATTCTTCTGCTGGGTTTACCGATTTGATCTTGACCGGGGAGAGGATCGAAGCTGGCATCAAGGCTGGAAAGATCCAAGAAGCTGCACCTTCTGATACTCACAAAAAGCCTTACACTGGGAAGAAAGAGGCCAATGCTGCGTACAGCCAAAAGGGTCGCCATGATCAACATGTAGGGGCAGTCCAGATCTCTAATCCTAGGCTTGCTCAACAGGGACAGGGGCATCAACGTAAGGAGGTCGCACCCAAGAGACAATTCACTAAAATCAACATGTCACTGGATCAAGCGCTACAGCAAATGTTGAAGGCAGGGTTGATTACCTTGAGGGATCCTCTCCGGAATCCAAACACCTCTGCTCCCAACTACCATCCTAATGAGAGGTGCGCATACCACTCGGATAGCCCGGGTCATACTACGGACAACTGTTGGCCTTTGAAGAACAAGATTCAAGACATGATCGACGTCGGAGAGATTCAGTTTGAAGCGTCAGAGACTCCAAACATAATCCATGCTCCTTTGCCCAATCATTGAAGACTTTTGTTTATTTGAATTTCCGAGTTGTAATTTTTTGCTTATACGAACAATTAAATGTCATAGCGAACTCTTTTATTTCATTAATGCACGACATATGTCTGTTTTTGAATTAATCCAATAATTTTCACTATGTTCACATTGCCTTCATATTTTTTTGTGATGTTCAACTCTCGGTTAATAATTCTAAGCCTCTTGAGGGAGGATGACGAAAACGATACCATGATTTACAGTATGCTTTTGAACGAACCCCGCTGATGAGGTACATGCATTGTTTCAATTCCTAAACACTGGAGTTATAAGGAAGATAATCCCTCGTCAACCCCTTCGAGCCAAAGAAGTAGGAGTTTTTCTTTCCGAAAATTAAAACCCTTAATCATAACCTGGGGCGGGGTAGTTTTCTCAGTTGATCCAAGTGCACAACGAATAGCACCAAAGAGGTCCTCACAAAACAAAAGACAGTGATGGTTCCGAATAATCATAAAGACAGGCAGTCATTACCCCTCAAAATAAACGCCCATTAAGTCAAAACCTATGAAGGAGACTTGCAAAACTGGGGCATCCCGCTGACTGTAATTCCACAAAAGAAACAGTACAGGCAAAAAAAATAGGGATAACAAAATAAAAAAGAAAGAGGTCCTACAAACCCTCAACAAAGAAATGACTGCCTGGTCAAAATAAACTATCAGTATCCGAACCATCACTATATCAAAGCAAATACTCAATAAGGTCTAACGCACGATTAGCTGAGTTTAGGTTGGAAGAACATCACGAAGAACGGGTGGGTACAAATAAATTTGAGCCTTTATCCTTTGTTTCTTAAACCGTGAACCAGGCCACGCTACAACCCTTAAAAGTCCTAGCTGAAGCATGGGTTAGTTCGAAGGCATACTGTTACGAAAGGTATCTTGACTCCTTAAGGCTTGCGGTAAAATAACGAGTTGACATCACGATTTACAAAATTCACTTGTTTTTTATGAAAAAATGCATTTTTTAAAATCTTCAAGACAGACATAATCTATGCATTTTTGAAATAACATTGCTTGCACATATGACTATTTGTTTGAACAACAAAGAAATTCGCACGAAGAATATCTTATGGGCAAAAGCACTCCCAACCAAGGGGCAGGCATGATCATTGTCCATCATCTGGGGCAGTTAAATCAAGATTTGGAGAATCTCTCAAAAGGCCAACCAGCTTGGGGCAATCTCCATCTGGATCACCTGGGGCATTCCGACAACGAATCTTGCCTGATCAGACATCTTATAGTGGTACGGCAACGCAATATCAATAACAGGGGCATCTCCCTACATCCTGAGAGCATGGACATAGTCGAAAAAATACAGCGCATAATCAAAGACCCGCTAGGTTGACATACCTAGGCAAAAATAAGGGCTTCCCGACGAACCAAAAGGGTTCGGGCAAAAATAAGGGATGAAATGAAAAAAAATCTGTACACCCGGCAAGTCGAAAACTTGAAAAGGCGGCTTGGGCAAAAATGGGTATCCCGGTGGACTGAAAACCCGAAAGGGCGGTCCAGGCAAAAATTAGGGATCAAAGCATACGACTATGTCCTGGCATCTCGTCACCTGTCTACCAGAAGATTTGTCAATTACCCCCACAGGTGCCTTCTCCCACTGAAACTAGGGCAATAATGAGTCGTCTAAGCGATCTAATTGCTCTGTCCACCAAGGTACCAAGGTAAGTTTGGCTGAAGAACAACCAAGATGCGTTAATTCCCCAGAGAGCGAGCCAAGATTCAATAATTCTCCCCAAGCAGAGTTGGATTCCCATAAGCCCTACAAGGCACGATATCTCCAGCAGGTCAGCGATACTCTCCCCGAGCAGAGTTATACTCCGTCAGCCTTAAGGAAGTTGGATTACCCCCAGAAGATCTCAACATTCCTCAGCGGAGTCTACAAACATCCTCAACAAGCATCTCCGGCATTCTTGATCTAAGATTGTTCTCCGGCGGAATATAGACATCCAGCGGAGCCCCTCCCCAGTACAGTCCAAAGTCTCCCCAGGAGAGTTGAATCAATCTCCCCAGTAGGAAGCTTATCCCCAGTAGATTCTGGAAGCTTATCCTTTGCAGAGCATATCTCTCCCCGTCTTTATTCAGAAGGTTATTCTTCGCCAGAGCTTATAACTGGGTTATCCTCAGCTAATTGCCACAGAAAGGTCGTCCTCGGCGAAGTCTTCCTATCCCCATCGGAGTTCCTCAAATCGCCAAAGCGTAACTCAACAATGGTATCCCCGGCGGAGTTCTCATACAACATCTCACCGAAGTACCTCTCTTCCCACAGAGTATTTTCCCCAGCAAGATCGCTAGAGTAATTTTCCCCGCAGAGTAATCTCTCCAAGCTTATTCCCCAACGGGGTCATCTCGTCCTACCGGTTTATCCTTGCAATCATTTTCCTCAGCGGAAACGAAGAATTCTCTACTCTTCAAACATCATCCCAGGATTAGCTCCCGGCATTCGTTAAGGATTTATTTTCCTAGACAAAAAATACATTCGCAAACATCACATTTTCATACATGATATAAACATCACATTCTACAGTCCCATTGGTTATAAACGTCATGACACCGCGCATTCCATGCACCATGACATTGCATATAACTAATGTTTTGCCTTTTTTCAGGAAAGGTCAATACAAAGATGATTACTATCAACTATCGCAATCCCAGATTCGATTCCTGTATCTAGCCAGGGCATGTCCGTGAGCGATTGATTGTGGATTCGATACCTGTATCCGGTCAGGCATGTCTACGTTAAAAAGATTAAAGAGATATCTTGGAAATGCTCCAGATATGGATGCTGTTCTTTTGCTTATTCAAAATTCCTTTCTAGATATGGTTCAGATGTGACCCAGGCATGGCGACGTTCTGATACTTATTCCAGATTTCTTCTCAGATATAACTTAGAGATGCTCCGGGCACGGAGGCTACTCTGTTGTTTATTCAGAGATCACCTTTCTAGATATGGTTCAGATGTGACCCAGGCATGGCGACGTTCTGATACTTATTCCAGATTTCCTCTCAGAGATAGCTTGGAAATGCTCCAGATATGGATGCTGTTCTTTTGCTTATTCAAGACTCCTTTTAGAGATGGTTCAGATGTGACCCAGGCATGGCGACGTTCTGATACTTATTCCAGATTTCCTCTCAGAGATAGCTTGGAAATGCTCCAGATATGGATGCTGTTCTTTTGCTTATTCAAGACTCCTTCTAGATATGGTTCAGATGTGACCCAGGCATGGCGACGTTCTGATACTTATTCCATATTTCCTCTCAGAGATAGCTTGGAAATGCTCCAGATATAGATGCTGTTCTTTTGCTTATTCAAGACTCCTTCTAGATATGGTTCAGATGTGACCCAGGCATGGCGACGTTCTGACACTCATTCCAGATTTCCTTTCAGATATAGCCTAGAGATGCTCCAGATCCGGATGCCGTTCTATTGCTTATTCAGATTCAAACTTCTAAAAAACAACTTAGAGATGCTCCATCCCGGATGCTCTTCTATTGTTCAGTCCAGATACGATCCAGATTCGGATGACATTCTGTCGCTCATACAGATACAGTATGGATATACCCCAGACACGGCGGTCATTCTACTGTTTATTCAGATGTCAACAACTAGATATAGGCTAGATATGCTCCAGGCACGGAAGCTATTCTATTTCTTATTCAAATTCAGTTATCCGACAGTCTCCAAATGGCATCTATAAGCCCATTCCCGACAAGGTTCTGTCACACTTCCAGATGGCATCTATAAGCCCATCCTCCTATCCATCATCTCTCCAAATGGCATCTTTAAGCCCATTCCCGCTATCACACTGCTGATACTCTACTATGTGAGTGCAAATTTCTGGGCACTCTAGTGTTCAATCACCTTCCACCCTCGGATCACGAAAGGCACACACGCCAATCTACATCCTCAGGTCTAAGAAGATTGAACAGGGGCAACTGTTGTACCCCAAAATTTGCCCTCCCATAATCTTCAAAGTTTTGACAAGCATCACCTCAAATGGTTCAAAGTGTACTCAAGGGCTACCCAGTCAACCATCCTCCTAAGCCAGTCAAACTAGGGTTTTTGGTTCCTGCAAGGAAGTTGAGGTTTTCAAGGGCTTAATCAAGTCCCATGCTCATACACATTGTCAAGCACCTACATGTCAAGTTTCAAGGCTCACAAGGTCAAGTTGCACAGTCAAAAAACCTAATTGCTCAACAGTCAACTGTAGGGGCAAAATGGTCATTTGGCAGTCAAAAGTCAAAATTTTTGGTCAACATCTTATTTTGAAGCCACAAACATCATTTGATCAATGCTTGATCATGATTCTCAAAGTATGGCTCAAAAAGTCTCAAGATGCAAAAGTTTCTATTTTTGGACAGCTGAAAAGTCAACTGTAACTTGACCAAGGCATAACTTTTTCATGGTTCATCAGAAAAATTCCATCCAATGCTCATCTTGAAGGGGAAGACATTTCCTACAATTCATCTTCACATTCCAAGTCCAAGAAATGCTCTCACAAAAAGTTATCAATTTCAACATTATAGGTCATTTTCAAAAGTCAACAAAAAGGCACTTTAAGTCAAAGACCATAACTTGAGATTGGTAAATCAAAATGACATGGGACCAAATACATTGGTTAGAGGACTTCAAGACCTTTCCAAAATGTCAAGGAACATGTTCATAACTTCAAAATTGAGCAAGATATGCATTGTAGAAGTTGGGAAATTTTTGTGAAATGGCCAAAATCATTTATCCTTGAAATTTCATTTTTGACAAAAGGGGCCCACTTTTTCCATTTGAATCAGCTTGGCCATGCTTCCCACGTGTCCCACATTTTATTTCAAATTTTAAAATTAATTTTTTCATTTTTATTTGATTTTATTGGATTTAATTCATTTTAAATCCTTTAAAATCAAATAAAAATCAAGAAGGTTAATTAAGGGGCATATTTGGTCTTGATTAGCTTTGAATCATCATTATACAACATCCCAAATTTGTTTCAAGGCCTAATCAAGCAAGAATTCAAAATTGGTACAAAGATGGAAAGTTTGTTAATGGAGGTTTATGGCAAAATCTTATGTATGAATGCAAGGCTTCAAGGCCCTTAATTCCAATTGAAATACATTACATAATGCATATGCAAGTGATAAAAAAAAAGAACACAACCTAGAGAACTCTCTAAAACGAAAAAACAAAAAATTCCACAAAAATAAAACCTCATATTCTCTTATACAAAATCCTGTACGGAGGCCACTCGATGGAAACCCCCACTTTTCTTCTTGTTGCACTGTAAATTCACTTTTCACGTGCAATTTCCCATGAACCAACTTTAACAAAAATCTCATCAACCAAAACAGAAACCTTACACAAGCTCATGTTCATACCGTTGACACAAGCTCAAAACTGATGCAACCACAAATCATCATCCTCTTGACAGCACCACAAGAACATCATTGAGTCATGATAAAGCAACACAAAATTCTAACATTTTCAATTTCATTTATTCTATTTAATTTTCTTTTTGATTGTTTGAACTTTATCCATAAAATTCTTTGTGAAGATCAGGACTGGAATTTGGCTCTCTGAATCAGAAACAGAAGAACGAGAAGCGTCCAAATCGCAGTTCCGCCGCGCAACCGCGGACTCAACCGCCGCTTCCAGATCCGCTTCTGCCGCGACTTCGTGCTCCCTCCTAAATTGGGTCAACACCCCCATGGTTTGCATCACCTTTCATTTTTCCATTTTTCTTTTCTTCTTTTTATTTTAATTGATTTTCTTTTGTTTTATTTAATTCACCAAAATTAATCTTAATAATAACACAAAACCAAAAAATCAGAAATCATTAAAAAATAAAAATATGTTTTATTTAATTTTTTTAATTCTTTAAATAGTTTTTGTAAATAAATTCCAATAAAACAATTAGTTTAAATTTAGGTTTTTAACTTTAATGTCTTTTTCTAAAATAATTATAAAAAAAACATAAAAATTAGGTTATTAGTATCTTTATTCTTTTCTCAATAAATAACTTTTTCTCCTTATTATTATTATTAATTAATTTTGTAAATAAATATGGCATTTAATTAATTAGGATAAATTAGGTTAAAACTTAAACATTTTTTTTAATTAAAAACAAATTTAGAACTAGGCTTTTATTTTATTTCTAATTTCAATTAACTTTCTTTATTTCATAAAATACCAAAAAAAACATAAAAATAATCTCTTTTCTTTATTTAATCATTAATCAATTTTCAATTCCAATTTAATTTCCTTAAAGGGTCCAACGCCCTCGCACCTTCGATTATAATTACATTTCACGCATTTGCTTTTTATTTCCTTTTTAAATTTCATGTAATTGCCCCAAAGCCTTGTAATAGACTAATTAGGATATTTACTTTCCGCATTTTATTTATTCAAATCGGGTCTTGGTTTAATTTGGCGATGTAGACCCGCGCCTTTGTAATAGCGTATGACCTTTATCTTTCCGCATTTTTATTTCCGCACCTTTTAAACTGTTAAAACACATGAAAGAATGAATGCCAAAAATAAAATCAAAGCGTAGATCACCAATGCATGACAAGACAAATAATAACTGAAAATGACACATAATTCACACACCACTCCTAGGGTACGCCTCACTGTTGCCTTGCCCCTCGAAAAGTGGTCGTCGAGTATAGGACATTTTAGTAAGTCCTCATGTCCATGAACATGGCATGGGGGTAGCTTCTAAGGTGTCCTACTATTGCTCTGGTGACCACACTGTTGCCTTGCCCCTCGGAACGTGGTCGTCGACTATAGGACGTCTTAGTGAGTCCTTATGTTCCATTGATCTAGTTGCCTCGAAACGGTTGCCTCGGAACAAGTTGCCTCAAAATAGTTGCCTCGGAATAAAAGATCAATGGCATAAGGGTAGCTCCTAAGGTATCTTACCGTTGCTCGGTGGCTACACTGTCCCTACAAACGAATTGACGCGAACACCTCCAACGGTGGTGCTACCTACCTCTCAATGGTGGGATGACACTACCTTAAGGACATTTACACAGCCTAATTCCTTAGGGTGGGTAGATAACTCGTAGATACTTGCTCTAATTCAAAACAAATCAAAAACTCTTTTCACACCGACACTTTTCAAAAAGCTTTCAAAACAACTTTTCAAACACTCTTGAGGACTGATACAAGAGTCGATCTGAAACTTTCAAAGAAACTTTTTCAAACCCACTCACCTTGAAAAGCAAACAAACATTTTGAAAACACAAGTGAGCAAGTATCTAAGAGCCCATGGATAACCATGGATAGAAAGGGTGCTAACACATTCCCTTTCTATAAATCTACCTCCCGAACCGAGAACTAATCTCAATAAGGAATTTTTCTGTGCTTTTGTCCTTTCCATTTGGAGAAAATAAAAGACGGTGGCGACTCTTGCTTCCGCGACATTTCGCGAAACCAGCGTTAAACAGTCAGTTCCAGATCCACCGATCACAAGATCCTTGTAAAGGGGAGTTCAAATTTTGAACATTATCTGAAACCATTACTGCATTCGACGTTGACTGGTATCCTGGCATCATATAATACGACATTCCATAAACAAGATCCACATTACCAAAACGAGGCACATTAGGTATGGTGGTCGTAGTCATTACAGGCCTTGGGCTTCCCGATGGAGCCTTTGAAATTTGTGCGGAACCTGTTGCAGTTGACCCGACTGGAGGAAAAGGTGCAACTTGAGAAACTACTGGATCAGTAGTAGTTAAAGTTCGTGACGGTATTCTGTCTACGTTTGGATTATCAGGAATTGTCATTCTTGATATATGCTTCCTAGATGATGGTTTATTATACTCTTTGGTTAACTTTCCATTTCTAAGTTGCATACACTTAAGACAAATTCTTAGCACTGTGTCCCACTGGGCGGGCCAATTTGTTTACTATGGAAAATGGTAAACAACCGCTGGTCCTCCCAAAGTCCTAAAACTAAGGATAACTCACGAGACCGACCAGTTGATCTTAAGGCATCTGCTAAGAGTTTTATTATTATACTTATTCTATCAAAATCCTTATCAAGGGAAATGGTTTTCTATGACTAAGGGAACAAGTATAACGACTTTCCACACTATGAATCGATCAACTGATTGGTGACTCGTGACTGACAGAAGGTATTCATATGAAAATAAGATTCAATAAACTAACTTACTAGTGACTCGTGACCGACAAAGAGCATTGAATTATTTACGCGAAGTAGAAAATAACGTAAAGACTTTGTTCGATAGTACATAGAAATAAAATAAAGTATTCAAAAGAGATAATTGAAAAAAATAAAAGATTTGCATTGAAATAAAAGTGGTGATTCACGTACATCAAGCACTTCTTCACTCTTTATTTCTTAACGCTCGGAATGACAGAGTTTTGACAAGTGATTTGAGCATACAAGTGAACACACCAAAAAACTACACTAAATCTGCTTATTTATAATATTTACAATGTAACTTCCTAGATGAAATCTACAGACAATATTAAAATCTTGAGACAACCCCTTCACTGGATGTCGCCACCTATTTGGCGCTTAAACAAATTTTAAACCGCTGGCAACTACTAATGACTTTGAAATTTAAATCTTCCCACTCCTAGCCTCTGAAAGTAAACCGCTTCTGACTCGCTTCGACACTTTCCCTTTGGAAAGATTTGAAAATCAACAACAATTCCTCAAAGTCCAGAAACCCTTTTGGTTGACAAAAACCAATTTCGACCATTTTCCTTGTCTTTCACCCTTTGGTCGACTAAACCAATTTCGACCATTTCTTAACATATATTCTTTTATTTCCTTTTGGTCTACCTGGATCAGTTTCGACAGTTTGGCGTGACATTCCCTTTAAACATTAAATCTAGTTTAATAAAACCAATTTTTCAAACACTTTGGCTTCAATTTCCCAAAAACCCTACTTTAGAGGATGACCCTTAGCTTATGAGAATATCCTCATTTAATACACGTGCTTGAATACCTTAAGATTTTTCAAGGTAACACCACTCACATGACAAATCTTCTTAGGGAGGTTCCTATAAGACTTAGGTTTAGGTAGAACTCTCTTACTGAGTTTGGGAGGATATATCTGGTATTTTGGTGAAGAAATATTTAAGGGAGACTTGACATATTTGATGATATGGTTTGTCACTCTTCAATAGGCTTGGCTCCATGTAGCAAGGTTGAATTTCCTTTTTTATTAGAAATGTCATATTTTCTTCTTGCTTTTGATTTATCAATCCAACAGTGAACACATTTCTTCTTGGTGCCATGGATCCCCTGGATGGATGATTGAGTGTCAGGTGTAGGGGGAAATATTGCGATGTATTTTGGAATGAGTTGTTTTGGAGGCTACCATTGTTGAAAATTATGAAAGTTAGCAATGATTGGATCAATAAATAGAAACGGTTGTGACGTTGCAACATAAGAGATTAGAGAAATCTAGTATGAAATTTTGCGAGAATCATGAGACGATTTCCATAAACGGCGCCACTATTCTGGAATCAGATAGAAAATAAGTGATGAACTATTCGATTCCTCGATGAGAGGTCTCTAGCGACTTGAGGGGGTGTACTTACAAGGTAAGCACTTCAACTTTCAAGTTAGAAAAGTGGGAGAGGTAAAACTTGCATGTATGTAATGAATTGTACCTTGGTATAATGCGAAAGTACACTTATTTAAGAACGATGAATACAACTGTATCTAGTGAGTACAACGTCTTGTGTGGGGGATATTGGGTGAGCTCAATGGTTTAGATGAAGTGATTCCTTGCTACAATTTGGGACGGTCTCATGAGAGAGTACATATTCGTCACTTTGAGTGGCAATGAGATTGGATTAGAGAAAATATTGTTGCTTCTAAATTATCATAAAATTTAAGTAATTGATGTTTTAGTGTTTTTAGACATTGATACTTATTCATAATTTTTTCGTTATTTGGTCACTACCAAATCAGATTCATTTTGAGGATTCCTTTGCTATAAAAATATAGGTATTGATAAATTAAACTAGAATATTAGTCATGATTTTTATTTACGTTAAGAATATATAAATTTTAGGGTTAAATGTGTTTTTAGTCTCTATAAATATACCAACATTCAATTTTAGTCCCTCTAAAATTTTCCTTTAAACAATGGTCCTCGTAAACTTTTTAGTTCCTAAAATTGACCCCTCTTGTTAGTTTCCACTAACGGAGGCTTACATGTAACATCTTTATATCTCTCACGTGGATATTTCTATTACTAATTCACAAGGGAGGATGTATTGATAACGTTATCAGATTACCATATTATACTTACCATCTTGATAAACTTAAACAAATCCAATTTTTCCAGCGAGAGTGAGTAAAGCCCTAGAACAACAAACTC
The DNA here is from genome assembly GCA_948472305.1 of Vicia faba. NCBI lineage: Eukaryota > Viridiplantae > Streptophyta > Magnoliopsida > Fabales > Fabaceae > Vicia > Vicia faba. The sequence goes on along the minus strand of OX451740.1, from coordinate 388,568,880 downwards.
TTCATCTACGTTGAAAACTTCTATGTGGTCCCGGAACAAAGTTTCTCTCGCGTGGTCTCAACAACAACTTTGTCGTTGCCTTTGTTCCCTCACTTCACTTGCAAGCAAGCGTGGTCCTAGTTAGTCACATTCAGTAGTCCCAGGTAATTCACTTTGTTGCAAATTTAGTAATGATAAGGTTAGATAAAGAAGCATTCTTCTGTTATTAATACCGGTTTTATATCAGTAGTCATATATAAGTAGTATTTCTACTGCATACCGTATTTGTTTGACCTAATTTGGTAAATTTTAATCCTAAGTGAATTTATTGAATAAGAAATGGGTAAATTTAAGGCTGTGTTCTACACATAGGGTAGTTTTATAAAAGACCCTAACATCATATATGATGGTGGGGAAGTATATGTATTTAGTAGTCAAGATCCCAATTATTGGTATTTTTTAAGCCTGTGAATTGGTGAAAGCAATTGACCCTGAGTTTGATGTTAATGTTGTTAAAATGTGGTGGAAACATGATGAAGGATCTCTTAAAGAAGATTTAAAACCATTTATAGGGATGATGGAGATGCTTCTGAGTTAGCTGTGTATGTTGTTGGAAATAACTGTGAAGTTGAGATATTCTCAGAGCCAAAACTAGTTACACGAGAGGCCGCCTTTATGAATATGGTTAAAGAGAAAGGCAATGGGAAAATATGTGATGAAGATGATGGCAAATTAAGTGAATGTAGTGGTGATTCTAGTGATGAATATGTGATGGGTGTACACTTTGATGATAGTGAGGAGGAGGGGATGAAAGGGTTTGATGAAGGGGTTGATGTAGGTGTTGATGGTGAACCTAGAACTAAAATTGTTGCTAATAGTGATGCCTCAAATGAACTAGTCAAGAACATGTTTATCATAGAAGAAATGGGTAAGGAACGTGTCATTGAAGAGGACTACATGACTGATGAACTAGATAGTGGGGCTGATGATGACAGTTGTGTTAAAAGTCTATGTGTAATCAAGTTCAATAAAGAAGATGCTCTAAGTAAGGATTTTACTTCCAAGGTTGGAATGGAGTTTTCTTCACTGAAACAGTTCAAACATGATATGCTAGAGCATAATGTTTTGAATGGTAGGGATGTAAGGTTTGAAACAAATTATGCCAATAGATGTAAGATGGTATGTAAGGACAAAAAAATATAACTATGTTATCTTATGTTGTAGATTTTTAACCTCCACAACATTTAGGATAAAAGCAACATTTGCAAAACACGAGTGTGGAAGCCAATTCTTCAACAAAAATGCTAAAGCAGAGTGGGTTGCTAAGGTCATTGTTGATGGGTGGAAGAATAACACAAATAAGAAGTTAAATGAGGTGGTAGCAGATGTTAGACTTAGGTATTCCACTGAAATCCCATATTGTAGAGCTTTCAAGGAAAGGAAAATTTCTTGTAGAAGGATCTTTTCTCCATTCTTCTTATACACTTTCATAAACATCACTTCCTTGTGCAATATCGTCATCCTATATGAATAAATTGCAAGTTTCCTCATCTTTCCGAAACGGACATCTTCAGAACAGTCTCCCTTTATTATGTTTGTCCTTGCAATGGTATGATATCATACGAGCATTACACCCACATCTTCTCCCTGGATGGTTGCTCACACTTGTGGAATGATACGATACTGATTTGCTTCGCCTTGATGAACATGATATACTGTCATTATTTTGCAATGAACGAAGTGCAGTTGAAGAAGACAAAGAAGAATGAAAATAAATTAGGATTCAACGAAGAAGAAGAAACAGATGAAGAAGACGAAATAAAGTTAAAGAAGACGAAGAAGAATGAAAGGGATTAGAATTTAGGCGTTTGCCTTTAATATAAAACAAAAATAATTAATTTAATAAAAATCATACGTGTCAAAGAAAAAAAACACATTTTACATGCCACGTAAGTCTCCGTTAGTGGAAACTAACCGGAGAGATCAATTTTAGGGACAAATTTTTTTGCGATGACTATTGTTTTAGGGGTGGCAAAATGAGCCGTCCGTTCCGCCCCGCCTTAAGTCCGCCAACAAAAAAGGCAGGACGGGCAAGTCTTCCAATTAAAAGTTAGCTTAAAAAATCTAACCTGCCCCGCCAAGGTGACGGATTGGCAGACGGCAGGCTTGCCTGCCTTTTTTTAAATTTATTTTTCTTCATTTTTAAAATAAATTAATAGTTTTTTTTTTTAACATTTTAATTAGTTTTGAGGAAATGAAGATGAAAGAGTCTAAAAAGAGCCTTTCAATTACTGTTATAAAAAAGATGAAAGCATATAAAGACATGAGTTAATATTATGGTTGTGTGTAAATAATTGCGGATCATAGTAATAGTTAGTTCATGATTTAAAGATGATTGGATATAAATACCCTATTGTATTGCTATCGGTTGGCTTTTATTTTTCATGTTCATAGACTATCATACTATTGCAATTAGAAAATGTGAATAAAGTTCACGTTTCCTAGGTCATTACTTCATCATATTTAGCACACAGTGATTTGTTACTTTGGTTGATCATACTAATGTCATATTTGCTTTCATGGTTTAATTTAATTAAATGTGTGAATTTTTTTAAGGATTTTATTAAAGCTCTAACACAATTTTGAGATGTACATATGAATAAATATTACTAAAAGATGTAGGAGAATATTAATTTGAAATCATGAATCCAAAGTTAATGTTATTATAAGGTTCCTAAAGTCCATAAACAAATGAGTCAAGTAAAGAATAAATGTTTAGCACTACGATTGAGAGTTGTCAAGTTTGAATGAGGGTTGTATTTTTTGAATCCAAACTGTTAAATGCAATGATTACACAAGAATTTTATAGTGTTATAAATGAGAAAACAATACAAGGATTTTTCACATCATTCACATTAGGAAAAAAAATGAGCAACCAATTTAAATATAAGTAAAACATTTTATAGAAGTCAACATTAATTAAAAGTGAACTTCAGTAAAAACCATTTTAAAATATTTTGTCAAACACTACCTAGTTAAAATTTCCTGCGGGCCAGCCCGACGGATGCGTCGAACAGACTGCGACAGATAGGCGTGTGCACGGGATAGGTTTCGACGGATAGGCGGGTTTAAAATTCCAACTTAACACGTCATTTTTTGGGTAAGAAGGCCTAAAATCTCAACCAAATGATTGTTTGAAAGAAACTTTAGAAAGATTAAAATTGAATATTGGCATATTTATGAGGACTTATGGCATATTTAATGATAAATTTTAGACAAAATATATTTTTTAATTCCTTAACTATATTCTTGAGTTCAGATTTATCCCTTAATTTTTTTTGTCACTTTGATCCTTTAACTTTAACTAGAGGCATATGAGTCATTTTCGTCTACTTCTTTAGTCAAAATCTGTTAAAAATCTTGTGGACATGACCAACTCTTGCGATGTAGTTAGCATTAAAAAAACCGATGCTAAAAATTATTTTTGAATTTGGAGTGTTCACAGGATTTGGAGCGAGAAGATGCATTGGGGAGTTAACAAATCCAAGAAAATGATGAGTTTCCATTGTGAGTTTAGAAATCTCAGCTTCTTGTTCAACTTTCTGCAAAAGGGTCTTCACTTGACCTCTCAACAAAGCTTCACCGTAATCAGGTGTCTTCTTCATTCTGCTTTCCGTTGTTTCACAAAACTCGACAACAGTGTCTCAATCTCACCGTTCGCAAGCCCAACGATCGGAGAATCGTTCGATATGTCAATTTGTGCATACCGATCCTATTGTTGTGCTTGCCTCTTTCTTTGTCTTGATTTCGACAGACACTTCTTCGATTCCTCGATCTTTCATGAATCAAGAACACGAAAACATCAATATCCATTTTGAAAAATCCAATTTTTAAGATAGAAAAATCATCAATATATCATAAAAACGATTGAAACCCATCATCCAGAAACCATGACACATGAAATCGATCAACACCCATTTTCGAAAATCAATATTTTGATAAAAGAAGACGATGAATTACTTGAAAGTGAAATGTTGTTGCTGTTGGAAGCATACAAGACAAGACAAGGCAATCTTAATTGGAAATCTATTGTGTTCGGCTTCATTATCTTTTGTGTTATGTTTGATTATTTTTTGTTATTCTGCTTAAATGTTGTTGTGGGGTTTTAGATTTAGGAAAATTTGTTAATTTGATGAAGATGACTAAGAACAAAATTCAAAAATCTAGACATAATATTTAGTGTCGGTTTTTTCAACGCTAATTTTATCACAAGAGTCGGTCAAATCCACTTGACATTGTCACATAGATTTGTAATCGACTTTGACTAACGGAGTAGACGAAAAAGACTCATATGCCTCTATTTAAAAGTTAAATGATCAATGTAATACGAAAAAAAATTAAGGAATCAATATGAATCCAAAGATATAATTAAAGGAGAAAAAAAATATTTTACCTAAATTTTATATTGTATTGTATATTGATTATAAATTGACGGTTGATTAAAGCTTTGACCTAAAAATTGATTAAGGAAATACTCCTTCCGTAACGATTTACGAGTAAATTTGAGTTTTATTTTATATATTTGACAATTAATATATCTAATATTAAAAAAATCAAATTTACTTAATAAATGGTTATAGAGAGTATTACTTGTATATAGTTCATGTTACAAGAAGAAGAAAAAGGGTTTTATCAACCGCATTGATCAAATTATCATTCCATTGCTACACATTCAATTGCAAAATTAACTTCGTTTTGATTTTCACATAAAGTAATAAATTGATTATCAAACAGCTTAGCATTCAGAAAGATAAATTGATCATTTCATCAATTGCTTCTACAGAAACAACTTAATATGCATAACCTGATACTACATCTCATAAACCATCATCATTGATCTTAGGCATTTTATTATTTTCTCAAGTTCATACCTAAAACGTTATTACATCATGAACTTTCAAACACAACACTTAGAGATAGCCTTTTTCCTTACAACATTGAATCGCATCGTCGAACATATCACCAACGCTATACTTAAACTCAAAACCAGCATCCACGAGTTTCTTCGAGTTCAAATGTGGTAACCTCGCACCTTTAACTTCCTTCAACTCACTAAAATAACAAAACAAAAAAATATATAAAATGTTAGTTATACAATAATCAAAAACATTTCAAATTTGTAATGAAGCATTTTCAATAATAGAACTCACTCTACTGATAGAATTTGAAATTCTGGATATTTGGCTGAAAAAAGTTTAGACATTTCTTCAATAGTTACAATGAATGGTGAACAATTGTATCTTCCTCTAGGAACATGATTCTCAAGTAGATATATATGTGCTCTAGCAACATCATCCACATGTACCATGTGAAAACGTATCACACCAATTTGTTCCTTTTTACCTTCACATCACAAAAATTCAAATTATTATGTTAAATAGCACAGACACCTCTAAAAAAATTGTATGTTTGTGTAAGTGTCTGTGTCTGCATCGTCTAGTTCTAGTGTCACTGCTTCGTAGAAAATCCATACCTAAGACCAAAACAAGAGCTTTGTCAATAGAATCAGGAAGCTTAGGACAAATGAAAGGACCAACAATAAAAGGAAGAATCAAAGTAACAACGTTGATCCCATTTTGTTGGCCGAATTCAAGCACTGCTTTTTCTGCTAGAGTCTTTGAAACTGCATAAGACCAAGCAAATGGTTTAACAGTTCTAAGCAAATCAACATCACTCCAATCAGTCTCGTCCAACACTTGTTTATCTTTGCCGTTGAATGAAACAGCTGAGCCACTTGAAGTGTATATGAATCTCTTCACTGTCTTTGAGTTTACACATGCTTTTAAAATTCCTAATGCTCCATCCACGGTTCTTTTTGTCACTATTTCTTCTGGTTCACTCACGGCAAAATCGATCGGTGATGCCGTGTGGAATATCCCAATGCAGCCTTCGACTGCTGTGGAGAAACTTTCTGGGTTGCTTAGATCGGCGTTGAAGAAATGTAACCTTTCAGTTGCGTCCGGTAGATTTGTGAGGAAGCTAATATCTCTTTTACCATCTGCTAATGTAAAAAACATACCGAAATTATAGGCATTAAATATTTTTAGTTACATTTAATGAATCAACTACAAACATTAATTAGTCTAAAAATTAAAAAAATTTAATTATAATAATGACTAAAATTTAAGATTTTTATTTTATTTTTATAATAGCGATCATGGAGATGTTAAGTATTTAGTCAAATAAGTGTCCTAGTTTTTAGGATAGTTTGTTAATTGATTTAGTCAAGTTTGTTTCCTTATTTTTAGCTAGAAGTGGGCTGTAGTTTGTTACAGCACGTTGGTTTTATTCTCTATTTATTGTACTGCAACTCACAAGGAATAAACATTCATTTCCAGAACTTCTATTTTCTCTATTTTGTTCCTGTTACATCTAACATTTTGGTTCAGAAGCAAATTATGCAAGCATGAATGTTTCCGGAAAAGGAAGTGTTCGATTGACAATAAAAGGAGTAAACCACCTTGTACGGGATGTCTATTATGTTTCCGGTTTGAAGAATAATCTTCTCAGTGTTGGGCAGCTACAAGAAAGGGGTTTTGCTGTACTAATGCAGTCAAATGAGTGTCGCATTTATCACCGCACAAAGGGTTTGGTATTCCAAACCAACATGGCAGCAAATCGAATGTTTGTGTTGTTTTCGAGCACTAAATCAATCAAAAGTGAAAGCAAAGAAGAGTGTTTCCAAGCAACAACCGACGACACCGAAGATGTGGCTCACCTCTGGCACCGAAGATTTGGTCATCTCAGCTACAAAGGGTTGAAGACTTTGCAAACAAAAAGCATGGTGAGAGGTCTGCCAAGTTTCCCGAAGGGTGAAATTGTATGCACAAATTGCTTGAAAGGGAAACAACATCGAGATATAATCCCAAGGAGAAGTACATGGAGAGCGTCGAAAAAATTGGAGCTGGTTCATGCTGATATTTGCGGCCCAATTTCTCCGTCTTCAAAGGGAAACAAGAGGTATTTCATTTGCTTTATTGATGACTACAGTAGGAAGGCGTGGGTGTATTTTCTCTCTTGCAAGTCAGATGCATTCACTACCTTCAAGTTGTTTAAAGCTCTTGTTGAAAAAGAAACAGAACTGTCCATTAAATGTTTAAGAACAGATCGTGGAGGTGAATTCACATCTGACGAGTTCAAGGAATATTGTAAAATGAATGGAATCAAGAGGCAATTAACTGCTGCATATACACCGCAGCAGAACGGAGTCGCCGAGCGGAAAAATAGAATCGTGATGAATATGGTGAGGAGCTTATTGGTTGAGAAAAATGTTCCAAGAAAATTCTGGGCAGAGGCGGTAAACTGGGCACTCTATGTTCTCAATAGATGTCCAACATCATCGATGAAGGAAACGACGCCAGAGGAAGCTTGGTATGGGGTGATACCTTCAGTTACGCACTTGAGAGTCTTTGGTTGTATAACATATGCTCACGTACCGGATGCTCGGCGAACAAAGCTTGAAGATAAGAGTCGTTGTTGTGTCTTTTTTGGTGTAAGTACAGAATCAAAGGCATATCGACTATATGATCCGACCTCTAAGAGGATTATTATCAGCCGTGATGTCGCCTTTAAAGAAGATGGGCAGTGGAACTGGGAGAAGAAATCTGAAGAAGATAACACATTTGATTTGGAATGGGAAGATGACAACGGTGAAGAGGTGGAGGATTCCGACGATGGTAATGAAGAAGAAAACGTAGCTTCTCCGGTGAGGGATGAATCCAGTGATGGCAATGAAGAAGATGAAGCGGCTCCTCTGATAACACCCCGAGTTAGAAGAGCACCAGCATATTTGAGTGATTATGTCTCTGGTGAGGGTCTTTCAAATGAAGGGGAAGAGGTAAAAACTCACTTAGCCTTGTTTGCTAGTGCTATTCATTCTGATCCAATTTCATTTGACGAAGCAGTAAAGGAGGAGAAATGGAGAACAGCCATGGATGCCGAAATGAGATCAATTGAGAAGAATGGAACGTGGGATCTTATTGAGCTGCCTATTGGAGCTAAAAGAATAGGAGTCAAATGGGTGTACAAGACAAAATTGAATGAGCTCGGAGAAATGGATAAACACAAGGCTCGCTTGGTCGCAAAAGGGTATGCTCAAGAATACGGAGTTGATTATGAAGAAGTATATGCTCCCGTAGCTCGCATGGACACGGTTCGAATTATTTTAGCACTTGCAGCACAAAGAAGATGGTGTGTGTTTCAGTTGGACGTGAAATCAGCTTTCCTTCACGGGAAGTTAACGGAGAACGTGTACGTGGAGCAGCCAAGAGGTTATGAAATAAAGAATGAGGAACATAAGGTGTATAAGCTCAACAAAGCTTTGTACGGACTCAAGCAGGCACCACGAGCATGGTTCAGCCGGATTGAATCATATTTCCGAAAGGAAGGTTTTGGGAAGGAGGACAGCGAGCAAACTTTGTTTACGAAAGTCAACAAACAAGGTAAACATTTAATCATTAGCTTGTACGTTGATGATTTAATTTATACCGGAGATGATGAAAATATGATGATTGAATTCAAAGAGTCCATGATGAAGGAATTTGATATGACGGACTTGGGTAAGATGAAGTATTTTCTTGGTATTGAGGTAGTTCAGTTTGATGGTGGTATATTCATCAATCAGGCGAAGTACGTGATGGAAGTGTTGAGACGCTTTGGAATGGAGCATAGCAATTCGGTTGAAAATCCAATGGTTCCAGGATTCAAAATCTCCAAAGATGAAAATGGTATTGAGATGGATGGTTCATTCTTCAAGCAGCTGATTGGGAGCATGATGTACTTGACTGCTACCAGACCGGATATAATGTATGCAGTAAGCTTATTAAGCAGGTATATGTCAAGGCCTACAGAACTTCATCATTCGGCAACCAAGAGAATTCTACGTTACTTGCAAGGTACAACAACGTTTGACATTCTTTACAGAAGGGAAGGAAGTCATGAGTTGATTGGTTTTACTGACAGCGATTATGCCGAATCAGTGGAAGATAGAAGAAGCACCTCGGGCTATGTTTTTATGCTTAGTGGAGCAGCAGTGACTTGGTCTTCTCGAAAACAACCGATCGTCACACTAAGCACAACCGAAGCTGAATTCATTGCAGCTGCAGGAAGTAGTTGTCAAGCAATATGGATGCAAAGGGTGTTAAAGAAGATTGGCTACATGGGCAGCGAGAACACTGTCATCTTTTGTGACAATAGCTCAACAATTAAGTTGGCGAGAAATCCGGTGATGCACGGCAGGAGCAAGCACATTGATGTGCGCTACCATTTCTTACGAGAGCTAGTGAATAATGGAGTTGTGCAGCTTCAGTTTTGTGGTACAAGACAGCAGATAGTCGACATTTTCACTAAACCGCTCAAATTGGAGCTATTCCAAGAGCTAAGAAGGAGGCTTGGAGTGTGTGAACTGTCACATGTTAACTAGCTACAAATGCAGTCTAGTTCAAGGGAGAGAATGTTAAGTATTTAGTCAAATAAGTGTCCTAGTTTTTAGGATAGTTTGTTAATTGATTTAGTCAAGTTTGTTTCCTTATTTTTAGCTAGAAGTGGGTTGTAGTTTGTTACAGCACGTTGATTTTATTCTCTATTTATTGTACTGCAACTCACAAAGAATAAACATTCATTTCCAGAACTTCTATTTTCTCTATTCTGTTCCTGTTACATCTAACAGGAGAATAATATTAAAGAATAAAATTTGATTCAGTTAAATTAAAATTTGAAGATAAAATTAATTTTGATTCTTTCCGTATTCTACAAACCAAACACACATACTATAATTAAATAAATAGAAATTTCTATATATTAAAAATAAAAAGAGTTAATTACCTGGATCAGGTCTAATAGTGGTATTCACATAGTATCCATTTTCAAGAAGACTCTTAATAATCCATGAACCAAGAAAACCTGTACCACCTGTTACACAAACCCTTCCTTTTCCCTCAGCCATTTTTGGAGACTTTTTTTTTTTCTGTTTGATTTGATTTCCCAATATTTAATAATACATATATACTCACACAATATTGGACGAGTCAAACAATTTTTGCGTGGAAAAAAACGTCACCAGTTTTAATTGAGTTGGTGGGGAGCATCCAAGAAACAACACACATAGAATATAGTACTAGGTATTTTTGTTTTATCTAAGTTTCTAATACCTAACATTGTGTTAAGCTCTTAATTATTGCGAATAAAATAAAACGAAAACGCCATAATTGACCAAATTTCACATGTTGAATCTTCTATTGCATGAGACTTTTTGCGTTGGCCTCATCATACTATGTTTTCTTAACCAAAATGAATTGATATTTGTCAAGAGAAATGTCATCGTTCTAGAATGATACTAGAGAGAAAATATTTTCGTGGCAAGTAAAATGATAATTTTCTATAAACTACACTAGCACGTGCTACAACCTACTCAATTTTACATATCAGAATTTTTTCCAGCATGCCACGTTTGAGAAACAAAAATTTCAAAATACCACATCTTGAAATTAAATTCCCAATATGTCACGGATAGGGGAATTCACGTCATTTAAAATGACGCGATGATCCCACTTTTTATACACTTAATGAACTCAAAGATGAGACTCTCACGCCATTTTAAATGGTGTGACCTCCTCTCTGTGACATACTGAAAATTTAATTTCGACATGTGACATTTTAGGATTTTTATTTTTCAAACGTGGCATGCTGAGAAGAAATTCTTTACCTATCTATATATTCACCTACTTCTATCTCTATAGTATATTTCTAGTACTCTAGTACTTCATCTCTAGAACATAGTTAAGAAAGACAAATATAAAAGGAGGTAAAGTTTTTCTTCATAGGTCATTGTCATTCAGTATGAGCAGCCAAAACATGAAAAACGTCTCACATCTATTAATTTTATTTTAAAAAGAAAGAACACTAAAATCGGTCACTAAAGTCAATCACAAATTCAATCGATAAATTTTGGTTATTAATTTGTGGCAAAAGTTTTGGACTACCATTTTTTTAATTGAAAAGTGTTGGCGCTGTTGTACTCCAAAATTTTCCCTCTCATTTCTCAAAGGATCACCCTGGACCCTTAGGTTTGCTTCCATCCAATTTCAAGCCTTGAATTATCAATTTTCCAAGAAAGTCATTCACAAGGGCAAAATGGTCATTTGCAAACTGAAAAGTCAAACTTTGACTCTTGAATCAAAATCAAGCTTCAAGAATCATATTTCATCAAGACATGTTGGAATATGAAGTTTGTTTCATCAAGAATTCAAAAGTCAAATTTTACTTTAGAAAAGTCAAATTCTAAATACTTAGAAATTTTTCTAAGTGTTTAAGAAATATGGCAATTTCAGAACTTCTGACCAGATTATCACCATAACGCTCAGCAAATTCTAGATATTCTCAAGACAGAGTTTGGTCAGAACTTCTGGGCAAATTTTCATAAAAGCTCAGTCAGAGTTTGCCAGGGTAATTCAAAGAAGGTTAAGAAGCGTGCTGCAAGCTTTCTAAAAAGTCTGAAAGCTCCTTCAAAAAATGCTGGAGCCAGAAGATAAGAAGATCAGAAGATTGGATGTTACGCAAGCTCAGAACTTCTGATCCAGAACTAAGCCTTGGTGTAGAATCTCACGTTGAAGGATTTCTGGTTGTGATAAGTCTTATCGTCATTTAATGCTCATAACCACTTTCTGAGTCTTTATCCAAAGGACTTTCACCACGTGTACCTCTACTGTCTTGGGATAGCAACTTTGATACTAAGTTCATGTTTTGCTTTTTGCTTTTCCTTAATTCCTGCTGACAACCACCATTCTTGCTTCAAGAACAAGGCATCACTTTAGCATATGAGGGTTATATTCAACGCTTTGGTCAGAACTTGACCAAATCCCAAAACCTTGTTTATACAACCTGCTGCAGACCTATGACCAACAGCTAATTCAGCCTACGCCTGCATCCCATAATTGCACCAAACTAGCATACGAAAATAGTGATGAAAAACAAGGGAACAGGATGCTAAAAAAGGTTCAAATCCCATTTGTTTTTCCCTCCAAAATCACAACAAATTCACCTATAAATAAGTTGCTCCATCACACGTTTAAGGGGTTGGCTTTTGGAAAGAGAGAACTATCAAAAGAGAAAAGAAACCTGTGAAACCTTTCGTAAAAATCCAGATTTCCCAAACAGAAAACCAAACCTTTGTTCTTCCCTTTGAATCAAAGAGCTTGGCATTTTCTCTTTCGTTTCTCTTGCTGACTCAAAACATCCAAAGGCAGCAACTCAAAGCTCCAAGCCCACGCTCCAGATTCAAGGTAAATCTTTCTGACCTTTGCATTTTTTATTCAGAACATCATTAAACATGTAAATACCATAGTATTAATGTTGTTTATATCATTGCATGAATAGAAAAACTGTGGATCACACTATGCCAAACAAGGGATTAGACAGCGCTTTTTTAGGCCTTTAACAGCGCTTAAAAGCATTGCTAAAACCTCTGTTGCTAAAGGTATAGACATCACTTATGTAATTTCAAAAGCGCTGCTATAGGTACCCCCTTTAGCAGCGCTTACACTTTAGACAACGCTTTTAATGTGGAACTTTAGACAGCGCTTGGTAAAAGCGCTGTCTATTCCCCCCCTTTAGCAGCGCTTTTCCTTATTATTTTTTAATATTTTTTTTTCAATCACTTTAGACAGCGCTTTCATTAAAAGCGCTGTCTATTCCCCCCCCCCCCCCCCCCCCCCCCCCCCCCCTTTAGCAACGCTTTTCCTTATTATTTTTTAATATATATATTTTTTCAATCACTTTAGATAGCGCTTTCATTAAAAGTGTTGTCTATTCCCCCCCCCCCCCCCCCTTTAGCAGCGCTTTTCCTTATTATTTTTTTAATATAATTTTTTTTCTAACACTTTAGACAGCGCTTCTCATTAAAAGCGCTGTCTATTCCCCCCCTTTAGCAGCGCTTTTCCTTATTATTTTTTTAAATATAATTTTTGTTTCATTTAAAACAAAATGCTGCCTATCAAATTTAATCTCACCATTTTTGCACCAGAATTTATAGCTTCATTATAACATTTTAAACAACAACAACATCAATATACCACAATGAAACAATATTATAACAACATCAATATTCATCTCTTCAATCCTTTTTGCACAATATACACAACAAAAACATTAGTATATACAACAATGAAACAAAATCAACAATGAATTACAAAATAACTCTATCTTCTACATCGAGCTGCACCTATATAACCTAAAACAAAATCAAAAAATCAAAATTCATACAAGTTACCAAATAACAACAACAAAAACAATAATATTGTAACACAACTATAACGACATATATTATATTCTCAAAACTCAAAGTTATACCTTATAATAAAACTCTTAACTCTATAACAAATTGGCACCAATCCTCCATAAGTTCATCCAATTGATTTTTTGAGTATGAGGCACACTTGAATTCATCAAAGTACTACATAATAATATAACATAGTATGATTTAATTAAAATACTAAGTCATTTTATGAGAAATATTAAAATAATTCCTAAGTTGGAAATTCATACCGTGGATGGAATCTCTAATCGGTCCAAAAGAATAGTTTCTTTCATAAACCTCAACATAAAATAACCGCAATCTACACCATTGCGCTGACGAGGACACTACACATGGAAAGAAAATACGGATATACATCAAGATATACACCTTAACTTGTTTTATCAAGTATCATCGCTATATAATCAAAATTGTGAAAATCTATACCTCCACTTTGATCCAAGAAATATTGTTGACTCTACTCCTTGGTACTTGAATATCTCTTTGTGCTCGAAAAATTTGTAGAATGCTATAATAAAATAATAACGAATATTTAGAACTATCGCACATAAATAATTAAATATACACAGTAATATTTTGGAACAATCTCACTTACGTGTAAATCGTCTTCTTCATATCAGGGTATGTTGTCCAATCATTGCCCAATGAATCCAGATAATATACAATTTCTCTCACAGGATTAATTGCAACCAATAACCAATGTCCACTGGAATATTAAACAAAGGTTAGATGGAAATTTTCTGCACAACGTTAAAAAACGAAAAATTATAATAGAGGATATTTAGAATGAAAATCTTACTTGGGGCCAGTATTATATGGTAAAAAGAATATTTTTTCTGTATCTTTGCTGGCCATAAATAAACTGAGCACAAATGCTATTACTTCATCTGGTTTTGAGATGATTGACCCTGCATGAACAACGTTGGGATTTATGAAAGCGAATCTGGACTCCAATCCACACGGGCGAATCAACTTGTCATACAGAAACCTTAAATAAAAACATCATTAAGATTAATTATTCATTGAAATGAGTAAATAAATTCTGCAATTAATTAAACAAAGTTGATTGGAGTATACCTGATGTATGTATTGATAACAGCCATGCCTAATGTCAAGTGTCCAAAAACTTCTTTCAAATCCTCCTTACCAATTGCTGTCATGCCTTCAGAACCATAAATCCCTTCATCCAGGGGTATAAGAGAAGTACCACCTTGCGAAATAGTTGTGAAGCTTATATATGTCTGAAGGCACGACCTATATTGTGAAGTATTTTTCTTTCTAGCACCGGTCCTCTTAGCAACACTCTTTGTTTCTGTTGGAATGTTGCTAATTACAGACTCCTTACCCCTACTTACAGCTTCAATATCTTTAGCAGGAATAATCTAAATATCATAAAATTAGAGTGGTCAAGTATAGGACGACAAATTAACATTATCTAAGCATAAATATCATATAATTGTGTTATACCTGTTTTTTTGCTGTCACTGACTCCTTTGGCCGCGTAATCCCTTTATCTTTTGGTTTGGGTTTTGTAGGAGTCTAACATTACCATGCAAAAAAAATGTAAGTAAAACGAACGTAAAAAATTTGAGGACTAAAAGGTTCATAACGGTTTTAATTATACCTTATCATCTATGCGAACGAGTCTTGACGGCCATGCAACAAACGCTCCTATTGCCTCTCCCACCAATGTTGCATCCGAAACTTCATCTGGGATTGGTAATAACGCACCCTCCTCTAAAGCAATATCAATCGACACTTTCAAATATCCAGAAGGGAGCGGTTTATGATGAAGTATTTCTCCCAGAGTGTTATGGACTTTTCCCTTACCAACCATGCGATAAGTTGGTGTCTCTAAAAAGAGTTGACAAGGTGAAATGCCCTAAAATCAATAATAAATATGACATCGTTAATGTGTATATATGTCAATTAAATAAATTACACTAATTTAATTTCATAATAATATATGTAAGTACCTCGAGAATACTCGGTTGAGCTGCACAATTGACACTAGCTATGTCACTAGTTTCTTTAACACCCGAAGCTTCCCTTTTTGATTGATATTGTCTTGCTTTTTCCTTCCTCAATTCAAGAACTTCAGCTTCTAATGCATCCAACCTTGCCTGCAGTTCTTTATTGCTAGCAGATTTTGTCTTTGGGTTGTTCTTTTTCAAGGAGCTTGGAGTAACCCATGTCCTTTACCCCTCACCCGACCAGAATACTCACGAACATCTAATGCTCGACTAAGTATGCTCCTGCAATCATCTGGTGGAGATGTAGACTGAGACAGACTCTCCTGAAATTCATATGAATATTGGAAAAACATGAATACTATATGTTAATAAAATATTGATTTAATTTGAATTAATGTTATACTTACGCATTTTTCAAAAATTTGTTGTACATATTCTTTAAGAACTCCATCCTTACCCACACGGGCAGCCTTCCACAAAACATGCTCCGGAAGAGATGTTTCAGAACTACTCTCCTCTTTTAACTACACATTAATACAAAAAACAAGCTTAGTTATAACTCTTGATGAACAAGTATATCATTGCAATTTGTAAATACTTACTATTTTTTGTTCTAATCGTGCATATCCCAAACTCCCTTTTTTGTATGGATATGCGGGAGATGATGCTCTTTGACGATTTACGTCACTTACACTCTG
Source organism: Vicia faba (assembly GCA_948472305.1). NCBI lineage: Eukaryota > Viridiplantae > Streptophyta > Magnoliopsida > Fabales > Fabaceae > Vicia > Vicia faba. The sequence continues at coordinate 388,552,861 of OX451740.1, read as the reverse complement.
AAATTTTGGGGTTTTCCGTTTGGCTTTAAAAACATCCCATTCTTTAACTGAAATCACATCTGCATATTCTGTTGGACGCTCTGCATCAACGTATACCTATTGGTAGAAAATGTTCCATTATGACATGGCAATCATGTGTCTTCAGACTCTTTAACTTGAGGTCTTTCATGGACACGAGTCTTCTAATGTCTGAGGAGTAACCTTCTATAACTTTAACTTCACTCAAAAACTTACACAATATTTTCTTTTCCTTTCTAGATAGAGTATAAGCAGTAGGTGGTAGATATGTTCGTCTTCCTTTCTTCACGGGTCCTAATTCAGTTCTTATTCCCATCTCTACCATGTCCTCTCTTGCTTTAAGGCCATCCTTATACTTTCCTTTTATATTGAGTAACGTACCAATAACACTTTCAAATACTTTTTTTTTTCAATATGCATAACATCAAGAAAATGTCTTACGTACAAAGATTTCCAATATGGCAATTCAAAAAAAATTAACCTCTTCTTCCACCCACCTGTGACAACTTTATGTGCAAAAGGCTTGCCAAACTGAATACTCACATCTTTCACCTTTTCACAAATCTGATCACCTGTCAATCCAGGTGGAGCTCTACGTTGTTCGGTATTTCCATTGAACGCTTTTCTCCATCCACGATATTGATGTTTTGAATTTAAGAATCTACGATGACCGAGAAAGACATTCTTCTGAAAAAGTTTCAATTGTGTCGTATCGGTTCCATCTTCACAGATAGGATACGCTTTTTCACCTTTAATGCTATACCCGGATAGATTTCCATATGCTGGAAAATCGTTAATTGTGCCAAACAACATCTCCCTCAAATTAAAACTTTCTTTCCTATATCCATCATAAACCTCCACACCGTTCTCCCACAAAATCTTCAAATCTTCGATTAAAGGTTTCAAGTATACATCTATGTCATTCCCTGGTTGTTTAGGCCCAGAAATTAACATAGATAACATCATGTACTTGCGCTTCATACATAGCCATGGAGGTAGGTTATAAATCATAAGAATCACAGACCATGTGGAATATGAGATACTTTGAAGACCATGCAGGTTCATTCCATCTGTAGATAATGCCAAGCGAAGGTTTCTTGTTTCTCCTCTAAAATCAGGATAATCATTATCAATTTTCTTCCACTGTGGTGCATCTGCCGGATGTCGAAACTTTCCATCGATAATTCTTTCATATGCATGCCAAGTCAAGTGTCTAGCATCGGTTTCACTACGAAACATGCGTCTAAATCTCGGAATAATAGGAAAATACCATAAGACTTTCGCTGGAGATATTTTTTTCTTATATCGAGATAAACCGCACTTTGGGCACTCATTCAACGATGCATATTTATTTTGAAACAAAATACAATCATTTATACATGCATGTATCTTATCATAGCTCATGCCAATAGAGCACAACATTTTTTTGGCCTCGTAGGTTCGATTAGGAAGAACATTATCCTCAGGAATCATATCTCTCAAAAGGGCTAATAACTGTGTGAAACTTTTATCCGACCATCCATTGCGCGCCTTTAAGTTGTACAATTTTAATACCGCAGACAATCTTGTGAATTTGGGGCAATCTTTATACAACGGTTTCTCCACATCACTTACCAACCTCTCAAACATTTTGGGACAATCTTGAAGATCTTCTTCAAGTGCTTCTGCAATCTCTTCGACTCAATCACAATCATATGTATCTGTGGCATTGTCGTACGAAACATAGGTCGCGTTACTTTTCACCCCCAGTTCAACATTCTCGATGCTTTTCTCACCATGAAATATCCAACACATATAACTTCGATCAATTCCGCGCATTAGTAAATGCGATTTCAATCCATCTGCGTCAACCCGGCCCACATAACAACAACCCAAGCAAGGACATTTCATTCTATTCGGGTCTTCAGCGTGTTCAACAGCAAACTTAACAAACTCTAATACCCCATTCTCGTACTCTTTTGACAATCGATCGGCACACATCCATTTTTTATCCATGGTTTTAACTATTATCTAAGTTAAACAAAAACACTAATTAGGGCACAAAAAGGTATAATGCATTTCTATCAAAACACAAAGTATACACGGATTTAAAATAAATTTGAGTTCTAAAAAATCAATTCGGAGAAAATATAAAAATTGATCTAAAGTTCCAACATAACTAAGGAATACTATATCATAAGTAAGGGTAGTTAATTACGGTTCGGTTCAGCAAGTTATGGTTTGGTTAACTATGGTTTCAGTTCGGTTATTGAACTGTTTGATGACACGTGGTTTGGTTCATAAACCATGAATAACGGTTCGGTTATTTAAAAACGGTTCAGTTCGGTTCTGTGGTTCAGTTCAGTTCTGTGGATTTTTTGAACACCCCTAATTATGATTTATTTTTTCTTCACATTATCAATACCATAACCACAAGTTCACGAATCTCACTACACATTAGATTTTCATTTTAATATATAGTGTATGCTTTTATTATTCAAGTGAATATGTCATTGTTACGTGAACCTCTTGTGTTGATTATTACTAACTTGGATTATAAGCAATATGGTGGGAGTACAATGAATTTAAAGAGTGTGTGTTGTCAACAAAAATCAAACATGTGATTAGAACAATTCTAGAAATGAGGATTGTAACGTGTGAGTGAAAGGAGCATAGCCACGAATGTGGTCCAACCTTAGAGGCCTAGTTCATGTTACTGTTGTGGTTCTATAACATATTCAATCAATGATCGTCAACGTTATAATTTTAGAGACATTAGCTTAGTTGTGAACTCATTCGAAGATTCATGATTTGTGTTATTTTTTACTATTACTAAGTTGAATACTAGATTGAACAAACGGAAACCTATGATCCAAACTCAAGTAAACCGGAAAAAGTCCTCTCGCCGCGATAAACTTATTGAAAGGACCATTAACATTAAGAGTACTAGTAATCACAGTAACATTCCTCTCAGCCATAACCGCCGCAAAAGACCCCGAACCAATTCCAATATCAAAACCTATTCTAATCCCACCATTTCCTAATTGCAAAACATCATCAACAAGAAAATCATTCTTACTCTTAGACTTAACAAATCTTTGATTCTCATATCCATTAACCAAATCAAAGCAATGAACACAATATCTTTGAAACTCTTGCAGTTAAAACCATTCCAATTCACTGTTTTATTACTAACAGGCTTCCATAGTGAAACCGGAAAAGGATGATGAAATTTTACCTTAGATGAAACCGATTTTGTGAAACTTTTCTTCTAGGTAAAGGATCACACTGTTTTTGAATCAGTTTCTCTGCTAAACTCCAATCATCTTGACAATTTCCAAACACATTGTAATTCATGTAACGAGACAACAAATCAGAAGCTTTTTGGCATGAACCACGGTTGGACGGTGAGAAGACGAGTTGGAGAAGAGTTGGAGGAAGAACCACGGTTGGACGGTGAATGGGAGGAGACGAGTTGGAGAAGAAGATGAACAGGAGCGATTTCTGGGTGTGGGGTTTCGTGTGTACGATTTGGGATTTCTGGAAATCTGATAACCAATTTAGGGATTAAGACACTATTTAATTACCTTAGACAGCGCTTTCAAGAAGCGCTGCTAAAGGTATTACCTTTAGCAGGGCTTTAGGCTTTAGCAGCGCTTTTAGAGTAATGCCTTTAGCAGTGCTTATGGAAAGCGCTGTCTAAGGTATACCCTTTAGCAGCGCTTTAGGCTTTAGCAATGCTTTCTAGAATAACACCTTTAGCAACGCTTTTAGTAAGCGCTGTCTAAAGTATAACCTTTAGCAGCGCTTATTCTAATTTTTTAATTTTTTTTTACTGAAAACCTATAGCAGCGCTTAGGGAAAGAAAGCGCTGTCTATGGTAAGGCCTATAGCAACGCTTATAATAAGCGCTGTCTATAGTATATCTTTAGCAGCGCTTCTCCTTTAATTTTTAATTATTAATTTTCCTGAAAACCTATAGCAGCACTTTAGGCATAAGCGTTGTCTATGTGGCGCTGTCTAAAGTCAGTTTTGGCATAGTGTCAGTACTTCTTGATTAAGGCTAAGCTCAGGATTAAGATCAGAACCTCCATAAACTGTTGTGCTTTTATTCTTTTGACTTGCTGCTTGTTAAAAAATGAATAAGTTATTGTTGTGCTGGTTAATATGAGGAAAAAAGTCAAAATGTAACACAGAGCTTCTGTTTTTCACTCACCATTTTAACACACAAAACTTCTATGATTTTTCTCACTGTTAACACACACAAAACTTCTAGGATTTTCTCACTGTTTAAGCACGCAGAACTTCTGAGTTCTCCCTACATGTCAAATACACTGAACTTCTGATGTTTCCATCAATCGTTTTCAAACACTCAGAGTTTCTGATTTTCACATGCTGACAATACAAAACTTCTGAAGTTTACTCACTGTTTTAGTGTAATACAAAACTTCTGAATTGTGGCCCACTGTCTGAATGCAACCCAAAATTTCTGTGTCTGTCCTCTAACATTTCTTGCAGGACCTTAGAGTTTACCAATTCAAAACTTCTGATGCCCACTATGATACGGTGGGAGAACTGACTTGAGTTTTTGCGTTTGTTTTTGCAAATGTTTCGGTTGAGCAAGAGTTGCCACCGACTTTTTATTTTATCCTAAAGGAAAGGTTAAAAAGCACAGGAAAAACCTTTTGAGATGTTTCGTGGGTTCGGGGGGTAGATTATGAAAAGGTCAAGGTATTAGCACCCTTTTCATCCATGGTTATCCATGGGCTCTTAGTTACTTGTTTAGATCACTTGCCTTTGATTTTCAATTGCTTGAAATGGTGTGTGTGTGTGTTTTGAAAATGTTTTTGAAGAAGACGCCTTGTCTAGGCAACCATTGTAATGACTCGTGTTTGAGTGTTTTACAAAGGTGTGTATCTTTTCGAAAAGATGTTTCAAATGTTTTATTGAAAGTTTGTTTTGAAAGTGTTTGTGAAGTGTGGTTTTGAAAAGTAGGCAAGTGTGTTTTGCAAGTTGATCAAGTAACTAAGAGTTGTATACCCCTAAATTTACTCAAAGGCTTTTTCTATGTTTTAAACCTTTTAACAATTTTGTTCCACCATTGTATTTGGTGGACAATCTTGCGTTAGGATGTTAACGGGACAGGCGCGGGTCATCGTATGGACCATGAATGCAATGGTGCCAAGTGTCTTTGGCAATTTGCTTGAAGGGACTATGATCATTCCGTTTTAGGCAACTTTCGAAAGCGTCATCGAGGGACTTATGATCATTTAAATTGTTTTGCCAAAGATACTCAACGTGCAAGCATGACCCATTTTGGAAGGCAACAAACGGGATTACCCTAGGGGTGCAAGTGTGATTGTGTATTGATTTCATGTATTTTTCTTGTATTAGGTTATCTAGCGTTTGATTTTATGTACATACAAACCCTAGGTCTAACCATGGTATATTTGAAAGCAATAAATTGCGGGAATTTAAAGTCTACGCTATTACAAATAAGTATCCGGGAGTGGGGGTACAATTATTTACAAATGGGGATGAGACTTAATAGGAGAGTAGTGTCAAAATAATTACAACCAAATCGAATTGTGATCTCAAATGTAATATGTAGTGTATAGCAATGTATAAGAATAAAGCAATGTAGATGTATTAATGTATTTGTGTAAGTGTACGTGTATGTGATTTATTTACAAGTGTAAAATGTGTTTATTAAGTATTCTTATCTTGTTTTGTATTTTGTTAATTATGTACAAACAAAAATGTTTAATTAATTAAAAAAAGAAAAGAAAATGAAATGTTTTAAGTTTAAGAAAATTATTATCTATGTAATTTAGTTGATGCACAAATGTTTATTAAATACAAATTCTAAGAAAGGTAGATTATTTAAGTTAAAAAACTTATTTTTATATATTCTTGATTATAAAAAAGAAGTATTAATAGACATTTTTTTCCAAAAAGAAAAAGAAAGAGTTTTAATGTATCCTTTTATTTATAAACAAATAAAGTTTAAATTGTATAAAAAAGGAAAATAAAAATGACAAGTAAAAAGAAAAGAGTTAGTTTTATGTGAAAAACAAGAATGGGCTTGAAGGGGGTTTAAGGCCCAAGCAAAGCAAATAGAACAAGTAAAAGGGAGGTGAGGCGTCAGGAGGGGGGTCAAATCCAAAAAATGTTGGGCTTAGGCTGATTAGGAAAGGGCAAGGCCCATTTCGTTTCACAAAAGTTTTAGGGTTTCAGTGTGCTTTGTGTTATTCTGGATTAGGGTCAAGCAATACACTTGAGCGGCGCCGTTCACTTCGTTTCTATCCTCTTCATCTTCTCAAGCCGGACATGGCTTACTGACGCCCCTCCGTCCTCGTTGCCAGGCGCCGTTCCCTCTCTCCATTCCCCATGGTCACACAGGCGGCGACGTTTGCAAGGTAATGATCTCAATGCTTATGTTTTTAGGGTTTCTAGTTCGTACACATTTTTTACTCCTTGATAAATTCTAATCTCTGAACATTATCATTGTTATGTGAGGTGTGAAGGAAAAAAAAGTAGAAAAGTTATACCTTTGTTGTCTTTTGAAAATGGAGGAAAGAGCTGGAGGAGGCGCCTAGGGTGGCCGGACGGAGAACGCGATGTTGACTTGCTTTTGCTGGAACACCTGGTACCTTTGTTTTGCTTCTTTAGGGTTTCATGATGAACTTCTGAAAACCTTGTATAATCACTTTTTCCCTCTTCTTATGTTGGCTTCTGTATGCTTGGTATGCTGCCTATTGCTTGCTTGCTCGTTTGACCCTTTCAATGATGCTTATCTGAGATGCTTCTTTTCTTCTTCTCTTGTTAGCCTCTGTTGCTTCTGTGTGCCCTGAGATTCTTATTTTCTCCTTCTCTTGTTAGCCTTTGTTTCTTGTATGTTGATATGTTGAGATTGATTTGAATATTGTTTATTGCTTTGTTGGCCCTGAGTATGATAGTGTTGATGTTGTTGCACCCTATGATGAAAGTTTTCTGAGGGTTTGGTTGGTGGTTTGAATGCTTAGGCTTCAGTTTGTGGCTTAGGCTTGTGTTTCTATTACAGTTTTGAATGGTTACAGGCTTAGATCTTCGAAGCTCTCTGTGTTTTGGATCACAGGTTGAGTGTTTACTAGCTTGTGGTTTGTTTTGATTGTTTGAAGTTTAGTTGAAACATGTTTGGCCTTTTTGCTTTTAGGCTTGCTTGGAGCAGTTTAAGGCTTGGAAGTTTTGAAAGGCTTGAAGCTTCAGGCCTTTGGTTGTTACTGTTTTAAGGTTTTTATGTTATGTGAGTTATGCAGGTGAAGGCCTTTTGAGGTTTGGAGGCAGTTCTGTATATTTTTTATACAGTTTGGGTTCTTGGCTTTTTGATATTTCTGCCTTCCTTTGATACTGTACTGGTATACTTTCTTTATATCTTAAGCCTAAGCCCTGTAAGCCTTTCTTCTTTTTCTCTTCTCTCTCTCTCATGACAGATTAAAGCAATTTTATATTGTTTAAAATCTGTACTTTACTGAAAAGGTAACTGGCCTAAAAATGATGATATTTTGATGTTGCTTGCACTAGTTGGTTTACTCTGCATATCTCTTATCTCTTTTTCCAGATTTTCTGCTTCTTTGTACTTCTTGACAGCTTTGAATAGCCTTTTGATAGCTTGGTACCTTTGACAGTTTGTGGACAGTTGCTTTGACAACTTTGCCTTAGTTTGAAATTGTGACCTTGGTTAGGCCTAGCTCAGTTTGCCTTTTTGATTATGCAGCTTGTTGACAATGCAATATGTTTTGAAAATTTGAATCATGAACTATGCAGTTTGTTTGACCATTTTGAATTTGTGCAATTTGTAGCTTTTGTGCATTTCATACTTTTTTTGCAAGCATTTCATCCCTCTTTGTGAACCGGGAGAAATCTCGTGATTTGCAGAGAGGGCAAACTGATTCCGGCCAGTTGCTTTTAATGATGAACCCAATTTTATCTGTCTGCTCTTTAATTATTTTATCTGCATTTGACTTTTTCTTTTCTTTGTTTTTGCAGGTAAAGATAATTGAGCAAAGGAGCATTGGATAAAAGATGAAGACTTAGGAAATTTAGGATATAGTTTTGTTTCAATTTAAATTATTTGTAATAATATTAATGTAAACAACTGTAAATAAATTTACAGTATTTAAATAATATCTGTAACAAACAATTCAAAATGAATAAACATCCTTTTTTGATCAGTTAATTTTAATTCTCCTTCAAATGTTTATTTAATTGTTTATAATTCTTAAATCATAATAAAATGGAAATAAATCCCAATTATTCTAATCTTAGAATAAATAAACAATTGATAAACATTATGGTCTTAGCATCAATCAATAATAAACCTGGCGTTTCAAATAGCCACAGCAATGCACAGTTAAATCAAACAAACGTCCATATGCCTTTACTGATTGAACAAAACAACTGCAAGTTCTCAATTCAAATGTTTCAATCCAAATCTCAGAGTAAACTGAAAAGAACTGTAAAATTGATTCTTTCTGAGAATGCGCGCACAAAACCCTGGTTCTTGGTTAAATGTCAAAGAAGCGTCCGCCTGATCAAAACCTGAGCCAAACTCAACCAAAAAACCCTAGCAATCTGCTTGAACTGTTCCAGAGCCATGAAAACCCTAATTTGGATAGACTGATAAGAAAAAGTCTGTTTGACTGATTCATATGCCAATCTGAAAAGTCAGGAAAAAGCCCGAGGCTGTGATTTCTTGTGAAAAAATACGAGGGCAAATTTTGGGGTACAACAGTTGCCCCTGTTCAATCTTCTTGAACCTGAAGAGTTAGATTGGCAAGTTTGCCGTTCGCGACTCGAAGGTAAAAGGAGATTGGACACTAGAGTGCCCAAAAATTTGCACTCGTATTTTTTCACAAGGAATCACAGCCTCGGGCTTTTTCCTGACTTTTCAGATTGGCATAAGAATCAGTCAAACAGACTTTTTCTTATCAGTCTATCCAAATTAGGGTTTTCATGGCTCTGGAACAGTTCAAGCAGATTGCTAGGGTTTTTTGGTTGAGTTTGGCTCAGGTTTTGATCAGGCGGACGCTTCTTTGACATTTAACCAAGAACCAGGGTTTTGTGCGCGCATTCTCAGAAAGAATTAATTTTATAGTTCTTTTCAGTTTACTCTGAGATTTGGATTGAAACATTTGAATTGAGAACTTGCAGTTGTTTTGTTCAATCAGTAAAGGCATATGGACGTTTGTTTGATTTGACTGTGCATTGCTGTGGCTATTTGAAACGCCAGGTTTATTATTGATTGATGCTAAGACCACAATGTTTATCAATTGTTTATTTATTCTAAGATTAGAATAATTGGGATTTATTTCCATTTTATTATGATTTAAGAATTATAAACAATTATATAAACATTTGAAGGAGAATTAAAATTAACTGATAAAAAAAGGATGTTTATTCATTTTGAATTGTTTGTTACAGATATTATTTAAATACTGTAAATTTATTTACAGTTGTTTACATTAATATTATTACAAATAATTTAAATTGAAACAAAACTATATCCTAAATTTCCTAAGTCTTCATCTTCTATCCAATGCTCCTTTGCTCAATTATCTTTACCTGCAAAAACAAAGAAAAGAAAAAGTCAAATGCAGATAAAATAATTAAAGAGCAGACAGATAAAATTGGGTTCATCATTAAAAGCAACTAGCCGGAATCAGTTTGCCCTCTCTGCAAATCACGAGATTTCTCCCGGTTCACAAAGAGGGATGAAATGCTTGCAAAAAAAGTATGAAATGCACAAAAGCTACAAATTGCACAAAATTCAAAATGGTCAAACAAACTGCATAGTTCATGATTCAAATTTTCAAAACATACTGCATTGTCAACAAGCTGCATAATCAAAAAGGCAAACTGAACTAGGCCTAACCAAGGTCACAATTTCAAACTAAGGAAAAGTTGTCAAAGCAACTGTCCACAAACTGTCAAAGGTACCAAGCTATCAAAAGGCTATTCAAAGCTGTCAAGAAGTACAAAGAAGCAGAAAATCTGGAAAAAGAGATAAGAGATATGCAGAGTAAACCAACTAGTGCAAGCAACATCAAAATATCATCATTTTCAGGCCAGTTACCTTTTCAGTAAAGTACAAATTTTAAACAATATAAAATTGCTTTAATCTGTCATGAGAGAGAGAGAGAAGAGAAAAAGAAGAAAGGCTTACAGGTCTTAGGCTTAAGATATAAAGAAAGTATACCAGTACAGTATCAAAGGAAGGCAGAAATATCAAAAAGCCAAGAACCCAAACTGTATAAAAAATATACAGAACTGCCTCCAAACCTCAAAAGGCCTTCACCTGCATAACTCACATAACATAAAAACCTTAAAACAGTAACAACCAAAGGCCTGAAGCTTCAAGCCTTTCAAAACTTCCAAGCCTTAAACTGCTCCAAGCAAGCCTAAAAGCAAAAAGGCCAAACCTGTTTCAACTAAACTTCAAACAATCAAAACAAACCACAAGCTGGTAAACACTCAACCTGTGATCCAAAACACAGAGAGCTTCGAAGATCTAAGCCTGTAACCATTCAAAACTGTAACAGAAACACAAGCCTAAGCCACAAACTGAAGCCTAAGCATTCAAACCACCAACCAAACCCTCAGAAAACTTTCATCATAGGGTGCAACAACATCAACATTATCATACTCAGGGCCAACAAAGCAATAAACAATATTCAAATCAATCTCAGCATATCAACATACAAGCAACAGAGGCTAACAAGAGAAGGAGAAAATAAGCATCTCAGGGCACACAGAAGCAACATAGGCTAACAAGAGAAGAAGAAAAGAAGCATCTCAGATAAGCATCATTGAAAGGGTCAAACGAGCAAGCAAGCAATAGGCAGCATACCAAGCATACAGAAGCCAACATAAGAAGAGGAAAAAAGTGATTATACAAGGTTTTCAGAAGTTCATCATGAAACCCTAAAGAAGCAAAACAAAGGTACCAGGTGTTCCAGCAAGAGCAAGTCAGCATCGCGTTCTCCGTCCGACCACCCTAGGCGCCTCCTCCAGCTCTCTCCTCCATTTTCAAAAGACAACAAAGGTATAACTTTTCTACTTTTTTTCCTTCACACCTCACATAACAATGATAATGTTCAGAGATTAGAATTTATCAAGGAGTAAAAAACGTGTACGAACTGGAAACCCTAAAAACATAAGCATTGAGATCATTACCTTGCAAACGTCGCCGCCTGCGTGACCATGGGGAATGGAGAGAGGGAACGGCGCCTGGCAACGAGGATGGAGAGGCGTCAGTAAGCCATGTCCGGCTTGAGAAGATGAAGAGGATAGAAACGAAGTGAACGGCGCCGCTCAAGTGTATTGCTTGACCCTAATCCAGAATAACACAAAGCACACTGAAACCCTAAAACTTTTGTGAAACGAAATGGGCCTTGCCCTTTCCTAATCAGCCTAAGCCCAACATTTTTTGGACTTGACCCCCCTCCTGGCGCCTCACCTCCCTTTTACTTGTTCTATTTGCTTTGCTTGGGCCTTAAACCCCCTTCAAGCCCATTCTTTTTTTTCACATAAAACTAACTCTTTTCTTTTTACTTGTCGTTTTTATTTTCCTTTTTTATACAATTTAAACTTTATTTGTTTATAAATAAAAGGATACATTAAAACTCTTTCTTTTTTTTTGGAAAAAAATGTCTATTAATACTTCTTTTTTATAATCAAGAATATATAAAAATAAGTTTTTTAACTTAAATAATCTACCTTTCTTAGAATTTGTATTTAATAAACATTTGTGCATCAACTAAATTACATAGATAATAATTTTCTTAAACTTAAAACATTTCATTTTCTTTTCTTTTTTTAATTAATTAAACATTTTTGTTTGTACATAATTAACAAAATACAAAACAAGATAAGAATACTTAATAAACACATTTTACACTTGTAAATAAATCACATACACGTACACCTACACAAATACATTAATACATCTACATTGCTTTATTATTATACATTGCTATACACTACATATTACATTTGAGATCACAATTCGATTTGGTTGTAATTATTTGGACACTACTCTCCTATTAAGTCTCATCCCCATTTGTAAATAATTGTACCCCCACTCCCGGATACTTATTTGTAATAGCGTAGACTTTAAATTCCCGCAATTTATCGCTTTCAAATATACCATGGTTAGACCTAGGGTTTGTATGTACATAAAATCAAACGCTAGATAACCTAATACAAGACAAATACATGAAATCAATACACAATCACACTTGCACCCCTAGGGTAATCCCGCTTGTTGCCTTCCAAAATGGGCCATGCTTGCACGTTGAGTATCTTTGGCAAAACAATTCAAATGATCATAAGTCCCTCGATGACGCTTTCGAAAGTTGCCTAAAACGGAATGATCATAGTCCCTTCAAGCAAATTTCCAAAGACACTTGGCACCATTGCATTCATGGTCCATACGATGACCCGCGCCTGTCCCGTTAACACCCTAACGCAAGATTGTCCACCAAATACAATGGTGGAACAAAATTGTTAAAAGGTTTAAAACAAAGAAAAAGCCTTTGAGTAAATATAGGGGTAGACAACTCTTAGTTACTTGATCAACTTGCAAAACACACTTGCCTACTTTTCAAAACCACACTTCACAAACACTTTCAAAACAAACTTTCAAAAAAACATTTGAAACATCTTTTCGAAAAGATACACACCTTTGTAAAACACTCAAACACGAGTCATTACAATGGTTGCCTAGACAAGGCGTCTTCTTCAAAAACATTTTCAAAACACACACACACACACCATTTCAAGCAATTGAAAATCAAAGGCAAGTGATCTAAACAAGTAACTAAGAGCCCATGGATAACCATGGATGAAAAGGGTGCTAATACCTTGCCCTTTTCATAATCTACCCCCCGAACCCACGAAACATCTCAAAAGGTTTTTCCTGTGCTTTTTAACCTTTCCTTTAGGATAAAATAAAAAGTCGGTGGCGACTCTTGCTCAACCGAAACATTTGCGAAAACAAACGCAAAAACTCAAGTCAGTTCTCCCACCGTATCACAGAACTGGCGACTCTGCTGGGGATGACTTAAAAGTGGGGTTACCTTAGGATTTAGATCACATTTGTTTTCAATTGCTTGCTTTGTTTGCTTTTATACTTATGGGCTTTGCATCGGAGTTTCATAGATCCTAACCTGGATCTGGGGAATACCCTTTTAGGTAGCATAAGCTGTGAGGGACCTGTCCGGCGTAGACCGACATGGGTGAAGCAGTGGCTACGTTGGTGTGACGCCTTGATCTATACCGATATCCCTTGTGTTGCAACGAGGAGAATATGGGTCTTCTAAGGAGTCATTAAGCACCAACCGACCTTAGAACCCTAAATTGACCCAACTTGGCCATAGAACAGTAGCAGTATGCTACACTTATTGAGGCTAAACTCTCGCGATGGTTCTGGCCGCAAGAAAAGATTGCGATGCTGGAGTTATGACCGATTGAGGGTAGTCAGTGATATTGAGATCCTCTAGAACCCGGTTACTTTTGATAGGACAGGTCTTAACCAACGAAACTTCAAGAAGGTACTTACCTACAAACCCCATGCAAGCCTAAACCTAAGGACTTGTTTTCTTTGTGTGAATATGATTACCTGTATATACACTCACTTGCTTTTGCATACATGTACATAACATCATAACATCATACCATAGCATTTTCAATAAACCATTTCAAGGATCTCGAGGGTTCTTATGATGCAGGGTTACGTTGAACCAAATGTCTACCAAGGGGCAAGGGGTTTTCTCCTCTAAACAAATGCCATCAAAGATCAAGTGCAACAGCTTGAATCATGGGCTATGACCCACTTGACATGGTGAGCTTGATTCTCGTGGAAAAACATCCACCGATGCAAAGTTCTCCAACCAAAGATCAAGTGCAACAACTTGAATCAGGGGGCTATGACCCACTTGACATGGTGAGCTTGATTCTCGTGGAAAGACATCCATCAGTGCAAAGTTCTCCAATCAGAGATCGAAGTTCAACCTCTAAAATTCTCTTGTGTTTACCCCAAGAGATCCTTGAAGACATGCATCCACATATCATGCATTGCATCATGACAGTTTTTCCTTTTCAGGTTTCCTTACTCTCCTACTGTTTATTTCAGTAAGAGATGGCCCTAGAGAGGACTGTCAAGGATATCCAGGACCAGACTGCTCAACTGCAGGAAATGTTCTTGAACCTGTCCCTGGGACAAGAAGAGGTGAAAGCTCTCCTCACAACGGGCATGGTCCAGGGGAATTCAAACAATGCCAGAAGTGATCAGTTGGAAGCACTGCAGTCTGAGCTGACAACAATGAGGATCCAAATGACGGGGCAACTGGTGGGCCAGATGGCTCTCATCCAGGACTTGGCTCAAAGACAAGAGGAACTCAGAGTTCTCGTCAACCAACTGCTTCGGGAAAACCAAGTGGGGAAAACATCTGAGGTTGAAGAGCAAGTCACCACTCAACCCCCATCCAGACAAGAAGACAAGGGGAAGGCTCCTTTTCTTGATTCAGGGTCACAACCCCATCAACAACCTCGCCAGTGTCAACGGGGTAATCAGCGTAAGCAAAATACGTCGGGAAGACAGTTCACAGAGACTGACATACCGTCATCTCTGATTCTGGAGTGCTTGTTGGAGGTCAATCTGACTACTTTGAGGGATCCTATTCGAAAGCCCAATACCTCCGCTCCTAACTATCATCCTGACGCATTTTGTGTATACCACTCCTACAGCCCGGGACATGACACCGACGACTGTTGGGACTTGAAGAACAAGATTCAAGATCTGATCGACATTGGAGTGCTGAGGTTCACGCCAGACGGCGAGATGAAAATATTCCGTTAAGGGTTTCTCCACCTGAAGTGACAAAGCTCAAACTGAGAGACTTTTGCTTCATTTGAATTTTCAAAGTTGTAATTTCTTTTGTTATTCAAACAATTATCTTTTAATGTCAAACTCTGTTTCGTTAATGCATTGCATATGTTTGTCTTGAATTCATCCATTCGTTTTCACTACTCTTGTGCTTTCTTTATGATATTTTAACTCTTGATAAAAAGCTACAAGCCTTTAGAGGGAGGATGACGAAACAATACCACAATCTCATACAGTATACTTTTGAACAGACCTTGCTGATGATATACAGGCATTTCTTTCAATTCCCAAACACTGGAGTTATAAGGAAGATAATCCCTAGTCAACCCCTTCGAGCCAAAGAAGTAGGAGCTTTCTGTTCTAAACAAATCAAAACCTTTGATATAAACCTGGGGCAGGGTAGTATCTCAGTTAATTCAAAAGAAAATGCGCATTGAAGTCGCAAACTCTCAGTTCGTAACACAACGAACGACGTCAAAAAAAGAGACATTCCTTTGGAATCACTGTCTCTCAAAAAAGAAAAAGCCAACTAAGTCAAAACCTGTAAAGGAGGCTTAAGAAAGCTGGGGCATCCCGCTGACTGTAATCTCGAAAACGGGAACAGTCAGGCAAAAGTTAGGGATAACAAATCAAAATCAAAATAAAGAGGTCATTACAAATCCTCAACAACATGAAAAAAAATGTTTCAAAAGAAAAAGGAGATGATGACTGTCTCCCAAAATTCAACTGGTGAACCATCACCCAAAAGTCGTTCCAAACTCAAACAGAGTGCGACGCACAATTAACTGAGCTTAGGGTTGAAGAACATCACGAAGAGCGGGTGGGTACAAATATACTTTGAGCCTTTATCCTTTGTTTCTTAAACCGTGAACCAATCCATGTTACAACCCTTCAAAAGTCCTAATTGAAGCATGAGTTAGTTCGAAAGCACACTGTTATAAAAGGTATCCTGACTCCTGTAAGGCTTTGCTCTAAAATCTTGTGTTGAACTTGTCTTATGAAAAGTTTTCTACTAAAAAACGCATTTTTCAAAATGTCGAGACAAACATAAACTTTGCATTGCTTGAATATCACTGTTTGCATTTGGCCATTTGTTTGACAGCGAAGAAATTCATACAGCGAATGTTCGGAGGAACGAAAACTCTCTCAGTGAATGAAATCACTTAAAAAAGGATGACACTTCCAACGACAAGTCTCCTATCAACAAGGGGCATGACATGTCACCATCCAATTAACCTGGGGCAGTCCAGTCAAGGTCTCAACAGATCTTTCAAAGTTCAGTTAACCTGGGGAAGTCCAGTCAAGATTTCAAGAAATCTCTCAATTCGCAGAGTAATCTGATTCAAGACTCCTTCATCATCACTTGGGGCATTCGAATGTCAAAAGTGTTCAACAATTCCTTCATCACCTGTTCCAAGATGCAGTTTTACACGGACTCATCATGAAGCAACCCTACACAGGTTCCTTCTCAACCTCAGATGCAGTTTTACACGGACTCATCATGAAGCAACCCTACACAAGTTCCTTCTCAAAACCAGATGCAGTTTTACATGGACTCATCATCAGGAAACCCTACACCGGTTCCTCTTCAAACCAGATGCAGTTTTACACGGACTCATCATCAGGAAACCCTACACCGGTTCCTTCTCAAAACCAGATGCAGTTTTACACGGACTCATCATGAAGCAACCCTACACAGGTTCCTTCTCAAAAACCCAGATGCAGTTTTACACGGACTCATCATCAGGAAACCCTACACCGGTTCCTTCTCAAAACCAGATGCAGTTTTACATGGACTCATCATGAAGCAACCCTACACAGGTTCCTTCTCAAAACCCAGATGCAGTTTTACACGGACGCATCATCAGGAAACCCTACACCGGTTCCTTCTCAAACTCAAAAGATTCTTGTAATCCCCAACCAGAGAGCCTTCCAGAATCTATTTCCCCTCAGAGTCAAGTTTCAAAATCCCCAGTGGAGCCAAAACTGTCAATCCCCAGCAGAGTTCATTAAATTCCCCAACATAACTTATCATTGGAATCCCCAACGGAGTTCTCATCAAAACCTCAACGAAGTATCTCTTCCCACAGAGTAATTCCCCGCAGAGTAATCTCTCCAACAAGTTTATTCCCCAACGGAGTCATCTTCTCCTACCGGTTTATTCTTGCAACCATCATCCCCAGCGGAAACGAAGAACTCTACTTTTCAAAACATCAGCCCAGGATTCCACAAACTCCCGGCAGTCGTCAAGGATTTATTTTCCTAGACAAAAATACATTCATCATATTATCATACACCATGACGCATGCATATACGCATCATATCACACAATCTCATTTATTCTTGAGAACATCATGACATCATGCATTTCATACATCATGACATTGCATAAAACTGATGTCTTGCCTTTTCAGGAAAAAGGACAATCCAAAGATGATTACTATCAACTGTCACAATTCCAGATTCGGTTCCTGTATCTAGCCAGGGCATATATGTGAGTGATTGATTGTAGATTCGATACCTGTATCCAGCCAGGGCATATATGTATGAAGAGTTTAGAGATTCGATACCTGTATCCAGCCAGGGCATATCTGTAGACGACCAATTCCGAATTCGATACCTGTATCTAGCCAGGGCATATCTGTGAGTGACTGATTGTAGATTCGATACCTGTATCCAGCCATGGCATATCTACATGAAGAGTTTAGAGATTCGATTCCTGTATCCAGCCAGGGCATATCTGTAGACGACCAATTCCGGATTCGATACCTGTATCCAGCCAGGGCATATCTGTAGACGACCAATTCCAGATTCGATACCTGTATCTAGCCAGAGCATATCTGTGAGTAACTGATTGTAGATTCGATACCTGTATTCAGCTAGGGCACGTCTGTAAGCAACCTTTTGAAATTCCAGATTCGATTCCTGTATCTAGCCAGGGCATATCTGTGAGCGTTTGATTGTAGATTCGATACCTGTATCTAGCCAGGGCATATCTGTGAGTGTTTGATTGTAGATTCGATACCTGTATCCATCCAGGGCATATCTGCATGAAGAGTTTGAAGATCAACCGGTAGCAAGCCAGGAATTTATCTTTCTTTCTCAAGTACGCAAGTTCTCGCTAAGGAATCTCTTACGCAATCGACACACATTTCCAGATGGAATCTATAAGCCCATCCTCCTACCAGCAGTCACCAAATGGCATCTTTAAGCCCATTTCCAGATGGCATCTATAAGCCCATCCTCCTACCAGCAGTCACCAGATGGCATCTTTAAGCCCATCACCAAATGGCATCTGTAAGCCCATTCCCTCTACCATCACATCACCGAGTGCAAATTTTTGGGCACTCTAGTGTCCAATCTTCTTGAACCTGAAGAGTTAGATTGGCAAGTTTGTCAATCTTCTTGACTCTTCCCCAGCAGAGTCGCCAGTTCTGTGATACGGTGGGAGAACTGACTTGAGTTTTTGCGTTTGTTTTCGCAAATGTTTCGGTTGAGCAAGAGTCACCACCGACTTTTTATTTTATCCTAAAGGAAAGGTTAAAAAGCACAGGAAAAACCTTTTGAGATGTTTCGTGGGTTCGGGGGGTAGATTATGAAAAGGGCAAGGTATTAGCACCCTTTTCATCCATGGTTATTCATGGGCTCTTAGTTACTTGTTTATATCACTTGCCTTTGATTTTCAATTGCTTGAAATGGTGTGTGTGTGTGTGTTTTGAAAATGTTTTTGAAGAAGACGCCTTGTCTAGGCAACCATTGTAATGACTCGTGTTTGAGTGTTTTACAAAGGTGTGTATCTTTTCGAAAAGATGTTTCAAATGTTTTTTTGAAAGTTTGTTTTGAAAGTGTTTGTGAAGTGTGGTTTTGAAAAGTAGGCAAGTGTGTTTTGCAAGTTGATCAAGTAACTAAGAGTTGTCTACCCCTAAATTTACTCAAAGGCTTTTTCTATGTTTTAAATCTTTTAACAATTTTGTTCCACCATTGTATTTGGTGGACAATCTTGCGTTAGGATGTTAACGGGACAGGCGCGGGTCATCGTATGGACCATGAATGCAATGGTGCCAAGTGTCTTTGGCAATTTGCTTGAAGGGACTATGATCATTCCGTTTTAGGCAACTTTCGAAAGCGTCATCGAGGGACTTATGATCATTTGAATTGTTTTGCCAAAGATACTCAACGTGCAAGCATGGCCCTTTTGGAAGGCAACAAGCGGGATTACCCTAGGGGTGCAAGTGTGATTGTGTATTGATTTCATGTATTTGTCTTGTATTAGGTTATCTAGCGTTTGATTTTATGTACATACAAACCCTAGGTCTAACCATGGTATATTTGAAAGTGATAAATTGCGGGAATTTAAAGTCTACGCTATTACAAATAAGTATCCGGGAGTGGGGGTACAATTATTTACAAATGGGGATGAGACTTAATAGGAGAGTAGTGTCCAAATAATTACAACCAAATCGAATTGCGATCTCAAATGTAATATGTAGTGTATAGCAATGTATAAGAATAAAGCAATGTAGATGTATTAATGTATTTGTGTAAGTGTACGTGTATGTGATTTATTTACAAGTGTAAAATGTGTTTATTAAGTATTCTTATCTTGTTTTGTATTTTGTTAATTATGTACAAACAAAAATGTTTAATTAATTAAAAAAAGAAAAGAAAATGAAATGTTTTAAGTTTAAGAAAATTATTATCTATGTAATTTAGTTGATGCACAAATGTTTATTAAATACAAATTCTAAGAAAGGTAGATTATTTAAGTTAAAAAACTTATTTTTATATATTCTTGATTATAAAAAAGAAGTATTAATAGACATTTTTTTCCAAAAAAAAAGAAAGAGTTTTAATGTATCCTTTTATTTATAAACAAATAAAGTTTAAATTGTATAAAAAAGGAAAATAAAAACGACAAGTAAAAAGAAAAGAGTTAGTTTTATGTGAAAAAAAAGAATGGGCTTGAAGGGGGTTTAAGGCCCAAGCAAAGAAAATAGGACAAGTAAAAGTGAGGTGAGGCGCCAGGAGGGGGGTCAAGTCCAAAAAATGTTGGGCTTAGGCTGATTAGGAAAGGGCAAGGACCATTTCGTTTCACAAAAGTTTTAGGGTTTCAGTGTGCTTTGTGTTATTCTGGATTAGGGTCAAGCAATACACTTGAGCGGCGCCGTTCACTTTGTTTCTATCCTCTTCGTCTTCTCAAGCCGGACATGGCTTACTGACGCTCCTCCGTCCTCGTTGCCAGGCGCCGTTCCCTCTCTCCATTCCCCATGGTCACGCAGGCGGCGACGTTTGCAAGGTAATGATCTCAATGCTTATGTTTTTAGGGTTTCCAGTTCGTACACGTTTTTTACTCCTTGATAAATTCTAATCTCTGAACATTATCATTGTTATGTGAGGTGTGAAGGAAAAAAAAGTAGAAAAGTTATACCTTTGTTGTCTTTTGAAAATGGAGGAGAGAGCTGGAGGAGGCGCCTAGGGTGGCCGGACGGAAAACGCGGTGCTGACTTGCTCTTGCTGGAACACCTGGTACCTTTGTTTTTCTTCTTTAGGGTTTCATGATGAACTTCTGAAAACCTTGTATAATCACTTTTTTCCTCTTCTTATGTTGGCTTCTGTATGCTTGGTATGTTGCTTATTGCTTGCTTGCTCGTTTGACCCTTTCAATGATGCTTATCTGAGATGCTTCTTTTCTTCTTCTCTTGTTAGCCTCTGTTGCTTCTGTGTGCCCTGAGATGCTTATTTTCTCCTTCTCTTGTTAGCCTCTGTTGCTTGTATGTTGATATGCTGAGATTGATTTGAATATTTTTATTGCTTTGTTGGCCCTGAGTATGATAGTGTTGATGTTGTTGCACCCTATGATGAAAGTTTTCTGAGGGTTTGGTTGGTGGTTTGAATGCTTAGGCTTCAGTTTGTGGCTTAGGCTTGTGTTTCTGTTACAGTTTTGAATGGTTACAGGCTTAGATCTTCGAAGCTCTCTGTGTTTTGGATCACAAGTTGAGTGTTTACCAGCTTGTGGTTTGTTTTGATTGTTTGAAGTTTAGTTGAAACAGGTTTGGCCTTTTTGCTTTTAGGCTTGCTTGGAGCAGTTTAAGGCTTGGAAGTTTTGAAAGGCTTGAAGCTTCAGGCCTTTGGTTGTTACTGTTTTAAGGTTTTTATGTTATGTGAGTTATGCAGGTGAAGGCCTTTTGAGGTTTGGAGGCAGTTCTGTATATTTTTGATACAGTTTGGGTTCTTGGCTTTTTGATATTTCTGCCTTCCTTTGATACTGTACTGGTATACTTTCTTTATATCTTAAGCCTAAGCCCTGTAAGCCTTTCTTCTTTTTCTCTTCTCTCTCTCTCATGACAGATTAAAGCAATTTTATATTGTTTATAATCTGTACTTCACTGAAAAGGTAACTGGCCTGAAAATGATGATATTTTGATGTTGCTTGCACTAGTTGGTTTACTCTGCATATCTCTTATCTCTTTTTCCAGATTTTCTGCTTCTTTGTACTTCTTGACAGCTTTGAATAGCCTTTTGATAGCTTGGTACCTTTGACAGTTTATAGACAGTTGCTTTGACAACTTTGCCTTAGTTTGAAATTGTGACCTTGGTTAGGCCTAGTTCAGTTTGCCTTTTTGATTATGCAGCTTGTTGACAATGCAGTATGTTTTGAAAATTTGAATCATGAACTATGCAGTTTGTTTGACCATTTGAATTTGTGCAATTTGTAGCTTTTGTGCATTTCATACTTTTTTTGCAAGCATTTCATCCCTCTTTGTGAACCGGGAGAAATCTCGTGATTTGCAGAGAGGGCAAACTGATTCCGGCCAGTTGCTTTTAATGATGAACCCAATTTTATCTGTCTGCTCTTTAATTATTTTATCTGCATTTGACTTTTTCTTTTCTTTGTTTTTGCAGGTAAAGATAATTGAGCAAAGGAGCATTGGATAGAAGATGAAGACTTAGGAAATTTAGGATATAGTTTTGTTTCAATTTAAATTATTTGTAATAATATTAATGTAAACAACTGCAAATAAATTTACAGTATTTAAATAATATCTGTAACAAACAATTCAAAATGAATAAACATCCTTTTTTGATCAGTTAATTTTAATTCTCCTTCAAATGTTTATTTAATTGTTTATAATTCTTAAATCATAATAAAATGGAAATAAATCCCAATTATTCTAATCTTATAATAAATAAACAATTGATAAACACTATGGTCTTAACATCAATCAATAATAAACCTGGCGTTTCAAATAGCCACAGCAATGCACAGTCAAATCAAACAAACGTCCATATGCCTTTACTGATTGAACAAAACAACTGCAAGTTCTCAATTCAAATGTTTCAATCCAAATCTCAGAGTAAACTGAAAAGAACTGTAAAATTAATTCTTTCTGAGAATGCACGCACAAAACCCTGGTTCTTGGTTAAATGTCAAAGAAGCGTCCGCCTGATCAAAACCTGAGCCAAACTCAACCAAAAAACCCTAGCAATCTGCTTGAACTGTTCCAGAGCCATGAAAACCCTAATTTGGATAGACTGATAAGAAAAAGTATGTTTGACTGATTCTTATGCCAATCTGAAAAGTCAGGAAAAAGCCCGAGGCTGTGATTTCTTGTGAAAAAATACGAGGGCAAATTTTGGGGTACAACACCCACTGACGTTCCTCTCTGAGTCATCACACGCCTGGCTTCAGAACTTCTGATCCTTGTTTATTTTTGCTTGCAGTAGCACACTGTTTCTGTCTTTCATTTATTTCCATTTTCATCATTTTTTTTATATTAACATAAAAAACATAAAAATATTTTCATTTTAATTTATTTCCTTAAGACAAAAACATTTTCTAAACAAGTCCATTTTTTTCTTATATTATGCATTTCAATATGGTTGTAATAGATAATTAGGACTTATTTTTATTCGCAACCCCCATTATTAAATATGTACCCCCATCTCCTAAATATTTTAATTGCGTAGGACTTTACGTTTCTGCAATTTATCGCTTTCAAATGTAAATGCTTGTAATTAGGGTGTGTATGGCAAGATCCGAAAATCAACAAATAGATCACCCTAATCAAGACTAAATGCATACAATCAAACACACTTTTCACACACGCACCCTTAGGGTAATCTCACTTGTTTCCTATTGGAAAATAGTCATGTCCCTCGAACATGGGTGTTTTCCCTCTCATTTATCAATAATTTTCTCACAAGATCTCCTTTGGCACAAGACTGCACTAGGGTTGATCAACTCAAGACACCTCCTTAAGCACTAATGACCAAAATTAGGTTTTGATATTGCACAAGAATATTTGAACTTCCAATGCCCCATATGACTTTCATGGATCATTATGGACCCTCAAGATTACTCATGTCAAGTTTCAAGCTTTGAATCACACTTTTGCTCAATCAATTGAGCAGTTAACCTAAAAATCAACTGTATTGGGGAAAAAGTCAACTATGACCAATTTACAGTTAAACTTCATAATTTTTTATCCACATCAAAATTTTAAACTCATATGTATCATTTGATCAAGTTGGGACCACAATTCCTCAAGAAATTTGATCAAATCTTCAAAAGGGCAAAATGGTCAAAATTAGGGCTTTGACTAGGAAAGGGCAATTTTTGATTTTGACATAGCAAATGATCAATTGGTTTAATGCATGATCTCAAGATTACAATTGCATAATTTTTACCTAATTACATGGCTCAAAACATTGCTCAAGTCCAATGGATTGACAGGTGAATTTCCAGTCAACTGATCAAAAGTCAATTGTATACTGAAAAGTCAAACTTTGACTTTTTGGTCAAAATCAAATGCCAAAGATCACAATTAATCAAAGCATGTCAAAGTATAAAACTTATTCATCAAGAAATCAAAAATTCAAGATTTCATTTTGAAAAGTTAAAATTTCTAAACTTAGAAATTTTTCTAAGTGTTGGAAATTTCTTATTTTTTCACAACTTTGAGCCAAATTTTCACCATGATGCAAGCTGATTCAAAAGAAACTTTCAACATGAAAGTTGTAGACCTCCATGAAATATACAACATTGCTTGACACAACTCCTTCCAAAAGTGCTTGATCTCAAGTTATAATTTTAAGAATACATGGTCATAAAACAAAACACTTAGTTAAATTTTGCCCTAATTTGGTCAAGATTTTGACCCAACTTCATGGCACTTTTTCATATAGTTCCAAGGGCAATATTCAATATTGATTCAAATATAGGTTTTACAGCACATTTCAAGATTTACAAAATGTCTAAGAACTCCTTGAGATCATTTTTGAGTAGGGAGAATCGAAGAGATGAAGTTAGGGTTTTATCACTTGAATTACAAGTCATTTTGTGATGAACAAATTCAAAATTCAAACTTATGCTGCATAACCTCTACTTTGAAGGCCTCAAACTTATTAGGCACTCCATAATTAATTGCTTGCACAGCTGTTAGAGGTATCATTTCAAGCATTCAATGCAAGGTCATGCTTTATATCCATTTTGGGAAGAAAATGCACAATGCCATTTTGATAAAGTGACTTTTTGTACAAAACTTGTTCTTGAGCCTTGCACTTGTTCTTTTCTGATCATACATGTCTTATAACACAAGATAAATGGTTTAGACACTTACAATCACCCAGCCCATGCTTGTACCTCCTCTTGAAACTTGTTTTCCCACTTTTCTTCAAAATCAAGTAACATAGCCAATAACTTGTAACTTGTACTTCTGACTTTCCAAAGCACTCAAACCCCTTTGTTTATACATACACAAGCCATTTGCCACAGATCACATGCATTATTGACCCCTAAAAACACCAAGAGCTCATAACTGCATCATATACCTCCATTGTTGCCTAACCTGACCAAGAGTTTGAAACTCACATCTCCCTCGTGTGTTTTCAAGCCTTTTGGTTCCTAAAGTTTCTAAACATCATTTAGAACTCATACCACACCTTGTTACAAGACTGTAACAGCATTAACACCATCCTCCATTTTCAAAGACAGAGCTTTGCACTTAGACTTCTCCAGAACTCCTCAGGCACTTTCAGCTCAAGTTAAGCATCACATTAGCTTCCTGGGAACTTGAGCAAGCTAATCCAATCATTAGAACTCACTGAAAGCTACTCAAACTCCAACTCGATACCCTCTTGCAAGGTAAGTTTTCTGACTTTTGAACTCTTCATACATGCATCATTAATGGTTTATTTATGAATGAAAAATGTAGATATCATTGCCTTAAAGTTAACCATGTCCATAGTTTTCATTAATTTTGCTTGAGCTCAGAGAATTTTAAAATTAAAGTTTCTGAGATTTTTAGGATTCAGATTACGGCCATTAAAATTCATGCTTATATTTGATCTATAATTTTATTGCTTTGCATTTCTGAAATTGTGAGGAAATTTGCTACAAGTTTCCTGTTTATAGTTTTCATTTTTGTTGAGATTTGAACAAGATACAAAGGCTCTGGCTGGGCGTGAGGTTAAAGATGAAGTTCAGGCCATTGACTTGTTTACTATCATATATTTATTGTTTTTATTATATAAACGGATGTATAGCCACCCGAGTGGTAGAACCGCGCGCCTGTGACTAGAGGGACCTAGGTTCGAGCCCCAGTGGCACCCTTTTGGATTTTTTTTCATATTTTTCCTATTCTGACTTTTTTTGGACAAGCGCTGGGCCTCCTCCTTAGGCCTTATTGTTTTTTTTACTTTCTGACCCTCTGTTTCACTTACACACCTTGGCCCATTTATTTTATTTTATTTTTTATTTTTTTATTTATTTTTGTTTTCTAAAATATATTATCTAACACTAAAAAAAATCAGAAAAATATAAAAATATTAGATTTATATTTTGATAAAGTTTATTTATTTATTTTTTACACAAAAAAAATTATTTTATTTAATCATACCTTATTTATTTTATTAATTGTTTTGTAAATTTAATTAAAAAACTAGGGTTTTAGTTATTTTCTTTTACACCATTTAAATATATTGTTCTAAAAATATAAAAAGACCAAAAATGTCTTATAATACTATAATTTATTTTTAAGACAAAAAAATACCAAAAAATGTTCTTCTTACAAATTTGATTCTCTTTTTAATCAATTAATAGATTAGGGTTTTATTTATTTTCTTTTCCTAGTAAATTTAAGTTTTACTTTTAACTAATCATTTTCCCCTTTAGTTAATTAGGTTAAACTCAAAACCCCTTTTCTCTAAAAAATCAAACAAAATATCCACTTTTTTTACATTTACATTCTTGTATATTTATTCCCTTTGTACATTATTTATTCAATTCTTGTCCAAATTCAATATGGTTGTAATAGATAAATTAGGCTTTATTTTCTCACAATCCCCATTCATAATTTGTACACCCCCTCCCATAAGTATTGTAATAGCATAGCAATTTTAAATTCCACAATTTACCGCTTTATATATACAAATGCTAGTAATTAGGGTTTGTATGGAAAGACTAAAACCAATGCTTAGAAAACCCTAATCAAAGACAAAACCAAGCATGAAAAACAATGCACTTGCACACAAGCACCCCAAGGGTAAATCCACTTGTTTGCCTTTACAAAATGGCCATATTACGCATGTGAGATATCTTAGCAAAAACAAGCAAAACAATACAAGATCATAGTCCCTCGATGACGCTATCTATGTTGCCTTTCAAATGATCTTGGTCCCTAAAAAGAGAATGCTAAGATACTTTGCAACATTGCTAATCATGGTTATATGATGACCCACGCCCATCCCGTTTACATCCAAATATAGGGTTACTTACCAAATCAATGGTAAGATAACAATGTCAAGGGAAAATAAAATGAACAAGAAAGACTTTTGAGTAGGTAGAATGCTCCTAATTACTTGCTCCATTTCAAAAACAAAACATCCTTGCTATTTTCAAAACAAACACCTACACTTTCAAAAAACTTCTTACAAACTTGAAAACATTTTCAAAAAGATCAACATCTTTGTATACATTCTTATGAACGAGAATCATTACAAAGATTGCCTAAACAATGTCCTCTTTACAAAATACTATCAAAAACCACACAAAGCATAATTTCAAACAAAAGCAAGTGATCTAGCAAGTAACTAAGAGCCCATGAAAAACCATGGATGAAAAAGGTGCTAACACCTTCCCATTTCATAATCTACCCCCCGAACTCAAGAAATAATCTCAAAGGTCTTTCCTGTGCTTTTTCACCTTTCCTTTTAGATAAAAGAAAAGTCGGTAGCGACTCTTGCTAAACCGCAACATTTTCAATCAAACGCAAAACCTTCAAGTCAGTTCTCCCACCATATCACAAACTGGCGACTCTGCCAGGGAGAATTCTAAAAGTGGGGTTACCTTAGGGTTAGATCACATTTACTTTCTTTCATTGTTTGACTTGTTTGCTTTACATTATGGTTCTTTGTTTGGGTTTGAATCCTCAACCCGGGTTTGGGATACCTTATAGGTAAGTAGCAATATGTTGTGGAAACTGTGCAGGATATACCGACATGGTCTAAGCAATAGCTACATTAGTGCGACATATTTGTGGGTACCGGTAGCCCTTGAGTTAATCAAGAAGAATACGGTGCCGCTGAGTGATGTCATGAAGCACTAATGAACTTTTAGAACCTTTACTTGACCAACTTGGCCATTAGGACGTAGTGAGATGATCGGCTTTGGTTTAGTACGAAGTTGGTAGATACTCAATACTACACTCATTGAGGTTTGGTTCTTTGGGATATTTCAGTCTCCATTAAAGAGGCTTGTGCTGAAATAATGACCAAGGAAACAAACCAGTGAAATTGAGCTCCTTAGAACCAGGTTACTATTACTAGGACATGTTTGAGCCAACTAAACTTCAAGAGGGTACTTACCTATGAGACTCCATGCAAGCCTAAACCTAAGGACTTGTTTTCTTTGTTTGTATATACATTACTTGTACATAACATCATGAAAATCATGACATCATACTCATACTCACTAACCATTTCAAGGATTTCTGGGATTTATCTTTGTTTCTATTTTGTAGGATATGGATTCTATTCACAGGAAAACCATTCAAGTCAATCTTGTAAGTATCCCTCCACAACTTAAAGAGCTAGCTTCAAGGATTCCTGAAAATTCTCCATTTACCGAGAGACATGGTCGCCTACTAAACTTGGTCACCTCTAACACTGATGAGGACATGATGAAGGTGCTCTTTCAGTTCTTTGATCCCTTACACCATTGCTTCACATTTCCCGATTATCAACTTGTGCCAAATTTGGAAGAATTCTCCCAACTCTTGAGGATTCCCATTCTCAATCAACTACCTTTCAATGGTACGGAAAGATACCCAAAGCCAGAAGAGATTGCTCAAGCTCTACACTTGCAATCATCTGATGTCACAACCAATTGGGAAACAAGGAGTGGTGTCAAGGGTTTCCTAGCAAAGTTCCTGTTTGAGAAAACCCAAAGTTGTTGGAACTCTTTGGATCTATAAGCTTTTGAGGAAATTGTGGCTCTCCTCATCTATGGGATGGTTTTGTTTCCAAATCCTGACCAACTCATAGATGTGAACGCCGTCAAAACCTTCATATCCCGCAACCCGGTGCCTACTTTGCTAGGAGACATCCTACATTCTTTTCACACTCGCACTATGAGGAAAAGAGGTATCCTTATGTGTTGTACTCCTCTCTTGGCAAGATGGTTTATCTCGCATCTTCCCCAATCTGTATTGAAGAACAAGCAAGGTTTAAGGTGGTCACAAAGGATGATGACGCTCAAACATTCAGACATCCATTGGTGTTCCCGATCTATAGAGAATGTTACTATTGTCGACCGTTATGGAGAATTACCTAATGTCCCTTTACTTGGAATTAGGGGAGGTATCACCTATAACCCCTGTTTGGCTCTAAGACAGTTTGGTTACACCCGAAGGGATGGCCCACATGAAATGTTGATTCAAGGTTTGGTATTTGACTACGAGAACAACGATCAAGGTCATCGCCTGAGATTTATCCGAGCATGGGGATGTTGAACAGGATTGATAGCAAGACATTGGGGTACATGAATTCCATCCCTCTTGAGCCTTACCTCAAATGGGTACAAACTCGTGCTCAGAGTATTATGATGCCTTATCCCTCCATTCTCCCGGTAATCATTGAGCCAGTTGTGGAAGGAGATGTTCCGTACACTATCCTGCATCCTAACATGCCCACCTCTCTCAAATATTTACAAAGAGATTGGATATAACTCAAGGGGGAGCGAGAAACTTTCGAAGCCCAATTCTATGCTAGCGAGAAGAAGGTTTTGGAACTCACTAAGCAACTTCATGAGGAGCAGAATTTGAATGCCTACATCGCACCAAATAGGATGCATACAACATTTTTATCTTAAGAGCTTTTTGTATTTTTGTTACCCAAAGAGGCATTGATGTACTCAAGCTTTAATTTATTAATATAACGCGTGTTTCCTTTTTGTCTAAAACAAATTTGAATCTTTAAAATCCTTGAAATCATTGCATATGCATCTACAATTCATCATAACATAAATAGGTTTCTTGCAACAAGTCTCCTTATCTTTCAACTGTTTATTTCAGTAAGATGGATCTCGAGCAAACGGTGAAGGACCTCCAAGCACAAAATGCACAGTTTCAATAGATGTTCTTAACTCTAGACAAAGGACAAGAAGAATTGAAGACCTTGCTGGTTGAAGAGAAAAAGAAGAAAACAAAGAAAATAATCGGAGTTCTAAACATGGGAAGAAGGTTCCAAGGTCAAGCAAGAAGGACCCTAGACTTTGCAACGTTATCTGGTGAGAAAGACAATCAAGATGGGAAAGGCAAGGAAGCAGTTGTCCAACCAGATTCAGAAGAGGAAGAGGAAGAAGAAGATTATTCTGAAGAACAATATCCTCCAGCCGATGACAAGTATAAGCACCTGGAAGAACGGTTAAGTGCAATGGAAATCCAAAAAGTGCCGGGACTGGACTTTGAGGAATTGGGTTTAGTGTCTGGGATTGTCATCCCTCCAAAATTCAAAGCACCAATGTTCGCCAAGTACGATGGAGTTTCATGTCCCAAAATGCATCTCCGATCCTATGTGAGGAAAATACAACCTCACACCGCTGGCAAGGATTTATGGGTACACTTCTTTCAAGACAGTCTGTCTGGAACTCAACTTTATTGGTTTTATCAGCTAGAAAGAGCCAATGTTCATAATTGGGAAGATCTGGCCGCCCCCTTTTACAAATAATACCAATACAATGCAGATATTGCTCCAACCCGTACTCAACTCCAGAGTATGGCCATGGTTTCAAGTGAAGGCTTCAAGGACTACGCGTAAAAATGGAGGGACTTAGCAGGAAGAGTCCAGCCTCCCCTATCTGAAATAGAGTTGGTAGACATATTTTTGGGCACCCTGTCTGTTCCTTTCTTCAATCACTTCATTGGGAGTTCCTCGGTGGGTTTTACCAAATTGATATTGACCAGAGAAAGGGTGGAAGCCGGGATAAAGAATGGGAAGATTCAAAAAGATGCATCCTCTGCTGTTGTAAGAAAACCATTTATTGGAAAGAAAGAAGTTGTTGTTGTATATCCTCATAGAAATCAAGATATGACTGAACACCATCCAATGGTGGGGGCTGTCATGATTCCTAAACCTGCACCTGCTCAGCAAAGAAGCAACCAACCAAGAATGGAAACAACAGTCAGATAGTTCACTCGAATTAATATGACATTGTGATACGGTGGGAGAACTGACTTGAGGTTTTGCGTTTGTGTTCGCATTTGTTCGGTTTAGCAAGAGTCGCCACCGACCTTTTATTTTATCCTAAGGAAAGGTCAAAAAGCACAGGAAAGACCTTTGAGATGTTTTCTTAGGTTCGGGGAGTAGATTATAGAAAGGGAAGGTATTAGCACCCTTTCTATCCATGGTTATCCATGGGCTCTTAGTTACTTGTTTAGATCACTTGCTTTGCTTTTCAATTGTTTGAAATGGAGCTTGGTGTGTGCAGTTTTGAAAATGTTTTGAAAAAGAAGCCTTGTCTAGGCAACCTTTGTAATAATTCTTGTTTGAATATATACAAAGGTGTGTGTCTTTTTGAAAAGATATTTCAATGTTTTGAAAGTTTGTTTTGAATTTCTGTTGTGATGTGTGTTTGAAAATAGCAAGGATGTTTTGCAAGCTTTTGATCAAGTAACTAAGAGCTATCTACCCTATTTTACTCAAAGATCTTTCTTATGTTTTTAACCCTTTTAATAGCGTTATTTCACCATTATATTATGTGAACAACCTTATGTTAGGATGTTAAACGGGACAGGCGCGGGTCATCGCATGCAATCATTGAAAGCAACTTGTGAGACGCTCCAACAATTTTGTAAGGGACGAGATCGTTTTATCGAAGGCAACATCGAGGGTCATCGAGGGACTACGATCTTTGTTTATCGAAGGGGCATTTGCTAGAGTGTCTCATATTCGAGGGACATGATTGCATTTTCTGAGGCAACAAGCGAGGTTACCCTAGAGGTGCAAGTGTGAATTGTGTATTGATTTTCATGCATTTATTTTTGTATTAGGTCATCTAGCGATTGATTTTAGATTTTCGCACACAAACCCTAATTATTATACAGTATATTGAAAGCAATAAATTGCGGGAATTTAAAATCTAAGTTATTACAAAAGAGTATCCGGGGATGGGGGTACAATTATTTACAAATGGGGATGAGTCTCATCAGAATAATAATAATGTCCAAATATGTGTTACAACCAAATCGAACTGTCGCAATTCAATGTAAAAATTATAACAAATTATAAAATAAGGAAAATCAAAGAATTATGAGATGCATGTATTTATTTACAAATAAATAAATAAAATTTAACCTAATAAAGATTAAGTATTATTATTATTTTGTTTTATTAATTATGAAAAGAAAAGTTTTAAAGAAAGAAAAATTAATTAAATTAAAGCTTCTATTATTTACATATTATTTTTAATCAATAATTAGGGTTAAAGAAAACCAAAAAAATTATTTAAATTAAACTAAATATTCTTTTTTTTGTATTTTTATTATAAACAAGATTAATAATAACTTTAACCAAAAGAAAGTAAAATAAAATTAATTTAGTATTGTATTAACTAAAAGAAAGAAAGTAAATTAAAAAAGTATTAGTTTTGAAGAGATTAAAAAAAGAGATGGGCTTAGGAGTTTGTGGCCCAAATGAAACAAAAGAAGATGAACAAATTAGAAACAAAAAGGGGGTGTGTGCTTAAGTGAAAACGTTGGGCTTTAGGCAATTTGGGGCGAACAGGCCCAGAGTGAATTTGTACAATGTTTTATTAGGGTTCAACATTGTGTTCTCAAAATTAGGGTTAATGTGCTTTGGCTACAGCGACGCTGTTTCTCTCACTTTCGTTCTTCTTCTTCGTCTCTCTTAGTCACGATGCACACTGATTCTCTTAAGCTTTAAGTCGCCGGAGCGCTGCCCTATCTCACTCCCTTCCTTCTCACAGTGGCCCAGGTTTTTTGTTTGAACGGTACGAATTGTTATCCTTTGGGTTTTACAGTTTCAATGTTTGTTTATTGATTGCTTGCATGTTTTAATCTATGGCTTTTGTGGTGTTTGATATGTAGTAAAAGGAGTTGAGACAAACTTACCTTGAGCGTTTTTTTTTAAAATGGAAGGAGGGAGATGTGAGACCGGCCGATGGCGCTCCTTGGAGGCTAGACGAAGGATGGAGATGATGGTTGCTCTTTGGCTTCTGGTATCCTTTTGCTGTTTGTCCCTTTAAGATTTTGAATGTTTGATGATGATGATTTTCTGAGAACTTGCTTGCTTCTGACTTTTGTTGATGATCAACACGTTTCTGAAACCCTATGTTGTTTTGCTTCTAAAACTCTTCCTCTTTCTTCTTGGCTCTGATTGTTTGATGATGATCTTGATTCTGAAAACTCTATTTGCTTCTCAATCTCTTCCTTTCTCCTTGCTGAATATTGATGATGACTTTCTGAAACTACTGTGTAGTTTTTTGCTAATGATGATAAATGTTTGAAGCTCCTTATTCTTTGTTGATTTTGAATGTGATGTTTAGTGATGAAACTTTTTCTGGAAAAAACTTGTTTTGATTCGCTTCTGAAACTCTTCCCTTTCTCTTCTTGAATGCTGAAGATTAATGATGAGATTATCTCTAAGACTTCCTTTTGTTGGTTTGAACTTGTTTATGATAGTTGATGATGAAGCTTTTTACAAGCTCCTGAAACTCTGTTTGTTGATAGCTTATTTGGTAGCAGGCTTGATGATTTTGATTCTTGGAACTGCTTGTTCTTGGCTTGGAGTTTGTTTGGGTAAACTTGGCTTGTTTGATTCACTTACAGTTTTGCTTGCCTTTGAGTTTGTATTTTGCAGTTTGAGATGCAGGCTTGCAGTTTGTTGTTTGACTTGCAGTTAGAACTGCATGTTGTGCACATTTTTGGTTATTTTGGTTAACTTGCAGTTTGATACAGGTTGTGCATAGTCTTGCAGGTTTGACCTGGTTGTTTGTTACTTTGAAGGGCTTGTTTTGCAGCTTGCTTGAGTTATGCAGGTTTTGAGCTGGCTTGTTTGCAAGTTGTTTAGGCAGGTTTGTTTGTACAGGTTTGGGAAAGCTTAGCTGTTTGTGTTGAGCTTGTGTAACTTGCAATTTTGTTGGTATGAGCAAGCAGGTTTGCAAGCTTGAAATGCAGGCTTATGGTTTTAGTTAACAGGTTTGAGCTTGAAAATTGTTTTGTTGTCTTCTCCGTTTGTGTTTAGGCTTATGCAGGTGTTTAGCAGGTTGGGGAGTTTTTAACTTTGAAGGGCTTTGTGGTTTTCTTTTCACAAAGTATTTTTCTCCTCCTCCTCTATTGTGTTTTCTGCTAGACTGTTATATATCTTTTGTCATCTTTACTGTCTTTTACAGTCTGCCTTAGCCAAACTGCAAACCTCTTCACTAGGTCCTCTCTTTCTCTCTCTCTCATAAGCACTTTTTTCTTATTATATTGTAATTTCTGAAAAGTTTGCCTAGGAAAATGATGATGGCTTTGACAAGTCTCTTTGGCTTGTAATTTGGTTTATCTCTCTGCATTGTGTACTTTTGATTGCATATTTTCTGCATTGTGTACTTTGCCTTGACAGTTTTGAATCTTGGCGCCTTGGTTTGCCTTTACAATGCCTATGTTTGACAGTTTTGCATTACTGTATTTTGGTATTCAGTTTGGAATTTGGCGCCTTGGTTTGCCTTTACAATGCCTTAAGGTTTGGGATTTGAACCAATTTTTTGCATCTAGTTTGACATGCTTGGCCCCTTGTTGCATTTGGTTTGATTACTGCAGTTTGGTTTAGTTTGCAGTACAATTTGCTTTGTAATGCAACCTTGTATAGCATGGCCCATGTTTTTACATTTGAACCAAGTGTATGCTTGCATTTTAATTTTTACTTTTCTCTTTGTGAACCAAGAAGAGAAATCTTCTTGTGATTTGCAAAGAGAGAAAATAAAAACATGATGAATCAAATAGCATTTTGATTCCGGCCGGCGAACTTTAATGATGATTTCTTTCTTTTTCTATTTGAAAATCTTTTCCAATTAACTGTGCTAATTTCTTTTCTTTCTTCTTTTTCAGGTGAATGCATCTTGGGCAATAGATGAAGCAGAGGAAGCAAAAACTCCTTGAGCATGGGAGCATTGGGGCTTAGGAGATTAGGCTTAGATTTATTTTTTCATTTATTGTAAACAAATATTATCTTAAATACCATAAGTTATAAACTTACAATATTCAAAATAAATTTTGTAACAACATTTGAAATGAATAAAAGTCTTTATCCAAAAGAATATTTCTACTGTCAAATATCTTTCAATTCTTCCTTGCATGTTCATTTAATTATTTAAGACTCTCAAATCAAAATAATTGAAACTGTATCCCAATAATTCAAATCCAGATAAAATAAATAATCAACAAACCTTGCAGTCTCGTAACCTTGCATAAATCACAATACGCATGGTATTCCAAATAATATACGCATTGTTCAGTTAAACAAACAAGCATTCCATTAAACGGTAAACCTTTCACTCCACTAACAAGCAGATGTCTTAATGTTCCAAATAAGAGTCTCAGTTCTTATCCCAGATAATCGGGCTTTGAGAAACAACCAGTAAACTTGAACAAGCGTGAAAACAATGTAACAGTTAACTGAATTCCTGAGGATTCAGTTTCTTCTGAGAAATACGAGCGAAAACCCTAATTCCGGATTTATTGCCAAAGAAAGGTCTGCTTGATCAATTCCTGAGCCAATCTAAAAAATCAGAGAAAATCCTGGGGTTGTGATTTTCTTGTGAAAAAGGGAGGGCAAATTTTGGGGTACAACAGTTGCCCCTGTTCAATCTTCTTGAACCTGAAGAGTTAGATTGGCAATTTTGCCGTTCACGACTCAAAGGTAAAAGATGATTGGACACTAGAGTGCCCATAAATTTGCACTCGTCAAAGAATAGTTGAGGGAATTGGCTTAAAGATGCCATTTGGAGATGTGACAGAATCTTGTCGGAGATGGGCTTAAAGATGCCATCCAAGAATGTTTGTTGAACTGTATGTCGTAGGTGAAAGAATGAGTATCAGAAAGGTATCCGTGTTTGGAACATCTCTGAGCTGGGGGTCTGAATAAGCAATAGATTAGCATCCGTGTTGGGAAGAATCCGTAAACTTTTTTCAGAAGTCTGGAGCTGAACAAGCGATAGATTAACATCCATGTTGGGAAGCATCCGTAAACTGTTTTCAGAAATCCTTAAAGTTTGGAACTTGCTAAACTTATCCTGCGACGGGTAAAATATTAGCTGAAACACAAAGTTATGTTGCATGAAATGTATGATGCAATATATATGTTATGTCAATGTTTATGATATTTGAACGCAATGAACGCGTATGTAAGCTGATGAGTCGTCTTGCTGAGGAAAATAAATCCTGGATAGTTGGAGATAATAAAATCTTTTGACCGCTGTCGGGGAAAATAAATCCTTGACTTCTGCTGGGGATTGAAAATCCTTTGATCGTTGAGAATTAGAAGTCTTGGGACCACTGTTGAAGAGTATGTGTGTCTTCAAGCTTTTTGACAACCTTTGCGGGGAGAAGTTATACTGCTGGGGAAAATCAGGAGTTTGGGTTGTATGCCAATCTACTGGGGATTCCTGTTTTGAGGAGAACTTCGCTGGGGAATATTTGAAAACTCTGTGGGGAACTGAGAATGAGAATCTTCATTCTGCTAGGGGAATTTGTACTGAGGAGCCGAGAACGAGAATCTTCGATCTGCAGGGGATTTGAAATTCTGACAAATTCATGCTGAGAGTAAGGAAAACTTTAGAGAATCAAGGATGAGAATCTTGATTTTGTTGGGGAGTAAGAACTCAGTGGGGAGTAGTTGTACTGCTGAAGAGTAGCTATCCTGTTGGAGAGTAAAACTCAAGACTCTGGGAAAAGCTTATTCCTTTTTGGAAGAAGTTCAGAAGTTAAGATCATACGCCACTTTGAGAATGAGAATCTTCATTCTGTCGGGAATATCAGGAACTCAAGTTGTATACCACTTTGAGAATGAGACTCTTCATTCTGTCGGGAATATCGAGAATCTAGGTTATATGCCACTTTGAGAATGAGAATCTTCATTCTGTCGGGAATATCAGAAATTCAGGTGTTATACCACTTTGAGAATGAGAATCTTCATTCTGTCGGGAATATCAGAAATTCAAGTGTTTGGGTCAGAAGGTTGGGAGTATGCCAATCTACTGGGGAAGCAAAAAATGAGAATCTTCATTCAGGCGTTTGGGTCGGAAGGTTAGGTGTATGCCAATCTATTGGGGAAGCAAGAATGAGAATCTTCAATCAGGCGTTTGGGTCAGAAGGTTGGGTGTATGCCAATCTACTAGGGAAGCAAGAATGAGAATCTTCATTCAGGCGTTTAGGTCAGGAGGTTGGGAGTATGCCAATCTACTGGGGAAGCAAGAATGAGAATCTTCATTCAGGCGTTTGGGTCAGGAGGTTGGGAGTATGCCAATCTACTGGGGAAGCAAGAATGAGAATCTTCATTCTGTTAAGGGTATCAGGAGCTTGGGAGTATACCAGTCTTCTGAGGTTTCAAGGATGAGAATCTTCAATCTTGAGAGAAACAGAATTTTAGGAGCTTCATTTGTCCATTATTCTGTTGGTGGGTATCAGGAGCTTGGGAGTATACCAGTCTTCTGAGGTTTCAAGGATGAGAATCTTCATTCTTGAGAGAAACAGAATTTTAGGAGCTTCATTTGTCCATTATTCTGTTGGTGGGTTGTTTCTGTTGAGATTTAGGAACTCGTCCGGAACTCGACTGAAGTAAAGCTTTGTCGAGATTTAGGAACTTGTTTGTAATTCGACTGAAGTAAAGCTTTGTCGCTTGAATTTGATTGTACCTTTCCTGAAAGGTAAAGGTTAGTGGCATATATCAAACAATTATGTTCTCAAAATAAATGAGATTGCGTTGCATGATGTCCTGATGCACAGAGGTGTAATGTTTTTCAAGACGACCTTTCGCTGGGGAAAATAAATCCCGAGCTGGTGAAGGAGAAAAAAGTTGGGTTCTTCATCCATGATAGTGAAGAAAATTAGAATAAATTGCTGAGAGATTTATCTGAAATATCAAAAACCCGGAATATCTTCCACTGGCATAAAAATCAGGGAGATCTTAGTGTCGATCTGATTGAACCAGAGAGGGTCTTGGGTTAACTTTGAATCAACCGGATGATGAAGGAATCTTTGACGTCTGTAACTCCAACAGGTGATGAAGGAATCTTCAACGACCGTAACTTCCAACAGGTGATGAAGGAATCTTTACCGACTGTAACTTCCAACAGGTGATGAAGGAATCCTCGACGACCATAACTTCTAACAGGTGATGAAGGAATCTTCGACGACCGTAACTTCCAACAGGTGATGAAGGAATCTTTACCTGCTGATCAATCTGCATATGTCATGAACATTGTTGAAATGTAATTTTGTTTTGGAGAATAAATCCTTGACAAGTGTTAGGGAAATAAACCCATGACTGCTGGTCTGCTAGAGAGGTGATGAACTTCTCGAGGATGCTTGAATTTCTTTTCAGAAATATTTCGGAGAGATTCGTCACTGCCCCTAGTATCAAATGTTTGTGGCACTGCCAGGAAACTTGGACTGTACGTAACCCTTTGATGAGATTGACGTTTTAATTCCCCAAGTGATGATGAGGGAGACTTGCCCCAGGTTAATCTGCAATTGAGAGATTTCTTGAAATCTTGACTGGACTGCCCTAGGTTCACTGGGCTTTGAAAGATTTGTTGAAATCTTGACTGGACTGCCCCAGGTTTACTGGACAATACCATATCAAGTCCCCTTTTGTTGATGGGAGATTTTTGCAACGGGAGTGTCATCCTACTTGAAGTGATTTTATTCACTGAGAGAGCTTTCGTTCATCCGATCATTCACTGTGTGAATTTCTTCGCTGTCAAACAAATAACCTATGTGCAAACAACGATATTCAAATAATACAAAGTTCATGCTTGTCTTGAAATTTTTAAAAATGAGTTTTTTAGCAGAAAACTTTTTATAAGAGAAATTCAGCTCAAGATTTAGAACAAAGCCTTACAGGAGTCAGGATACCTTTTGGTAACAGTATGCTTTCGAACTAACCCATTCTTCAATTAGGACTTTTGAAGGGTTGTAACGTGGCTTGGTTCATGGTTTAAGAAACAAAGAATAAAGGCTCAAAGTATATTTGTACCCACCCGCTCTTCGTGATGTTCTTCAATCCTAAACTCAGTTAATTGTGCGTCTAACTCTATTCGAGTCTGGAACGACGTTTTGGTGATGATCCACACAAGTTGAATTTTTTGGGAAGGCAATCATTTTTGCAACATTTTTCATGTTGTTGAGGACTTATAATGACCTCTTTCTTTTGATTCATTATCCCTAACTTTTGCCTGACTGTTCCTATTTTCGAGATTACAGTCAGCGGGATGCCCCAACTTTCTTAAGCCTCCTTTGTAGGTTTTGGCTCAGTGGGATTTTCTCTTTTGAGAGATAATGACTGCCTATGAGATAAGGAACCATCACTGTCTTTTGGTTCCAAAGGAATGTTTTTGATGTCATTCGTTGTATTACGAACTGAGAGTTTGCGACTTCAATGCGCATCTTTTGAATTAACTGAGAGACTACCCTGCCCCAAGTTTGATTAAAGGTTTCAATTTGTGTTTAAAACAGAAAACTTCTACTTCTTTGGCTCGAAGGGGTTGACTAGGGATTATCTTCCTTATAACTCCAGTGTTTAGGATTTGAAAGAAACGCCCGTACATCGTCAGCAAGGTCTGTCCAAAAGCATACTGTATGAGATTATGGCATTGTTTCGTCATCCTCCCTCTAAAGGCTTGTAGCTTTTTGCAAGAGTTAAATGTCATAAAGAAAATAGAAAGCATAGTTCAAGAATAGTGAAAACGAATGGATGAATTCAAGACAAACATATGCAATGCATTAATGAAACAGAGTTTGACATCAACATATAATTGTTTGAATAACAAAAGAAATTACAACTTGAAAATTCAAATGAAACAAAAGTCTCTTAGTTCGAACTTTGTCATTTCAGGTGGAGAATCCTCAGCGGAAGATTTTCATCTCGCCATTCGGCATGAATTTCAGCACTCCTCTGTCAATCAAATCTTGGATCTTGTTTTTCAAATCCTGTTGTACCCCAAAATTTGCCCTCCCATATTCTTCAAGATTTGCAAAGAGCATGCTTCAAAATCTCCCCAAAGGTTGCACAGTTCAAGGGCCTCCTAACAGTCAAAAGCTAGGGTTTTAGTTCTAGCAAAGAAGTTGAAGTTTCCAAGGGTCCAAGAAAGTCCCACATGCCTATAAACATGGTCAAGCATCCTCATGGCAAGTTTCAAGACTTACAGCACAAAATTGCACAGTCAAAAACCCTAATTGCTCAGCAGTCAACTGTAGGGGTAAAATGGTCATTTGACAGTCAAAAGTTCAAATTTTTGGTCAACATCTTATTTTGAAGCCACAAACATCATTTGATCAATTCTTGATCATGATTTTCAAGGCATGGCTCAAAAAGTCTCAAGATGCAAAAGTTTCCATATTTGGACAGTTGAAAAAGTCAACTGTAACTTGACCAAAGCATAACTTCCACATGGTTTATCAGAAAAATCCCATCCAAAGCTCATTTTTAAGAGAAAGAAATTTCCTACAACTCCTCTTCACACTTCAAGTCCAATAAATGCTCTCACAAAAAGTTATCAATTTCAACATTATAGGTCATTTTCAAAAGTCAACAAAAAGGCATTTTAAATCAAAGACCATAACTTGAGATTGGTAGATCAAAATGACATGGGACCAAAGGCATTGGTTAGAGGACTTCAAGACCTTTCCAAAATGTCCAAGAACATGATCAAAGCTTAAAAATTGAGCAAGATATGCCTTGTGGAAGTTGGGAAATTTTTGGGAATTTTGAAAAGTCAACTTTACTTCAAATGCCTCAAAATTGCTAATGGGCCACATTTTCTTCCAAGATTCATCATCCAAAGGCTATGCACGACCATTTGGCCCAAGGGGAGTTATTTCATCATTTTTTATTATTTATTTGAATTTTTAATCACCATTAATTCATTTAATTAAATAAAATATGAAAAAATACTCATCCATGCTTTTCAAATCTTTTTGTGCATAGAATACCTTCAAGATTTCGTGCACTAGCCAATATGGAAAGAATCAAGGTGATTTGATCATGATTGGCATCAAAACACATGGAAAAGATTTGAAGAAATATGCCATTAAAATCAAATATTTGATTCATGATTACAAGGGTTTTTGGATTCAAATTTCAACCCTAATCCATTGGCATACATATACTGATCAAAACCTAATGCACAAGAACCTGGAAGTTGCGCCCCATCTCAAAAACCAAGTTTGCATTTTTGTCAAAAAATCTGAAAACTGAAAACACAGTTTCAGTGCAATTCAAAGTGAAATAATCATACCATTAGCTTGCCAAGGCATCAAGGAACCTAATTGAGTCCTTTCCCACGCTTCCAACCTCAGGAATTGGTACATAGAAGTCAAACTGTTTCATATTTTTTGCATAATCGTGTTTCATCATTCATGCCATATTTTTGATTTCTAACGCTTGTTTTGTACTAGTCTTATCATTCTGAAGCTAACCATGCCTTTCAATTGAGTTTTCGTGCATTGTATGGAAATCCACCATTGGAGCCTTCTAGGTTTTCAGAGGTCACAAATTAGGGGTTTCCTCTTCAGGAAAAATTGAGACACAAGACCCACGCCATTAAAATCAGAAGCTTGTGACTAATTGATTCCATACCTCGCGATAAATTTATGATTAATAGAATCCTATTCGCTATTTTTGTGTGCAGCATTTAGTGGGGGTCTAAAACCCCCGCTATCTGATGTTCTTTTTCCAGGTCAAAACGCACAAACGAGGAAGAAGATGAGTTGGAAGGCTGTGGTTGGTTGATTCAAAGTTGGCGCGCGTTTTTATTAATTCAGACCACTAACTTTTGTTTTTCCTTATAATAATTGTATTATGTTAATGTTACAAATAAACGCGCTTGGCTGGTTGGTAAATGAGGTGTCATGGAATCAATGGGACCTGGGTTTGATTCCCAGGTCCCCTCACTTTCTTAATATATTTTGTTCCAACGTGATTCTATGCAGCATGCTTCCCAATGACCATCATGTGTCCCCATCATCTGGCGTGCCACGCGCCCAATAATCCCAATCCAAAGGTCCAGATTTGCAGATCACCATGGGTACTAGTCAGCCATGCCATACACGTGCTAGAAAAAGTCAACAAAGCCAGGAATAAAATGGGCCAGATTGCTGGATAATGCCTCCAAATTGGGGTCAACACCCCCCAAATGTTTGTATTTCTTTTCTTTTTCTATTCTTTTTTATTATTTATTTTAATTTAATTATTTCCTCTTAATTCATAAATTAATATTTTTCTAATATAAAAAATACCCAAAAAATTCAGAACTATAAAAATAAAAATATATTTCCATTTAATGTCATTTTTGTAAATAAATTGTATTAATTAATTAGTTTTTTAACTCTAGATTTAAATCTTAATATTTTTTGTAATAAATTAAAAAATGTAGAATTAGGGTTTTATACTTTTTTTTCCTTTTTCTTTTTCACCCTATTTAATTATTAATTATTATTTTGTAAATAAAATTTGCCATGTAAATAATTGATTAAAATTAGGTCAAACTAAAAATATTCCTTAATAAATAAAAATAGTTAGAACTAGGGTTAATTAACCTTTTAATTTCATTTAATTTTCTTACTAAATCCATAAATACAAAAAACTCAAAAATAATCTCTTTTCTCATTTAACTTAATTAATTTGTTAATTTTAATTCAAGTCCTTTAAAAGGGTCCAACGCCCTCGCATTCGATCAAATTCTATTTCGCGCATTTATTTTATTTCCCTTTTTCATGTAATTCTCCCAAAGCTATGTAATAGATTAATTAGGATATTTATTTCTCGCACTTTATTTTATTTCAAATCGGGTATTGGATTAATTTGGAGATGTAGACCCGCGCCTTTGTAATAGCTTAGGACCTTTTAATTCCGCATCTTTTAAACTGTTAATAATTTGCATGAAAGAATGAATGTCAAAATAAAATCAACGCGTAGAACACCAATGCCTGAACAAGATAAACATAAATGAACATGACACACAAATCACACACCACCCCTAGGGTACGCCTCACTGTTGCCTTGTCCCTCGAAACGTGGTCGTCGACTATAGGACGTCTTAGTGAGTCCTTATGTCCCATTGATCTGGTTGCCTCAAAACAAGTTGCCTCAGAATAGTTGCCTCGGAATAAAAGATCAATGGCATAAGGGTAGCTTCTAAGGTGTCTTACCTTTGCTCGGTGACCACAATGTCCCTAAACCCCGAATTGACCCGAACACCTCCAACGGTGGTGCTACCTACCTCTCAATGGTGGGATGGCACTACTTCAAGGACATTTACACAGACGAATTCCTTAGGGTAGGTAGACGACTCTAGATACTTGCTCTAATTTCAAAACAAATCAAAAAAAATACTTTTCACACCGACACTTTTCAAAAAGCTTTCGAAAGCAACTTTTCAAACACTCTTGAGGACTGATACAAGAGTCGAACTGAAATTTTCAAAGAAACTTTTTTAAACCCACACTTGAAAAGCAAACAAACAATTTTGAAAACACAAATGAGCAAGTATCTAAGAGCCCATGGATAACCATGGATAGAAAGGGTGCTAACACCTTCCCTTTCTATAATCTACCTCCCGAACCGAGAGCAATCTCTATAAGGAATTTTTCTGTGCTTTTGTCCTTTCCATTTGGAGAAAATAAAAGACGGTGGCGACTCTTGCTAACCGCGACATTTCGCGAACCAACATTAAACAGTCAGTTCCAGATCCACCGATCACAGAACTGGCGACTCTGCTGGGGACTCTTTTAAAGTGAGGTGTACCTTAGGACTAAGATCACTGTGTTTTCAATTGCTTTGACTTGTTTGCTTTAAATTGTGGGACTGTCTTGGGAGTTCTATAGATCCTAGTCCGGATCTGGGGATACCTTCTTAGAAAGTAGCAACAAGGCTGTGAGGGAACTGTGTGGGGTATACCGACATGGTTGAAACAGTCTGCTACGTTGATGTGGCACTTTGGTGTGTACCGGTAACCCTTGAGTTCAGTCAAGGAGAGTACGGGGCCTCCATGTAGTGTCGTGAAGCATCAACTGACCTTAGGAACCTTAATTGAACTATCTTGGCCTCTTTAGGGTAGTGAGATAACTGACTTTGGTGCAGTCCGAGGTTGGTTGATACTCGATACTACACTCAATTGAGGGTTGCTTTCCTGGAATATTTCGGTCGCCAGTTCAGTGGCTAAATCGAAACGATGAACAATGAAAGCAATCCCGTGATATTGGGACCCTAAGAACCCAGTTACTTTTGATAGGACAGGTATGAACCAACAAACTGAAAGAGGGTAATACCTAGACCTCATGATGGCCTAAACTCTAAGGGTTTCTCTTGTGTGACTTGTGTGCCTTCGTACTTGACTACTTGCATGCTTGTTATCTGACACATGAACTACTTGCAGGTTTTGTTTATAGTCCTTAATTGGGACTCATAATAGGGTTTACTGAATTTCTTGCGGGTTTTGTTTATAGTCCTTAATTGGGACTCATAACAGGGTTTACTGAGTTTCTTGCAGGTTTTGTTTATGTCCTTAATTCAGACTCATAACAGAGTTTACCTACAATACCCCATGCATAGCATAACATCATACCATTGCATGCATCCTACATAAGGACTAACCCATTTCAAGGATCTCAAGGGTCTGTGATGCAGGTCATGATGAATCAAACTGCCTAGCAAGGGGAAAAGGGGATTTATTTTCCTCTAGCCAAGGTTGTCAGGGGCTATGACCCACTGGATATGGTGAGCCTTTGACCCTTGAAGAAGGACTCTCAATAACATGAAGTTCCTTCAATCAAGTTACTGGATTCAAACTCTAATAATTTTTCTTGTTTACCCCGCGAGGTCCTTGAAAACATTGCATGCAT
This sequence comes from Vicia faba, assembly GCA_948472305.1. Taxonomy (NCBI): domain Eukaryota; kingdom Viridiplantae; phylum Streptophyta; class Magnoliopsida; order Fabales; family Fabaceae; genus Vicia; species Vicia faba. Next base: position 388,508,320 of record OX451740.1, on the reverse strand, counting down.
ACATACACATCATTGCATAACAGGTACTCTTGTACAAGCCACTTACCATCTGTGCTGTTTATTTCAGCAATGGCTTCCCAACAAGATAACCAGGACCTTCTTGCTCAAGAGACTCGGTTCGGGGAAATCCTCCTGAATCTATCCAAGGGGCAGGAGGAGCTAAGGACACTTCTCATGAAGACTTTGGTCAGGAACAGTGCTGAGGATGAACGGCTGAAACACCTGCAAGCTGAGATGGATGCAATGAAAGCCCAGATGCTGGGGCAGGTGACTGCCATTCAAGGTTTAGCTCAAAGACAAGAAGAGCTCGGAGTTCTCATCAAACAACTGCTTCAGGGTAACCAACTGGGGCAAACGTCTAAGGGTAAAGAGCCAGTCATCATTCAACCATCCTTGAGACAAAGAGGTAAGGGGAGAGCTCCTCAAATGGCTCCAGTGTCACAAATTCAGCATCAACCTCGCCAGCTTCAGCCAGACAAGCCTAGGAGGCAATTCACCCAGCTTAACATGTCACTGTTTCAAGCTTTACAACGCCTATTGAGATTGAATCTGATTACATTAAGGGCTCATCCCCGGAACCCCAACACAACATCTCCTACCTGTCATCCTAATAAGAGGTGTGCCTACCACTCTGCCAGTCCGGGACATGATACAAATGAGTATTGGGCTCTGAAGAACAAGATCTAGGACCTGATTGATGAAGGAGCACTGGAGTTCACACAAGATGGTCAGGCTGAGTTTTTCTACCATCCCCCCAAGGCTCACCATTTGAAGTGACAAGCCCTGAGACTAGAAAACTTTTGTTCATTCGAATGTTCAAGTTGTAATTCTCTTTTGATTGTTCAAACATTTGTTCATTGTTAAACGTTGTTATGCATCGCATATGTCTGTTTTGAAGCAATATATTCGTATTCACTATACGCAAATTATTTTCATATTTTTTCTGATGATCAACGCTCGATTAATAATTCTAAGCCTCTTGAGGGAGGATGACGAAAACGATACCACAATCTACAATATGCTTTTGAACAGACCCTGCTGATGAGGTACATGCATTTTTTCAATCCCTAAACACTGGAGTTATAAGGAAGATAATCCCTCGTCAACCCCTTTGAGCCAAAGAAGTAGGAGTTTTTCTTTTCGAAAATTAAAACCCTTAATCATAACCTGGGGCAGGGTAGTTCTCTCAGTTGATCCAAGCGCATAACAAATGGCACCAAAGAGATCCTTACAAAAAAAAGAAGGCAATGATGGTTCCGAATAATCAATAAAGAGAGGTAGTCATTATCTTTCAAAATAAGAACCCAATAAGTCAAAACCTACGAAGGAGACTTACAAAACTGGGGCATCCCGCTGACTGCAATCACAAAAGAAACAGTTCAGGCAAAATTTAGGGACAGTGAAATCAAAAGAAAGAGGTCAAATAAACCCTCAACAAAAACCAAAAAATGATTGTCTATTCAGAATAAATCATCAATATCTAAACCATCATTGGAATAACAGGACAAAGACTCAAACAAGGTCTAACGTATGATCAACTGAGTTTAGGTTTGGAGAACATCACGAAGAACGGGTGGGTACAAATAATTTGAGCCTTTATCCTTTGTTTCTTAAACCGTGAACCAGGCCACGTTATAACCCTTAAAAGTCCTAGCTGAAGCATGGGTTAGTTCGAAAGCATACTGTTACGAAAGGTATCCCGACTCCTTAAGGCCTACGGTAAATACGGAGTTGACATCACGTTTTACAAACATTCACTTGTTTTATGAAAAAGAATGCATTTTCAAAATCTTCAAGACAGACATAAGCTTTGCATTTTTTATATAACATTGTTTGCATATGACTTTTTGTTTGAACAACATAGAAATTCGCACGACGAACGCCTAATGAACAGAAGCACTTCCAATCAAGGGGCATGATATGATCATGGTCTATTATCTAGGGGAGTTCAACCAAGATTCGGAGAATCTCTCAAAGGCCAAATAGCCTGGGGCAAATCTCCGCCTGAGTCACTTGGGGCATTCCAACGACGAATCTTGCCTGACCAAACACCTTCCGGTGGCATGACAAAACACTTCTAACAGGGGTAACTCCCTACATTCCGGAAGCATGGACATAGTCGAAAAAATACTACGCAAAATCAAAGACCCGCTAGGTTGACACACCTAGGCAAAAATAAGGGCTTCCCGGCGAACCAAAATGGTTCGGGCAAAAATAAGGGATGAAATGGAAAAAATCTGTACACCCGGCAAGTCGAAAACCTGAAAAGGCGGCTTGGGCAAAAATGGGTATCCCGGTGGACCGAAAACCCGAAAGGGCGGTCCAGGAAAAAGTTAGGGATCAAAACATACGACTATGTCCTGTCATCTTGTCACCTGCCTACCAGAAGAAGGTTCGTCCATCAGCAACTATCAGCATTTCATAGGTCTTCCTCTCCCACCTCAGAAACAGGGGCAATGATGAGTTGGCCAAGCAATCTAATGGCTCTGTCCACCAAGGTACTAAGATAGGTTCAGCCGAAGAACATAACCAGTATACCTTAACTCCCCGGAGAGTGAGTCAGCGAGTCAATATACTCTCCCCAAGCAAAGCTATTATCAGCCTTAAGGAAGTTGGATACCCCCGCAGATCTCAACATTCCCCAGCATGATATACAGACATTCTTAACAAGCATCCCCGACAGTCTTGGTCTAAGACTGTTCCTCGGCGGTATACCAGACATTCAGCGGAGCCACTCCCCCAATATAGTTCAAAATTTCCCCAGGAGAGTCCAATCCAATTTCCCCAGGAAAGTTGGAATCCAACTCCCCCAAGCAGTAAGCTTATCCCCAGTAGATTCTGGAAGCCTGTCATCCGCATAGTACGAACGCGCCTCCCGGCTTTATTCAAAGGTTATTTCCCTACCAGGATATAACTGGGTTATCCTCAGCCAAAAAACCACGGAAAGATCGTCCCCGATAAAGTCTTCCTATCCCCAGCAAAGTCTATTAACACTTCCAACATAACAATGGTATCCCCAGCGAAGTTACCATCAACATTCCAGCAGAGTACCTCTCTCCCCACAGAGTATTGTTTCCCAGCAAGATCGTTAGAGTACTTTTCTCCCCGCAGAGTAATCCATTCGCCAAGTTTATTCCCCAACGGAGTTATCTTCTCCTACCGGTATTCTTGCAACTATCATCCCAAGCGGAAGCAAAGATCTATTCTTCAACATCAGCCCAGGAGTGACTTCCTGGCACCCGTCAAGGATTTATTTTCCTAAGACAAAAAGATACATTCATAAACATCGCACTTCCATACATTACATCATGCATATACGCATCATATCTTACAAATCTCATTTATATTGAGAACATCATTGCTTGATTCACATCATGCATTGCATATGACTGACCTTTACCTTTCAGGAAAGATCCAGTCAAGTTCTCAGCTATATTCCAAGACCTAGCCTGGTTCAGTTAAATCGACCCTAAGATTTTCCTGATTCTTATCCAGTCAAAGGCCTTCTCTGGTTCAGTCAGATCGACCCTAAGATCTCCCTGTTTCTTATCCAGTTGAAGATTCCAAGACCTAGACCGGTTCAGTTAAATCGACCCTAAGATTTTCTGTTTCTTATCCAGTCAAAGGCCTTCTCTGATTCAGTCAGATCGCCCCTAAGATCTCCCTGTTTCTTATCCAGTTGAATTCACCCAAGATTCTCTCAGCGTTACTGTTGAGGTTGAAGTCGCCCAAGATTCTCTCAGCGTTACTGTTGAGGTTGAAGTCGCCCAAGATTCTCTCAGCGTTACTGTTGAGGTTGAAGTCGCCTATGATTCTCTCAGCGTTACTATTGAGGTTGAAGTCGCCTATGATTCTCTCAGTGTTACTGTTGAGGTTGAAGTCGCCCAAGATTCTCTCAGCGTTACTGTTGAGGTTGAAGTCGCCCAAGATTCTCTCAGCGTTACTGTTGAGGTTGAAGTCGCCTATGATTCTCTCAACGTTACTGTTGAGGTTGAAGTCGCCTATGATTCTCTCAGCGTTACTGTTGAGGTTGAAGTCGCCCAAGATTCTCTCAGCGTTACTGTTGAGGTTGAAGTCGCCCAAGATTCTCTCAGCGTTACTGTTGAGGTTGAAGTCGCCTATGATTCTCTCAGCGTTACTGTTGAGGTTGAATTCTCCCAAGATTCTCTCAGCATTACTGTTGAGGTTGAAGTCGCCCAAGATTCTCTCAGCGTTACTGTTGAGGTTGAAGTCGCCTATGATTCTCTCAGCGTTACTGTTGAGGTTGAAGTCGCCCAAGATTCTCTCAGCGTTACTGTTGAGGTTGAAGTCGCCTATGATTCTCTCATCGTTACTGTTGAGGTTGAAGTCGCCCAAGATTCTCTCAGCGTTCCTGTTGAGGTAGTAATCGTCCAAGGTTCTCTCACCGTCCCGTTGAGGTAGTAACCATCCCTGGTTCATTCATCACCTTTTGAAGCTCCAGATTCAATTCCTGTAACCACTCAGGGCGCATCTACACAAAGAGTTTGAAGACCAGCTCCTGTAACAGGCCAGGTACTCATTTTCTTTTTCAGGTACGCAAGCTCTCGCTAAGGAATCTCTTACGCGATCGACATCCAGATGGCATCTATAAGCCCATCCACCTATCCATCACCTCTCAGCATGGCATCTATAAGCCCATCCACCTATCCATCACCTCTCAGCATGGCATCTATAAGCCCATCATCCTATCCATCAATCTCCAAATGGCATCTATAAGCCCATTCCCACCATCACTACTATGTGAGCACAAATTTCTGGGCACTCTAGTGTTCAATCATCTTCCACCTTCGGATTACGAAAGGCACGTCAGCCAATCTGCATCCTCATGTCTAAGAAGATTGAACAGGGGAAACTGTTGTACCCCAAAATTTGCCCTCCCATATTCTTCAATATTTGCAAAGAGCATGCTTCAAAATCTCCCCAAAGGTTGCACAGTTCAAGGGCCTCCTAACAGTCAAAAACTAGGGTTTTAGTTCTGGCAAAGAAGTTGAAGTTTCCAAGGGTCCAAGCAAGTCCCACATGCCTATAAACATGGTCAAGCATCCTCATGGCAAGTTTCAAGACTTACAGCACAAAATTGCACAGTCAAAAACCCTAATTGCTCAACAGTCAACTGTAGGGGTAAAATGGTCATTTGACAGTCAAAAGTTCAAATTTTTGGTCAATATCTTATTTTGAAGCCACAAACATCATTTGATCAATTCTTGATCATGATTTTCAAGGCATGGCTCAAAAAGTCTCAAGATGCAAAAGTTTCCATATTTGGACAGTTGAAAAAGTCAACTGTAACTTGACCAAAGCATAACTTCCACATGGTTTATCAGAAAAATCCCATCCAAATCTCATTTTGAAGAGAAAGACATTTCCTACAACTCCTCTTCACACTTCAAGTCCAAGAAATGCTCTCACAAAAAGTTATCAATTTCAACATTATAGGTCATTTTCAAAAGTCAACAAAAAGGCATTTTAAGTCAAAGACCATAACTTGATATTGGTAAATCAAAATGACATGGGACCAAAGGCATTGGTTAGAGGACTTCAAGACCTTTCCAAAATGTCACAGAACATGATCAAAGCTTAAAAATTGAGCAAGATATGCCTTGTGGAAGTTGGGAAATATTTGGGAATTTTGAAAAGTCAACTTTACTTCAAATGCCTCAAAATTGCTAATGGGCCACATTTTCTTCCAAGATTCATCATCCAAAGGCTATGCACGACCATTTGGCCCAAGGGGAGTTATTTCATCATTTTTTTATTATTTATTTGAATTTTTAATCACCATTAATTCATTTAATTAAATAAAATATGAAAAAATACTCATCCATGCTTTTCAAATCTTTTTGTGCATAGAATACCTTCAAGATTTCGTGCACTAGCCAATATGGAAAGAATCAAGGTGATTTGGTCATGATTGGTATCAAAACACATGGAAAAGATTTGAAGAAATATGCCATTAAAATCAAATATTTGATTCATGATTACAAGGGTTTTTGGATTCAAATTTCAACCCTAATCCATTGGCATACATATACTGATCAAAACCTAATGCACAAGAACCTGGAAGCTGCGCCCCATCTCAAAAACCAAGTTTGCATTTTTGTCAAAAAATCTGAAAATTGAAAACACAGTTTCAGTGCAATTCAAAGTGAAATAATCATACCATTAGCTTGCCAAGGCATCAAGGAACCTAATTGAGTCCTTTCCCACGCTTCCAACCTCAGGAATTGGTACATAGAAGTCAAATTGTTTCATATTTTTTGCATAATCGTTTTTCATCATTCATGCCATATTTTTGATTTCTAACGCTTGTTTTGTACTAGTCTTATCATTATGAAGCTAACCATGCCTTTCAATTGAGTTTTCGTGCATTGTATGGAAATCCACCATTGGAGCCTTCTAGGTTTTCAGAGGTCACGAATTAGGGGTTTCCTCTTCAGGAAAAATTGAGACACAAGACCCACGCCATTAAAATCAGAAGCTTGTGACTAATTGATTCCATACCTCGCGATAAATTTATGATTAATAGAATCCTATTCGCTATTTTTGTGTGCAGCATTTAGTGGGGGTCTAAAACCCCCGCTATCTGATGTTCTTTTTCCAGGTCAAAACGCACAAACGAGGAAGAAGATGAGTTGGAAGGCTGTGGTTGGTTGATTCAAAGTTGGCGCGCGTTTTTATTAATTCAGACCATTAACTTTTGTTTTTCCTTATAATAATTGTATTCTATTAATGTTACAAATAAACGCGCTTGGCTGGTTGGTAAATGAGGTGTCATGGAATCAATGGGACCTGGGTTCGATTCCCAGGTCCCCTCACTTTCTTAATATATTTTGTTCCAACGTGATTCTATGCAACATGCTTCCCAATGACCATCATGTGTCCCCATCATCTGGCGTGCCACGCGCCCAATAATCCCAATCCAAAGGTCCAGATTTGCAGATCACCATGGGTACTAGTCAGCCATGCCATACACGTGCTGGAAAAAGTCAACAAAGCCAGGAATTAAATGGGCCAGATTGCTGGATAATGCCTCCAAATTGGGGTCAACACCCCCCAAATGTTTGTATTTCTTTTCTTTTTCTATTCTTTTTTATTATTTATTTTAATTTAATTATTTCCTCTTAATTCATAAATTAATATTTTTCTAATATAAAAAATACCCAAAAAATTCAGAACTATAAAAATAAAAATATATTTCCATTTAATGTCATTTTTGTAAATAAATTGTATTAATTAATTAGTTTTTTAACTCTAGGTTTAAATCTTAATATTTTTTGTAATAAATTAAAAAATGTAGAATTAGGGTTTTATACTTTTTTTTCCTTTTTCTTTTTCACCCTATTTAATTATTAATTATTATTTTGTAAATAAATTTTGCCATGTAAATAATTGATTAAAATTAGGTCAAACTAAAAATATTCCTTAATAAATAAAAATAGTTAGAACTAGGGTTAATTAACCTTTTAATTTCATTTAATTTTCTTACTAAATCCATAAATACAAAAAACTCAAAAATAATCTCTTTTCTCATTTAACTTAATTAATTTGTTAATTTTAATTCAAGTCCTTTAAAAGGGTCCAACGCCCTCGCATTCGATCAAATTCTATTTCGTGCGTTTATTTTATTTCCCTTTTTCATGTAATTCTCCCAAAGCTATGTAATAGATTAATTAGGATATTTATTTCTCGCACTTTATTTTATTTCAAATCGGGTCTTGGATTAATTTGGCGATGTAGACCCGCGCCTTTGTAATAGCGTAGGACCTTTTAATTCCGCATCTTTTAAACTGTTAATAATTTGCATGAAAGAATGAATGTCAAAATAAAATCAACGCGTAGAACACCAATGCCTGAACAAGATAAACATAAATGAACATGACACACAAATCACACACCACCCCTAGGGTACGCCTCACTGTTGCCTTGTCCCTCGAAACGTGGTCGTCGACTATAGGACGTCTTAGTGAGTCCTTATGTCCCATTGATCTGGTTGCCTCAAAACAAGTTGCCTCAGAATAGTTGCCTCGGAATAAAAGATCAATGCCATAAGGGTAGCTTCTAAGGCGTCTTACCTTTGCTCGGTGACCACAATGTCCCTAAACCCTGAATTGACCCGAACACCTCCAACGGTGGTGCTACCTACCTCTCAATGGTGGGATGGCACTACTTCAAGGACATTTACACAGACGAATTCCTTAGGGTAGGTAGACGACTCTAGATACTTGCTCTAATTTCAAAACAAATAAAGAAAATACTTTTCACACCGACACTTTTCAAAAAGCTTTCGAAAGCAACTTTTCAAACACTCTTGAGGACTGATACAAGAGTCGAACTGAAATTTTCAAAGAAACTTTTTTAAACCCACACTTGAAAAGCAAACAAACAATTTTGAAAACACAAATGAGCAAGTATCTAAGAGCCCATGGATAACCATGGATAGAAAGGGTGCTAACACCTTCCCTTTCTATAATCTACCTCCCGAACCGAGAGCAATCTCTATAAGGAATTTTTCTGTGCTTTTGTCCTTTCCATTTGGAGAAAATAAAAGACGGTGGCGACTCTTGCTTACCGCGAAATTTCGCGAACCAGCGTTAAACAGTCAGTTCCAGATCCACCGATCACAAATCCCAACAGTCGTCGGTGTCATGTCCAAGACTATAGGAATGGTATACACAAAATGCATCGGGGTGATAGCTAGAAGCAGATGTATTGGGATTCTGAAGAGGATCCTTTAAAGCAGTCAGATTGACCTCCAACAAGTGTTTCAGTATTAGAGATGATGGTATGCCAGTCTTAGGGAAATGTCTTCCAGATGTATTTTGCTTACGTCGATTACCCCGTTGACGCTGGCGAGGTTTTTGCTGGGCTTGTGACCCTGAAGCAAGCTGAGGAGCCTTTCCCTTGTCTTCTTGTCTCAAAGGAAGTTGAATGGTGACTTGATCTTCAACCTCAGCTGTTTGCTCCACTTGGTTATCTTGAAGCAATTTGTTGATGAGGACCCTGAGCTCCTCTTGTCTTTGAGCCAGGTCTTGAATGAGAGCCATCTGGTCCACCAATTGTCCCATCATCTGGATTTTCATTGTTGCCAACTGTAACACCCTCTAAAACCCCGCATATAATTTTCGCAAATATTAAAAATTATAAACTCAGAGTACATGTAATAATCGAGGAATGCTACAATTCTCTTTTAATAAAATAAATCCCTGTCATGCATAATTTTAGTGGTAACTCGTACATGTCTACACAGCGGAATAATTTATTTAATAAAATCAAATGTTATAATAATTTCCAAGTCATCAGGGATTAACACCTGGAAAGTCAACATTATATCATAACAAATAAAAAGGAATAAACGAGTCTGACTAAAGCAGCTCGACAACCAAACGTTCCCGGAGTTACAACTATCAGAGCATGACCCGGACATACTAAAACGAAACTAAACTAGACACGATAAGCCTTCGCCAAGCACCTGAGCGAAGCTCCTCAATCTGAAATATTCAACAGTAAGGGTGAGCTTCTCAAATATACATTTGGTTATGCATTCATAACAATCAATTCACGAAATCATAAGCATCACCCAATAATTAGCATATTTCATAGTTTACAAAACCTTTACAATTCATATATCCATGACATATTGCCTTTCATATTTGCAAATATTCATCAAACATCATCAACCATTTATCAATCATACGTGCATACAACAATCAAATATAGCATTGGAAAAATCATCCATTCATGTTATATTCGAGTAATGCAACACACCCATGCATGTGGTACCACTACTCCGCCCCATTAAATCTCGGGTCACGGATAACTCACCGTTCCATTATATCGCGGACACGGCTACCACCTCAACGTTCCATTAAATCGCGGACACGTATATTGGCCACCATGTTAATTCCACACAATGGGGATTAACAAATGCAACATGATATGTAAGTATGTAACACTCAGCATACTATGAACATCGATCAACATATCATGCACATCAACAATATCAAACATAACATGATATGAAATAGCATGTAACCACTCAGCATACCATTTAAACATAAATCATATCAAGTTACGAATAGCATGTAATCACTCAGCATACTATTCAAACATCAACCAATCACATCAATTATATCATAATTCATGCTCGATACATATCTAAAAGCATGGCAATAAAAATCCGACATTAAAGCACTAAAACCAAAAATTCAGAAAATCATCACAGCAGAGCAACACGGGCACCCGTGTTGTGCAACACGGCCCGTGTTGTACAGCACGTCCAGAAAAATGCACATTTAATTTTATCAGTACAGGGGCTCTGACACGGGTACCCGTGTTGTGCAACACGGACCGTGTCGTGCAACCAGGAGCACACCCCTTCCAACTCAGAGGAGCAACACGGGCACCCGTGTTGTGCAACACGGCCCGTGTTGCTGAGCGCGCACAGGATTTTCCTGAACCTGCGGCAGCTCAGAAAACAGCAGTCCAAACGCGGGAAAACGTCCGCCAAAACGCGCATTTCAGCACCTAACGCATCGAGTTTGTACAATTCACAACAACATCACAATATCCAAGTTACCAACGATTATCATAATAACCTTAATCGGAAACTAACCGTCCTTTTGGGGAATTCTACTGACACTGAGGTTATCCCTACAACTTCCAAGGTAAATTCACGATCATGATATATACTCCCAATTCCTCATTTGGGACCTAAAACTCTTAATCGATTCATAAAAATTGGGAACCTAACCCTTTTCTAACAAGGTTCAGTCCTACAGTTATCGATCCCTAGAAACATCTAACAATTGGGAATTCCTACGATTACCCGAATCAACCGTACATAAACCCATAAACAAATATAAATCGAGTATAAACCCCCCTTACCTTATCAATTAGCAGCTTTGGGTTCTTGGGCGGTGTTCTTCGTTCTCCGTTCTTCAGAGCTCTCTTTTCCCAAATTCTAACTTCTGTTCTTACGTGAAAACCAAAAATGAGAAAATGGCCTAAGTCCCAAACATAACTTTATTTCTCTGCACCTCCACTCTTTACTAACAACATCTAAGCCCAATAACATAAAAATTCTAATATTCCTTATTTCTTTTATTTTCCTCAAATACTCCAAAATAAATAATTCTTTTTATTTTATTAATTCTAATAAAATAAATTCCCAAATTCAAATAAATCAATTAATTGAAAACGGGGTGTTACAACTCTCCCCCACTAAAAGAGTTTTCGTCCTCGAAAACATACCTTAGACGAACAGCTCTGAATAAGCCTCTTTCATCTGGCTCTCCAGCTCCCAAGTGATATTTCCATCTGCTGGACCTCCCCAAGCAACCTTCACCAATGCTATCTCTTTACCTCTTAACTGTTTCACTTCCCGATCTTCTATCCTCATAGGCAATGCTTCTACTGTCAGGTTATCTCTTACCTGTACATCATCTATTTGGATTACATGAGATGGGTCTGGAATGTATCTCCTCAACTGAGAAACATGAAAAACATCGTGCAAATTCGCAAGTCTCGGAGGTAAAGCAATACGATAAGCAACTTCTCCAACTCTTTCCGTAATCTGAAACGGACCAATAAAACGCGGAGTCAACTTCTTAGACTTCAACGCCCGACCAATACCCGTCATCGGAGTAACTCTCATAAACACATGATCTCCAACACTGAATTCTAAATTCTTTCTCCTCTTATCATGATAACTTTTCTGACGACTCTGAGAAGCTCTCATCTTTTCTTGAATCAATTTGATCTTTTCAGTAGTCTGCTGAACAATCTCTGGCCCAACTACCGAACTCTCTCCAGATTCATACCAACACAAAGGTGTTCTACACCGTCTACCATACAATGCCTCAAACGGAGCCATACCAATACTCGAATGGTAACTATTGTTATAAGTAAATTCAATCAATGGCAAATAGCTATCCCAAGCTCCACCCTGCTCTAAAACACAAGCACGCAATAAATCTTCTAATGATTGAATCGTCCTCTCCGTCTGTCCATCAGTCTGAGGATGGTAAGCTGAACTCAATCTCAACTTAGTACCCAAAGCCTTCTGCAATCCTTCCCAAAATTTCGAAGTGAACCTCGGATCTCTATCTGACACAATACTAGAAGGAACCCCATGCAAACTCACTATTTTCTCAATATATAACTGTGCTAATCTCTCCATCAAGTAATCCATTCGCACCGGTATAAAATGAGCAGACTTAGTCAACCTATCCACAACGACCCATATTGCTTCACAATTCATAGGAGTCCTCGGCAACCCAGATACAAAATCCATAGAAATACTATCCCACTTCCATTCTGGAATAAACATTGGTTGCATAAATCCAGACGGCTTCTGATGCTCAATCTTCGATTTCTGACAGATTAAACATGCATACACAAATTCAGCTATTTCCTTCTTCATTCCCGGCCACCAAAACAATTTCTTCAAATCATGATACATTTTCGTGGCACCCGGATGAATACTCATCCCACTGCGATGTCCTTCCTCTAATATACTCTTCTTGATTTCTGCGACATCAGGAACACAAACTCTATCGCCAAATCTCATAACATCATTCTCATCAATTCTAAACTCACCACCTTGACCTTGGTTGATCAATGTCAATTTATCAACCAAATTAACATCAGATTTCTGCCCGATCCTGATCTCTTCTAGAATACCACTAGTAAGTTTCAACATACCCAAACGAACACACTTCGGAGTACTTTCACAAACCAAACTCAAATCTCGGAATTGCTCAATTAAATCCAATTCACGAACCATCATCATAGACATATGCAAGGACTTCCTGCTCAAAGCATCTGCAACCACATTTGCCTTACCAGGATGGTAATTCAAACCAAAATCATAATCTTTGAGAAATTCCAACCACCTCCTTTGCCTCATATTGAGCTCTTTCTGATCGAAAAGATACTTCAAACTCTTATGATCACTATACACTTCAAATCTCGAGCCATACAGATAATGTCTCCACAATTTCAAGACAAACACAACTGCTGCCAACTCTAAGTCATGAGTAGGATAGTTCCTTTCATGAACCTTTAACTGTCTCGAAGCATACGCAACTACCTGTTGATTCTGCATTAAAACACCACCTAAACCCAACAGAGATGCATCACAATAAACCACAAAAGATTCCACCGGATTCGGCAAAATCAGAATAGGAGCACTAGTCAATCTCCGTTTCAATTCTTGGAAACCTTTCTCACAATCAGAATCCCAAATAAACGCTTGTCCTTTACGAGTCAACTTCGTCAACGGCAATGCTAACTTTGAGAATCCTTCGATAAACTTTCTGTAATAACCTGCAAGACCAAGAAAACTTCTAATTTCAGAAACAGTCTTCGGCGCTTCCCACTGAGATACCGCTTCTACTTTTGTAGGATCCACTGCAATACCATCCTTAGAAATCACATGTCCAAGAAAACTAACTTCATTCAGCCAGAACTCACATTTGGACAACTTTGCATACAACTTCCTATCTTTCAACAACTCTAACACAATTCTGAGATGTTCCGCATGTTCTTCGTCATTCTTGGAATAAATCAGAATGTCATCAATAAAAACCACAACAAACTTATCCAGATACGGATGAAAAATCCTGTTCATATATTCCATGAAAACACCAGGTGCATTAGTAACTCCGAACGGCATAACAGAATATTCATAATGCCCATACCTCGTTCGAAAAGCAGTCTTTTGAATATCTTCCGCTTTCACACGAATCTGATGATATCCAGATCTCAAGTCAATCTTACTGAATACACTAGCTCCAATTAGTTGATCCATCAAATCATCAATCCTCGGTAACGGATACCGATTCTTAATGGTTACCTTGTTCAATTGCCTGTAATCAACACACAGTCTCATAGAACCTTCTTTCTTCTTAACCAACAATACCGGAGCACCCCAAGGCGAAACACTTGGACGAATAAACTTCTTCTCCAGTAAATCTTCCAACTGACTCTTCAATTCAGCCAATTCAGACGCAGACATACGATATGGCGCCATCGACACCGGTCTCGTACCAGGAATTAAATCTATAGAGAATTCCACTTCTCTCTCAGGAGGTAGCTCACCAACATCATCCGGAAAGACTTCTGGAAAATCACACACCACTGGCAATTCACCACTCCTGACCTTTCCTGTTGCATCTAACGAAGCAAGTAACATAAACACGTTAGCACCATCTTCCATTGCTTCTTGTACCTGCCTAGCAGTCATAGTCAAATTCTCGACACCAACTGCTTCTGGAAAAATCACCGTCTTAGCAAAACAGTTCAGATGAACCCGGTTGAATTCCAACCAGTTCATCCCAAGGATAATATCAATTTGTTCAAGCGGTAGGCACACTAAATCCATACCGAAACTTCTACCAAAAATCTCAATAGGACAATTCCTACATACAAGTGAAGTTGTCACTGAACCCGATGCAGGAGTATCAACAACCATGCTACCTTGCATACCAGATATGTCCAGTCCCAACCTCTCAGCACAATCCAAAGAAATGAAAGAATGAGTTGCACCAGTATCAATAATTGCAACTAAAGGTGTGCCATGAATAAAACACGTACCTTTAATCAATCGATCCTCTGGAGTAGTCTCAGATCCAGACAAAGCGAACACTCTTCCACTTGACTGATCCTTCCTAGGCTTAGGACACTGCGGACGAATGTGACCTTCCTCGCCACAATTGTAACAAGTGACAGACTTCCCCTTGCAATCACTAGACAAATGACCAGCCTTTCCACATTTATAGCACTTCTTCTCATCACTCTTGCAATCTCGAATGTGATGACCAGACTCACCACACTTGTAGCATCTGATAGGAGCCTTAGAATCTCCCCCACTAGGCCTTTTCCAACCGCCTGATCTCTGGTTATCTCTACCATATGGCTTGCCACGGTCCATATGTTGCTTTCCTCTTTTGTCAACAGCCCCACGAGAGTGAGACGACCGATTCTTGGTAATATCTTCTTCCAAAATTCTGCTACAATCCACCAGATCAGAAAATCTACGAATACGCTGGTACCTGATTCCCTGCTTAATCTCATCTCGGAGACCATTCTCAAATTTGATACACTTAGAGAATTCTCCAGCCTCATCATTGTTGTAGTGTGCATAATACTTTGCCAGCTCAGTGAACTTAGTAGCATACTCACTAACAGTCAGATTGCCCTGCTTAAGCTCCAAAAACTCAATTTCCTTTCTTCCCCGAACATCTTCAGGAAAGTACCTCCTCAGAAAAGCCCTTCTGAAGTTAGCCCAAGTCAGTGCCTCTCCATCCTGAACCATTTCAGTCCTTGTGGCAACCCACCAGTCGTCGACCTCTTCTGCCAACATATGCGTACCATATCTGACTTTCAGATCTTCAGCACAATCAATCACACGGAAAATCCTTTCGATTTCCTTCAGCCACTTCTGAGCACCTTCAGGGTCATGTGTACCTTTGAACAACGGAGGATTGTTCCTTTGGAAATTTCCCAATTGCCTATCAGCACCAATCACGCCTCCAGTTGGGTTTCCAGCAAGTACACCAGCTAACATCCCCAAAGCCTCAGCGAGTGCAGCATCATTTCGTCCGTTACCTCCAGCCATATTCCTGAGAATTAAAACATACTCCACATCAGAATACAGTATCGACAGTGTTACCTTGCACTAGTCGCATACGAAAAGGAATGACTGACTCAAAACTCTGGTCACAACGACCGACTATGCTCTGATACCACTGTTGTAACACCCTCTAAAACCCCGCATATAATTTTCGCAAATATTAAAAATTATAAACTCAGAGTACATGTAATAATCGAGGAATGCTACAATTCTCTTTTAATAAAATAAATCCCTGTCATGCATAATTTTAGTGGTAACTCGTACATGTCTACACAGCGGAATAATTTATTTAATAAAATCAAATGTTATAATAATTTCCAAGTCATCAGGGATTAACACCTGGAAAGTCAACATTATATCATAACAAATAAAAAGGAATAAACGAGTCTGACTAAAGCAGCTCGACAACCAAACGTTCCCGGAGTTACAACTATCAGAGCATGACCCGGACATACTAAAACGAAACTAAACTAGACACGATAAGCCTTCGCCAAGCACCTGAGCGAAGCTCCTCAATCTGAAATATTCAACAGTAAGGGTGAGCTTCTCAAATATACATTTGGTTATGCATTCATAACAATCAATTCACGAAATCATAAGCATCACCCAATAATTAGCATATTTCATAGTTTACAAAACCTTTACAATTCATATATCCATGACATATTGCCTTTCATATTTGCAAATATTCATCAAACATCATCAACCATTTATCAATCATACGTGCATACAACAATCAAATATAGCATTGGAAAAATCATCCATTCATGTTATATTCGAGTAATGCAACACACCCATGCATGTGGTACCACTACTCCGCCCCATTAAATCTCGGGTCACGGATAACTCACCGTTCCATTATATCGCGGACACGGCTACCACCTCAACGTTCCATTAAATCGCGGACACGTATATTGGCCACCATGTTAATTCCACACAATGGGGATTAACAAATGCAACATGATATGTAAGTATGTAACACTCAGCATACTATGAACATCGATCAACATATCATGCACATCAACAATATCAAACATAACATGATATGAAATAGCATGTAACCACTCAGCATACCATTTAAACATAAATCATATCAAGTTACGAATAGCATGTAATCACTCAGCATACTATTCAAACATCAACCAATCACATCAATTATATCATAATTCATGCTCGATACATATCTAAAAGCATGGCAATAAAAATCCGACATCAAAGCACTAAAACCAAAAATTCAGAAAATCATCACAACAGAGCAACACGGGCACCCGTGTTGTGCAACACGGCCCGTGTTGTACAGCACGTCCAGAAAAATGCACATTTAATTTTATCAGTACAGGGGCTCTGACACGGGTACCCGTGTTGTGCAACACGGCCCGTGTCGTGCAACCAGGAGCACACCCCTTCCAACTCAGAGGAGCAACACGGGCACCCGTGTTGTGCAACACGGCCCGTGTTGCTGAGCGCGCACAGGATTTTCCTGAACCTGCGGCAGCTCAGAAAACAGCAGTCCAAACGCGGGAAAACGTCCGCCAAAACGCGCATTTCAGCACCTAACGCATCGAGTTTGTACAATTCACAACAACATCACAATATCCAAGTTACCAACGATTATCATAATAACCTTAATCGGAAACTAACCGTCCTTTTGGGGAATTCTACTGACACTGAGGTTATCCCTACAACTTCCAAGGTAAATTCACGATCATGATATATACTCCCAATTCCTCATTTGGGACCTAAAACTCTTAATCGATTCATAAAAATTGGGAACCTAACCCTTTTCTAACAAGGTTCAGTCCTACAGTTATCGATCCCTAGAAACATCTAACAATTGGGAATTCCTACGATTACCCGAATCAACCGTACATAAACCCATAAACAAATATAAATCGAGTATAAACCCCCCTTACCTTATCAATTAGCAGCTTTGGGTTCTTGGGCGGTGTTCTTCGTTCTCCGTTCTTCAGAGCTCTCTTTTCCCAAATTCTAACTTATGTTCTTACGTGAAAACCAAAAATGAGAAAATGGCCTAAGTCCCAAACATAACTTTATTTCTCTGCACCCCCACTCTTTACTAACAACATCTAAGCCCAATAACATAAAAATTCTAATATTCCTTATTTCTTTTATTTTCCTCAAATACTCCAAAATAAATAATTCTTTTTATTTTATTAATTCTAATAAAATAAATTCCCAAATTCAAATAAATCAATTAATTGAAAACGGGGTGTTACACCAACTCAATCTGTAGCCCTTCCAACTGATCATTCCTGATGCCGCCTGGATTCCCTAGGACCATGCCCCTTGTGAGGAGAGATTTCACTTCTTCTTGCCCCTGGGACAGGTTCAAGAACATTTCTTGAAGTTGAGCATTTTGAGCCTGGATATCTTCGACAGTCCTCTCTAGAGCCATCTCTACTGAAATAAACAGTAGGAGAATAAGGAAACTTGAAAGGGAAAACCTGTCATGATACATGTTTTCAAGGATCTCGCGGGGTAAACACAAGAAAATGTTAGAGGTTGAACTTCGATCAACATTTTTGATTGGAGAACTTTGTATCGGTGGATGTCTTTTCCACGAGAATCAATCTCACCATGTCAAGTGGGTCATAGCCCTTGATTCAAGTTGTTACACTTGATCTTTGACGGTGTTTGTTTAGAGGAAAATGAAACCTCTTGCCCTTTGGTAGACGTCTGGTTCAACATGACCCTGCATCAAAGACCCTCGAGATCCTTGAAATGGTTATTGAAAATGCTATGGTATGATGTTATGATGTTATGTACAGGTATGCAAAAGTAAGCAAGTGTATATACATGTAATCATATTCACTCAAAGCAGACAAGTCCTTAGGTTTAGGCTTGCATGGGGTTTATAGGTAAGTACCCTCTTGAAGTTAGTTGGCTCAACCTGTGCTAGAAATAGTAATCGGGTTCTAAGGAGCTCAATATCACTGGATTATTTTCTGTGTTCATTGTTTTGGTTTAGCCACTTAACTGGCGACCAAAATATTCCAAGAAAATAATCCTCAATGAGTGTAGTATCAAGTATCTACCAACTTCGGACTGCACCAAAGCCGATCATCTCACTACCCCTAATAAGGCCAAGATGGTCAAGTAAGGTTCTAAGAGTTCGTTAGTGCTTCATGACATCACTCAGCGGCCCCATATTCTCTTTGATTGACTCAAAGGCTACCGGTACCCACAAATATGTCACACTAACGTAGCCACTGCTTCAACCATGTCGGTATACCCCGCACAGTTCCCTTACAGTTTAATGCTACTTACCTAAAGGGTGCCACCAAATCCGGGTGTAGGATTTAAAACAAACCCAAACAAGGAACCCAAAAAGTAAAGCAATCAAAGCAATCAAGGTAAGCATGTAAAGGTGATCTAAAACCCTAAGGTAACTCCGCTTTTAGAAATTTTCCCCAGCAGAGTCGCCAGTTCTGTGATACGGTGGGAGAACTGACTTAAGGTTTTGCGTTTGTGTTCGCATTTGTTCAGTTTAGCAAGAGTCGCCATCGACCTTTTATTTTATCTTAAGGAAAGGTCAAAAAGCACAGGAAAGACCTTTGACATGTTTTCTTGGGTTCAGGGAGTAGATTATAGAAAGGGAAGGTATTAGCACCCTTTCTATCCATGGTTATCCATGGGCTCTTAGTTACTTGTTTAGATCACTTGCTTTGCTTTTCAATTGTTTGAAATAGTGCTTGGTGTGTGCGGTTTTGAAAATGTTTTGAAAAAGAAGCCTTGTCTAGGCAACCTTTGTAATAATTCTTGTTTGAATATATACAAAGGTATGTGTCTTTTTGAAAAGATATTTCAATGTTTTGAAAGTTTGTTTTGAATTTGTGTTGTGATGTGTGTTTGAAAATAGCAAGGATGTTTTGCAAGCTTTTGATCAAGTAACTAAGAGCTATCTACCCTATTTTACTCAAAGATCTTTCTTATGTTTTTAACCCTTTTAACAGTGTTATTTCACCATTGTATTTGGTGAACAACCTTGTGTTAGGATGTTAAACGGGACAGGTGCGGGTCATCGCATACAATCATTGAAAGCAACTTGTGAGACGCTCTAGCAATTTTGTAAGGGACGAGATCGTTTTATCGAAGGCAACATCGAGGGTCATCGAGGGACTACGATCTTTGTTTATTGAAGGGGCATTTGCTAGAGTGTCTCATATTCGAGGGACATGATTGCATTTTCCGAGGCAACAAACGAGGTTACCCTAGAGGTGAAAGTGTGAATTGTGTATTGATTTTCATGCATTTATTTTTGTATTAGGTCATCTAGCGATTGATTTTAGATTTTCGCACACAAACCCTAATTACTATACAGTATATTGAAAGCAATAAATTGCGGGAATTTAAAGTCTAAGTTATTACAAAAGAGTATCCGGGGATGGGGGTACAATTATTTACAAATGGGGATGAGTCTCATCAGAATAATAATGTCCAAATATGTGTTACAACCAAATCGAACTGTCACAATTCAATGTAAAAATTATAACAAATTATAAAATAAGGAAAATCAAAGAATTATGAGATGCATGTATTTATTTACAAATAAACAAATAAAATTTGACCTAATAAAGATTAAATATTATTATTATTTTGTTTTATTAATTAGGAAAAGAAAAGTTTTAAAGAAAGAAAAATTAATTAAATTAAAGCTTCTATTAATTACATATTTTTGTTAATCAATAATTAGGGTTAAAGAAAACAAAAAAAATTATTTAAACTAAACTAAATATTCTTTTTTTTTGTATTTTTATTATAAAAAAGATTAATAGTAACTTTAACCAAAAGAAAGTAAAACAAAATTAATTTAGTATTTGTATTAACTAAAAGAAAGAAAGTAAATTAAAAAAGTATTAGTTTTGAAGAGATAAAAAAAAGAGATGGGCTTAGGAGTTTGTGGCCCAAATGAAACAAAAGAAGAAGAACAAATTAGAAAGAAAAAGGGGGTGCGTGCTTAAGTGAAAACATTGGGCTTTAGGCAATTTGGGGCAAACAGGCCCAGAGTGAATTTGTACAATGTTTTGTTAGGGTTCAACATTGTGTTCTCAGAATTAGGGTTAATGTGCTTTGGCTACATCGGTGCTGTTTCTCTCACTTTCGTTCTTCTTCTTCGTCTCTCTTAGTCACGATGCACACTGATTCTCTTAAGCTTTAAGTCGCCGGAGCGCCGCCCTATCTCACTCCCTTCCTTCTCACAATGGCCCATGTTTTTTGTTTGAACGATACGAATTATTATCCTTTGGGTTTTACAGTTTCAATGTTTGTTTATTGATTGCTTGCATGTTTTAATCTATGGCTTTTGTGGTGTTTGATATGCAGTAAAAGGAGTTGAGAAAAACTTACCTTGAGCGTTTTTTTTTAAAATGGAAGGAGGGAGATGTGAGACCGGCCGGTGGCGCTCCTTGGAGGCTAGACGAAGGATGGAGATGATGGTTGCACTTTGGCTTCTGGTATCCTTTTGTTGTTTGTCCCTTTAAGATTTTGAATGTTTGATGATGATGATTTTCTGAGAACTTGCTTGCTTCTGACTTTTGTTGATGATGAACACGTTTCTTAAACCCTATGTTGTTTTGCTTCTAAAACTCTTCCTCTTTCTTCTTGGCTCTGATTGTTTGATGATGATCTTGATTCTGAAAACTCTATTTGCTTCTCAATCTCTTCCTTTCTCCTTGCTGAATATTGATGATGACTTTCTGAAACTACTGTGTAGTTTTTTTGCTAATGATGACAAATGTTTGAAGCTCCTTATTCTTTGTTGATTTTGAATGTGATGTTTAGTGATGAAACTTTTTCTGAAAAAAAACTTGTTTTGATTCGCTTCTGAAACTCTTCCCTTTCTCTTCTTGAATGCTGAAGATTAATGATGAGAGTATCTCCGAGACTTCCTTTTGTTGGCTTGAACTTGTTTATGATATTTGATGATGAAGCTTTTTACAAGCTCCTAAAACTCTGTTTGTTGATAGCTTATTTGGTAGCAGGCTTGATGATTTTGATTCTTGGAACTGCTTGTTCTTGGCTTGGAGTTTGTTTGGGTAAACTTGGCTTGTTTTGATTCACTTACAGTTCTGCTTGCCTTTGAGTTTGTATTTTGCAGTTTGAGATGCAGGCTTGCAGTTTGAAATGCAGGCTTGCAGTTTGTTGTTTGACTTGCAGTTGGAACTGCAGGTTGTGCACAGTTTTGGTTATTTTGGTTAACTTGCAGTTTGATATAGGCTGTGCATAGTCTTGCAGGTTTGGCCTGGTTGTTTGTTACTTAGAAGATCTTGTTTTGCAGCTTGCTTGAGTTATGCAGGTTTTGAGCTGGCTTGTTTGTAAGTTGTTTAGGCAGGTTTGTTTGTACAGGTTTGGGCAAGCTTAGCTGTTTGTGTTGAGCTTGTGTAACTTGCAATTTTGTTGGTATGAGCAAGCAGATTTGCAAGCTTGAAATGCAGGCTTATGGTTTTAGTTAACAGGTTTGAGCTTGAAAACTTTTTTGTTGTCTTCTCCGTTTGTGTTTAGGCTTATGCAGGTGTTTAGCAGGTTGGGGAGTTTTTAACTTTGAAGGGCTTTGTGGTTTTCTTTTCACAAAGTATTTTTCTCCTCCTCCTCTATTGTGTTTTCTGCTAGACTGTTATATATCTTTTGTTATCTTTACTGTCTTTTACAGCCTGCCTTAGCCAAACTGCAAACCTCTTCACTAGGTCCTCTCTTTCTCTCTCTCTCTCTCTCTCTCATAAGCATTTTTGCTTATTATATTATAATTTCTGAAAAGTTTGCCTAGGAAAATGATGATGGCTTTGACAAGTCTCTTTGGCTTGTAATTTTGTTTATCTCTCTGCATTGTGTACTTTTGATTGCATATTTTCTGCATTGTGTACTTTGCCTTGACAGGTTTGAATCTTGGCGCCTTGGTTTGCCTTTACAATGCCTATGTTTGACAGTTTTGCATTACTGTATTTTGGTATTCAGTTTGGAATTTGGCGCCTTGGTTTGCCTTTACAATGCCTTATGTTTTGGCATTTGAACCAAGTTTTTGCATCTAGTTTGACATGCTTGGCCCCTTGTTGCATTTGGTTTGATTACTGCAGTTTGGTTTAGTTTGCAGTACAGTTTGCTTTGTAATGCAACCTTGTATAGCATGGCCCATGTTTTTGCATTTGAACCAAGTGTATGCTTGCATTTTAATTTTTACTTTTCTCTTTGTGAACCAAGAAGAGCAATCTTCTTGTGATTTGCAAAGAGAGAAAATAAAAACATGATGAATCAAATAGCATTTTGATTCCGGCCGGCGAACTTTAATGATGATTTATTTCTTTTTCTATTTGAAAATCTTTTCCAATTAACTGTGCTAATTTCTTTTCTTTCTTCTTTTTCAGGTTAATGCATCTTGGGCAATAGAGGAAGCAGAGGAAGCAAAAACTCCTTGAGCATGGGAGCATTGGGGCTTAGGAGATTAGGCTTAGATTTATTTTTTCATTTATTGTAAACAAATATTATCTTAAATACCATAAGTTATAAACTTACAATATTCAAAATAAATTTTGTAACAACATTTGAAATGAATAAAAGTCTTTATCCAAAAGAATATTTCTACTGTCAAATATCTTTCAATTCTTCCTTGCATGTTCATTTAATTATTTAAGACTCTCAAATCAAAATAATTAAAATTGTATCCCAATAATTCTAATCCAGATAAAATAAATAATCAACAAACCTTGCAGTCTCGTAACCTTGCATCAATCACAATACGCATGGTATTCCAAATAATATACGCATTGTTCAGTTAAACAAACAAGCATTCCATTAAACGGTAAACCTTTCACTCCACTAACAAGCAGATGTCTTAATGTTCCAAATAAGAGTCTCAGTTCTTATCCCAGATAATCGGGCTTTGAGAAACAACCAGTAAACTTGAACAAGCGTGAAAACAATGTAACTGTTAACTGAATTCCTGAGGATTCAGTTTCTTCTGAGAAATACGAGCGAAAACCCTAATTCCGGATTTATTGCCAAAGAAAGGTCTGCTTGATCAATTCCTGAGCCAATCTCAAAAATCAGAGAAAACCATGGGGTTGTGATTTTCTTGTGAAAAAGGGAGGGCAAATTTTGGGGTACAACAGTTGCCCCTGTTCAATCTTCTTGAACCTGAAGAGTTAGATTGGTAATTTTGTCGTTCGCGACTCAAAGGTAAAAGATGATTGGACACTAGAGTGCCCATAAATTTGCACTCGTCAAAGCATAGTTGAGGGAATGGGCTTAAAGATGCCATTTGGAGATGTGACAAAATCTTGTCGGAGATGGGCTTAAAGATGCCATCCAAGAATGTTTGTTGAACTGTATGTCGTAGGTGAAAGAATGAGTATCAGAAAGGTATCAGTGTTTGGAACATCTCTGAGCTGGGGGTCTGAATAAGCAATAGATTAGCATCCGTGTTGGGAAGCATCCGTAAACTATTTTCAGAAGTCTGGAGCTGAACAAGCGATAGATTAACATCCATGTTGGGAAGCATCCGTAAACTGTTTTCAGAAATCCTTAAAGTTTGGAACTTGCTAAACTTATCCTGCGACGGGTAAAATATTAGCTGAAACACAAAGTTATGTTGCATGAAATGTATGATGCAATATATGTGTTATGTCAATGTTTATGATATTTGAACGCAATGAACGCGTATGTAAGCTGATGAGCCGTCTTGCTGAGGAAAATAAATCCTGGATAGTTGGAGATAATAAAATCTTTTGACCGCTTTCGGGGAAAATAAATCCTTGACTGCTGCTGGGGATTGAAAATCCTTTGATCGTTGAGAAAGAGAAGTCTTGGGACCACTATTGAAGAGTATGTGTGTCTTCAAGCTTTTTGACAACCTTTGCGGGGAGAAGTTATATTGCTGGGGAAAATCAGGAGTTTGGGTTGTATGCCAATCTACTGGGGATTCCTGTTTTGAGGAGAACTTCGCTGGGGAATATTTGAAAACTCTGTGGGGAACTGAGAATGAGAATCTTCATTCTGCTAGGGGAATTTGTACTGAGGAGCCGAGAACGAGAATCTTCGATCTGCAGGGGATTTGAAATTCTGACAAATTCATGCTGAGAGTAAGGAAAGCTTTAGAGAATCAAGGATGAGAATCTTGATTTTGTTGGGGAGTAAGAACTCTGTGGGGAGTAGTTGTACTGCTGAAGAGTAGCTATCCTGTTGGAGAGTAAAACTCAGGACTCTGGGAAAAGGTTATTCCTTTTTGGAAGAAGTTCAGAAGTTAAGATCATACGCCACTTTGAGAATGCGAATCTTCATTCTGTCGGGAATATCAGGAACTCAAGTTGTATACCACTTTGAGAATGAGAATCTTCATTCTGTCGGGAATATCAGGAATCTAGGTTATATGCCACTTTGAGAATGAGAATCTTCATTCTGTCGGGAATATCAGAAATTCAGGTGTTATACCACTTTGAGAATGAGAATCTTCATTCTGTCGGGAATATCAGAAATTCAAGTGTTTGGGTCAGAAGGTTGGGAGTATGCCAATCTATTGGGGAAGCAAAAAATGAGAATCTTCATTCAGGCGTTTGGGTCGGAAGGTTAGGTGTATGCCAATCTATTGGGGAAGCAAGAATGAGAATCTTCAATCATGCGTTTGGGTCAGAAGGTTTGGTGTATGCCAATCTACTAGGGAAGCAAGAATGAGAATCTTCATTCAGGCGTTTAGGTCAGGAGGTTGGGAGTATGCCAATCTACTGGGGAAGCAAGAATGAGAATCTTCATTCAGGCGTTTGGGTCAGGAGGTTGGGAGTATGCCAATCTACTGGGGAAGCAAGAATGAGAATCTTCATTCTGTTAAGGGTATCAGGAGCTTGGGAGTATACCAGTCTTCTGAGGTTTCAAGGATGAGAATCTTCAATCTTGAGAGAAACAGAATTTTAGGAGCTTCATTTGTCCATTATTCTGTTGGTGGGTATGAGGAGCTTGGGAGTATACCATTCTGATGCCCGCTGCACATACCATTCTGAGAGTCCCGGCCATGACACTAACAACTCTTGGGCTCTGAAAAACAAGGTACACGACCTTCTTGAAGCCAAAGAGATTGAATTTGATGCGCCAGAAATTCCCAATGTCATCACTGCCCCTATGCCCAAGCACGGCCGTGATGTCAATTCCGTTGAGGAAGATATGTTTGTTACTTTGGTTGATGAACTTGTGACCCCACTCCTGATTATAAAAAAAAACTTGTTAAATGTCGGTGTATTCCCAGGCTGTGATGAAGGTTGTCATTTCTATTTATCCTCATCAACCAGCTGTCATTTGTTAAAAGCAGGCGTTCAGTGCCAAATAGATGACAAGGAAATTTTTTTCGAGAAGACTTCTATTCCAACTATTTCTTATAATGATGTTTCCATCGTGACCATTTCTGCCAATTCTTCCAGGGTCTCCACCAAAAGACCCGTTAGAATTACATCAGTTCCTAAAGTACCTTCGTTGATGATTACAATGCCTGGACCAATCCCATATTCGTCAGACAAAACCGTCCTGTGGAATTATGGAGGTGATGTTTACTACCACGGTATCAAGCAAGATTGGCCAGCTGCTGAAGATTCAAGTTCTGAGAAAGTTGACTCCGATATCAGTAATATCGCAGGGACTAGTAAGATAACCCGAAGTGGAAGGGTTTTCTCTCCATAAATTGCTCCTCCAAAAGCTATTTATGGACCCGTAATCATTCATGTTGTTGTTGTTCCTCTAAAGGCTATTCCCAGTCCTGTAATCATCTCTGCAAAAACTCCTGTTGACAAAACTGTTACAATCCCTGTTATCACCCCTACTGACATTCCTACTACCGAGTCAATCGAGACTCGAGAAAAAGGTATTTTGCTTGAGCCTGTCCGGATGAAGGCACAGTCAGTAGCTATCCCTGAGACCTCCCGAAAAGAGATGGAGGAAATTCTAAAGATCTTAAAAAGAAGCGACTACAACGTAGTCGAGCAACTGGGGCAAACTCCATCCAAAATTTCCATGCTGGCTTTATTGTTATCTTCCGAGGCTCATGCAAAGGCCTTGGTAAAATTCCTTAAGACTGCCCATGTACCCCAAGAAACATCTGCCGATCAGTTCCAAGACTGCGTAGCCAGCTTGACCGCAGATAATGGTTTAGGTTTTTCGGATGCTGATTTAACGCCAAGAGGGAGGAAGCATAACGAGGCATTGCATGTCTCAGTCGAATGCAGGGGCACGACCTTGGCTCATGTCCTGGTTGATATCATTTCGTCTCTGAATGTGTTTCCTAAAAAGACTCTTGATAAGCTTGATTGTGAATGATTGGCATTGAAACTGAGCAACATAATAGTGAGGGCCTTCGACAACTCAAAAAGGATGGTGCATAGGGAAGTGGACATCCCCATAAAAGTTGGAACCCAAACATTTGATTCAACTTTTTATGTAATGGATATTCTCCCTTCATATTCCTACTTATTAGGCCGACCGTGGATTCACAATGCTGGTGCCGTTACTTCTACGTTGCATCAAATGCTGAAATATCCAATTCAGGGGAAAATCATCATCGTTCATGGAGAAGAGGAGTATATGGTCAGCCATCTAAATTCCTTCAGATATGTAGAATTAGATGGTGAATTTTATTGAAACTCCATTCCAGCACTTTGAAGAAGTCCCACAAACTGTAGGAGTAACCAAGGTTGTGTCTCAAGTCCCCAAGATTACAAGGCCTCCGCTCAAGATGTCATCTTTGAAAGATGCCAAGGCAGTGATAGAAGAAGGTGGGTGAACTATTTAGGGCCAACTCACAGATATCCCATACAAATATGACAAATTTGGTTTGGGTTTCACTTCAGGAGCCCAGAAAGCAGTACTTCATGCTCATGCCAGAGGACCACCCTTGAAGATCAGCAACCGCGAAGTCAACGCCGTGGAGGATGATGAAGACAGCTATGACCCAGAGGATTGGATTTTTCCAACTGTCAATGGAGGGCTCAGCAATTGAGAAGCTAGAGATCTTGTCCCGATCACTTTTATCCCATAATAATTTGTCTTTAAATTTTGCCGGATCTGTAATATTAAATAATTCAGACTCTTAAAACCTTGTGTCTTACCCGAGGCACAATGACCCATTTGTAAGGGTTATTATCTCATTTCCATATGACATCAATAAATCATGGACGTTTTTGCATACAAACTTTGTGCTCATTGTTTTTCTTTTTTACATTTTCATTTCTTTTAAAGGTAGTTATACTCTTACACACACTCACATTCAAAATGCAGATCTACATCCATTCGGGATCCCATGGGTAACGGTTCTGCTATGGCCTTCTGTGATTCTGAAATTCTAATCTACCAAGCCGAAGACGAAGGCGAGCAAGATTGTGAAGTACCAGGGGAACTCGTCAGGTTACTACAACAAGAAGAGAGGACCATTCAGCCCCACGAAGAACCAGTGGACATAATTAACCTAGGTACCGAAGAAGAGAAAAGAGAAGTAAAAGTGGGTGCCAATCTGGAACCCAATGTCAAAAAGCGTCTGATTCAATTGTTGCACGATTATGTTGAGGTCTTTGCCTGGTCGTATGAAGACATGCCAGTACTTGATGCATATATCATAGTACATCGTCTACCTACAAAAGAGGACTACCCACCGGTAAAGCAAAAGGTCCGTCGTATGCGACCAGACATGTCAGAGAATATTAAAGCTGAAGTCATGAAGCAATTTAATGCCGGATTCTTGGCCGTCACCTCCTATCCACAATGGGTTGCAAATGTTGTTCCCGTGCCCAAAAAGGATGACAAGGTACGAATGTGCGTGGACTACAGAAATTTGAATAGGGCAAGCCCTAAGGATGATTTCCCACTTCCCTACATTGATATTCTAGTTGACAATACGGCACAACACAAAGTGTTTTCCTTCATGGATGGTTTCTCAGGCTACAACCAAATCAAAATGGCGCCTGAGGACTGTGAGAAAACAACCTTTGTCACACATGGGGCATATTCAGCTACAAGGTTATGCCATTTGGGTTGAAGAAGGCTGGGGCAACCTATTAGCGAGCCATGGTAGCTCTATTTCACGACATGATACATAACGAAATAGAGGTCTATGTGGACGACATGATAGCCATATCCCAAACAGAAGAAGAGCATCTTGACCATTTACAGAAACTCTTTGAGAGAGTAAAGAAATACAAGCTGAGGTTGAACCCAAATAAATGCATGTTTGGAGTGAGGTCTGGTAAACTCACGGGCTTTGTCATCAGCAAAAAAGGTATCGAAGTGGATCCCGCCAAGGTGAAAGCGATACAAGAGATGCCTTCTCCTCGTACCGAGAAGGAAGTCAGAGGATTCTTGGGACGTTTAAACTACATAGCCGAATTCATTTCTCACCTGACAGCTACTTGTGAACCAATCTTCAAATTGCTGAAGAAAGATCAAGTAGTCAAATGGAATGATGAGTGCCAAACTGATTTTGACAAGATCAAAGAGTACTTACAAGAGCCTCTTGTTTTGATGCCACCAGTCGAGAGAAGACCCTTGATCATGTATCTAACTGTTTTGGAAAATTCAATGGGGTGTGTGCTGGGGCAGCATGACGTGTCTGGCCGAAAAGAGCATGCTATTTATTACCTGAGCAAAAATTTTATCAACTGTGAAACAAGATATTCACTGCTCAAGAAAACTTGCTACGTTCTGGCAGGGGCTGCTCGTCGGGTAAGATAGTATATGTTGACCCATACTACCTTATTGATATCTAAAATGGATCCAATAAAATACATCTTCGAGAAACCTGCCCTCTCTGGAAGAATAGCGAGATGGCAGATGATCCTGACAGAATATGACATAAAGTATACTACCCAGAAAGCAATAAAGGGCAGTGTACTAGCTGATCACCTTGATCATCAAGCTGTGGATGACTACCAGTCTATGAAGTTCGAATTCCCAGATGAAGACATCATGATGGTAAACAACTGTGAAGAATTCAGACCATATGACAGACCTAAACAAGGATCCCGATGGACCCTGGTCTTTGATAGGGCATCCAACGCACTCGACAATGGTATAGGTGTTATACTCATATCTCCTGAAGGATGTCATACTCCCTTTACGGCAAGACTCTGCTTCAACTATACAAACAACATGGCAGAATACGAAGCATGCATTTTTGGTCTCAAAGCTGCTATAAATTTGGGGATCAAATCCTTAAGTGTATTCGGAGATTCAACTTTGGTCATTAGCCAGATTAAAGGGGAATGAAACACCAAACACCCTAACCTTATCCCCTACAAAGAACATGTGTTGACATTGATCCCACATTTTGAGAAGATTACCTTCGAGCATTTCCCGCGAGAAGAAAATCAACTAGCAGACGCACTAGCCACAATGTCATCCATGTTTAAACTTAAATGGGATAACGAGGCTCCCCATATCACCATTGAGCGAATGGATGAACCAGCTCACTGTCACAAGATTAATACTGAAGAAGTAGTGGACCAGCCTTGGTTTCACGAAGTCAAGAGGTATCTCGAGGCTCAAGAATATCCGGAAGGAGCTTCAGTCAATGATAAGAAGTTCTTCAGGAGATTATCTGCTAAATTCTTCCTTAGTAATGGCATTCTCTACAAACTCAACCATGACTCTGTGTTACTTCGGTACGTAGACAAGGTTGAAGCGGAAATGATCATGGCTGAGTTACATGAGGGCACTTTTGGTACCCATTCTAGTGGGCATACAATGGCAAAGAAGATCCTACGGACAGGCTATTACTGGTCTACCATGGAAGCATATTGCTATCAACACTCTCGAACCTGCCATAAGTGTCAGATTTATGCTGACAAGGTGCACGTACCTCCGGTTCCTCTAAATGTCTTGACGGCTCCTTGGCCCTTTGCTATGTGGGGCATCAATATGATTGGGAAAATCAAACCAACAGCCTCTAATGGACACCACTTCATCTTAGTGGCCATTGACTATTTTACAAAGTGGGTTGAGGCAACCTCTTTCGCTTCCGTTACCAAAAATGTTGTATCCTGTTTCATTAAACAAAATCTCATTTGTCGGTATGGTATCCCGGAGAGGATCATCATAGACAATGGTACGAATCTAAACAATACTATGATCACCGCCTTGTGCGAGCAATTCAAGATCCAGCACCATAATTCTTCCCCTTACCGGCCAAAGATTATACAGAAAATGACAGTCACGTACAAAGACTAGCATGAGATACTACCATTCGCTCTCCACGGGTATCGTACCATAACGTGCACATAAACTAGTGCAACACCCTACTCTCTGGTATATAACATGGAGGTTGTCTTGCCTATTGAGGTCCAGATCCCCTCTCTAAGAATTATGAAGGGTGTATGGATGAATGAAGAAGATTGGATCCATAATCGACTTGATCAATTGAACTTGATTGATGAGAAAAGGCTTACTGTTGTCTGTCATGGTCAAATGTATCAAAAATGGATGATCAAGGCTTTCAACAAAAAGGTCAGACACCAAGTGTATTAAGTCGGGTATCTGGTGATCAAGCGCATCATACTACCGCAAGGTGATCCCAGGGGCAAATTGACTCCTACGTACGAAGGATCATTTGTGATCAAAAGCATATTCTCTGGTGGAGCAATGATCTTGACCACTATGGATAGCGATGACCTACCACACCCCGTGAATGCTGACATAGTCAAAAGATACTACGCATAAGAGACCCGCTAGGTTGACACACCTAGGCAAAACAAGGGCATCCCGGCGAACCAAAAAGGTTCGGGCAAAAAATAGGGATAAAATAAAAAAATCTATACACCCGGCAAGTTGAAAACCCGAAATGGCAACTTGGGTAAAAAAAGGTATCCCGGTGGACTGAAAACCCGAAAGGGAGGTCCAGGAAAAAGTTAGGGAATTAAAGCGTATGACTATGTCTCGTTGGATCATCTTACGGACAACCTTTGGCTTTAACTCACAAACTCGACGGCTCTGATCAATTCAATCAGCTTCGGACAAGGCAGCAAATAGATAAGATGCTCAGACACGAAGGCTATAGCAGAATGGGAACCCCATTGGGATTATTTCACATAGCTATCTTTTCTTTGTATCAAATTTCCATTTTTTTACGACGACATTCTCTTACTATAATGTTTGTCTCATTATACAAAAATACTTACTCAAAGTCAATAGAAAGATACCTCTTTGAAAGTGCAAAAATATATGTTTTTCTTTACTCTTGTGTTTTATTTACAAAAATGTCCAATGATTTATTGTTGAACATATGCATTTGAACGTAACTACTGTCTACAAAATAGAAAGACAAATCACTAATGGCTTTAAGAAATAGGGAAATCTCTCTAAGCTATTTCCATAAAGTCTCTCGCAGTGTGCAGTTAAATCCCCAATGGAACAAAACTACCAATTATCACTCCCCGGTAGAAGTCGCCAAATTTCTCAGGATTCCCCAATGGGATTTCACAAGCAGTACACGACATTTCCCTTACAACAGAGTTTATTTCTCTAAACAGAAATTCATCAATACTTCAACTTCACGACATGAAGACTTACACTCCATATCCTCAGCAGCGACCAGGGATTTAGTTTCCTCAATCCAACAAGAAGTGCAGCAGATTAGATCACATACACATACATCATATCCATATATCATAAACGTCGATAACACGAATGCATGTATCACGATCTCATTACACCATGCATTTCATACAACATGACTATGCATATTAGCTAATATTTTACCCTTTTCAGGATAAGGTTAATCAATAGCTACCATTAACAATGTTCAAAGGCTTTTCAGATATAGTTCATATACGCTTCAAATACGGAT
The DNA here is from genome assembly GCA_948472305.1 of Vicia faba. Taxonomy (NCBI): domain Eukaryota; kingdom Viridiplantae; phylum Streptophyta; class Magnoliopsida; order Fabales; family Fabaceae; genus Vicia; species Vicia faba. The sequence goes on along the minus strand of OX451740.1, from coordinate 388,475,846 downwards.
GTCATTCTGATACTCATTCAGATTCAACTCTCAAATACAGTCCAGATACGCTCCAGACACGGATGCCATACTGATACTCATTCATATTCAACTCTCAGATACAGTTCAGATACACTCCAGACACGGATGCCATCCTGATACTTATCCAGATTCAGCTCTCAGATACAGTTCAGATACGCTCCAGACACGGATGCCATCCTGATACTCATTCAGATTCAGCTCTCAGATACAGTTCAGATACGCTCCAAACACGGGCGCTATTCTGATACTCATTCAGATTCTCTCTGATATACAGTATAGATACGCTTCATACATGGATGCCATCCTGATACTCATTCAAATTCAGCCTTCAGATACAGCTCAGATACGCTCCAGACACAAACGTCATTCTGATACTCATTCAGATTCTCTTTCAGATTCAGTTCAACAATCATTTTTGGATGGCATCTACAAGCCCATCTCCAAAAACTTTCCATCATCTCTCCAAATGGCATCTTTAAGCCCATTTCCTCTACCATCACATCACCGAGTGCAAATTTTTGGGCACTCTAATGTTCAATCATCTTCCACCTTCGAGTCACGAATGAAAAAACTCGCCAATCTAACTCTTCAGGATTAAGAAGATTGAAACAGGGCAGCTGTTGTACCCCAAAATTTTCCCTCTCATTTATCAAGAATTTGCTCACAAGATCTCTTTTGGCACAAGACTGCACTAGGGTTGATCAGCTCAAGACACCTCCTTAAGTACTGATGACCAAAATTAGGGTTTGAGATTGCACAAGGATATTTGAAATTCCAATGCCCCATATGACTTTCATGTATCATTATGGACCCTCAAGATTACTTATGTCAAGTTTCAAACTTTGAATCACACTTTTGCTCAGTCAATTCAGCAGTTAACCTAAAAATCAACTATATTGGGGAAAAAGTCAATTGTGGCCAATTTACAGTCAAACTTCATAATTTTTTATCCACATCAACATTTTAAACTCATATGTATAATTTGATCAATTTGGGACGACAATTCCTCAAGAAATTTGATCAAATCTTCAAAAGGGCAAAATGGTCAAAAATAGGGCTTTGATTAGGAAAGGGCAATTTCTGATTTTTGACCTAGCAAATGATCAATTGGTTTAAGGCATGATCTCAAGAGTCCAATTGCATCATTTTGACCTAATTACATGGCTCAAAACATTGCTCAATTCCAATGGATTGACAGATGAATTTTCAGTCAATTGATCAAAAGTCAACTGTATACTGAAAAGTCAAACTTTGACTTTTTGGTCAAAATCAAATGTCAAAGATCACAATTCATCAAAGCATGTAAAAATATGAAACTTATTCATCAAGAAATCAAAAATTCAAGATTTCATTTTGAAAAGTTAAAATTTCTAAACTTAGAAATTTTTCTAAGTGTTGGAAATTTCTTATTTTTTTCACAACTTTGAGCCAAATTTTCACCATGATGCAAGCTGATTCAAAAGAAACTTTCAATATGAAAGTTGTAGACCTACATTAAATCTACAACTTTGCTTTACACAACTCCTTCCAAAAGTTCTTGGATCTCAAGTTATAATTTTAAGAATACATGGTCATAAAACAAAACACTTAGTGAAATTTTGCCCTAATTTGGTCAGGATTTTGCCCCAACTTCATGGCACTTTTTCATATAGTTACAAGGGGAATATTCAAAAGTGATTCAAAGATGAGTTTTAGAGAACATTGCAAGATTCCAAAAATGTCCAAGAACTCCTTGAGATCATTTTTGAGTAGGGAGAATCGAAGAGATGAAGTTAGGGTTTTATCACTTGAATTACAAGTCATTTTGTGATGAACAAATTCAAAATTCAAACTTATGTTGTATAACCTCTAATTTTCAGGCCTCAAACTTGTTAGGAACTCCATAATTAATTTCTTGCACAGCTGTTAGAGGTCTCATTTCAAGCATTCAATGCAAGGCCATGCTTTATATCCATTTTGGGAAGAAAGTGCACAACGCCATTTTGATAAAGTGACTTTTTGCACAAAACTTATTCTTGAGCCTTGCACTTGTTCTTTTCTGATCATACATGTCTCATAACACAAGAGAAATAATTTAGACACTTACAATCACCCAACCCATACTTGTACCTCCTCTTGAAACTTATTTTCCCACTTTTCTTCAAAATTAAGTAACATAGCCAATAGCTTGTAACTTCTACTTTTGACTTTCCAAAGCACTCAAACCCTTTTTTTATACATACACAAGCCATTTTCCACATATCAAACGCATGCTTGACCCCTAAAAATACCAAGAGCTCAGAACTGCATCACATACCTCCATTGTTGCCTAACCTGACCAAAAGTTTGAAACTCACATCTCCCTCGTGCGTTTTCTAGCCTTTTGGTTCCTAAAGTTTCTAAACATCATTTAGAACTCATCCCACACCCTGTTACAAGACTGTAACACCTTTAACACCATCCTCCATTTTCAAAAACAGAGCTTTGCACTTAGACTTCTCCAGAACTCCTCAGGCACTTTCAGCTCAAGCTAAGCATCACATTAGCTTCCTGGGAACTTGAGGAAGCTAATCCTATCATTGGAACTCACTGAAAGCTACACAAACTCCAAACTCGATACCCTCTTGCAAGGTAAGTTTTCTGACTTTTGAACTCTTCATACAAGCATCATTAATGGTTTATTTGTGAATGAAAAATGTAGATATCATTTCCCTAAAGCTAACCATGTCCATAGTTTTCATTAATTTTTCTTGAGCTCGGAGAATTTTAAGATTGAAGTTTCTGAGATTTTTAGGGTTCAGATTAGGGCCATTAAAATTCATGCTTATCTTTGATCTATAATTTTATTTTTATGCATTTCTGAAATCGTGAGAAAATTTGCTACAAGTTTCCTGTTTACAGTTTTCATTTTTGTTGAGATTTGAACAAGATACAGAGGCTCTGGCTGGGCGTGAGGTTGAAGATGAAGTTCAGGCCATAGACTTGTTTACTATCATATATTTATTGTTTTGATTATATAAACGGATGTATAGCCACCCCAATTGTGACTAGAGGGGCCTGGGTTCGAGCCCCAGTGGTACCCTTTTGGATTTTTTTTCTTCATATTTTTCCTATTATGACTTTTTTTTTGGACAAGCGTTGGGCCTTCTCCTTGGGCCTTATTATTTTTTTTCTTTCTAACCCCCTGTTTCACTTACACACCCTGGCCCATTTATTTTTTATATTTTTTTTTATTTTCTTAAATATATTATCTAACACTAAAAAAAATCTGAAAAATATAAAAATATTAGATTTATATTTTGATAAAGTTTATTCATTTTTTACACAAAAAAAATTATTTTATTTAATCATACCTTATTTATTTTACTAATTATTTTGTAAATTTAATTTAAAAACTAGGGTTTTAGTTATTTTCTTTTACACCATTTAAATATATTGTTCTAAAAATATAAAAAGACCAAAAATATCTTATGATACTATAATTTATTTTTAAGACAAAAAAATACCAAAAAATGTTCTTACAAATTTGATTTTCTTTTTAATCAATTAATAGATTAGGGTTTTATTTATTTTCTTTTCCTAGTAAATTTAAGTTTTACTTTTAATTAATTATTTTCCCCTTTAGTTAATTAGGTTAAACTCAAAACCCCTTTTCTCTTAAAAATCAAACAAAATATCCACTTTCTTTACATTTACATTCTTGTATATTTATTCCCTTTGTACATTATTTATTCAATTCTTGTCCAAATTCAATATGGTTGTAATAGATAAATTAGGCTTTATTTTCTCACAATCCTCATTCATAATTTGTACATCCCCCTCCCATAAGTATTGTAATAGCGTAACAATTTTAAATTCTGTAATTTATCGCTTTATATATACAAATGCTACTAATTAGGGTCTGTATGGAAAGACTAAAACCAATGATTATAAAACCCTAATCAAACACAAAACTAAACATGAAAAACAATACACTTGCACTCAAGCATCCCTAGGGTAAATCCACTTGGTTGCCGTTACAAAATGGCCATATTACGCATGTGAGATATCTTAGCAAAAACAAGCAAAGAAATACAAGATCATAGTCCCTCGATGACTCTATCTATGTTGCCTTTCAAATGATCTTGGTCCCTAAAAAGAGAATGCTAAGATACTTTGCAACATTGCTAATCATGGTTATACGATGACCCACGTCCGTCCTGTTTAGATCCAAAGATAGGGTTACTTACCAAATCAGTGGTAGATAACAATGTCAAAGGAAAATAAAATGAACAAGAAAGACTTTTGAGTAGGTAGAATGCTCCTAATTACTTGCTCCATTTCAAAAACAAAACATACTTGCTATTTTTAAAACAAACACCTACACTTTCAAAAAACTTCTTACAAACTTGAAAACATTTTCAAAAAGATCAACATCTTTGTATACATTCTTACGAACGAGAATCATTACAAAGATTTCCTAAACAATGGCCTCTTTACAAAATACTTTCAAAAACCACACAAAGCATAATTTCAAATAAAAGCAAGTGATCTAGCAAGTAACTAAGAGCCCATGGAAAACCATGGATGAAAAGGGTGCTAACACCTTCCCTTTTCATAATTTACCCCCCAAACTCAAGAAACAATCTCAAAGGTCTTTCCAGTGCTTTTTCACCTTTCCTTTTGGATAAAAGAAGAGTCGGTGGTGACTCTTTCTAAACCGTAACATTTACGATCAAACGCAACATTTGTGATGAAGGTTGTCATTTCTGTTTATCCTCACCAACCAGCTGTCATTTGTTAAAAGCAGGTGTTCAATGCCTAATAGATGACAGGGAAATTTTGTTCGAGAAGACTTCTATTCCAACTATTTCTTATAATGATGTTTCCATCGTGACCATTTCAGCCAATTCTTCTAGGGTCTCCACCAAAAGACCTATTAGAATTACAACAGTTCCTAAAGTAGCTCTGTTGATAATTATAATGCCTGGACCAATCTCGTATTCGTCAGACAAAACCATCCCATAGAATTATGGAGGTGATGTCTACTACCACAGTATCAAGCAAGATTGGCCAGCTGCTGAAGATTCAAGTTCTGAGAAAATTGACTCCGATATCAGTAATATCGCAGGGACTAGTAAGATAACCCGAAGTGGAAGGGTTTTCTCTCTAGAAATTGCTCCTACAAAAGCTATTTCTAGACCCGTAATCATTCCTGTTGTTGTTGCTCCTCCAAAGGCTATTCCTAGTCCTGCAATCATCTATGCAAAAACTCTTGTTGACAAAACTGTTACAATCCCTGTTATCACTCCTACTGACATTCCTACTGCCGAGTCAACTGAGACTCGAGGAAAAGGTATTCTGGTTGAGCCTGTCCGGACGAAGGCACACTCAGTAGTTATCCCTGAGACCTCCCGAAAAGAGATGGAGGAAATTCTAAAGATCATAAAAAGAAGCGACTACAACGTAGTCGAGCAACTAGGGAAAACTCCATCCAAAATTTCCATGTTGGCTTTATTGTTATGTTCTGAGGCTCATGCAAAGGCCTTGGTAAAATTCCTTAAAAAACTGCCCATGTACCCCAAGAAACATCTGCCAATCAGTTCCAAGACTGCGCAACCAGCTTGACCGCAGATAATAGTTTAGGTTTTTCGGATGCTGATTTAACGCCAAGAGGGAGGAAGCATAACGAGACATTGCATGTCTCAGTCTAATGCAGGGGCACAACCTTGGATCATGTCTTGGTTGATACCAGATCGTCTCTGAATGTGTTGCCTAAAAAGGATCTTGATAGGCTTGACTGTGAAGGATTGGCATTGAAACCGAGCAACATAATAGTGAGGGCCTTCGACGGCTCAAAAAGGATGGTGCATGGGGAAGTGGACATCCCCATAAACGTTGGAACCCAAACATTTGATTCAACTTTTTATGTAATGGATATTCTCCCTTCATATTCCTGCTTATTAGGCCGATCATGGATTCACAATGCTGGTGCCGTTACTTCTACGTTGCATCAAATGCTGAAATATCTAATTCAGGGGAAAATCATCACCATTCATGGAGAAGAGGAGTATATGGTCAGCCATCTAAATTCCTTTATATTTGTGGAATTAGATGGTGAATTTATTGAAACTCATTCCAGCACTTTGAAGAAGTCCCGCAAACTGTGGCAGTAACCAAGGCTGTGTCTCAAGTCCCCAAGATTACAAGGCCTCCGCTCAAGATGTCGTCTTTAAAAGATGCCAAGGCAGTGATAGAAAAAGGTGGGTGTGTGATACAGTGGGAGAACTGACTTGAGGTTTTGCGTTTGTGTTCGCAAATGTTTCGGTTTAGCAAGAGTCGCCACCGAATTTTTATTTTATCCTAAGGAAAGGTCAAAAAGCACAGGAAATACCTTTGAGGTGTTTTCTTGGGTTCGGGGAGTAGATTATGAAAAGGGAAGATGTAAGCACCCTTTTCATCCATGGTTATCATGGGCTCTTAGTTACTTGTTTAGATCACTTGTTTTTGCTTTTTAATTGTTTGAAATGGTGCTTTGTGTGTGGTTTTGAAAGATGTTTTGAAAATAGACCATCGTTGTGGCAACCTTTGTAATGATTCTTGTTTGAATGTATACAAAGGGGGTTTTTGTCTTTTGAAAAGATTTCAATATTTTGAAAGTTTGTTTTGGGAAATGTTTTGAAATTGTGTTATGAAGTATGTTTGAAAATAGCAAGGATGTTTTTGCAAGCTTTTTGATTAAGTAACTAAGAGCTATCTACCCTATTTTACTCAACGATATTTCTTATGTTTTTAACCCTTTTGACAGTGTTGTTTCACCATTGCATTTGGTGAACAACCTTGTGTTAGGATGTTAAACGGGACAGGCACGGGTCGTCGTATAGACCATGATAGCAATTGTGTTAAGTATCTTTGGCAATTTTCTTGAGGGACTTGATCATTTTTGTTTAGGCAACCAAGATAGCGTCATCGAGGGACTATGATCTTTTGTTTTGTTTTTGTTTTGCCAAAGTACCCAACATGCATACCATGGCCCATTTTTGAAGACAACAAGTGGATTGTAACCCTAGGGGTGCAAGTGTGTATTGTGTTTGATTTTCATGCATTTTTGTCTTTGATTAGGTCAAACTATTTGTTGATTTGGATTTTTACATACAAACCCTAATTCTCTAATCATGGCATAATTGAAAGCGTAAAGTGCGAAAATTTAAAATTCTAAGCTATTACAATATGATTATAGGGATGAGGGTACAATTTTGAATGGGGGTATTTGACAAGAAATATAAACCCTAATTTACTATTACATCCAAATTGAATCACAATGCATAAATATTTAAATGGGAAATATTTAATTAAACAAAATAAATAAATATTAAATAAAATGTATTATGCAAAAAGAATTTTTGTTTGTTTATGTATGCAAAAGTATTTTTAATGTAAAAAGTATAAAGAAATAAATAAAAGATTTATTTAATTGTATAAGGGATGAAACCCTAATTTTCTTTAAGAAAATAAATGCACTATATTATTTATGTACAATAAATATATTAATATGTGTAAAAATGAAATATACTTAAAAAAGGTATTTTTTAGTATATATAATAATAAAAATAAAAATGTAATATTTTTTGTATTTTTATTCTAAGTATTTAATAAAATAAAAGTATATATATATATATATATATATATATATATATATATATATATATATATATATATATATATATATATATATATATATATATATATATATATATATATATATATATATATATATATATATATATATATATATATATATATATATATATATATATATATATATATATATATATATATATATATATATATATATATATATATATATATATATATATATATATATATATATATATATATATATATATATATATATATATATATATATATATATATATATATATATATATATATATATATATATATATATATATATATTAAATACGTATAACATAAAATAAAATATGTACAAAAATAATTTATATTTTTAATAATATTTTCAGTGTGAATAAGAATAAGAAATAAAAATAAAAGTATGATTTCCATATTATTTTGAAGTTTAAACAAATAATATAAAAGTATTAAAAATGTTTTCTATATTAGAAAAATTAAAATAAAATGCCAAATAAATGTAAAAAAAATATGAAAATGTTTTTTGAGCATTTTTTTATATTTGGAAATAAATAAAAAAAATCAAAAATGAAAACAAAAATGCAAAAATATAATTACTCAAGAAATTGGGCCAGGGGGTGCAAAAAAGAAAATAGGGGTGTCAAAAGCAAGCAGGCCAAGCCCAGCCCAAATCTTCATCTTCAACCTCCAGCACTTTGAAAAAATGCGCGCCTGTTGTACAAACTTGGACATCCTGTATACGTGATCTATTGCAAAAACTCACAACATCAAACTTGTAGAGAATTTCAAGACGATTCCAACCATATAAACAACTAGTCCTAACTCTCAAAGACCAGAGAGAATTTCTCTGGCCCTAAAATCTGACCTAGTTTTTTCAGCATGTTCATGGATGAAATTCTCCTAGCACACTTAATATAAATGAAAGTTGAGCATATGTATGGCTTCCTAGCAATGAACACTACATTTTTTATTCACAAACCTAAGGCTAAATGTTCCTAAATAGAGAGATAGAAAGTGAAGAAAAACCTGTTTCAGTTGGATTCGTGTAGGATAATGCAGTGCTTCTCAACAAGTTTTGAGGTGTCTGGTAGCTTGCCTGAACTTCACTTGATCTTTTCCAATAGCTAGCTTGCCTTGAATGTCCTTGAATCAGCCTATAGAACTCAACCTGCACAAGCTTGAAATGAAAATGGTGAACACTGTAAATGGAGTTACAGTTGGCTTTTGGTGTTTGTGATAGCTTGAGTGAGTTGGGTGGAAAGTGTTTGAAGCAAAATGGGGCAAAACGCACGAGCCAAATGAGCTGGAGAACTCAAGTTGCAGCACCTGCCCTGTTTTGCCAAAGAAGTGTGATTTCTGGATATGGGAGGTTTTTGGGCTCAAGCACTCGTGTTTCTTGCTCAAAGGGTTGTGTGAAAGAGGTTTGAAATGTTTGTGTAAGTTGATCTTGGCTGGTTTTTCAGTTGTCAAGTATTTTGCAAGTTTCTTGTTTTTGAAGCAAGAAATGGGAAGTTGTCATTACAGGCCTGTACCAGCCATCAAATATGCTGTATACAATACTCTTGGTCCCTGCAATTTTTGGATTTGATTTGGCTTATGAGATCTTGGCCCTATGCTCAAAGATCATGGTTTGACATAAAGCACACTTTTGCAAAAATGGGAATTTGCCTTTTTCTACTTAAGGCCTAATCTTGTGTACAATATCCAAATAGCCAAAACAAAAGCTTAGACTGATGGATTTGAATTTAATTAAGGAGTGTGAAATGGTTTAGAGGCCTGAAAACTAGTACAAAGCATGCTGGTTTGAAAATGCCACTTGAGTGAACATGAATTTGCCATGGATACAAAGTGAGTTTTTGCCAACTTCAAGCATTCGATTCTCCCTAACCATAAATGTGTTTGAGGAGTTCTTGGACAATTTGGAAAGCTTGAAACATGATCTACAATCCATATTTGAAATGAAACTTGATACTCCAAGTGTAACTATGTGAAAAATGGCCAAGAAGATAGGTCAAAATCCTGCCTAAACTAGGGCAAAATTTCACTAAGTTAAAGGTTTTAGGGACCCTTGTTCCAAAAATCATAACTTGAGATCCAAGCTTCTTTTGAGAAAACTTTGTGAATTAAAGTTGTAGAATTTGTGTAGGACTACAACTTTAATGTTGTAAGTTTTGTTTGAATCCATTTGCATCATGGTGAAAATGTGGGGCAAAGTTAGGAAAAATTAAGAAAAATTCATAACTTAGAAAATTTCGAAGTTATGAAAAATTTCAATTTCAAACCCTAATTTGCAATTTTGTGTTTCTTGATGAACAAGTTTCATAATTTGACACATCTTGATGAAAAATGACCCTTGGCACTTGATTTTGACCAAAAAGTCAAAGTTTGACTTTTTAGTGTATAGTCAAATTTTGATCAGTTGACTGGAAAATTCATCTGTCAATCCCATGCATTTGAGATCTTTTTAACTTGTTGAATAGGTCAAGATGATGCCATTGAGTCCTTGAGTCCTTTGTTGAACTTAATTTTCCATTGGCTAGGTCAAAAATTCAGAAATTGCCCTTGTACAGTCAAAACCCTAAAAATGACCATTTTGCCCTTTTGGTGATCTGATCAAATTTCTTATGGAATTATGGTCCAAACTTGATCAAATGGCTCATATAAGTTCATAATGTTGATGTGGGTCAAAATTCATGAGGTTTGACTGTAAATTGGCCACAGTTGACTTTTTTCCCCAATACAGCTGATTTCTAGGTCAACTGTCCAATTGACTGGGCAAAATTTTGATTCCAGGCTTGAAACATGGTGTGGGAAAACTTATGAGTCCAATATGAAGTATGAAATTCAATTTGAGCATTGAAGGTCCAAAAGTCCCTGTGCAAACTCAAACCCTAATTTAGGTCATCAGTGCAAGGAGATGTCTTGAGCAGAGCAAACCCTAGCTTGATCTTGAGTTCCAAGAGCATTGTGATGAGAAAAGTTGATAGAATGAGAGGGAAAATTTTGTGGTACAAGAGGATGCATTATTTGGGGCCAACTCCCAGATATCCCATACAAATCTGATAAATTTGGTTTGGGTTTCACTTAAGGAGCCCAGAAAGTTGTACGCCGTGCTCGTGCCGGAGGACCACCCTTGAAGATCAACAACCGCAAAGTCAACATCGTGGAGGATGATGAAGACAGCTATGACCTGGAGGATTGGATTTTTTCCAACTGTCAATGGAGGGCTCAGCAATTGGGAACCTAGAGATTTTGTCCTGATCACTTTTATCCCACAGTAATTTTTCTTTAAATTTTGTCGGATCTGTAATATTAAATAATTCAGACTCTTAAAACCTTGTGTCTTACCCGAGGCACAATGATCCATTTGTAAGGGTTATTATCTCTTTTCTATATGACATCAATGAATCATGGATGTTTTTGCATACAAACTTTGTGCTCATTGTTTTTATTTTTTACATTTTCATTTCTTTTAAAGATAGCTATACTCTTACACACACTCACATTCAAAATGCAGATCTACATCCATTCGGGATCCCATGGGTAACGGTTCTGATATGGCCTTCTGTGATTCTGAAAGTCTAATCTACCAAGCCGAAGACGAAGGCGAGAAAGATTATGAGGTACCAGGGGAACTCGCAAGGTTACTACAACAACAAGAGATGACCATTCAACCCCACGAAGAACCAGTGGACACACTTAACCTAGGTACCGAAGAAGACAAAAGAGAAGTAAAAGTGGGTGCCAATCTGGAACCCAATGTCAAAAAGCGTCTGATTCAGTTGCTGCACGATTATGTTGAGGTCTTTGCCTGGTCGTATGAAGACATGCCAGGACTTGATGCAGATATCATAGTATATCGTCTACCTACAAAAGAGGACTGCCCACCGGTAAAGCAAAAGGTCCGTCGTATGCAACCAGACATGTCAAAGAAGATTAAAGTTGAAGTCATGAAGCAATTCAATGCCGGATTCTTGGCCGTCACCTCCTATCCTCAATGGGTTTCCAATGTTGTTCCCGTGCCGAAAAAGGACGACAAGGTACGAATGTGCGTGGACTATAGAGATTTGAATAGGGCGAGCCCTAAGGATGATTTTCCACTTCCCCACATTGATATTCTAGTTGACAATATGGTACAACACAAAGCGTTTTCCTTCATGGACGGTTTCTCAGGTTACAACCAAATCAAAATGGCGCCTGAGGACATGGAGAAAACAACCTTTGTCACACAGTAGGGCATATTCTGCTATAAGATTATGCCATTAGGGTTAAAGAACATTGGGGCAACCTATCAACGGGCCATGGTAGCTCTATTTCACGACATGATACATCACGAAATAGAGGTCTATATGGACGACATGATAGCCAGATCCCAAACAGAAGAAGAGCATCTTGACCATTTACAAAAACTCTTTGAGAGACTAAAGAAATACAAGCTGAGGTTGAACCCAAATAAATGCACGTTTGGAGTGAGGTCTGGTAAACTCCTGGGCTTTGTCATCAGCAACAAAGGTATCAAAGTGGATCCCGCCAATGTGAAAGCGATACAAGATATGCCTGCTCCTCGTACCGAGAAGGAAGTCAGCATATTCTTGGGACGTTTAAACTACATGGCCAGATTCATTTCTCACCTGACAGCTACTTGTGAACTAATATTCAAATTGATGAAGAAAGATCAAGTAGTCAAATGGAATGATGAGTGCCAAACTACTTTCGACAAGATCAAAGAGTACTTACAAGAGCCTCCTGTTTTGATGCCACCAGTCGTGGGAAGACCCTTGATCATGTATCTAACTGTTTTGGAAAATTCAATAGGGAGTGTGCTGGGGCAGCATGACGAGTCTGGCCGAAAAGAGCATGCTATTTATTACCTGAGTAAAAAGTTTACCAACTGTGAAACAAGATATTCACTGCTCGAGAAAACTTGTTGCGCTCTGGCATGGGCTGCTCGCCGGCTAAGACAGTATATGCTGACCCATACTACCTTATTAATATTTAAAATGGATCCAATAAAATACATCTTCAAGAAACTTGCCCTCTCTGGGAGAATAGCGAGATGGCAGATGATCCTGACAGAATATGACATACAGTATACTACCCAGAAAGCAATAAATGGCATTGTACTAGCTGATCACCTTGCTCATCAAGTTTTGGATGACTACCAGTCTATAAAGTTTGAATTCCCAGATGAAGACATCATGATGATAAACAACTGTGAAGAATTCAGACCATATGATGAACCTAAACAAGGATCCTGTGATACGGTGGCAGAACCGACTGTTTTGGAAAATGCTGGTTTGCATTTTGCGTTTGTGTTTGCAAAATGTCGCGGTAAGCAAGAGCCGCCACCGACTTTTATTTTATCCAATTGGAAAGGAAAAAAAGCACAGAAAAATTCCTTTTTCGAGATTTTGAGTACGGGGGGTAGATTATAGAAAGGGAAGGTATTATCACCCTTTCTATCCGTGGTTCTCCACGGGCTCTTAGGTACTTGCTCATCATTTTAAAAATTGCTTCTGTGTTTGTGTGTTTGAAAAGTTTTTTGTTTTACTTCAATTTAACTCTTTCTTCTGTCTTCAAGAGTGTTACGAAGTCGTTTTGAAAACTTTGTTTGAAAAGAGTGTAAGTGTGGAAAAGTTTGTTGTTTTGAGCAGGTACCTACTAGCATCTACCTACTCGAAAAGGGAATGTTTTTGTTCTCATTTCCTTTAGACAGCGCTATCCCACTATTAGTGAGTAGGTAGCACCGTCATTGGAGTTTTAAGGGTCAATTCGAAAGGGACGTACGATCACTAAAGCAATGTTAGGACGTCTTATTAATAACCCTAATGTCTTAAGATCGTATTCGAGGCAACAATTCCTAGGCAACCTTTCCGAACGGGACATTTGATCTTTTAGACAAAAGAGCGACCACTAAAATATCCTATACTCAATGATCGTTTACCGAAGGCAACCGAAGTGGGAGTATACCCTAGGAGTGCGCATGTGCGAGTGATTCAATTTCAAGTTTATCTTTGCACATTTAGGGTTTGCTAACTGTTTTAATATTAGCATACATTCTTGTCATGCAACCCTATTACCATACATCTAACAGTTAATATTTTCGGAAATTAAAATGCGAGAAATAAGCTACGCTATTACAAGGCTTCGGGTATTAATTACATATCCAAAAAACCCGTCAAAAAGATAAATAAACAGAAAAAGTCTTAATTAATCTATTACATCTTGTGAGCAATTACATCAATATGGTAAAAATAAATAAGCGCGATGAATCGAGAACGAGAGAGAAATAGGGTTTTGACCCCGTCTAACGTAATTGAAAGAAAAATTATTTTTGTTGTTTTTTGATTATTTTTAAGAAAAAGAATAAGGTTTTAAATTAAATACAAATCTAATTAGTAATTAAATTAAATTAAAGAAAATAATTTACATGACCTATTTTTGTATTTTGTTATTTTTAAGAAAAATAAAATAGAATTTAAATTAAACAAAACCCTAATTTCTAACTTGTTTTAATTTATTTACAAAAGAATTAAAGTTACCCTAAAATTAAATAAACTAATTAAATTAATTTTTTGATAAAAAATAACCTAAATCTAATTGGATGAAAAATTATTTTTATGATTTTTTAATAAAAAAGAATTGATTTTTAATTAAATGAATTAATAAATAAAATATTAAGATAAAAAAAGAAGGAAAATTGGGCCTGTAATCAGCAAACTGGAGGGGGGTGAATAGCAAGCTTTTAGGCCCAAAAATCTGACCCACGTTGACTTCCATGTTCCCATGCTGTGCGTTGACCAGGATGTATGATGGTCCTTCATATGATGGCCTTCAGATCTGGCCTTCTAGAGATCCAATGGTGGAGCCTTGAGGTCACATGGTGGTCTTCTGGCCTGCATAAGTGCATGATTATACAAGAAACAATAAAATTGAAGAATATGGGGGACCTGGGATTCGAACCCGGGTCCTATGGCCTTTTCCACTGCCTTCACACCAACTGAGCTGGACGCGTTTGTTGTACATAAAAGAACCAGTAATCATTATATTAAAAACAAACAAAATAAAAGTTATCCGCGCGAAAATTCAAACGAAGCAATCAGGGGTTGTCACGCAGGTCGTCTTCTTCCCTTCTCCGTTGGTAAAAGGTCACTGACTTTTACCTACGGACAAACGTCCATAGCTATATGCCAACGATTTTCCAAAATCATCCTCAGGCACGACAAATGGAATCTAAAGTTATAGATCAACTCGCCTTGGCCTTCTGAGCATCATGGTGCCATTCTTGTGGACCAATTTTACCTATATAGAAAGACCCTAAAACGAGACCAAGAACCCTAGCAATGGTGAATTATGATATAGTCAACAAAAATGCAATTAATTGATACCATGAGCTTGCAAACATGTTAGGGATTCAGAATATGCTATTGAAACATGATAAAGATGCAAGAATAAAGGAATACGATTTTAAAAAAAAGAACCAAACCTTGAGGGTCGTGGAGATGAATTCTGGGCATGAGGATGCTTGTTCTTGATTGATACAGCTTCCTTGTATGTCCAGGATGCGAATGGGATGGCTTAGGGATCTTGAAAATGCCTGGAAGTGCAAAACCAGATTATCACTTTCTTTGAATTTTTTCAAGTTTGGTTCTGCCTCCTCACGCCTCAAAACCTTCTCCTTTTTTTCTGCAATTGTACACTATATACCAAGGGACGAATTAAGGTTACAAATATGCCTTCAATCTTTGTCCATTATGATTTTTTTATCTTGATTTGATTTCCATGAAATTCTTTCCAAAAGTAGGCCAAAATCAATCTTTTTGTGCACACCTATGCCTTGCACGATTTGATTCACTTGCTAGCTGTATATGGGACCTGAAATGTGCACAAAATCTTGAGGTTTGAATGGTTTGGATATTTTCATGATTTGTTTTGATTTAAATTGATTTAATTGAAATAAAAATCAAAATAAATAGAAAAAATAAGATAAAGGCAAGTGGAAAGATCTGAGGCTTGTGGACCATTCTACCAACTCAAAACAAGTGCAAAAAGTTAGTCCCATTTGTCAAAAATTGCAATTTGAGGCACTTTTGACTTTTGGCAATTTTGCAAAAAAGGTCAACTTCACCAATGCATAACTTCTTCAATTTTGACTCTTTGAAGGTGTTCTTGGACTTTTTAGAAAGCTTGAGATGTCCTCTAGGCAACCCTTTTGGTCGCATATTAATTGAGTCTTCCATGTTCATGTATGAAGCTTTGAAAAAAAGTGTGTTTTTGTTGACTTCTCAGAATGACCTATAATGTCAAAATTCATAACTTCTTGTGAGGGAATATTTTGAACTTCGGAGATGAAGATGAATTGTAGGGAATTGCATCCTATTAAAAATGAGCTTTGGATGGGTCATTTATCATAAAGTATGAGAAAGTTATGCTTGGTCAAAGTTGAGTTGACGTTTCCTACAAAACCCTAATTTAGCAACTTTTGGATTTTGATGCATTGTGAGAAATCCTTGATGAATCATGATCAAAACTTGATCAAATGATGAATAATACTTCAAAATGAGGATGTTGTCCAAAAATATTGAAGTTTGACTGTATGTGGGCCACAATTGACTTTTGCCCTAGCACATTCGATTTTCAGGCTTTTGAGCAATTGGCTGAGTAAACTTTCTCTGCAAGGCTTGAAACTTGACATGGGTGGTCTTGAGAACATATTAGGGTAATGGTGAGAATTTGAGACCCTTTGTACTCACACATCTTGATGCAACATGAAACCCTAATTTTGAGGTAGACTGCCTTAGGAGAGAGTTTGTCTAGTCAACTCTTGGACTTCCTTGAGCAATTTGAGGACCTCACTTGAAATGTATTGAGAAATATGGGAGGGCAAATTTTGGGGTACAACATTTGCCCATGTTCAATCTTCTTAAAACTTAGGATGTAGATTGGCTTGTCTGCCTTTCGTGATCCGAAGGTGGAAGATGATTGAACACTAGAGTGCCCAGAAATTTGTACTCGCATGAAGTGGCACTCATCTTGCGACATCGGGAATGGGCTTATAGATTCCATTTGGAGATTGATGAAGGAAGATGGGCTTAAAGACGCCATCCGAAGAAGTGTCGATCGCATAACAGATTCCTTAGCGAGAGCTTGTATACCTATTGTTGAGTAGGATTCCGCTGGGGAATGTTGGTCTCTGTCTTGAGAAAAGTTGAATTTTAGGAGCTTCAGTCGTCCATTATTCTATTGGGGACTAGTCTCTTGGTTGAAGAGGTGAAAAAGAACTATTATCTGGTTGTGATCCAGGCTTCATAGTGATAAGATCAACTACTATCTGGTCGTAATCCAGGCTTTACAGCGATCTACTAGGGAGATGAGATTAAACTTTCTACCCAGTCGTAATCCGGGCTTCGCAACTTCTCAATTCTTATCTGGTTGTAATCCAGGCTTCAGAAGGAATTAAGTTGTTATCCGGTCGCATCTGGGCTTCAACTTGTCCTTAGGGCATACTAATATCCGGTCGACTCTGGGCTTCTTAGTAGTTGTCCAGGTAAAACTGTTATTTGGTCGAAATCCAAGCTTCACAATGTCTTGTACCGCTATCTGGTCGTAATCCAGGCTTCACGATGTAATATACCATTATCTGGCCGAATCCAGGCTTCATGGTGTTCGGGGAAATCAAGGTATTATCCAGTCGAATCCGGGCTTCATAACTTGAATTAAAGATATACCACTATATGGTCGCAATCCAGGCTTCGTAGTATTCTTGGCTGCTATCTGGTTGTAATCCAGGCTTCACAGCGTCTTCTACCATTATCTGGTCGAGTCCAGGCTTCATGGTGTCTTGTATTGCTATCTGGTCGTAATCCAGGCTTCACAATAATTTGTTAAGCTGCTATCCAGTCGACTCCGGGCTTCACGGCTTGTGTTTATGACATACCACTATCTGGTCGTAATCCAGGCTTCATGGTATCTTTGTATTGCTATCTGGTCGTAATCCAGGCTTCACAATAACTTGTTGGGGATTAAGCTATTATCCGGTCGAATATGGGCTTCATAGCTTGTGATAAACCACTATCTGGTCCTAATCCAGGCTTCGCGGTATTCTGATATTGTTATTCGATCGTTCTCCGGGCTTCACAATATGATGGAGGAATCAAGATATTATCCGGTCGTACCCGAGCTTCATAGCTTGAACTTTGTGAGAATTTGATTGCATCTTTTCCTGAAAGGTAAAGGGTTAATCGTATGTAAGGTCATGATGTATGAAACGTATTGATCAATGATGTTCTCAAAATAAATGAGACTGTGATGTATGATGCGTATGCGCATGTCATGATGTATGCAATGTATTATGATGTTTTCTAGTTGGGGGAAAATAAATCCCGGACTACTGCTGGAGAATAAAAGGAGCCTCGCTCGCTAAGGATGACGACCGAAGATGATTTGAGAATATATTGGCAGGAGAATAATTCTGCTGGAGAATAAACTGGTGAAAGAATGACTCTGTGGGGAAGAGAGATTCTGTCAGAAGATCTGCTGAGTTGGAGAAATAATCTCGGCTGTAGATGAATTACCATTGCTGGTGATGATGAGCTCTGTCGGGGATAAAATTTATGTTTGTGGAAGAAATAAACTCCAATGGGGATGGTCTTCCAATGCTGGTGATAGATGAACTCTGCTTGGGGAGAATTTTGCCGACTCATTCATGATTATGAACCTCGGTTGGGGAGAGCTAACACCATTGTCTTTGGATACCTTATAACTCTGCGGGGAGTGAATGCATTTGAGTCTTATTCTTCAGCCGGGTCTATCCCTACACCTGGTGGATAAAGCAATTGTAAGTGTTGTACCCCAAAATTTGCCCTCTCTTTTCCACAAGAAATCACAGCTTCAGGCTTTTCCTGATTTTTCAGATTGGTTTAAGAATCGGTCAAACAGACTTTTCTCATCAGTCAGACAAAATTAGGGTTTTTCATTGATTTTTGAATCAGTCAGACAAAATTAGAGTTTCTTTTGATTTTTTTGAGTTTGGCTCAGAGTTTGATCAGGCGGACGCTTCTTTGACAATAAATCAAGAATTAGGGTTTGCGCGCGCATTCTCAGAAGGAATCAATTCTACGGTTCTTTTCAATTGACTGTCACATGGTTTTGACGCTTGTTCAAAATTCCTGTTTGTTTCTCAAAGTTTAAGCATCAGGGATAGAAGTTGAGGCTTCTGATTGAGAGTTTGAAGTGTTTGGTTTAATCAGTGAAAAGAAAGGCATATGGATGTTTGTTTGATTGACTGTGCAATGCTTATGGTTGATTGAAATGCCGGGTGCACTGTTGATTAATGCAAAGTTGCAAGACTACGGTGTTTATTATTTATTTATTTTATCTAAATTAGAATAATTGGGATGTACTTCTAGTTATTTTAAATCAGGAGATTTAAATAAATAAATAAACAGTGCAAATTAAAGAATTATCTAACAAAAAGATTTTTATTTATTTTTAATTATTGTTACAAATATTATTGGGATATTATAAATTTATTTACAATATTTACAATGATGTTTTATTACAAATAATTGAAAAATAAATTAAATCTATCCTAAATCTTCATCTTCTACTGCTGCTCCCCATTGCTCAACTGATTTTTTATCTGCAAAAGACAAGAAAAGAAAGAAGTCAACATAGATAAATTAAAAGAAAAAAGCATTTTCAGACAGTTAATCATAAAAACTCATCATTAAAGATTTTGGCCGGAATCAGTTTATTCGTCCTCTCTGCAAATCGCAAGAAGATGTTTCTTCTTGGTTCACAAAGAGGAAAGCAATGTTTTACAAGCATATGAATTATTTTGCAAAATGCACAAAGCTGCATAAATTCAAAATTGCAAAGTGTCAACAAATTCAAACAAACTGCAAAGTGCAAACTGCATATGCCAAACAATTACAAAATTCAAACTGAAAAGCAAGTTGCCCACGTCCAAAATGCTAACTAAACTGTCAAAACTGTCCAAAGAAGCAAACCAAATTATCAAAGAGGCAAACTAAGTCACAAATACAAAGCTGTCAACAAAACAATGTCAACCAAGCTGTAAACTGTCAAAAAGTGGGCAACAAGTACACAAAAGCAAGGCAGAAAAACGGGAAGTATGCAGAAGAAAGACAAATGCAAGCAAGCTTGTGAAAAGGGCATTTTTATTCATCATTTTCCAGGCCAAAATCTTTTCAGAAAAAAAAAAAGACATTCTAAGCAAAGATGTGCTTTCTGTGGAGAGAGAAAAAGAGAGAAAAGTAGCAGGCTTACAGTTTTCCAGGCAGGCCTAAAGATAAATATAACAAAATCAGAATACTGTCAGAGGGGGGGCAGAATACACACAGGAAAAGATATCACAAAAAACTGTAAACCTCAAGCCTTGCAACCTGCTCAAGCATTGGCATTCAAACCAAAGCTTACTTCAAAAACAAGCCTTGAAGCCTGTATCAAAGAGAGCTGTCTGCATAATACTAAAAACAGAAGCCAAAAGCAAAAAACAACAAACTCAAAAATTTGTTAAAAACATACAGCCTGCTTAAAAACCTCTAAGAAAACGAGAACCAAAAAAGAGGCCAAGCAAAAACACAAGTCTGTTTCCAAGCATCCTGCATCAAAGCCTCCCAAAAAACAAACAAATTCCAAACTGTTTTCAAACTACCAAACTTGTTACAACAAGCTTCAAAACAACTCAAACCTCCACAAACCTGCATAATACATCAAGCCATATAAATCTGTTACAGCTACCAAACACATGAACTTCAAACAAAATTCCAAATTGTCTCAAGCCCACAAGCCTAAAACAAAACTGTATCAACACAAGCCTAAAGCCTAAACCTTAAGCTTGTCAAAACCAAAGCCATACAAACCGGTTTCAAGCAAACCTCAAGCCTATAACTTTCAGCCTGCCTAAAGGCCTGTAACCTCAAGCCTTTATCCAAACAAAATTCTAACCAAGCCAAAAAGCAACTCAGAACAAAGCATTCAATCCCAAAGCCCTCAGAACAACTTCATCATAGGGCCAATATCATCAAGTTATCAGAACAACAATAAGCAAACAATCTCAGAATAACCATCATTGAAAAATCCAACACAGCATTCAAGAGAGGAAAAGCTACTCAGAAGCAAAAAAAGGCAAACCACTCTCAATTTCAATTTCATCATCATTGAGCAAACAAATCCCAAACTCTCAAAACTAAGTTCATCATCGAGTAAAAAAAGCAACTGAAGCAAGCAATCAGAATCAAACAGAGGCAAGCATTCAAAACTACTGTGTCATCATAAAGCATCAAAAATAAGCAAGATACAAAAGTACCAGCGAAGCCACAAAGCTAGCGTCATCAAGCTCTCACGCCTCCGGCCGCCTGAGGATACCGCCGGTCCACCTCCGTCCTTTCCCCAAAGACAAACCCCCCAAAGGTATCGCCTTCTACTCCCTCAGTCCATTGATATACCTCATGAACACAAACAACACGTAAAAATCAATAACATGTAGAAATTAATAACATGCGAGAGAAAGTCCGAAAACCCTAAAACATGAAAAGCAGGAATCAATACCTTCATTTTTCATCACTGCCTGAGCGATCTTAGGGAGGAGAAGATGGAAGTAGTGTCCTAGTGGCCGGAGGCATGGAGAAAAGCGTCAGAAACCATGGCTTTTGCTTGAGGAAGAGAACGACGAAGAAGGAGAAGGGAACGGCGCCGCTTATCAAAACTTGTTCTGAGTAAAAACAAAATGAACCCTAACACAAATTTGTCACAAACGTATGGGCCTGTCTTTTTTCAAAACAAATCCCTAAGGCCCAACGAATTCTGGCGCTAAACCCTCCATTTTTCTTTTAATTCTGATTATTTGTTTTGTTTGGGCCAAGCTTTCCCCTTAAGCCCATTTACTCCTTTTTTCTTTTTATAAACTAATACTCCTTTTTTATTTATTTTCTTTTTATATAACATAACTTGTTTTGTAAATAAAAATAACACATTAACCCCTTTTTATACAAAATTTTCTTAAAATGTTTCTTTTTATTTTAGAACAATTAAAAATGCATAAATCTTAGGTTTATTAAGTTTAAACAACTTTTCTTTATTAAAACTTTTTTTTTGTTTAATAAATCTTTTTTTATATAAATTTCTTGTATATAAAACATTAACAAAAACACATAAAAAATAGATTTTTAAGTTAAATACTTTTCTATTATTAAACCTTTTGTTTACATAATTAACAAAAAACATAAAAATAATAAAATACTTAACTTGCATCATTTGTAAATAATCATATACATTTTGCAATATTTTTGTTTATCCTTGATTCTTATACTTTGATATGTTTTACATTGAGGATGCTATTCGATTTGGTTGTAAATGATATTTGGACACTACTATTCCGATAAGTCTCATCCCCCATTTGTAAATATTTGTATCCCCATCCCCGTAATCATGCTGTAATAATTTAGGACTTTAAATTTCCGCATTTAAAAGCTTTTCAAATTATGCCATGATAGACCTAGGGTTTGTATGTAAATAAAACCAACAAATAGCTTGACTAATACAAAGACAAAAAAGCATGAAAATGGACAACACCAATCACACTTGCACCCCTAGGGTAATCCTGCTTGTTGCCTTCCAAAATGGGCCATGTTGCATGATTGAGTGTCTTTGGCAAAACAAAACAAATCAAATGATCATAGTCCCTCGATGACGCTTTCGAAGTTGCCTAAAAAAATGATCAAGTCCCTTAAAGGAAAAATTGCCAAAGACACTTGGCACTATTGCATTCATGGTCTAAACGATGACCCGTGCCCATCCCGTTAACATCCTAACACAAGGTTGTTCACCAAATACAATGGTGAAATAACACTGTTAAAAGGGTTAAAACATGAGAAAAAATCTTTGAGTAAATTTAGGGGTAGACAACTCTTAGTTACTTGATCAAACTTGCAAAACACACTTGCCTACTTTCAAAACACACTCCACAACACAACTTTCAAAACAACTTTCCAAAACATTGAAATATCTTTTCAAAAAGACAAACACCATTGCATATACTCAAACAAGAGTCATTACAATAGTTGCCTAGACAAGGCATCTTTTACAAAACATTTTCAAAACCCACACACACAAAGCACCATTTCAAACAATTGAAAATCAAGGCAGGTGATCTAAAACAAGTAACTAAGAGCCCATGGATAACCATGGATGAAAAGGGTGCTAACACCTTCCCTTTTTATAATCTACCCCCCGAACCCACGAAAACATCTCAAAGGTTTTTCCTGTGCTTTTTAACCTTTCCTTTAGGATAAAATAAAAAGTCGGTGGCGACTCTTGCTAAACCGAACAAGTGCGAAAACAAACGCAAAAACCTCAAGTCAGTTCTCCCACCGTATCACAGAACTGGCGACTCTGCTGGGGGATTTTCTAAAAGTGGGGTTACCTTAGGGTTTTAGATCACCCTTTTTCATGATTAATTGTTTGCTTTGATTGTTTGACCTTTGTGGTTCTATTGTTTGGGCTTGAAATCCTATACCCAGATTTGGGAAACATCCATAGATAGCAATACATTGTGGAAACTGTGCGGGGTATACCGACACAGTTGAAGCAATAACTATATGAGTGTGACATATTTGTGAGTACCGGTAACCCTTGAGTTCAATCAAGGAGAGTACGGGGCCGCTGAGTGATGTCACTAAGCACTAATGACCTAGAACCTTACTTGACCATCTTGGCCTTTTATTAGGGGTAGTGAGATGACCGGCTTTGGTACAGTCCGAAGTTGGTAGATACTCGATACTACACTCATTGAGGGTTGTTTTCTTGGAATATTTTGGTCGCTAGTTAAGTGGCTAAACCAAAACAATGAACATGGAAAACAATCCAATGATATTGAGCTCCTTAGAACCCGGTTACTATTTATAGGACAGGTTTTTAAGCCAACTACACTCAAGAGGGTACTTACCTATGAAACCTCATGCAAGCCTGAAACTAGGGTTTTGTGTGAATTGCTTGTACATGTGTTTGTGCATACATCATAAACATCATAAAGCATCATATGCATTCACTAACCATTTCAAGGGTTGGATCTTCATCTTTGTTCCTGTTTTGTAGGTCATGGAAATTCTTCGCAGGAAAACCATCCAAGTCAACCTTGTGAGAATCCCTCCTCAACTCAAGGAGCTCACATCCAGAATTCCAGAAAACTCTCTCTTCAGTGAAAGACATGGTAGACTGCTCGGCCTAGTCAACACCAGCATTGAAGAAGACATGATGAAAGTGTTGTTCCAGTTCTTTGACCCCCTTCACCACTGTTTCACATTCCCCGACTACCAATTGGTGCCTACTTTGGAGGAATTTTCTCAACTCCTGAGAATTCGTATTCTTAATCAACTACCCTACAACAGTACGGAAAAAGAACCAAAGCCTGAAGATGTTGCTCAAGCACTACACTTGCAACCATCTGACATCAAAGGGCATTGGGAAACTAGAAGTGGTGTCAAAGGCTTCTTGGAAAAATTCTTGTTTGAGAAGGCACAAGAGTGTTGAAATTCATTGGATCTACAAGCCTTTGAAGAAATTGTGGCACTTCTCATTTATGGGTTGGTCTTGTTCCCAAATTCTGACCAACTTATAGATGTCAATGCTATCAAGATTTTCCTATCCAGGAATCCCATACCTACATTGCTTGGGGACATCCTCCACTCATTTTACACACGAACAATGAGGAAGAGAGGTGTTCTCATGTGCTGTACTCCTCTCCTTGCAAGGTGGTTTATTTCTCACCTTCCACAATCAGTTTTGAAGAACGAGCAAGGCTTAAGGTGGTCACAACGATTGATGACCCTCACACATTCTGATGTACATTGGTGTTCTCGGTCCAGAGAAAATGTCATCATCATCGATCGCTGTGGTGAGTTCCCTAATGTTCCATTACTTGGCATTAGAGGAGGCATTACCTACAACCCTTGTCTAGCTTTGAGACAATTTGGATATGCACGGAGGGATGGCCCTCATGACATGCTGATTCCTGACATAGTTTTTTACTTCGACAACGATGCGCAAGGACTTCGCCAAAGATTCATCAGAGTTTGGAGGATGCCTAACAAGGTAGATAGCAAGACACTGGGGCATAAGAACTCCATCCCTCTTGAGCCTTACCTCAAGTGGGTGCGAACTCGAGCCCAGAGTCTTATGATGCCTTACCCTCACATTCTCCCTTTAATCAAAGAGCCTGTTAAGGAAGGAGAGGTTCCATACACCATCATACATCCTGACATGCCAACATCATGGGAGGAGATGCAGAAGAGTTGGATCCAACTCAAGGAAGAAAGGGATACTTTTGAAGCCAGCTTCTACGCCAGTGAGAAGAAGGTTTTAGAGCTTACCCGCCGACTTCACGAGGAGGAGACCCTCAACACTTACATCGCACCAAAGAGGATGCGCAACGTCTTTTTACCTTAAGAAGTTTTTGTAATATTTGGCCTATAAGGCATTTATGTACTGACAAATTTCTTCTTATTAATATGACGTGCGTTCTTTTTGTTTGCAACAACTTTGAATTTCTAAATCCTTGAATGCATTGCATGAATAAACATATCATTCATCATATGCATAAACAGGTCTCCACACCAGGTTTCCTTATCTTTCTGCTGTTTATTTCAGTAGGATGGATCTCGAACAGACGGTCAAAGATCTACAGGCACAAAACTCGCAGTTTCAACAGCTCCTTATGACCTTGGCAAAGGGTCAGGAGGATCTTAAAGCACTACTGGGGAATAAAGAGCAAGAAAAAGGGAAAAAGAAGAAGAAAAGAATTGGGGTAGCTACACTGGGAAGAAGATTTGAGAATGAAGCTAGGAGAGTTCTTGAATTCCCCTCCACATCTGATGAGGGGACCGGTAAGGGAAAAGGAGCTGCATTACCTTCTGAGTCCGAGGCTAAAGAGGAAGAGATTGAGGAAGATGAAGACTATTCGGAGCAGCAATACCCGCCAGCGGATGACAAATACAAAAACCTGGAGGATAGACTGGCAGCTATGGAGCTGCAAAAGGTTCCTGGGTTGGATTTTGAAGAATTGGGATTGATTGCTGGGATTGTGATCCCTCCAAAGTTTAAGGTGTCAATTTTTGCAAAATATGAAGGGCTGTCTTGCCCGAAGATGCACCTGAGTTCATATGTCAGAAGAATTCAACCACATACATCTGATAGAAATCTTTGGGTACACTTCTTCCAGGATAGCCTGTCTGGTACACAACTTGATTGGTTTTACCAGCTTGAGAGGTCAGAGGTACATAGTTGGGAGGATTTGGCAGCTGCCTTTTATCGCCAGTATCAATATAACGCCGACTTGGCGCCAACCCGTACTCAGCTACAAAGTATGGGAATGGCCTCAAATAAGGGGTTCAAAGAATACGCCCAGAAATGGCGCGACTTGGTCGGTAGGGTGCAACCACCGCTTTCAGATAGGGAGCTAGTTGATATGTTCTTGGGGACCCTATCTGGCCCTTTCTTCAACCATTTGATCGGGAGCTCTTCCGCAGGGTTTACTGAATTGATTCTGACTGGCGAGCGGGTGGAAGCTGGTATTAAGAGTGGGAAGATCCAAAGGGATGCCTCTGCCTCCACAGTTGTTAAAAATTCATTTCTGGCCAAGAAGGAAGCAGCTGTTGTGTATTCTCAAAAAGGGTTGGGGAGAACTGAGCGCCGGCCGACTGTAGGGGCCGTGATGATTCAAAATTTGTCAAATGATCAGCCTCGTACCAATCAGTCTAGACCTAACCAGCAACGGGTAGAACGGCCACAACGGCAGTTCACCCGCATCAATATGACGCCTGCACAAGTTCTTCCCCATTTGTTGAAGTTGAATCTGACTGGTTTAAAGGAGGCACCGAAAAACCCTAACACCACATCTCCATACTATCATGCCAATACCAAATGTGCCTATCATTCTGACAGCTCCGGACATGACACCAACAATTGTTGGGCGCTAAAGAATAAAATTCAAGACTTGATAGACGCAAAAGAGGTTGAGTTCGACGCCCCCGAGAAGCCGAACGTAATATCCGCTCCGATGCCAAAGCATGGCCATCATGTTCATGCTGTTGAAGAAGATCTGTATGTTTCTGCTGTTGATAATCTGGTAACTCCATTACTGACAATCAAGTTGAATCTGTTGAAAGCTGGGATTTTCCAAGGTTGTAAAGAAGATTGCTACTTTTGTTCCTCCCTACCAACTGACTGTCCATTGCTGAAGATAGGCATCCAAGGCCTAATGGACAACCAACAAATTCTTT
Organism: Vicia faba; assembly: GCA_948472305.1. NCBI lineage: Eukaryota > Viridiplantae > Streptophyta > Magnoliopsida > Fabales > Fabaceae > Vicia > Vicia faba. The sequence continues at coordinate 388,448,895 of OX451740.1, read as the reverse complement.
TCGAAAAGATTCCTGCTACTCCAACTCCTATCAAGGAGGTTTCAATAATCACCATTTCCGCCAATCTTTCCAAGGTCCCCAAAAGGCCTGTTAAGATTACATCAGTCCCAAAGATTGCACCTCTGAAAATAACCATGCCTGGGCCCGTCCCCTACAAGTCTGACAAATCAATACCGTGGAATTATGGTGGAGAAATCTACTACCACGGTGTTAAACAAATTGAGATAACTGAAGAGAGCTCTGACGAAGAAACTACCTACATTGGAAACATTGCCGGTACGAGCAAGATTACCCGAAGTGGGAGACTTTTCTCTCCAGAGATTGCCCCTCCAAAGGCAATCTTTGGACCCTCAGTTGCTGCCAAGGTTACTCCTGCACCGATAAAACTTTCTGCAAGAACTCCGTTGATTGAAGAAGCTGTTATTCCTGTGGTTGTCCCTCCTACTGCTGCTGATAAGGGGAAAGGGATCCAAGATGAGCTTGTCAGGACGAGGGCTCAACCGTTGGTCATCCCCGAAACCTCTAAGAAAGAAATGGAGGAGATTCTGAAAATAATTAAGAAGAGTGATTATGATGTGGTAGAGCAACTGGGGAAAACCCCCTCGAAGATTTCCATGTTAGAATTGCTGCTTTGTTCGGAGGCTCATGCCAAAGCCTTGATAAGGTTTTTGAAGACAGCCCATGTGCCCCAAGAAACCTCAGCCGATCAATTCCAAGATTGTGTAGCCAGCCTTACCGCCGACAATGGCCTAGGTTTCTCTGATGCTGACCTAACTCCGAAAGGAAGAAAGCACAATGACGCGCTGCATGTGTCAGTTGAATGCCGAGGAACCACTCTCGCCCATGTCTTGGTCGACACTGGTTCTTCCCTAAACGTGATGCCTAAGAAAGCTCTGGACCGGTTGGACTGTGAAGGCTTGGAGCTGAAACCAAGTAATATCATTGTCAGGGCATTTGACGGATCTAAAAGAATGGTGCATGGGGAGGTAGACATTCCCATCAAGGTAGGCACTGAAGTGTTCCATTCAACATTCTATGTGATGGACATCCGCCCATCATACTCTTGCTTGCTAGGAAGACCATGGATACATAATGTGGGGGCAGTCACTTCCTCTCTACATCAGATGCTGAAATACCCCGTTAAGGGAAAAATCATAACTGTACACGGTGAGGAGGAGTACATGATCAGTCATCTGAATTCCTTTCGGTAATGTGGAAGTGGATGGTGAATTCATTGAAACACCCTTTCAGCACTTCGAGGAAGTTTCTCCCGAGGTTGCAGTAGCAAAGGCAGTAGCTGAGGTACCCAAGCAGGTGGCCAGGATGGCATCTCTAAAAGACGCAAAGGCTGCAATGAAGGAGGGGAAGAGCTCAACATGGGGTCAGTTGCCTGACTTTCCCCACAAGACAGACAAGTTTGGGTTGGGATTTACCGCTGCGGGGCAAAAGGCTATGCGTCGCTCAAAAATTGAAAAGACACCCATCAAGATTTCTCCTCATGGAATCAATGCTTTGGAAGACGAAGATGAGGAGGGTAACATTGAAGATTGGATCTTCCCAACCATCAAAGGGGGACTACACAACTGGGAGGCGAAAGACTTTGTTCCCCTTACTTTCATTAATCAGTAATTTATCTTTCGAACATTTCCTGTTGGTCTGTAATAATTACTAAAACAATCTGCACACTACTTTTTCACCTCATGCCTTGCCCGGGGCATGTAGGTTCATTTGTAAGGGTTTTGATTCTCTTCATAATCATATGCCATGTTTAATGATTCATTGGACGTTTTTCATTTATAAACTATTGTGTTCATTTTCTTTCCTTTTGCATTTTTGTTTGTTTAAGGATGGCTATCCCTTACACACACCCACACTCACAAATGAAGGTACCCATCCACTCCGGATTCCATGGGTGACTATTCTGTTGTATCCTTCAATAACTCTGAAGATTTGGTCAATCAGGCTGAGTATGAAGATGACGAAGATTGTGAAGTACCGGGAGAGCTAGCCAGACTTCTACAATAAGAAGAGAGGGCCATCTTACCTCATGAAGAGTTGTTGGAAACAGTCAACTTGGGAACAGAGGAGGACAGGAAAGAAGTACAAGTGGGTTCCAATCTGGAACCAAGTCTCAAGGAACGCTTAATACAGCTGTTGAATGAATACGTTGAAATCTTCGCCTGGTCTTATGAAGACATGACAGGGTTAGACACAGACATCGTGGTTCACCGTCTCCCTACAAGAGAAGACTGTCCACCGATCAAGCAAAAAGTTCGCCGAATAAGGCCCGACAGGTCTGAGAAGATTAAAGCTGAAGTAATGAAGCAATTCAACGCTGGCTTTCTGGCTGTTACATCCTATCCGCAATGGGTTGCTAACATTGTGCCCGTTCCCAAAAAAGACGGCAAGGTCAGAATGTGTGTGGACTATCGGGATTTGAACAGGGCTAACCCTAAGGATGATTTTCCGCTACCGCATATCGACATTTTGATTGACAACACGGCTCAGCACAAAGTGTTTTCTTTCATGGACGGATTCTCGGGTTACAACCAGATTAAAATGGCCCCCGAGGACATGGAGAAAACAACCTTTATTACCCAATGGGGTACCTTCTGCTACAAGGTGATGCCGTTTGGTCTGAAGAACGCAGGGGCAACTTATCAACGCACCATGGTAGCTTTGTTTCATGATATGATACATCATGAGATCGAAGTTTACGTAGACGACATGATAGCTCGATCGCAAACGGAAGAGGAACACCTTGAACATTTGCAGAAGCTGTTTGCCATGTTGAAGGAGTACAAACTCAGACTGAATCCAAGTAAGTGCACTTTTGGAGTTAGGTCTGGTAAACTTCTGGGATTTATTGTCAGCAACAAAGGCATTGAGGTCGATCCAGCGAAAGTGAAAGCTATACAAGAAATGCCTGCCCCCCGTACTGAAAAGGAGGTTAGAGGATTCTTAGGACGCTTGAACTATATTGCCAGATTCATCTCTCATATGACGTCTACCTGTGAGCCAATTTTCAAACTATTGAAGAAAGATCAGGTAGTCGAATGGAACGATGATTGTCAGATTGCTTTTGATAAGATCAATGAGTATTTGCTAGAACCTCCTATTCTGATGCCACCCGTCGAAGGAAGGCCGCTGATCATGTATCTGACTGTTTTGGATAACTCAATGGGGTGCGTACTGGGCCAACATGACGAGTCTGGTCGAAAAGAGCATGCCATTTATTACCTTAGCAAAAAGTTTACCGACTGTGAGACTCGCTACTCACTGCTCGAGAAAACTTGTTGTGCTTTGGTATGGGCTACTCGCCGACTAAGGCAGTATATGTTGACTCATACCACTTTGTTGATTTCCAAAATGGATCCTATCAAATATATCTTCGAAAAGCCTGCTTTATCTGGAAGAATTGCTAGATGGCAAATGATCCTGACTGAGTATGACATCCAATATACTACCCAAAAAGCTATAAAAGGGAGTGTACTAGCTGACCATCTAGCTCATCAAGCTATCGAGGATTATCAATCCATGAGATTCGACTTCCCAGACGAGGAAATCATGACATTGGACAACATTGAAGGTAACAGACCATATGACGGACCTGAACAAGGATCCCGATGGACCCTGTACTTTGATGGTGCTTCAAACGCACTTGGAAACGGTATCGGTGCGGTACTCATTTCCCCAGAAGGTTGCCATACACCTTTCACGGCCCGACTTTGTTTCACTTGCACCAACAACATGGCCGAATATGAAGCTTGCATCTTTGGTCTCAAGGCGGCTATAGACTTGGGGATCAAATCTTTGATCGTATTTGGGGACTCGACTTTGGTTATCAGTCAAATCAAAGGAGAGTGGGACACCAAACATCCTAATCTCATCCCATACAAAGAACATGTCCTAACATTGTTGCCTCATTTCGAGCAGATCACCTTCGAGCACTTCCCGTGAGAAGAAAATCAGCTAGCAGATGCTCTGGCTACAATGTCTTCCATGTTTAAACTCAATTGGGATAACGAGGCTCCCCAAATCACCATCGAGCGAATGGATGAACCTGCGCACTGTCATGAGATTAATACCGAAGAAGTAGTCGAACAACCTTGGTTTCACGAAATCAAAAGGTATCTCCATACCAGAGAATACCCTGAAGGAGCTTCCGTCAATGACAAGAAGTTCTTAAGGAGATTTGCTGCCAAGTTCTTCCTGAGCAACGACATACTCTATAAACGCAGCCATGATTGTGTTTTACTCCGATGTGTGGACAAAGCTGAGGCAGAGTTGATCATGACTGAGATGCACAGCGGCATATTTGGCACCCATTTGAGCGGACATACGATGGCTAAGAAGATTCTAAGGGCAGGCTATTACTGGTCTACCATGGAAGCTGATTGCCATCAACATTCCCGTACTTGCCACAAATGTCAGGTCTACACCGACAAGGTACATATTCCTCCTATTCCTCTCAACGTTCTGACAGCTCCTTGGCCATTCGCAATGTGGGGCATTGACATGATTGGAGAGATTAAGCCCACGGCATCCAACGGACATCGCTTCATCCTGGTCGCCATTGACTATTTCACCAAGTGGGTCGAAGCAGCTTCCTTTGCCTCCGTTACAAAAAATGTGGTTGCCCGCTTCATCAAGTAAAACCTCATATGCCGGTATGGTGTCCCCGACAGGATCATCACAGACAACGGTACAAATCTGAACAATACTATGATCACCGCTCTATTCAAACAGTTCAAGATTTACCATCACAATTCATCTCCCTATCGGCCGAAGATGAACGGTGATGTTGAAGCTGCGAACAAAAACATCAAGAAGATCATTCAGAAAATGACAGTCACCTACAAGGACTGGCATGAGATGTTACCGTTTGCTCTGCATGGATACCGTACCACGGCACGTACTTCAACAGGGGCAACCCCATTTTCTTTGGTATATGGCATGGAAGCTGTCCTACCCATGGAAGTTCAGATTCCTTCTTTAAGGATTATGAAGGACGTTGGTTTGAGTGAAGACGATTGGATTCAGACCTGACTTGATCAACTCAATTTGATCGACGAGAAGCGACTCACTGCTGTTTGCCATGGTCAGGCGTACCAAAAGCGAATGATTAAGGCTTTCAACAAGAAGGTCAGACGTCAAGTATATCAAGTCGGAGATCTTGTAATCAAGCGGATTATCTTGCCGCAAAGTGATCCCAGGGGCAAATGGACTCCTACTTACGAAGGACCATTTGTAATCAAGAGCATCTTTTCTGGTGGTGCAATGATTCTGACCACCATGGACGGCGACGATTTGCCGCACCCTGCGAACGCAGACATAGTCAAAAGATACTACGCATAAAATCACCCGACAAGTCGAAAACACGAAAGGGCGACTTGGGCAAAAATGGGCATCCCGGTGAACCGAAAACCCGAAAGGGCGGTTCAGGCAAAAATTAGGGATAAAACAAAAAAAATCTATACACCCGGCAAGTTGAATACCCGAAAGGGCGACTTGGGAAAAAAGGGTTTCCCGGTGGATTGAAAACCCGAAAGGGAGATCCAGGCAAAAGTTAGGGAATTAAAGAGTATGACTATGTCTCGTCGGATCATTTTTAAAGAACAATCTCTTCATCAACAAGCTCCGAGCTTCTGATCAATCCAGTCATCAGCGGATGAAGCAGCGAATGGACAGACATTCAGAGTTGTGAAGGCTATAGCAGAATGGGAATCCCATAGAATTGTTACACATAGCCATCTTTCTTTTGTATAAACTTTTTACGACAACACCCTCTTACTAGGATGTCTGTCTCCTTTGTACAAAGATACTCATAAAAAGTTAATACAGACACTTTTCCAAATACAGAAATTTTCTTTGTCTTCCTTTTGCTTCTTACACTTATGTTTAATTTGAGAAACGTCCAATGTTTTATTAAATAGGCATATGCATTTGAACATAATCATTTTCTTACAAATCAAGAAAGATGATTGCTGATAGGTTAAAGGTACAGATAGATATCTTTATGCCCTTTCCGAAAGAATCCCCAGCGGAGTTAAACTCCAAATTCCTCAACAAGGTTAAAATCCAGAACTTAATTCCCCAAACAGAGTTAAACTTCAGGATCCTCAACAGAACAAAAGCTTCCTCAAAGCTGATTTCCCCAGCCAGAGAGCCTTCCAAAACTTAATTCCCCTCAGGGTTAAGTTTCAGTTCCCCAGTGGAGCCCTAAAAATCTGAAAATCCTATCCCCAGTGAAGTCAAAGTTGTTAATCCCCAGCGGAGCTAAAACTTCCGACTATCAATCCCCAGCGGAACTAGACCAGTGAACATTCTCCCCACAGAGATACTTCCCATCAGATTGAAGATTCTCAGTCTCACTCCTCCAGTATGAGTCTCCCAGGTTCTGAACTCCTCAGTAGAGATCATCAGAATTCTCATTCCCCACAAATCACCAAGGATTTTCAATCTCTAGCAGTGGCCCTGAAATCCCTCAACCATTGAAGATCTTACTCCCCTAAGCAATCAACAGTCAACAAGGATGTCCAAAGATTTCCAATCCCTAACCCTTGTCAAGGATTTATTCTCCAAAACAAATTACATTTCAAGTTTCAAATTCCTTCATCACCTGCTGGAAGTTACAACCACCAACAGAATAACGGACAATTGAAGCTCCTAAAAATTTGTTTCTCTCAAAGAATGAAGATTCTCATCCTTAAAACCTCAGAAGATTGGTATACTCCCAGTTTCTGACCCTTAACAGAATGAAGACTCTCATCCTTAAAACCTCAGAAGATTGGTATACTCCTAGTTTCTGACCCTTAACAGAATGAACACTCTCATCCTTAAAACCTCAGAAGATTGGTATACTCCCAGTTTCTGACCTTTAACAGAATGAAGATTCTCATCCTTAAAACCTCAGAATATTGGTATACTCCCAGTTTCTGACCCTTAACAGAATGAAGACTCTCATCCTTGAAACCCCAGTAGATTGGCATACAACCCAAGCTCCTGATTCCCCCAACAGCGATCCCAGGACTTCTCATGTTCAACGATCAAAAGATTCTTGCAACCCCCTGCGGCAGTCAAGGATTCACTTTCCCCGACAGCAGTCAAGAATCTATTATCTCCGACTATCCAGGATTCATCTATCCTCAGCAAGACAGCTCATCAGCTTACATGCGCAATCATTACATTCATGTCATGAACATTGATATAACATGTATTGCATCATACATTTTATGCAACATAACGTTGTGTTTCAGCTAACATTTTACCCTTTTCAGGATAAGATTATTAAGCTTCAATTTCAACGGCATACAGTTCAACAAACATTCCAGGTGGCATCTTTAAGCCCATCCCCGACAAGATTCTGTCTCCCCTCCAGATGGCATCTTTAAGCCCATCTCCAAATGGCATCTCTAAGCCCATTCCCGCATCCATGTTCTGACGAGTGCAAATTTACGGGCACTCTAGTGTCCAATCTCCTTTTACCTTCGAGACGCGAACGCCAAACTTGCCAATCTAACTCTTCAGGTTCAAGAAGATTGAACAGGGGCAACTGTTGTACCCCAAAATTTGCCCTCTCTTTTCCACAAGAAATCACAGCTTCAGGCTTTTCCTGATTTTTCAGATTGGTTTAAGAATCGGTCAAACAGACTTTTCTCATCAGTCAGACAAAATTAGGGTTTTTCATTGATTTTTGAATCAGTCAGACAAAATTAGAGTTTCTTTTGATTTGTTTGAGTTTGGCTCAGAGTTTGATCAGGCGGACGCTTCTTTGACAATAAATCAAGAATTAGGGTTTGCGCGCGCATTCTCAGAAGGAATCAATTCTACGGTTCTTTTCAATTGACTGTCACATGGTTTTGACGCTTGTTCAAAATTCCTGTTTGTTTCTCAAAGTTTAAGCATCGGGGATAGAAGCTGAGGCTTCTAATTGAGAGTTTGAAGTGTTTGGTTTAATCAGTGAAAAGAAAGGCATATGGATGTTTGTTTGATTGACTGTGCAATGCTTATGGTTGATTGAAATGCCAGGTGCACTGTTTATTAATGCAAAGTTGCAAGACTACGGTGTTTATTATTTATTTATTTTATCTAAATTAGAATAATTGGGATGTACTTCCAGTTATTTTAAATCAAGAGATTTAAATAGATAAATAAACAGTGCAAATTAAAGAATTATCTGACAAAAAGATTTTTATTTATTTTTAATTATTGTTACAAATATTATTGGGATATTGTAAATTTATTTACAATATTTAAAATGATGTTTTATTACAAATAATTGAAAAATAAATTAAATATATCCTAAATCTTCATCTTCTACTGCTGCTCCCCATTGCTCAACTGATTTTTTATCTGCAAAAGACAAGAAAAGAAAGAAGTCAACACAGATAAATTAAAAGAAAAAAGCATGTTCAGACAGTTAATCATAAAAACTCATCATTAAAGATTTTGGTCGGAATCAGTTTATTCGTCCTCTCTGCAAATCGCAAGAAGATGTTTCTTCTTGGTTCACAAAGAGGAAAGCAATGTTTTACAAGCATATGAATTATTTTGCAAAATGCACAAAGCTGCATAAATTCAAAATTGCAAAGTGTCAACAAATTCAAACAAACTGCAAAGTGCAAACTGCATATGCCAAACAATTACAAAATTCAAACTGAAAAGCAAGTTGCCCATGTCCAAAATGCCAACTAAACTGTCAAAACTTTCCAAAGAAGCAAACCAAATTATCAAAGAGGCAAACTAAGTCACAAATACAAAGCTGTCAACAAAACAATGTCAACCAAGCTATAAACTGTCAAAAAGTGGGCAACAAGTACACAAAAGCAAGGCAGAAAAACAGGAAGTATGCAGAAGAAAGACAAATGCAAGCAAGCTTGTGAAAAGGGCATCTTTATTCATCATTTTCCAGGCCAAAATCTTTTTAGAAAAAAAAATACATTCTAAGCAAAGATGTGCTTTCTGTGGAGAGAGAAAAAGAGAGAAAAGTAGTAGGCTTACAGTTTTCCAGGCAGGCCTAAAGATAAATATAACAAAATCAGAATACTGTCAGAGGGGGGGCAGAATACACACAGGAAAAGATATCACAAAAAACTGTAAACCTCAAGCCTTGCAACCTACTCAAGCATTGGCATTCAAACCAAATATTACTTCAAAAACAAGCCTTGAAGCCTGTATCAAAGAGAGCTGCCTGCATAATACCAAAAACAGAAGCCAAAAGCAAAAAACAACAAACTCAAAAATTTGTTAAAAACATACAGCCTGCTTAAAAACCTCTAAGCAAACGAGAACTAAAAAAGAGGCCAAGCAAAAACACAAGCCTATTTCCAAGCATCCTGCATCAAAGCCTCCCAAAAAACAAACAAATTACAAACTGTTTTCAAACTACCAAACCTGTTACAACAAGCTTCAAAATAACTCAAACCTCCACAAACCTGCATAATACATCAAGCCATACAAATCTGTTACAGCTACCAAACACATGAACTTCAAACAAAATTCCAAACTGTCTCAAGCCCACAAGCCTAAAACAAAACTGTATCAACACAAGCCTGAAGCCTAAACCTTAAGCCTGTCAAAACCAAAGCCATACAAACCAGTTTCAAGCAAACCTCAAGCATGTAACTTTCAGCCTGCCTAAAGGCCTGTAACCTCAAGCCTTTATCCAAACAAAATTCCAACCAAGCCAAAAAGCAACTCAGAATAAAGCATTCAATCCCAAAGCCCTCAGAACAACTTCATCATAGGGCCAATATCATCAAGTTATCAGAACAGTAATAAGCAAACAATCTCAGAATAACCATCATTGAAAAAGCCAACACAGCATTCAAGAGAGGAAAAGCTACTCAGAAGCAAAAAAAGGCAAACAACTCTCAGTTTCAATTTCATCATCATTGAGCAAACAAATCCCAAACTCTCAGAACTAAGTTCATCATCGAGTAAAAAAAGCAACTGAAGCAAGCAATCAGAATCAAATAGAGGCAAGCATTCAAAACTACCGTGTCATCATAAAGCATCAAAAATAAGCAAGATACAAAAGTACCAGGGAAGCCACAAAGCTAGCGTCATCAAGCTCTCACGCCTCCGACCTCCTGAGGATACTGCCGGTCCACCTCCGTCCTTTCCCCAAAGACAAACCCCCCAAAGGTATCGCCTTCTACTCCCTCAGTCCATTGATATACCTCATGAACACAAACAACACGTAAAAATCAATAACATGTAGAAATTAATAACATGCGAGAGAAAGTCCGAAAACCCTAAAACATGAAAAGCAGGAATCAATACCTTCAATTTTCATCACTGCCTGAGCGATCTTAGGGAGGAGAAGATGGAAGTAGTGTCCTAGTGGCCGGAGACACGGAGAAAAGCGTCAGAAACCATGGCTTTTGCTTGAGGAAGAGAACGACGAAGAAGGAGAAGGGAACGGCGCCGCTTATCAAAACTGTAACCCTTGTTCTGAGTAAAAACAAAATGAACCCTAACACAAATTTGTCACAAACGTATGGGCCTGTCTTTTTTCAAAACAAATCCCTAAGGCCCAACGAATTCTGGCGCTAAACCCCCCATTTTTCTTTTAATTCTGATTATTTGTTTTGTTTGGGCCCAACTTTCCCCTTAAGCCCATTTACTCCTTTTTTCTTTTTATAAACTAATACTCCTTTTTTATTTATTTTATTTTTATATAACATAACTTGTTTTGTAAATAAAAATAACACATTAACCCCTTTTTATACAAAATTTTCTTAAAATGTTTCTTTTTATTTTAGAACAATTAAAAATGCATAAATCTTAGGTTTATTAAGTTTAAACAACTTTTCTTTATTAAAACTTTTTTTTTGTTTAATAAATCTTTTTTTATATAAATTTCTTGTATATAAAACATTAACAAAAACACATAAAAAATAGATTTTTAAGTTAAATACTTTTCTATTATTAAACCTTTTGTTTACATAATTAACAAAAAACATAAAAATAATAAAATACTTAACTTGCATCATTTGTAAATAATCATATACATTTTGCAATATTTTTGTTTATCCTTGATTCTTATACTTTGATATGTTTTACATTGAGGATGCGATTCGATTTGGTTGTAAATGATATTTGGACACTACTATTCCAATAAGTCTCATCCCCCATTTATAAATATTTGTATCCCCATACCCGTAATCATGTTGTAATAATTTAGGACTTTAAATTTCCGCATTTAAAAGCTTTTCAAATTATGCCATGATAGACCTAGGGTTTGTATGTAAATAAAACCAACAAATAGCTTGAATAATACAAAGACAAAAAAACATGAAAATGGACAACACCAATCACACTTGCACCCCTAGGGTAATCCCGCTTGTTGCCTTCCAAAATGGGCCATGTTGCATGATTGAGTGTCTTTGGCAAAACAAAACAAATCAAAAATGATCATAGTCCCTCGATGACGCTTTCGAAGTTGCCTAAAAAAATGATCAAGTCCCTTAAAGGAAAATCTGCCAAAGACACTTGGCACTATTGCATTCATGGTCTAAACGATGACCCGCGCCCGTCCCGTTAACATCCTAACACAAGGTTGTTCACCAAATACAATGGTGAAACAACACTGTTAAAAGGGTTAAAACATGAGAAAAAATCTTTGAGTAAATTTAGGGGTAGACAACTCTTAGTTACTTGATCAAACTTGCAAAACACACTTGTCTACTTTCCAAACACACTCCACAACACAACTTTCAAAACAACTTTCCAAAACATTGAAATATCTTTTCAAAAAGATAAACACCATTGCATATACTCAAACAAGAGTCATTACAATGGTTGCCTAGACAAGGCATCTTTTGCAAAAAAAATTCAAAACCCACACACACAAAGCACCATTTCAAACAATTGAAAATCAAGGCAAGTGATCTAAAACAAGTAACTAAGAGCCCATGGATGAAAATGGTGCTAGCACCTTCCCTTTTCATAATCTACCCCCCGAACCCACGAAAACATCTCAAAGGTTTTTCTTGTGCTTTTTAACCTTTCCTTTAGGATAAAATAAAAAGTCGGTGGCGACTCTTGCTAAACCGAACAAGTGCGAAAACAAACACAAAAACCTCAAGTCAGTTCTCCCACCGTATCACAGTAAGGTTTAGACATTTCTTGTTTGCCCCTGTTCCTGAAATTACTGGTAATCGTCTTTTGTTTCGCATGTACATATTTATGAGCAACAGTTATTGTCAAATGCATATATAAAAAATGAATCATTGGACGTTCTTGCAAAACAAAACAGGAAAAGAAAAACAATTTTGAAATTTATTGTAAAAATGAATTGTATTGATTTTGAAGTTGGCCTGTAATAGGCGTTTTTGTACAAGAGGCTGATGTCCTAGTAAGAGAACACCGCCGAAATTATAGAATTTATACAATTTGTGAAAAACAAAGAAAAACAGTTATGTGAACAATCCCACTGGGTTCCAACTCTGCTATTGCCTTTATGTCTTCGAGCGTCTCATCATTTTGCTACTTGGTTGAAGGTAGATCAGATTGATTGGTGTCGTCCGAGTTTGATAGTCGATACTAAAGTCTGGTTGCAAGGTGATCCAATGAGACATAGTGTTACGCTTTGATCCCTAATTTTTTCCTGGACCACCCTTTCAGGTTTTCAGTCCACCGGGATACCCTTTTTTGCCCAAGCCGCCTTTTCAGGTTTTCGACTTGCCGGGTGTACGGTTTTTTTTCATTTTCATCCCTTACTTTTGCCCGAACCCTTTTGGTTTACCGGGAAGCCCTTATTTTTGCCTAGGTCAGTCGACCTAGCGGGTCTTTGATTATGCGTAGTATTTTTCAATGTCTGCATTGACGGGGTGAGGAAGGTCGTCACCATCCATGGTGGTTAGAATCCTAACTCCTCCCGAGAAAATGTTCTTAACCACAAATGTCCCTTCGTATGTGGGGGTCCATTTGCCCCTAGGATCACCTTGCGGCAGAATGATGCGTTTGATCACTAGATCCCCGACTTGATACTCTTGTCGTCTGACTTTCTTGTTAAATGCCTTGATCATCCGCTTTTGATACGCCTGACCATGACAAATAGCAGTAAGTCTCTTCTCGTCGATTAAATTCAACTGATCAAGCTGGGTCTGGATTCAGTCGTCCTTGCTCAGACCTGCATCCTTCATAATCCTAAGAGAGGGTATCTGGACTTCAATAGGCAGGACCGCCTCTATGCCATACACCAAAGAGTAGGGTGTTTCCCCTGTTGACGTCTGTGCTGAGGTACGGTACCCATGAAAAGCAAATGGTAACATCTTGTGCCAGTCTTTGTATGTCACTGTCATCTTCTGCACAATCTTCTTGATGTTCTTATTAGCGGCTTCAACAACCCCATTCATCTTTGGCCGGTAAGGAGAAGAGTTGTGATGCAGTATCTTAAACTGTTTGCAGAGCTCGGTGATCATTGTATTGTTGAGATTTGTACCATTGTCCATAATGATCCTCTCTGGTACACCATATCGACAGATTAGATTGTGTCGGATGAACCGCGCCACGATGTTCTTGGTCACTGTAGCAAAAGAAGTTGCTTCAACCCACTTCGTAAAATAATCAATTGCTACAAGGATGAAATGATGCTCGTTGGACGCAGTAGGTCTGATCTCGCCAATCATATCGATGCCCCACATTGCAAAAGGCCAATGAGCTATCAAAATATTCAGAGGAACTGGAGGTACATGCACCTTATCAGCATAGACTTGGCACTTATGATAGGTCCGAGAATGCTGATAACAATCGGCTTCCATAGTAGACCAATAATATCCTGCCTGTAGGATTTTCTTTGCCATGGTATGTCCACTGGAGTGAGTCCCGAAAGTACCTTCATGTAACTCTGCCATGATCTTTTCTGCCTCGCTCTTGTCCATACATCGTAGTAAGATTGAGTCATGGTTACGCTTGTAAAGGATACCATTACTGATGAAGAACTTCACCTCGAACCTCCTTAGAAACTTCTTATCACTAGCAGATGCACCCTCGGGGTACTCTTGAGCCTAAAGATACCTCTTTACCTCGTGAAACCAGGGTTTATCTGCTACCTCTTCAGTCTCGATATCACAGCAATATGCGGGTTCGTCCAACCTTTCAATGGTAATCCGGGGAGCTTCATTATCCCACCTGACCTTGAACATAGAAGAAATAGTAGCTAGCGCGTCTGCTAACTGGTTCTCCTCTCTGGGGAAATATTCAAAGGCTACCTCTTTGAAGTGCAGAAGCAACGTCAATATATACTCTTTGTAAGGAATAAGGTTTGGATGTTTCGTATCCTACTCGCCTTTAATCTGACTAATCACGAGAGCAGAATCTCCGAACACACTCAAGAACTTAATTCTCAGGTCAATAGCAGCTCGAATACCCATGATGCATGCTTCATACTCCGCCATATTGTTGGTGCAGTTAAAACATAATCGGGCGGTGAATGGAGTATGACAACCTTCAGGAGATATGATCACGGCACCAATACCATTACCCAACGCGTTTGAGGCTCCATCAAAATACATAGACCATCGGGATCCTTCCTCAGGCCCTTCATCCGGTCCAAGTTCTTCACAGTCGGTCACCAACATGATGTTCTCATCTGGGAACTCAAAATTCATAGACTGGTAATCATCCACGGCCTGATGCGCCAAATGATCTGCCAACACACTTCCCTTGATTGCTTTCTGGGTTGTGTATTGGATATCATACTCAGTTAAGGTCCTCTGCCATATGGCTATTCTTCCGGACAAGGCAGGCTTTTCGAAGATATACTTGATTGGATCCATCTTTGATATCAATAAGGTAGTATGAGTCAGCATATACTGTCTCAACCGGCGAGCAGCCCATGCCAAAGCGCAATAAGTTTTCTCGAGCAACGAGTATCGGGTCTCGCAATCGGTAAACTTTTTGCTAAGGTAGTAAATAACATGCTCTTTTCGGCCAGACTCGTCATGCTGCCCCAGCACGCACCCCATTGAGTTGTCCAACACTATCAAGTATAAGATCAAAGGTCTTCCTTCGACTGGAGGCATCAGAATTAGTGGCTCTTGGAGATGTTCTTTGATCCTTCGAAGGCGGACTGGCACTCATCATTCCACTTTACCACTTGATCTTTCTTCAGCAGCTTGAAGATCGGCTCACAAGTAACAGTCAGATGTGAAATGAATCGGGCAATGTAATTCAGACGTCCCAAAAAGCCTCTAACTTCCTTTTCTATGCGGGGAGATGGAATCTCCTGTATAGCTTTCACCTTTGTAGGATCCACTTGAATACCTTTATCACTAACGAAGAAACCCAACAACTTACCAGACCTTACCCCGAAGGTGCACTTGTTCGGGTTTAACCTCAGCTTGTACATATTCAACATGTCGAATAGTTTTTGGAGATGGTCAAGGTGTTCTTCTTTAGTCTAGGACCTTGCAATCATGTCATCAACGTAAACCTCAATCTCATGGTGAATCATGTCATGGAACAAAGCGACCATGGCGCGCTGATAAGTTGCCCTAGCATTCTTAACCCCAAAAGGCATCACCTTGTAACAGAAAGTACCCCACTGCGTAATGAAAGTTGTCTTTTCCATATCCTCGGGAGCCATCTTAATCTGATTGTAACCGGAAAAACCATCCATAAAAGAGAAGACCTTATGTTGTGCGGTGTTGTCGACCAGAACATCGATATGAGGCAGAGGGAAATCATCTTTAGGGCTCACCCTGTTCAGATCTCTATAGTCTACACACATACGTACCTTGCCATCCTTCTTCGGCACCGGAACAACATTGGTAACCCACTGCGGGTAAGAAGTAACAGCTAGAAATCCGGCATCAAACTGCTTCATGACCTCAGCTTTGATTTTCTCAGACATTTCGGGGCGCATACGGCGAACCTTCTGCTTTACCGGAGGACAATCTTCTTTGGTTGGCAGGCGGTGTACCACAATATTAGTGTCTAAACCAGGCATATCTTCGTAAGACCAAGCGAAGATCTCAACATAGTCGCGTAGCATCTGTATCAACCGTTGCTTGACATTAGGCTCCAGATTTCCACCTATCTTGACCTCTTTCTTGTCTTCCTCCATACCCAAATTTACTGATTCCACTGGCTCTTCATGAGGCTGTATGGCCCTCTCTTCCTGTAGCAGCAATCTAGTAAGCTCCCCAGGCACTTCACAATCGTCCTCACCCTCGTCCTCGGCTTGGTTGATCGGATTTTCGAAGTCATAATTGGCAGTAGCAGAGTCGTTATCAATGGGATCCAGAGTGGATGTGGATTTGCATTATGATATGTGAGTGTGTGTAAGACAATAGCTATTTTGATAAAGTGAAAGACAGAAAAGAAAAACAAGGAGCGCAAAATTTGAAATGCAAGAAACGTCCAATGCTTTATTGATGATATATGAAAATGACAAATAATAAGCCCTCACAAACCAAGCCAAGGTGCCTCGGGCAAGGCACCAGGCTGTAAAGTTTCAAATTGTCTGTTACAAATCTCAAAACAAAAGTCTATTACTGTGTAATAAAAGAAACGGGCACGAAGTCCTTCGCCGTCCAGTTGTTCAAGCCATTGTTGGTAGTCGGGTAAATCCAGTTGTCGATATCTGACTCTTCCTCATCATATTCAATTGCCTTCACTCTCGGATTACTGATGTGCAGAGGAGGTCTTCCAATCTGCGCGCGCCGAACAACCCTTTGAGCCTCTACAATTAAACCTAAACCAAACTTGTCAGTTTTGTGTGTGAAGTCAAGGAGTTGTCCCCAATTTGCACACCCACCTTGATTAATAACAGCCCTGGCATCCTTGAGGGAAGCCATCTTCATCGGAGGTTTGTCAGCAGCAACTTCAATCGACTCCAAAGTCTGGGGAACCTCTTCAAAGTTCTGACACGGGGTTTCAATGAACTCTCCATCCATCTCCACATACCGGAAGGAGTTAATATGACTCACCATGTACTCCTCCTCACCTTGTACCGTAACAATCTTCCCTTTTACTGGATATTTCAACATCTGATGGAGCGTAGAAGTCACTTCCCCAGCTTTATGGATCCAAGGGCGACCCAATAAGCAAGAATAAGATGGTCGGATATCCATCACATAGAAAGTAGATGCAAAAGTCTGAGAGCCAAATTTAACAGGGACATCCACCTCCCCGTGCACTATCCTTTTCAACCCATCGAAAGCCCTAACCACAATATTACTCGACTTCAGAACCAAACCTTCACAGTCCAGACGGTCTAATGCCTTCTTTGGTAAAACATTTAATGAGGACCCGGTATCCACCAGCACGTGGGCCAGAGTAGTGCCCCTGCACTCGATCGAGACGTGCAAAGCATCATTGTGATTTCTTCCTTTAGCAGTCAGATCTGCATCTGAGAAACCCAAACCGTTGTCGGCAGTCAAACTAGCTACATAGTCTTTGAATTGATCAGCAGAAGTCTCCTGCGGCACATGCGCAGTTTTGAGGAAAGCAATTAAAGCCTTTGCATGGGCTTCCGAACACAATAACAAGGATAACATGGAGATTTTTGACGGGGTCTGCCCCAGCTGCTCGACTATGTTGTAGTCGCTCTTCTTGATAATCTTCAGAATTTCCTTTATCTCCTGCTTAGAGGTTTCTACAATAATCTTCTTAGGCACCTCCATCCGGGCAGGCTCACTTGTGATTTTTTTGCCCCGAGTGTCAGATGACTCAGTGACAGGAGTGATAACTGGAGTAAGAATTGGAGCAGTAGCTGATGTATTGGCAGATGGAATGGTAATAGTCTTTTGAACAGTCGGAGGGGAAATCTCAGGAGAAAACAGTCTTCCACTTTTGGTGACTTTGCTAGACCCGACAATATTGCCTATATCAGCATCAGCTTCCTCGTCTTTAAAGTCTTGTTTAATTCCATGATAGTACACGTCGGCCCCATAGTGCCAAGGGACAGCCTTATCCGAAGTGTATGGGATATGACCAGGGATAGTAATGATTAGCGGAGCGATTCTTGGAACAAATGTAATCCTAACAGGCTTTCTCGAGGAAGCCTTGGAAGAATTGGCGGAAATGGTTATGATGGCAACATTTTCAACTGGAATCAATGGAGTCAAAGTCTTCTCAAGTAGGATCTCTTTGTTATCCATCAGGCGCTGAACACATGACTTCAATAAATGGCAACCAGCAGTTAGAATTGAACATAGGTGGCAAACTTCGCCACAACCCAGAAATAAACCGGCCAACAAAAGATTCTTCTTCATTGTCATCAAAGGAGTAGAGATGTCTTCCACAGAGGTCACAAACAAATCATTGTCCACAGCATTTACTCCATGACCATGCTTGGGCATAGGAGCAGTTATGACATTGGGTTTCTCTGGAGTGTCAAACTCGATCTCTTTAGCTTCAACCAAATCTTGCACTTTATTCCTCAAAGCCCAGCAATTATTCGTATCATGGCCCGGGCTATCAGAGTGATAGGCACAGTGGGCGTTTGGATTATATAGCAGAGATGTGGTACTGGGATTCTTCGGGGCTTCCCTCAGAGTTTCCAAATTGGTTTTCAACAGTTGCGGTAGAATCTGAGACAAAGTCATATTAAGCCGAGTGTACTGTCTTTGCGGCCTCTCCATTCTTTGCTGATTGTTACATTGTGGGGCAACGGTGGGTCTTGATATTACTACCACATTCACTGCTTGACAGCATTCAGGTTGGTTTTGGCTCCTCGAGCTGTAAACTGCACTAGCTTATTTCTTACCAGCGAAAGGCTTCTTTACTGTACTGGATGACGCATCCTTCTGTATCTTACCACTTCTGATACCAGCTTCTACTCTCTCACTAGTCATAATCAATTCAGTAAACCCATATGACGAACTACCGATCAGATGATTGAAAAATGGACCAGACAACGTCCCAAGAAACATATCAACCAACTCCCTATCAGACAAAGGGGGTTGGACTCTTCCATCCAGATCTCTCCACTTCTGAGCATAGTCCTTAAAGCCTTCGCTTGCACCCATGGACATACCCTGAAGCTGAGTACGAGTAGGAGCAAGGTCGGCAATATACTGGTACTGCTTATAGAAAGCAGCAGCAAGGTCCTCCCAGTTTCGGACATTAGCTCCTTCCAATTGATAGAACCATTCAAGCTGAGTCCCTGACAGACTGTCTTGAAAGAAGTGTACCCACAGACTCCTATCAGCAGTGTAAGGTTGAATTTTTCTAATGTACGAGCGGAGATGGAGTTTTGGACAGGATACTCCATCGTACTTAGCAAAAACCGGGGCTTTGAACTTGTGAGGGATTACCACCCCCGATGCTAGTCCCAAATCTCCGAAGTCCAACCCAGGAACTTTCTGAATCTCCACGGCACTTAGACGGTCCTCAAGTTGTTTGTACCTATCCTCAGCAGGAGAGTACTGTTCATCATCAAAGTCAGTATCATTATCAGAGACCACAAGACTAGGACCTTTTTCTTCTTCTTGATTCTCTCCTCCTTTGGATGAATGAGACATATCAGCTTCCTCTCGCTACCTATTCCCAAATAGGTGACCCATATTCAGAAGAACCACCTTTTTCTTCTTCTTCTTTTCCTTCTCCAGGATGAGAGTCTTCAAATCTTGTTGCCCTTTATCCAAGTTCAAGAACATCTCTTGGAATTGGGAATTCTGAGCCTGAAGAGCTTTGATGGCTTGATCGGTAGGCATTTCAGAAGACATTTTGTGCTGAAATAAATAGCGAAGAAGATGAGAAACCCGTAATGGTACCTGTAATGATGTGCATGATAATGGAATGCGTATGAAATGATTTCAAAGACTTTGGTAGATTTAAATTTGTAAGACAAAAAATAAAACACACTTTATTAGATTAACTTGTAAAAATGTTTAACCATGCCTTTAAGGCATTTACAAAAGAAATAACTGAAAAGCAAATCTAAACTAGAAACAATAAAAGACATCAGAAATCCCATGGTCTTTTCCCCTTCGTGCTGACGTAATCATTGATTGTCCTTTCATTCTCAAGTTGCCTCGTGAGCTTCAAGATCATCCTTTCTTGCTCATGATACTTCTCCCGGTAGGTATCCATCTCTTCCTTCAACTGAATCCAAGATCTCTTCAATGCCCCAAGATCAGTAGGCATGTATGGATAAAGGACCGTATAAGGAACACCTTCTTCATTGGTATGCTCCACAATCACTGGCAGCACAGCTTCATAGGGCATCCCAAGCTTCTAGGCTCGAGCTCGGATCCACTGGAGATAAGGTTGCATATGGAGAGAAGTATTTGGTCCTAGCTCGTGATGGTCAGACCTGTTCACCATGCCCCAAGCTCGTACGAACCTTCGGCGATGCTCATTAGTGTCTTCCTTGTAGTCAAAGGCAATATCCTCAAGAAGCAACTCATAGGGACCGTCTCTTCGAGCGTGACCAAACTGTCGTAAAGCCAAACAAGGACTACAGGTTATACCTCCTCTGATTCCGAGCAACGGGACATTAGGGTATCCTCCACATTGATCAATGACAACAACCTTTTCCATATCTTTAGAACTGCAAAGAATGTCCGTATGGGCAAGGGACATTATCCTGTAGGGCCAAACTAAACCTTCCTCATTCTTCAATACAGACTTGGGGAGGTGCAAAATAAACCACCTCGCCAGTAGCGGCATACAACACATGAGGGTCCCTCTTCTTCGCACAGTACGAGTATAGAGGGCATGTAGGATATCACCAAGAAGAGTAGGCACATGATTGCGGGACAGGAAGATCTTAACCGCATTCACATCTATGAAGGAATATGGATTCGGAAAAAGAACCAAGTCGTAGATGAGGAGAGCCATGATGTCTTAAAAAGCCTGAAAATCCAAGTTATCCCATAACTGTTGAGCTTGATCCATCAGAAACTTAGCCAAGAAACCTTTAACCCCGCTCCGTGTCTCCCAGTAGGATACTACATCAGCCCTTTTTAGATGTAAGGCTGAAGCAATGTCCTCAGGTCTAGGAACCTCTTTCAAACCTGTGAAGGGTGTCTGCTCGAGGATGGATATGCCCAGTAAATAAGAAAACTCCTCCAAAGTGGGAACTGGCTGATAATCCAGGAAAATGAAGCAATGATGCACCGGATCGAAGAACTGGAAAAACACACTCATCATCTGCTCATCAAACTTTGAGGTAACCAAGCTAAGAAGTTGTCCATATCTCCTAATGAATGAATAAGTATCAAAAATCCTCGAGGCTAAATCTTTGAGTTGAGAAGGTATTTGCACAAAGTTAACTCGGATGGTGTTTCTGCGCATGGAAGCCATAATCTGCAAAACAGAACAAAGATAAATCCCCTCGGTCTTTGAAATGGTTAGTGTAATTAAGTATGAATGCTATGTTATGATGCATGATGTCATGATAAAACACACAACAGGTATAGCAGATAACAAACATGGTAAAGGCAAACAAGTCACACAAGAGCCCTTAAGTTTCAGGCTTGCATGGGGTCTAGGTACTACCCTCTTGAAGTTCAGTTGGTTTGACCTGTCCTAATAATAGTAACCGGGTTCTAGAGGTTCTCAATATCATTGACCATCCTCCATTGGTCATGGTTTCAGCTCACGCAATCTTTTCTTGCAGCCGGAACTATCTCGAGAGTATGGTCTTAATGAGTGTAGTATCGAGTATCAACCAATTCTTAGCTTTATACCGAGGTCGGCTATCTCACTACTTCTTATGGCTAAGTTGGTCAATTATAGGTTCTAAGGTCAATTGATGCTTAACAACACACATAGCAGCCCCATATTATCCTCGTTTCTCCACAAGGGATACCGGTACCAACTAATGTGCCACATCAACGTAACTACTGCTTCAACCGTATCGGTCTACGTCGTACAGTTCGCCCACAGTTTATTGCTACTTACCTAAAAGGTGTCCCCCAGATCCGGATTAGGATCTATAGTAACTCCAATACAAAGCCCACAAAAATAAAGCAATCAAATTAAACAATAGAAGCAAATATGATGAACTAATCCTAAGGTATACCCCACTTATTCATCCCCAGCAGAGTCGCCAGTTCTGTGATACGGTGGCAGAACCGACTGTTTTGGAAAATGCTGGTTTGTGTTTTGCGTTTGTGTTCGCAAAAAGTCGCGGTAAGCAAGAGTCACCACCGAATTTTATTTTATCCAATTGGAAAGGAAAAAAAGAACTGAAAAATTCCTTTTTCGAGATTTTGAGTACAGGGGGTAGATTATAAAAAGGGAAGGTATTAGCACCCTTTCTATCCATGGTTCTCCACGGGCTCTTAGGTACTTGCTCATCATTTTAAAAATTGCTTCAGTGTTTGTGTGTTTGAATTTTTTTTGTTTTACTTCAATTTAACCCTTGCTTCTGTCTTCAAGAGTGTTACGAAGTCGTTTTGAAAACTTTGTTTGAAAAGAGTGTAAGTGTGGAAAAGTTTGTTGTTTTGAGCAAGTACCTACTAGCATCTACCTACTCGAAAAGGGAATGTTTCTGTTATCGTTTCCTTTAGACAGCGCTATCCCACTATTAGTGAGTAGGTAGCACCATCGTTGGAGTTTTAAGGGTCAATTTGAAAGGGACGTACGATCACTAAAGCAATTTTAGGACGTCTTAGTAATAACCCTAATGTCTTAAGATCGTATTCGAGGCAACAATTCCGAGGCAACCTTTCCGAACGGGACATTTGATCTTTTAGACAAAAGAGAGACCACTAAAATATCCTATACTCAATGATCGTTTACCGAAGGCAACCGAAGTGGGAGTATACCCTAGGAGTGCACATGTGCGAGTGATTCAATTTCAAGTTTATCTTTGCACATTTGGGGTTTGCTAACTGTTTTAATATTAGCATACATTCTTGTCATGCAACCCTATTACCATACATCTAACAGTTAATATTTGCGGAAATTAAAATGCGAGAAATAAGCTACGCTATTACAAGGCTTCGGGTATTAATTACATAGCCAAAAAACCCGCCAAAAAGATAAATAAACAAAAAAAGTCCTAATTAATCTATTACATCTTGTGAGCAATTACATCAATATGGTAAAAATAAATAAGCGCGATGAATCGAGAACGAGAGAGAAATAGGATTTTGACCCCGTCTAACCTAATTGAAAGAAAAATTATTTTTGTTGTTTTTTGATTATTTTTAAGAAAAAGAATAAGGTTTTAAATTAAATACAAATCTAATTAGTAATTAAATTACATTAAAGAAAATAATTTACATGACCTATTTTTGTATTTTGTTATTTTTAAGAAAAAGAAAATAGAATTTAAATTAAAGAAAACCCTAATTTCTAACTTGTTTTAATTTATTTACAAAAGAATTAAAGTTACCCTAAAATTAAATAAACTAATTAAATTAATTTTTTGATAAAAAATAACCTAAATCTAATTGGATGAAAAATTATTTTTATGATTTTTTAATAAAAAAGAATTGATTTTTATGTTAGTAAAAATAATTAAATGAATTAATAAAGAAAATATAAAGAGAGAAAGAAAAGGAAAATTGGGCCTGTAATTAGCAAATTGGAGGGGGGTGAATAGCAAGCTTTTAGGCCCAAAAATCTGACCCACGTTAACTTCCATGTTCCCATGCTGTGCGTTGACCAGGATGTATGATGGTCCTTCATATGATGGCCTTCAGATCTGGCCTTCTGGAGATCCAATGGTGGAGCCTTGAGGTCACATGGTGGTCTTCTGGCCTGCATAAGTGCATGATTATATAAGAAACAATAAAATTGAAGAATATGGGGGACCTGGGATTCGAACCCAGGTCCTATGGCCTTTTCCACCGCCTTCACACCAACTGAGCTGGTCGCGTTTGTTGTACATAAAAGAACCGATAATCATTATATTAAAAACAAACAAAATAAAAGTTATCCGCGTGAAAATTCAAACGAAGCAATCAGGGGTTGCCACGCAGGTCGTCTTCTTCCCTTCTCTGTTGGTAAAAGGTCACTGACCTTTACCTACGGACAAACGTCCGTAGCTATATGCCAATGATTTTCCAAAATCATCCTCAAGCACGATAAATGGAATCTAAAGTTATAGATTAACTCGCCTTGGCCTGCTGAGTATCATGGTGCCCTTCTTGTGGACCAATTTTACCTGTATAGAAAGACCCTAAAACGAGACCAAGAACCCTAGCAATGGTGAATTCTGATATAGTCAACAAAAATGCAATTAATTAATACGATGAGCTTGCAAACATGTTAGGGATTCAGAATATGCTATTGAAACATGATAAAGATGCAAGAATAAAGGAATACGATTTTAAAAAAAAGAACCAAACCGTGAGGGTCGTGGAGATGAATTCTGGGCACGAGGATGCTTGTTCTTGATTGATACAACTTCCTTGTATGTCCAGGATGTGAATGGGATGGCTTAGGGATCTTGAAAACGCCTGGAAGTGCAAAATCAGATTATCACTTTCTTTGAATTTTTTCAAGTTTGGTTCTGCCTCCTCATGCCTCAAAACCTTCTCCTTTTTGTCTATAATTGTACACTATATACCAAGGGACGAATTAGGGTTACAAGTATGCCTTCAATCTTTGTCCATTATGATTTTTGATCTTGATTTGATTTCCATGAAATTCTTTCCAAAAGTAGGCCAAAATCAATCTTTTTGTGCACACCTATGCCTTGCACGATTTGATTCACTTGCTAGCTGTATATGGGACCTGAAATGTGCATAAAATCTTGAGGTTTGAATGGTTTGGATATTTTCATGATTTGTTTTGATTTAAATTGATTTAATTGAAATAAAAATCAAAATAAATATCAAATATAAGATAAAGGCAAGTGGAAAGAGCTGAGGCTCGTGGACCATTCTACCAACTCAAAACAAGTGCAAAAAGTTAGGCCCATTTGTCAAAAATTGCAATTTGAGGCACTTTTGACTTTTGGAAATTTTGCAAAAAAGGTCAACTTCACCAATGCATAACTTCTTCAATTTTGACTCTTTGAAGGTGTTCTATGACTTTTTAGAAAGCTTGAGATGTCCTATAGGCAACCCTTTTGGTCGAATCTTAATTGAGTCTTCCA
The DNA here is from genome assembly GCA_948472305.1 of Vicia faba. NCBI lineage: Eukaryota > Viridiplantae > Streptophyta > Magnoliopsida > Fabales > Fabaceae > Vicia > Vicia faba. The sequence continues at coordinate 388,423,877 of OX451740.1, read as the reverse complement.
TGTTCATGTATGAAGCTTTGACAAAAAAGGTGTTTTTGTTGACTTCTCAAAATGACCTATAATGTCAAAATTCATAACTTCTTGTGAGGGCATATTTTGAACTTGGGAGATGAAGATGAATTGTAGGGAATTGAATCCTCTTAAAATTAGCTTTTGGATGGGTCATTTCTCATAAATTATGAGAAAGTTATGCTTGGTCAAAATTGAGTTGACTTTTCCTGCAAAACCCTAATTTAGTAACTTTTGGATTTTGATGCATTGTGAGCAATCCTTGATGAATCATGATCAACCCTTGATAAAATGATGAATAATACTTCAAAATTAGGATGTTGACCAAAAATCTTGAAGTTTGACTATATGTGGGCCACAGTTGACTTTTGCCCTAGCACAGTCGATTTTCAGGCTTTTGAGCAATTGGCTGAGCAAACTTTCTCTGCAAGGCTTGAAACTTGACATGGATGATCTTGAGAAAATATTAGGGTAATGGTGAGAATTTGAGACCCTTTGGACTCACACATCTTGATGCAACATGAAACCCTAGTTTTGAGGTAGACTGCCTTAGGAGAGAGTTTGTCTAGTCAACTCTTGGACTTCCTTGAGCAATTTGAGGACCTCACTTGAAATGTATTGAGAAATATGGGAGGGTAAATTTTGGGGTACAACAGATCCCAATGGACTGTGGTCTTTGATGGGGCATCCAACATACTCGGCAATGGTATAGGTGTTGTACTCATATCTCCTAAAGGATGTCATACTCCCTTTACGGTAAGACTCTGCTTCAACTGTATAAACAACATGGCAGAATACGAAGCATGCATTTTTGGTCTCAAAGCTGCTATAAATTTGGGGATCAAATCCTTAAGTGTATTCGGAGATTCAGCTTTGGTCATCAGCCAGATCAAATGGGAATGGGACACCAAACACCCTAACCTTATCCCCTTCAAAGAACATGTGTTGACATTGATCCCACATTTTAAGAAGATTACCTTCGAGCATTTCCCGTGAGAAGAAAATCAGCTAGCAGACGCACTAGCCACAACATGCCCATCGAGGTCCTCAACTTACTCAAGGATGCCCAAGAGTTGACCAGACAAACTCTCTCCTAAGGTGTTGTACCCCAAAATTTTCCCTCCCATATTTCTCAAAACATCGCAAGAAAAATCTCCAAATGGCTCAAGGTTGCTCGAGAGTTGGTCAGACAAAGTTATCTCCTAAGGCAGTCTACCCCAAATTAGGGTTTTGTGTTGCATCAATATCTTTGAGTCCAAATGACCCCAAGTGCTCACCAATGTCCTAATATGTCCTCAAGATCATTCATGTCAAATTTCAAGCCTTGCAGAGGATGTTTGCTTAGTCAATTGCTCAAAAGGTCCAAAAATCGACTATGTTAGGGCAAAAATCAATTATGGCCTACGTACAGTAAAACTTCAAGATTTTTTGTCAACATTCCCATTTTGAAGTATATTTCATCATTTGATCAAGGGTTGATCATGATTAATCAAGGATTGCTCAAAATTCATCAAGATTCAAAAGTTGCTAAATTAGGGTTTTGTAGGAAAAGTCAACTTAACTTTGACCAAGCATAACTTTCTCATAATTTATGAGAAATGACCCATCCAAATCTCATTTTTAAGAGGATACAATTCCCTACAATCCATCTTCATACCCTAATATCAAAAAATGCACCCACAAGAAGTTATGGATTTTGACATTATAGGTCATTTTTGAAAGTCAACAAAAACACCTTTTTTGTCAAAGCTTCTAACTTGAGCATGGAATATCAAAATGAGATGAGACCAAAAGGGTTGATTAGAGGACAGTTCAATCTTTCTAAAAAGTCCAAGAACACCTCCAAAAGTTCAAAATTGAAGAAGTTATGCATTGTTGAAGTTGGACCTTTTTGCAAAATTGCCAAAAGTCAACTATCCTCAAAACTTCAAATTTTGCCAAATGGGCCTATTCTTTTACATTTGTTTTGAGTTTTCATTGTAGCCCACGTGCTCCAGATTTGGCCATGTGTCTATATCATTTTTTTATTAATTATTTTGATTTTATTTGAATTAATTTGATTTAAATCAAAATAAATCAAATAAAAATCCAAAGGCATTGATAAAAAGGATTTTATGGTGATTTCATGTTCCATTATACAGCTGGCCATCATCAAATTCGTATCAAGTGAATCATGTGCAAAAAAGATTGAAATTAAGCCAATTTGGAAAGTTTGTAAAGGCAAATCAAATCAAATATCAAAGCCTTAATGGAGAGAGATTTGGACAGCAAATTGAGACCTAATGCAATGTACAATACATAAGCAAGCAAAGGACACAAAAATGAGGGTTAGAAAGCATTGGTAGAGGCAAAACTAAAGTTGAAAAAATCACAAAAAATCTTGAGATCGAAATCCAGGTTGGAGGCATTTTCAAGGTCTGAGACGTATCCCAATCGCTTCCTGGAAACGCACACAAGCTATCCCAATTCAAACCAGGCATTCTCAGGCCCTCATACGCATTGTAAGTCTCACGCAAGTTACCCCTGTTCTTGAATTCGATTTGAGTTATTCGGGCATCATTTGAGTAAACTAAAAGCATATTTGTGACCACAAGAACATTTGCAAGCTTTTGGAATCATTTGATTTCATTTATCTGACCGGTATCACGATCCACCATAGCTAGGTTTCTTTGTTCGTTTTTAGGGCTTTCTGTTTCAGGTGATATTGGCCTTAATGGTGGTTATGGCTGTGATCAGAGAGATGAGACGAGGCTAACCATGGTCGTGGATTCCATTTATATGGCCTGGAGAAAGTTTTAGAATGAACCTGTGCTTTTAGCTGCGGATAAAAATCCGCAGGGAGTTTTTATAGGTTTTGGAGGACAGGGATGAACTCGTGTCATCCGTTCATGGGGCTATTCAAACGAAGCACGCCTTTTTTTTGTTTTTTCTGGCATTTGATTTGTTTTTTTATATAATATATTATTTGTGTTATTATTAACAAAACAACAACATGCTTCAGTGGTTGCCACATAGGCCATAAAGGACCCAAAGGCTGGAGGTCAGGGGTTCGATCCCTGCCTCCAGCAATTTGCATTTTTCTAATTCCTTGTAGATAATCACATGCATGGTCAAGCCATATTTCCACCATGGACGTTCATTCTCAAAGTGCCAGATGGCCAAAGGGCCAGATCTGGTGGTCAAATGTTGAAGGTCCACCAAAGTGTTGGTCAACGCGTGCTTACTAGATTCCAAAGGTCAAACGGACCAGCTTCTAATGGGCCTACAAAAATGCTCCTTGCACCTCCAAAAAAGGCCCATTTCTTTCTTTCTATTATATTTTCTTTTTATTAATTTAGTTATTTTGTTTTATTTTTAATTAAATACTAACCAATCAACAATTTTTCTTTTTTTATTAGAAAAACTCATCAAAAATATTTTTTATCCAGTAAAATTTTAGAATTCTTTTTTTGACAAATACTAACTAATTTAATTAGGGCATTAATTAGAAAACTTTAATTTGTTTTTTTTGTAAATATTTAAAATTAATTAGAAATCATTAGGTTTTAATTCATTTAATTATTTTTATTTTCTTTCTTAAAATAATAAAAAACAAAAATATGCAATAACTTATTTTTCATTAATTAACTTAATAATTTAATTTAGCTATTTAATTTAGAATTTAATTTCTTTTCTTAAAATAAAAATAACAAAAAAACATTTTCTTTCAAAAGGGTCAAAACCCTAATTTCGCATTCGATGTAATTTCCCGCGCGCTTTATTTATTTTTATCCAATTATGTATATGCTTCTGGTATGTAATAGATAATTAGGACATTTTATTTATTTACCGCTTTATTTTATTTTATTTTCAAAGGGTTGCTTTTGGCGATGTAAATACCCGACGCCTTGTAATTTAATTTCCGCATTTTTATTCTGCAAATTATAACTGCTAGATGTTTGATAATAGGGTTTGCATGACAAGACTGAATGTTTAAATCTTAAAATCAAATTAGACCACCCTTAACATGTGCAAAGATAAAAATAACTGAAAACGACACACTCGCACATGCACACTCTTAGGGTACACCCCACTTGGTTGCCTTCGTTCACGGTCATTGAGTATAGGTCGTTTTAGAGGTCGTCCTCTTGTCTAAAAGATCATAGTCGCCTCGAAATGGTTGCCTCGGATATTGTTGCCTCAAACAAATGATCTAAGACATTAGGGTTACCGCTAAGACATCCTAACATTGCTTTAGTGACCGTATGTCCCTCTTTCGAATTGACCCTCAAACTCCAACGACGATGCTACCTACTCATTAATAGTGGGATAGCATTGTCTAAAGGAAATTAGCATATAACATTCCTTTTTTTTCGAGTAGGTAGATAGCTCTTAGATACTTGCTCTTTCAAAACAAAACTTTTTCACACTTACACTCCTTTTCGAACAAGTTTTCAAAACACTTCATTACACTCTTGAGGACAGAAGCAAGAGTTAAATCGAAGTTTTCAAACAAAAACTTTTTTCAAAACCCACAAGCACAAAGAAAACAACTTTGAAAACAATTGAGCAAGTACCTAAGAGCTCGTGGATAACCACGGATAGAAAGGGTGTTAATACCTTCCCTTTCTATAGTCTACCCCCTGAACCCGAGAAATATCTCAAAAAAAGGAATTTTTCTGTGCTTTTTTCCTTTCCTTGTTGGATAAAATAAAAGTCGGTGGCGACTCTTGCTTACCGCGACATTTTGCAAAAACAAACGCAAAACACAAACCAGCATTCCAAAAAACAGTCAGTTCTTCCCACCGTATCACAGAACTGGCGACTCTGCTGGGGACATTTATAAGTGGGGTGTACCTTAGGAATAGTTCATAATGTTTTCAATTGCTTGACTTGTATGCTTTATCTTTGTGGGTTCGAATCGGAGTTACTATAGATCCTAACCCGGATTTGGGGAACACCCTTTAGGTAAGTAGCAATAAACTGTGAGGGAATTGTACGGCGTAGACCGATACGATTAAAGCAGTAGCTACGTTGGTGTGGCACTTTAGTTTGTACTGATATCCCTTATGGCGCAACGAGGAGAATATGGGTCTTCTAAGGGGTCATTAAGCACCAACTGACCTTAGCACCTATAATTGACCAACTTGGCCATAGAACAGTAGCAATATGCTACACTCATTGAGACCAAACTCTCACGGTGATTCCGGCCGCAAGAAAAGGTTGCTAAACTGGAATTATGACCGATCGAGGGTGGTCAGTGATATTGAGATCCTCTAGAACCCGGTTATTATTTCTGGAACAGGTTTGAACCAACTGAACTGAAAGAGGGTAGTACCTAAGCTCCTTGCCAGCCTGAAATCTAAGGGCTATTTGTGTGACTTGTTTGCCCTTACCATGTTTTCTATATGTGAATACCTGTGGTGTGTTTCTATCATGACATCATGCATCATGACATTGCATGCATATTGCATTGGACTAACCATTTCAAAGACCAATAGGATTCATCTTTGTTCTGTTTTGTAGGTCATGGCATCTATGCGTAGAAACACTATTCGGATCAACTTTGTCCAGATTCCCACTCAGCTTAAGGAATTGGTTGCAAAGGTTCCATATACTTCTTCCTTTATCAAAAGACATGGAAACCTCCTTGGGTTGGTCACCTCCAAGATGGATGAACAGATGATGAGTGTCTTAGTCCAGTTCTTTGATCCACTGTACCATTGCTTTACTTTCCCGGACTACCAGTTAGTCCCTACCTTGGAAGAGTTCTCTGATCTACTTGGTATCTCCATTCTAGAGCAGACCCCGTTTACAGGTTGGGAAAAAGTCCTTAGGCCGGAGGAGATTTCTTCAGCCCTCCATCTGACAAAGGCTGAGGTAATGTCTAATTGGGAAACTCGTAGTGGGACAAAAGGCTTCTTGACTAAGTTCTTGGTTGGTAAGGCTAATCAGTTTTGGGACAGTTTAGCCTTTCAGGCGTTCGAGGACATCCTGGCTCTTCTTATTTATGGTCTGGTGCTGTTTCCCAACTTAGATTCCTTTGTTGACGTGAATGCGATAAAGATTTTCATGTCCGGTAATCCAGTACCCACTCTCTTGGGTGATATTCTGCATACCCTATATGCCCGTACTGCTCAGAAACGGGGAACCCTTATGTGTTGTGCACCATTGTTAGCGAGGTGGTTTATTTCTCACCTCCCCAAATCAGTTTTAAAGAACAAGGAAGGCGTGGGTTGGGCCTACAGGATTATGTCCCTTGCTCACACTGACATCATCTGGACTACCAAAGGCATGGAAGATGTGGCTATTATTGATCGCTGTGGGGAATACCTCAATGTTCCACTGCTAGGAATCAATGGAGGGATCACTTATAATCCATGTTTGGCCTTACGTCAATTTGGGCGAGCTAGGAGGGAAGGACCTCATGAGTTGCTGATGTCGAGCATTGTCTTTGACTTCCAAGGGGATAGTGATGAGCATCGCCGCAGGTTCATACGAGCCTGGGATAGGGTGCACAAGTCTGATCCACACGAGTTAGGTGTGAAGACTTCTCTTCCGATGGAACCATATCTCTGGTGGGTTCGTACACATGCTCAGAAGTTGGGAATGACGTACGAAGCTGTCTTGCCTGTGATAGTTGAACTTGCTGATGAAGAAGGGGTTCCTCCTACCATCCTCCACCCTTACATGCCTACTGACATTGGGGCACTAAAGAGGTCTTGGATCCAACTAAGGGAAGAATGGGATACTTACAGAGAAAAGTATCACGAGCAAGAGCGGAAGATCCTGAAGTTGACAAGGCAGCTGGAGAACGAGCAGATTCTCAACGACTATGTCAGCACCAACGGGAAACGACCATGGGAGCACTGATGTCCTTTTGTTACTTTTAGTTTTGATTTACTTTTCAATTTTTCTTTTTGTAATGCCTTAAAGGCATCTGTTGAACATTGAATTCAAGTTTTATCTAATAAAAGTGTGTTTCATTTTGGTTTACGAATTTGAATCTCTAAAGTCTTTGAAATCATGTCATACGCATATCATTCCCATGCACCTCATAAAAGGTACCCTTACAGGTTGTCTCATCTTCTTCGTTGTTTATTTCAGCACATCATGTCTGCTGAAACATCAACTGATCAAGCCATCAAGGCTCTGCAAGCTCAAAATGCCCAGTTCCAGGAAATGTTCATGAGTTTGGCCAAGGGTAAGCAAGATCTGAAGACCCTTATCTTGAAGGATAAGAAGAAGAAGAAGAAGAAGACGGTCCTACTGAATATGGGTCGTAGATTTGGGAACAATTTGCGGGATGATGTTGATTTATATCACTCACCTGGAGGGGGAGAGAATCAGGAAGAAAGGAGGGCTCCTAGCCCTGTGGTTTCTGACAACGAGACTGACTTTGACGAAGACCAGTATCCTCCGGCTGAGGATAGGTATAAACAACTCGAAGACCGGTTGAGCGCAATGGAGGTCCAGAAGGTACCTGGATTGGACTTCGGTGATTTAGGTATGTCATCTGGGGTGGTGATTCCCCACAAGTTTAAAGCACCAGTCTTTGCTAAATACGATGGGGTTTCTTGCCCAAAACTGCACCTCCGCTCGTATGTTAGAAAGATCCAGCCATACACCACTGACAAGAACCTCTAGATCCACTTTTTTCAAGACAGTCTTTCAGGGACTCAGCTTGAATGGTTTTACCAACTGGAAGGAGCTAGTGTCTGTAATTGGGAGGATTTGGTCGCTGCTTTCTACAAGCAGTACCAATACAATGCCGACCTCGCTCCCACGCGTACCCAACTTCAGGGTATGTCTATGGGTGCGAGCGAAGGTTTCAAATACTATGCTCAGAAGTGGAGGGACCTTGCTGGAAGAGTACAACCCCCGCTGGCTGACAGGGAGTTAGTAGATATGTTTCTGGGGACCTTGTCTGGTCCGTATTTCAACCATCTGATTGGAAGTTCATCGTCAGGTTTTACTGATCTGATTATGATCGGGGAAAGAGTTGAAGCCGGTATTAAGAGCGACAAAATACAGAAGGGTTCTTCATCAAGCACCGAGAAGAAGCCTTTTAAGAAGGAGTCGAGTGGAGTTTACAGCACAAAGAGCCATAATAGACCTGAACGCCTCCAAGCTATTAATACGGTTGTTATATCAAGACCTGTTGTTGCTCCTCAGCGCAACAATCAGCCAAGGGCCGAGAGACCACGAAGACAATTCACTCAGCTTCATATGACCCTGTCTCAGATCCTGCTGCAGTTATTGAAGACCAACTTGGTGATTCCGAAGGAGGCCCCGAAGAATCCCAATACAACATCACCAATGTACAACCCGAACGCCCGCTGTGCTTTTCACTCCGATAGCCCGGGGCATGATACGAATGATTGTTGGGTTTTGAAGAATAAGGTACAGGACTTGATTTATGCTAAGGAGATTGAGTTCGAAGCACCTGAAAGACCTAATGTTGTGACTGCTCCTATGCCCAAGCATGGGGTGAATGCTATAGATGAAGACTCGTTTGTGGTTTCTTTGAAAGACATTGTTACTCCATTGATGACTGTGAAGAAGAACCTTCTGTTAGCCAGTTTATTTCCAGGCTGTGGCGAAGGTTGCCATCTGTGTGCCGTCTTACCTACTGGTTGCCATCTTTTGAAGTCAGGTGTCCAACGCTTGATGGATAATAAAGAAATTTTGTTTGAGAAGAATTTTGTTCCTTTGGTTCCTACTGAAAAAGTTGCTATAATCACCATTTTTGACAATTCCTCCAGGGCTTCCTCGAGAAAGCCTGTTAGAATTACACTTGTTCCAAGAATTGCACCGTTGATCATCACTGTTCCTGGGCCTATCCCCTAGACATCAGATAAAGCTGTCGCATGGCACTACGGGGCTGACGTGTATTATCACGGGGTTAAACAAGACTGGAGTGCTGAAGAGGCTGATACTGACATCAGCAATAATGTTGGATCTAGTAAAGTCACCCGCAGCGGAAGACTTTTCTCCCCTGAGATATCTCCACCAGTTGTTCGGAAGCCTGTTGTTATTACACCTACTGGTACACCTGCTACTGTCCCTGTTCATGTTCTAATTCTTACCCCTGTTACCGAGGCATTTGACACTCGAGGCAAAGGTGCCACTAGTTAGTCTACGCAGACGAATGCACCGAAGAAGATTAATGTTGAAGCCTCTAGACAAGAGATGGAGGAAATTTTGAAGATCATCAAGAAAAGCGACTACCACGTAGTCGAACAGCTGGGGAAAACCCCGTCGAATATCTCTATGTTGTCTTTATTATTGTGTTCAGAGGCCCATGCTAAGGATCTGATTGCTTTCCTGAAGACTACGCATGTGCCGCAGGAGACATCAGTTGATCAGTTTAAAGATTTTGTGGCTAGTCTGACAGCAGATAATGGGTTGGGTTTCTCCGACGCAGACTTGACTGCTAAGGGGAAGAATCACAATGACGCCCTACATGTCTCCATTGAATGCAGGGGCACTACTCTTGCCCACATATTGGTGGATACTGGGTCATCGCTGAATGTTTTACCTAAGAAAACTCTAGACCGGTTAGACTGTGAAGGTTTGGAACTGAAACCAAGCAACATTGTGGTCAGAGCCTTTGATGGGTCCAAGAAGATGGTACATGGTGAAGTGGATATTTCGGTTAAGGTCGGTTCTCATATTTTCGCGTCTACATTCTATGTGATGGACATTCGGCCATCTTATTCTTGTTTGTTGGGTCGCCCATGGATCCATAAAGTTGGGGCAGTGACGTCTACGCTTCACCAGATGCTGAAATACCCAGTCAAGGGGAAAATTGTTAATGTATGAGGAGAAGAGGAGTACATGGTGAGCCACCTCAACTCTTTCTGATATGTGGAGATGGATGGGGAGTTCATTGAGACCCCGTTTCAACATTTTGAAGAAGTCCCCCAGACACTGGCGTCAGCTGAAACTGTTATTGAAGATCCTCCAATGAAGATGGCTTCCTTCAAGGACGCTCGGGCTGTTGTTGAGAAAGGTGGGTGTGCAAATTGGGGCCAACTCCCTGATTTTGCACATAAGACTAACAAGTTTGGTTTGGGTTTCACTGCAGAAGCTCAAAAGGCTGTTCGGAGTGCGTGGACTGGAAGACCTCCCCTGTTTATCAGCAACTCGGGAGTGAATGCCATTGAAGACGATGTTGAAGAATCTGAGTTTGACAGTTGGATCTACCCGACTGCCGATGGTGGACTAAGCAATTGGACGGCAAAGGACTCCGTCCCAACTTCTTTTATTACCCAGTAATGAGACTTTTTGTTTTGAATTTGTAACAGACAATGTTTTAAACTTTACGGCCCAGTGTCTTACCCGGGGCACCGTGGCTTTGTTTGTGAGGGCTTTATGTGTGTCATCTACATATATCATTAATAAAAGCATTGAACGTTTCTTGCATTTCAAATTTTGTGCTCCTTGTTTTTCTTTTATTATATATTGCAAAATAGCTATTTTACACACACTCACATATACAGGTCTACATCCACTCTGGATCCCACTGATAATGACTCTGCTACTGCCGGTTATGACTTTGAAAGTCCGATCAACTTAGCTGAAGACGAAGGTGGAGATGATTGCGAAGTGCCTGGTGAACTTGCTAGACTGTTACTTCAGGAAGAGAGGGTTATTCAGCCACATGAAGAGCCAGTGGAAACAGTTAATCTGGGTACAAAAGTAGACAAGAAAGAGGTTTAAATTGGTGCAAATCTGGAGTATGGTGTTAAACAACAGTTGATTCAGATGCTGCGTGACTATGTTGAGATATTCGCCTGGTCTTATGAAGATATTCCTGGGTTGGATACCGATATTATGGTTCACCGCCTGCCTACCAAGGAAGACTATCCTCCAGTGAAACAGAAGGTCCGCCAAATGCACCCAGAGATGTCTGAGAATATCAAGGCTGAAGTTATGAAACAATTTAATGCAAGTTTTCTAGCAGTTACTTCTTACCCGCAGTGGGTTGCCAACGTAGTTCCTGTGCCGAAGAAGGATGGTAAGGTTCGGATGTGTGTTGACTATAGGGATCTGAACAGGGCGAGTCCCAAGGATGATTTCCCTCTACCTTATATTGACGTTCTGGTTGACAACACCACTCAGCATAAGGTCTTTTCCTTTATGGATGGTTTCTCCGATTATAATCAGATTAAGATGGCTCCCGAAGACATGGAGAAGACAACCTTTGTTACTCAATGGGGTACCTTTTTCTACAAGGTCATGTCGTTCGGATTAAAGAATGTTGGGGAAACGTATCAGCGCGCCATGGTCGCTTTGTTCCATGACATGATCCATCATGATATTGAGGTATACATTGATGACATGATTGCCAGGTCCCAGACTGAGGAAGAACACCTTGACCATCTTCAAAAATTATTTGACAGGTTGAAGTTGTACAAGCTGAGGTTAAACCCGAACAAGTGCACCTTCGGGGTGAGATCTGGTAAGCTGTTGGGTTTCATCGTAAGCGATAAAGGTATTCAGGTGGATCCTGCAAAGGTGAAGGCTATATAGGAGATGCCATCTCCCCGAACAGAAAAAGAAGTCATAGGCTTTCTGGGATGGTTGAACTATATTGCCCGATTCATCTCACACCTGACTGCTACTTGTGAGCCAATCTTCAAGTTACTGAAGAAAGATCAAGTGGTAAGATGGAACGATGAATGTCAGACCGCTTTCGAAAGGATCAAAGAGTATCTCCAAGAGCCACCTATTCTGATGCCTCCAGTTGAAGGGAGACCTCTGATCCTATACTTGATAGTACTCGACAACTCAATGGGGTGCGTGTTGGGGCAGCATGACGAGTCTGGCCGAAAAGAGCATGCTATTTATTACCTTAGCAAAAAGTTTACCGACTGCGAGACCCGATACTCGTTGCTTGAGAAAACTTGCTGTAATTTGGCATGGGCTTCTCGCCGGCTGAGATAGTATATGCTGACTCACACTACTCTATTGATATCAAAGATGGATCCAATCAAGTATATCTTCGAGAAGCCTGCCTTGTCCGGAAGAATAGCAAGATGGAAGATGATCTTGACTGAGTATGACATCCAATACACGACCCAAAAAGCAATCAAGGGAAGTGTGTTGGCAGACCATTTGGCACATCAGGCAGTGAATGATTACCAGTCTATGAACTTCGAATTTCCATATGAGAGTATCATGATAGTGACTGATTGTGAGACACCTGGACCGGATAAAGGACCCGAGGAGGGATCCCGATGGTCTACGTACTTTGATGGAGCTTCGAACGCTTTGGGTAATGGCATTGGCGCCATGATCATATCTCCTAAAGGCTCTCATACTCCGTTCACCGCCCGACTATGTTTCAACTGCACCAACAATATGGCGGAGTATGGAGCATGCATCATGGGTCTTCAAGCAGCTATTGACCTAAGGATTAAGTTCTTAAGTGTATTCGGAGATTCCGCTCTCGTGATCAGTCAGATCAAAGGCGAGTGGGATACGAAACACCCAAATCTTATTCCTTACAAGGAGTATGTGTTGGCGTTTCTTCCGCATTTCGAGGAGATAACTTTTTAACACTTCCCTAGAGAGGAGAATCAATTAGCGAATGCGTTAGCTACGATGTCTTCTATGTTCAAGGTCAATTGGGACAACGAAGCTCCTCGGATTATCATTGAAAGGTTGGACGAACCGGCACATTGTTGTGATTTTGAGACTGAAGAGGTAGCAGATAAACCCTGGTTTCATGAGGTGAAAAGGTATCTTGAGGCTCAAGAATACCCTGAGGGGGCATCTGTTGATGACAAGAAGTTTCGGAGGAGGTTCGCTGCGAAGTTCTTCATCAGCAAAGGTATTCTTTACAAGCGTAACCATGATTCGACCTTACTGCGTTGTGTGGATAAGAACGAAGCAGAAAGGATTATGGTAGAGTTACATGAAGGTACTTTCGAGACTCATTCCAATGGACACGCCATGGCAAAGAAAATCCTTCGGGCAGGATATTATTAGTCCACAATGGAAGCCGACTGTTATCAGCATTCTCGGACCTGTCACAAGTGCCAAGTCTATGCTGATAAGGTGCACATACCTCCAGTTCCTCTGAACGTCTTGACAGCCCCGTGGCCTTTTGCAATGTGGGGCATTGACATGATCGGCGAGATCAGACCTACGGCATCTAACGGGCATCGTTTCATCCTGGTAGCGATTGATTACTTTACAAAGTGGGTTGAAGCGGTTTCCTTTGCTACCGTAACCAAGAACGTCGTGGCACGGTTCATTCGGCACAATCTGATCTGTCGATATGGTGTACCAGAGAGGATCATTATAGACAATGGTACAAATCTCAATAATAAGATGATCACCGAGCTCTGCAAGCAATTCAAGATACAACATCATAACTCTTCTCCCTACCGGCCGAAGATGAATGGGGTTGTAGAAGCGGCTAATAAGAACATTAAGAAAATTGTGCAGAAGATGACAATGACATACAAAGACTGGCACGAGATGTTGCCATTTTCTCTTCATGGGTACCGTACCTCAGCACAGACGTCAACAGGGGCAACCCCCTTATTCCTTGGTATATGGTATGGAGGCAGTCTTGCCCATTGAAGTTCAGATACCCTCTCTTCGGATTATGAAAGATGCAGGTTTGAGCGAAGATGACTGGATTCAGACCCGGCTTGATCAGCTGAATTTAATCGACAAAAAGAGACTTACTGCTATTTTTCATGGTCAGACGTACCAAAACCGGATGATCAAGGCATTTAACAAGAAAGTTAGACGACAAGAGTATCAAGTTGGGGATCTGGTAATCAAGCGCATTATCTTACCTCAAGGTCATCCCAGGGGCAAATGGACCCCTACTTACGAAGGGCCATTTGTGGTTAAGAACATTTTCTCAGGAGGAGCTATGATTCTAACCACCATGGATGGTGTCGACCTTCCTCACCCTGTCAATGCAGACATAGTGAAAAGATACTACGCATAATCAAAGACCCGCTAAGTTGACTGGCCTAGGCAAAAATAAGGGCTTCCCGGCGAAACAAAAGGGTTCGGGCAAAAATAAGGGATGAAAATGAAAAAAATTTGTACACCTGGCAAGTCGAAAACCTGAAAAGGCGGCTTGGGCGAAAAGGGGTATCTCGGTGGACTGAAAACCCGAAAGGGCAGTCCAGGAAAAAATTAGGGATTAAAGCGTAACACTATGTCTCATCGGATCACCTTGCAACCAGACTTCGGTATCGACTATCAAGATCAGACGACACTAATCAATCTGATCTACTTTCAACTAAGTAGCAAAGTGATGAGATGCTCAAGGAAATAAAGGCAATAGCAGAGTTGGAACCCAGTGGGATTATTCACATAGCTGTTTTGTTTAGTTTTTCACAAATTGTGTAAAATCTATTTGTTCAGCGGTGTTCCCTTACTAGGACGTCAGCCTCTTGTACAAAAACGCCTATTTACAGGTCAAACTTCAAAATCAATACAATTCATTTTCAGAGAAATTTCAAACTGTTTTTCCTTTTTCTGTTTTGTTTTGCAAAGAACGTCCAATGTTCATTTTTTATATATGCATTTGACATTAATTGCTGCTCATAAATATTTACATGCGAAACAAAAGACGATTACTTGTAATATCAGGAACAAGGGCAATAAAATTTGTCCAAGTTGTACAGTTGCTCTATCCACCAGGTACAAAGGTAGATTTAGCTGAAGAATATGGCTAAGGTGCATTCACTCCCCGCAGAGTAAGAAAAGACAGTAATGATTAGTTCTCCCCAGCTGAGACTTGCGACTGAATGAATCGGTAATATTCTCCCCAAGCAGAGTTTATCTACCATCAGCACCGAAAGATCTTAATATTCCCCAGCGGAGTATAAGAATATTCCCCAGCAGAATACAAAATATCCCCAGTGGAGTTTGAAATTCTCCCCAGGGCAGTCTGAAAAAACTTCCCCAGTGGAGTTTGGAGAATCATCCCCAGTAGACTCTGAAGATTGTCCCCAGTAGAGACTAAAAGTTTATCCCTAGTGAAGTCGCAACTGAAGATCATCCCCAGCGGAGTTCATTCCTTTCACAAACAGGAATTCAATCCCCAACAGGATTCAATATCACCAGCAACAGTAATTTATCCCCAGCTAAATTTACCAGCGGAATCCTCTACAAAGCATCTCTTCCCCACAGAGTAATCTCCTCATCAATTTATCCCCCAACGGAGTTATCCTCTCTTGCAGGTTTATTCTCACAAACATCTTTGTTCGTCATCCCCAGCGGAAACGAAGAATTCAGCTCTTTTCTCCAGCAGCTATCCGGGATTTATTTTCCCCAGCTGAAAGCATTACATTTTCATACATCATGACACATGCATATGCGCATCATACAACACAATCTCATTTATTTTGAGAACATCATCGCCTGATACATATCATGCATTACATACAACTGACCTTTACCTTTCAGGAAGGATGCAGTTAAATTCTCATAAAATTCAAAGCTATGAAGCTCTTACTTCAGTCGAATTACTAACCAGTTCTTAAATATCAACAGAATTATCTTCAGTTGAATTACAGACAAGGTCCTAAATCTCGACAAAGTTCCTCCGTTGAATTACAGACAGTTCCTAAATCTCAGCAGAGTTTTTCTCAGTTGAATTACGGGCAAGTTCTTAAATCTCAATGAAGATGTTTCCCAAAGTCAAATTACTGACTAGTTCTTAAATCTCAACAGAATTATCATCAATTGAATTACAGACAAGGTCCTAAATCTCGACAAAGTTCCTCCGTCGAATTATAGACAGTTCCTAAATCTCAGCAGAGTTTTTCTCAGTTGAATTACGGGCAAGTTCTTAAATCTCGATGAAGATGTTTCCCAAAGCCGGATTATTGACAAGTTCTTAAATCTCAACAGAGTTATCCTCAGTTGAATTACAGACAAGTTCCTAAATCTCGAAAAAGTTCCTCCGTCGAATTACAGACGAGTTCCTAAATCTCAGCAGAGTTTTTCTCAGTTGAATTACGGGCGAGTTCTTAAATCTCGATGAAGATGTTTCCCTCAGTCGAATTATTGACAAGTTCTTAAATCTCAACCGAATTATCCTCAGTTGAATTACAGACAAGGTCCTAAATCTCGACGAAGTTCCTCCGTTGAATTACAGACGAGTTCCTAAATCTCAGCAGAAAAGTTTTCTCAGTTGAATTACGGGCAAGTTCTTAAATCTCGATGAAGATGTTTTCCCTCCAGTTGAATTACGGATAAGTTCTTAAAACTCAGCAGAGATGTTCTCTCAGTTGAAGTACAGGCAAGTTCCTAAATCTCAAAAAATTAGACTTCCCCAGCGGAATCTTCTACAACAACAGGTATACAAGCTCTCGCTAAGGAATCTCTTATGCGATCGACACTCCTTCAGATGGCATCTTTAAGCCCATTCTACCGTCAGTAATCTCCAAATGGCATCTGTAAGCCCATTCCTGACATCACAAGGCTGATTACCACTTCATGCGAGTGCAAATTTCTGGGCACTCTAGTGTTCAATCATCTTCCACCTTCAGATCACGAAAGGCATGAAAGCCAATCTACATCCTCAGGTTTAAGAAGATTGAACAGGGGAAGCTGTTGCACCCCAAAATTTGCCCTCCCATATTTCTCAAAACATGGCAAGAAAAATCTCCAAATGGCTCAAGGTTGCTCAAGAGTTGGTTAGACAAAGCTATCTCCTAAGGCAGTCTACCCCAAATTAGGGTTTTGTGTTGCATCTAGATCTTTGAGTCCAAATGACCCCAAGTTCTCACCAATGTCCTAATATGGCCTCAATATCATTCATGTCAAATTTCAAGCCTTGCAAAGGAAGTTTGCTTAGTCAATTGCTTAAAAGTTCAAAAATCGACTATGCTAGGGCAAAAGTCAATTGTGGCCTACATACAGTCAAACTTCAAGATTTTTTGTCAACATTCCCATTTTGAAGTATATTTCATCATTTGATCAATGGTTGATCATGATTCATCAAGGATTGCTCAAAATTCATCAAGATTCAAAAGTTGCTAAATTAGGGTTTTACAGGAAAAGTCAACTTAATTTTGACCAAGCATAACTTTCTCATTCTTTATGAGAAATGACCCATACAAATCTCATTTTGAAGAGGACACAATTCCCTACAATCCATCTTCATACCCCAAGATCAAAAAATGCACTCACAAGAAGTTATGGATTTTGACATTATAGGTCATTTTTGAAAGTCAACAAAAACACCTTTTTTGTCAAATCTTCTAACTTGAGCATGGAATATCACAATGATATTATACCAAAAGGGTTGACTAGAGGACATCTCAAGCTTTCTAAAAAGTCAAAGAACACCTCCAAAAGTTCAAAATTGAAGAAGTTATGCATTGTTGAAGTTGGACCTTTTTGCAAAATTGCCAAAAGTCAACTATCCCCAAAACTTCAAATTTTGCCAAATGGGCCCATTCTTTTCCATTTGTTTTGAGTTTGCATTGTAGCCCATGTGCTCCAGCTTTGGCCACGTGTCTATATCATGTTTTTATTAATTATTTTGATTTTATTTGAATTAATTTGATTTAATCAAAATAAATCAAATAAAAATCCAAAGGCATTGATAACAAAGATTTTATGGTGATTTCAGGTTCCATTATGCAGCTGGCCATCATCAAATTCGTATCAAGTGAATCATGTGCAAAAAAGATTGAAATTAAGCCAATTTGGAAAGTTTGTAAAGGCAAATAAAATCAAATATCAAAGCCTTAATGGAGAGAGATTTGGACAGCAAATTGAGACCTAATGCAATGTACAATACATAAGCAAGCAAAGGACACGAAAATGAGGGTTAGAAAGCATTGGTAGAGGCAGAACCAAAGTTGAAAAAATCTCAAAAAAGTTTGAGATCGAAATCCAGGTTAGAGGCATTTTCAAGGCCTGAGACGTATCCCAATTGCTTCCTGGCAACGCACACAAGCTATCCCAATCCAAACCAGGCATTCTCAGGCCCTCATACGCACTGTAAGTCTCACGCAAGTTACCCCTGTTCTTGAATTCGATTTGAGTTATTCTAGCATCATTTGAGTAAACTAATAGCATATTTGTGATCACAAGAACATTTGCAAGCTTTTGGAATCATTTGATTTCATTTATCTGACCGGTATCACGATCCACCATAGCTAGGTTTCTTTGTTTGGTTTTAGGGCTTTCTGTTTCAGGTGAAATTGGCCTTAATGGTGGTTATGGCTGTGATCAGAGAGATGAGACGAGGCTAACCATGGTCGTGGATTCCATTTATATGGCCTGGAGAAAGTTTTAGAATGAACATGCGCTTTTAGCTGCGGATAAAAATCCGCAGGTAATTTTTACAGGTTTTGGAGGACAGGGATGAACTCGTGTCATCCGTCCATGGGGCCATTCAAACGAAGCGCACCTTTTTTTTTGTTTTTTCTGGCATTTGATTTGTTTTTTTATATAATATATTATTTGTATTATTATTAACAAAACAACAACATGCTTCAGTGGTTGCCACATATGCCATAAAGGACCCAAAGGCTGGAGGTCAGGGGTTTGATCCCTGCCTCCAGCAATTTGCATTTTTCTAATTCCTTGCAGATAATCACATGCACGGTCAAGCCAGATTTCCACCATGGACGTTCATTCTCAAAGTGCCAGATGGCCAAAGGGCCAGATCTGGTGGTCAAATGCTGAAGGTCCACCAAAGTGCTGGTCAACGCGTGTGTACCAGATTCCAAAGGTCAAACAGACCAGATTCTAATGGGCCTACAAAAATGCTCCTTGCACCTCCAAAAAGGCCCATTTCTTTCTTTCTATTATATTTTCTTTTTATTAATTTAGTTATTTTGTTTTATTTTTAATTAAATACTAACCAATCAACAATTTTTCTTTTTTATTAAAAAAACTCATCAAAAATATTTTTTATCCAGTAAAATTTTAGAATTCTTTTTTTGACAAATACTAACTAATTTAATTAGGGCATTAATTAGAAAACTTTAATTTGTTTTTTTTTTAATATTTAAAATTAATTAGAAATAATTAGGTTTTAATTCATTTAATTATTTTTATTTTCTTTCTTAAAATAATAAAAAACAAAAATATGTCATAACTTATTTTTCATTAATTAACTTATTAATTTAATTTAGCTATTTAATTTAGAATTTAATTTCTTTTCTTAAAATAAAAATAACAAAAAAAACATTTTCTTTCAAAAGGGTCAAAACCCTAATTTCGCATTCGATGTAATTTCCCGCGCGCTTTATTTATTTTTATCCAATTATGTATATGCTTCTGGTATGTAATAGATAATTAGGACATTTTATTTATTTACCGCTTTATTTTATTTTATTTTCAAAGGGTTGCTTTTGGCGATGTAAATACCCGACGCCTTGTAATTTAATTTCCGCATTTTTATTCTGCAAATTATAACTGCTAGATGTTTGATAATAGGGTTTGCATGACAAGACTGAATGTTTAAATCTTAAAATCAAATTAGATCACCCTTAACATTTGCAAAGATAAAAATAACTGAAAACGACACACTCGCACATGCGCACTCTTAGGGTACACCCCACTTGGTTGCCTTCGTACACGGTCATTGAGTATAGGTCGTTTTAGAGGTCGTCCTCTTGTCTAAAAGATCATAGTCGCCTCGAAATGGTTGCCTCAGATATTGTTGCCTCAAACAAATGATCTAAGACATTAGGGTTACCGCTAAGACATCCTAACATTGCTTTAGTGATTGTACGTCCCTCTTTCGAATTGACCCTCAAACTCCAACGACGGTGCTACCTACTCATTAATAGTGGGATAGCATTGTCTAAAGAAAATTAGCATAGAATGATTCCTTTTTTTCGAGTAGGTAGATAGCTCTTAGATACTTGCTCTTTCGAAACAAAACTTTTTCACACTTACACTCCTTTTCGAACAAGTTTTCAAAACACTTCATTACACTCTTGAGGACAGAAGCAAGAGTTAAATCGAAGTTTTTAAGCAAAAACTTTTTTCAAAACCCATAAGCACAAAGAAAACAACTTTGAAAACAATTGAGCAAGTACCTAAGAGCCCATGGATAACCACGTATAGAAAGGGTGCTAATACCTTCCCTTTCTATAATCTACCCCCCGAACCCGAGAAATATCTCAAAAAAAGGAATTTTTCTGTGCTTTTTTCCTTTCCTTGTTGGATAAAATAAAATTCGGTGGCGAATCTTGCTTACCACGACATTTTTCAAAAACAAACGCAAAACGCAAACCAGCATTCCACAAAACAGTCAGTTCTTCCCACCGTATCACATAAGGCAATGTACCTCAAACTAGATTTTCCATTTTCATCAGGGTGTGGGAACTCCAAAGGTCCCAAATTCCTTCCATGGTCCAATATGTTCTCAAGATCATCCATGTCAAGTTTCATGCCTTGCACAAGAAGTTTGCTCAGTCAATTGCCCAAATGCTTGAAAATCAACTATACTAGGTCAAAAGTCAATTGTGGCCCATATACAGTCAAACTTCAAGATTTTTGGTCAACATCGACATTTTGAAGAGATATCCATCATTTGATCAAGGGTTGATCTTGATTCCTCAAGGAATGCCTCCAAATTCATCAAAACCCAAAAGTTGCTAAATTAGGGTTTCATAGGAAAAGTCAACCAAAATTTGACTAGGCATAACTTCTTCATACTTTATCAGAAATTTTCCATCCAAGGCTCATTTTGAAGAGGATGAAATTCTATACAACTCATCTTCATCCTATTAGTTCAAAATATGGACTCCTCAAAAGATATGAATTTCTACATTATAGGTCCTTTTGAAAAGTCAACAAAAATAGCTTTTGGGTCAAAGCTTCTTACATAAACATGGAAGACCCAATTGATATGAAACTAAACGGGCTGTTTAGGGGACATACTAAGCTTTCTAAAAAGTCCAAGAACACCTCTCTAGGGTTAAAATTGGAGGAGATATGCCTTGTCAAAGTTGACCATTTTTGTAAAATTACCAAAAGTCAAATATGCTCAAAAATACATTTTTCGTCAAATGGGCCTAGCATTTCATGATTGAATCTTGTTGGAGACATGGTCCACGACCCAAATCAGCATCCACACTTTATTTGCTTCATTATTTATTTTCTTTTGATTTTTTATTATTTAAAATACAAATTAAATCAAATAAATGGCAAAAACTACAAAAGATTGATTTCGATCTAATTGTTTTTGTAGGAATCAAATCAAATCAGCCTAGCATGACCAAATAAAATTGTGCAAGGTTGGAATGGCTCAAATTGGTATGATTTTGATGCATTTAGAAAGATATGATGCAAGGGAAAAAAACAAATCAAATCTTGATGATCTTCAAAGATTCAAATTGTTTTTGTTACCCTAATTCATTCTAGCATATATATTGAGAAAGAACAAGCCAAAAACACAAGGATTGATGCTAAGGAGATTGAATTTGATCCCCCAGAGACTCCCAACGTTATCACTTCCCCTATGCCAAAACATGGTCGGGGTGTTAATGTCGTTGAAGAAGGTGTGTTTGTGACCTCTGTGGAAGAATTGGTGACCCCACTCATGACTATCAAGGGGAATTTATTGAAGGTCGGTTTATTTCCGGGTTGTGGTGAAGGTTGCCACTTTTGTTCATTTCTACCGACAGTTTGCCCTTTGTTAAAGGCAGGTGTTCAGCGCCTGATGGATGACAAAGAGATTCTGTTTGAGAAGACCCCTGTTCCGACTGTTTCTTGTAAAGACATTGCTATCATAACCATTTCCGCCAATCCTCCCAGGGCCTCCGCTAAGAGACCCGTCAGGATTACATCAGTTCCAAAGGTGACTCTGTTGATCATAACCATGCCTGGACCAATCCCATACTCCTCGGATAAAGTTGTTCCTTGGAACTATGGGGCCGACGTCTATTACCACGGCGTAAAGCAGGACATACTAGCCATTGAAGACAAGATTGTTGAAAATACTAATTCCGACATCGTCAATATTGCCGGAACAAGTAAAATAACAAGAAGTAGAAGAGTGTTCTCCCCTGAGATTTCTCCTCCAAAGACTGCTACCGGTCCTGTGATCATTCCCGATATGGTTCCACCCAAGATTACTACTGCAATTCTAGTAATCACTCATGTTGACCCTCCCATCACCGAGTCGGACGAGACTCGAGGCAAAGACATACTGATTGAGCCTGTCCTGACAAAGGCTAATTCAGTAACCATACCAGAAGCTTTCAAGAAAGAAATGGAAGAAATTTTGAAGATAATAAAGAAGAGGGACTACAATATGGTCGAGCAGCTGGGGAAGACCCCATCAAAAATTTCTATGTTGGCTTTGTTGTTGTGTTCTGAGGCCCATGCGAAGGCTTTGGTTAAGTTTTTGAAGACGACTCACGTGCCACAAGAGATATCTGTTGATCAGTTTGAAGATTGTGTGGCTAGTCTGACTGCCAATAATGGTTTGGGTTTTTCCAATGCGGATTTGACACCAAAGGGGAGGAAGCATAATGATGCTCTTCATGTTTCTGTTGAATGCAGGGGCACGACTCTGGCCCATGTTTTGGTAGATATCGGCTCCTTGTTGAATGTGCTACCTAAAAAAGCTCTGGACAGATTGGACTGTGAAGGCTTGACCTTGAAGCCTAGCAATATAGTAGTGAGAGCTTTCGATGGTTCGAAGAGGATGGTGCACGGGGAAGTGGATGTCCCTAACAATGTTGGTTCCCAGACCTTCGACTCCACTTTCTACGTAATGGATATCAAACCATCATATTCTTGCTTGTTGGGACGCCCTTGGATACATGGGGCTGGGGCTGTTACTTCTACCCTCCACCAAATGTTGAAGTACCCAGTAAGAGGAAAGATTGTCAGTGTGCATGGTGAAGAGGAGTATATGATCAGTCACTTGAACTCCTTTAGGTATGTGGAAATGGATGGCGAGTTCATCGAGACTCCTTTCCATAACTTTGAAGAGGTACCTTAGATTATGGCTACAGCAGAAACTACCGACAATCCTCCAAAGGTCACCAAATCTCCCTCGAAGACGGCTTCTCTCAAGGATACACGAGTAGTGGTTGAAGAAGGTGGGTCTACCATTTGGGGTCAGCTCCCGATTATTCATTACAAGTCTGACAAATCTGGTTTGGACTTTACTACAGGTGCTCAAAAGGCTGTTTGTCGCGCTCGGGCTAGAGGACCTCCCCTATGCATCATCAATCCTGGGGCCAATGCGCTTGAAGACAGTGATGGTGATTCCAACATTGACAGCTGGATCTTCCCGACTACCAATGGCGGACTCAGTAACTGGACTGCCGAGGACTTTGTACCGATTACTTTTGTTCAAGAGTAATTGTCTTTCTGATTTTTCGGATATGTAATTTAAAAACAATATAAACTCTATAGCCACGTGTCTTACCCGGGGCACAATGGTTTTATTTGTGAGGGTTATCATGTTTCATTTCCATATGACATCAATAAAGCATTGGACGTTTGCATACAAATTTTGCGCTCTCTGTATTTCTTTTCTTTTATTTTGTCTATACAGCTATGCTATTACACACACTCACGTATCTAAATGCAGATCCATATCCACTCTGGATCCCATTGATAACAGTTCTTCTACTGCTTATTATGACTTTAAAAATTCGATCAACCAAGCCGAGGACGAAGGTGAGGAAGATTGTGAGGTACCCATAGAACTTGCTAAACTATTACAGCAGGAAGAAAGTGCCATACAGCCTCATGAAGAGTCGGTTGAGACAGTGAACTTGGGTACAGAGGAAGACAGAAAAGAGGTTAAGATAGGTGCAAATCTGGAGCTTAGTGTCAAACAGCGGTTGGTACAGATGTTGCATGAGTATGTTGAAATCTTTGCCTGGTCATATGAAGACATGCCGGGACTAGACACGGATATAGTGGTTCATCGTCTACTGACTAAAGAAGACTTCCCTCCGGTAAAGCAAAAGGTCTGTCGTATGCGCCCTGAGATGTCAGAGAAGATTAAAGCAGAGGTTATGAAGCAGTTCAACACAGGGTTCTTAGCTGTCACCTCATATCCGTATTGGGTTGCTAATGTGGTTCCAGTACCTAAGAAAGATGGTAAAGTACGAATGTGTGTGGATTACAGATACCTGAACAGGGCAAGCCCCAAGGATGACTTCCCGCTTCCCCACATCGATGTTCTGGTTGACAACACCGCATAACACAAAGTCTTTTCCTTCATGGACGGTTTCTCTAGCTACAATCAGATCAAGATGGCACCTGAAGACATGGAGAAGACAACCTTTGTTACACAGTGGGGCACTTTCTGCTACAAGGTGATGCCGTTTGGGTTGAAGAATGTTGGGGCAACTTATCAGTGAGTTATGGTAGCTCTGTTCCATGACATGATTCACCATGAGATAGAGGTTTACGTCGATGACATGATAGCCAGGTCTCAAACTGAGGGAGAACATCTTGATCATCTACAAAAGTTATTTGATAGGTTGAAGACGTACAAGCTGAGGTTAAATCTGAACAAGTGCACCTTCGGGGTAAGGTCTGGTAAGCTTCTGGGATTCATCGTCAGTGACAAAGGTATTCAAGTAGACCCTACAAAGGTGAAGGCCATACAAGAGATGTCGGCTCCCCGTACTGAGAAGGAAGTTAGAGGTTTCTTGGGACGCATGAATTACATTGTCAGGTTCTTTTCACATCTGACTGCTACTTGTGAGCTGATCTTCAAGCTTCTGAAGAAAGATCAAGTGGTAAAGTGGAATGAAGAATGCCAGATAGCCTTTGACAGAATCAAACAATATCTCCAAGAACCTCCTATTCTAATGCCTCCGACTGAAGCAAGACCTTTGATAATGTACTTAATAGTGCTAGATAATTCAATGGGGTGTGTGCTGGGGCAGCATGACGAGTCTGGTCGAAAAGAGCACGCAATATACTACCTTAGCAAAAAGTTTACTGACTGTGAAACACGATACTCACTACTCGAGAAAACTTGTTGCGCTTTGGCATGGGCTGCTCTCCGACTGATACAGTATATGTTGACCCACACTACTTTGTTGATATCTAAGATGGATCTGATCAAGTACATTTTCGAGAAGCCCGCTCTCTCCGGAAGAATAGCAAGATGGAAAATGATCTTGACCGAGTACGACATCCAATACACAACCCAAAAGGAAATCAAGGGAAGTGTGTTAGCTGATCATTTGGAGCATCAGGCCGTAGATGGCTACCAGTCCATGAATTTTGAGTTCCCGGATGAGAATATCATGTTAGTAACCGACTATGAAAAACCTGGACCGGATGAAGGACCTGAGGAAGGATCCCAATGGTCTATGTTTTTTTATGGAGCCTCAAACACACTGGGTAATGGAATTGGCGCCGTAATCATATCTCCCAAAGGCTGTCATACTCCGTTCACTGCCCAATTATGTTTCAACTGTACCAACAACATGGCGGAGTATGAAGCATGTATTATGGGTCTTCGAGCTCCTATTCACCTGAGAATCAAGTTCTTGAGTGTATTCAGGGATTCCGCTTTAGTGATAAGTCAGATCAAAGGTGAGTGGGATACGAAGCACCTAAACCTTATCCCTTACAAAGAGTATGTACTGACACTGCTACCGCATTTTGAAGAGATCGCCTTTGAACATTTCCCACGAGAAGAGAATCAGTTAGTGGATGCACTAGCTACTATGTCGTTAATGTTCAAGGTCAGGTGGGATAATGAAGCTCTCTGAATCACTATTGAGAGGTTAGACGAATCGGCATACTGCTGTGAGATCGATACTGAGGAGGTAGCTGACAAAACTTGGTTTCATAAGGTGAAAAGGTATCTCGAGGCTCAATAATACCCCGAGGGGGCATCTGTCAATGACAAGAAATTTTTGAGAAGGTTTACTGCAAAGTTCTTCCTCAGCAATGGAATCCTCTATAAGTGCAATCATGACTCTACCTTACTGCGGTGCATAGACAAGAGCGATGCAGAGAGGATTATGGTAGACCTACACGAAAGTACCTTTGGCACTCATTCTAGTGGACATACCATGGCAAAGAAGATCATACGGGAAGGATACTACTTGTCCACTGTGGAAGCCGACTGTTATCAGCATTCTCGAACCTGTCACAAGTGCCAAATCTATGCTGATAAGGTGCATGTACCTCCAGTTCCCTTGAACGTCTTGACAGCTCCCTGGCCCTTTGTAATGTGGGGCATTAACATGATCGGCGAGATCAGACCTACCGCGTCTATCGGGCATCGCTTCATCCTAGTGGCCATTGATTACTTCACGGAGTGGGTTGAGGTTGCCTCCTTTGCTACGGTTACCAAGAATGTGGTGGCATGGTTCATCAAGCATAACTTGGTTTGTTGTTATGGTATCCCTGAGAGAATCATCACGGATAATGGTACTAATCTCAACAACTCGATGATCACTGAACTCTGTAAACAGTTCAAGATTCAGCATCACAACTCTTCTCCTTACCGGCCGAAGATGAATGGGGATGTCGAAGCTGCTAATAAGAATATTAAAAAGATCATACAAAAGATGACGGTGACATATAAAGACTGGCATGAGATATTACCGTTTTCTCTTCACGGGTACCATACTTCATCACGTACGTCGACAAGGGCAACACCCTATTCTCTGGTATATGGCATGGAGGTTGTCCTACCCATGGAGGTCCAGATCCCTTCTCTACGGATTATGAAGGATACGAGTTTGAGCGAAGAGGATTGGATCCAGACTCGACTTGATCAATTGAACTTAATCGACGAGAAAAGACTTACTGTTGTCTGCCATGGTCAAATGTATCAGAAACAAATGATCAAGGCCTTCAACAAGAAAGTCAGACAACAAGTGTATCAAGTAGGGGATCTGGTAATCAAGCGCATCATACTGCCGCAAGGTGATCCCAGGGGCAAATGGACTCCCACCTATGAGGGACCATTTGTAGTCAAGAACATATTTTCTGGTGGAGCCATGATTCTGACCACCATGGATGGTGACGACCTTCCACACCCTGTCAATGTGGACATAGTGAAAAGATACTACGCATAATAAAGACCCGCTAGGTTGACATATCTAGGAAAAAATAAGGGCATCCCGGCGAACCAAAAGGGTTCGAGCAAAAATTAGGGATAAAAAATGAAAAAATCTGTACACCCGGCAAGTCGAAAACCCGAAAGGGCGGCTTGGGCAAAAAAGGGTATCCCGGTGGACTGAAACCCCGAAAGGGAGGTCCAGGAAAAAATTAGGGATTAAAGCGTATCAATATGTCCCATTGGATCACCTTGCAATCAAACCTCAGTAATCAGATATCAAGCTCAAACGGTACCGATCAATCCAGTCAGCTTCGGACAAGCAACAAAGTGATGAGATGCTCGAAGACATAGGGGAAATAGCAGAATTGAAACCCAATGGGATCACTACACATAGCTGTTTTCTTTTTGTACACAATTTCTGTAATAATTTCCATTTTACAGCGGCGTTCTGTTACTAGATCGTCAGCCTCCTTGTAAAAAACGCCTGTTATAGGAAAATTTCAAATCAATACAAAGCGTCTTTTGAGTACAAAACTTTGTTTGTTTTTTCCGTTTTCTGTTTTGTTTTGCAAAAAAACGTCCAATGTTTTATTCTTGACATATGCATTTGAATATGATTATTGTTCACAAATATCTGCATATAAAACAGAAAGATAGTTACTAAGAACTCAAAGAAACTGGTACAAAACCTAAATACCGACAGTTACCCCATCCATCATGGTACAAAGGGCAGAGACAGTTGGAAGTGAAGTCACTATCACATACAAGCCAGTGATACATTTATTCCCCACAGAGCCGAGACAACCAAGGTCCGACCTCCGTATCCCCAAGCAGGAATTACTTCCCCAGCAGGTTCCTTCAGAAAGCTGATATATGCATTCCCCAGCCGAGTTTTATAACCATGAGCAGTTTATAAAGCCATCTCCCGAGCAGAGTTTATTTCTCTGATAGCGGAAGCTCAATATCCAATAGAGCTCTTCTCTCCAGTAATGGAAGTTCATCCCCAG
Organism: Vicia faba; assembly: GCA_948472305.1. Taxonomy (NCBI): domain Eukaryota; kingdom Viridiplantae; phylum Streptophyta; class Magnoliopsida; order Fabales; family Fabaceae; genus Vicia; species Vicia faba. Next base: position 388,395,857 of record OX451740.1, on the reverse strand, counting down.
CTGAGTTTATTTCTCCAAATCAGCAGATCTTCCAACAGAGTATCTTTCTTCCCCATAGAGTCATTCCCCCGCAGGATTATTCTCAGACAGAGTCTTCTCCGACATAATGTTCTCAAGCAGAATGGATGTAAATCCCCAACTAATCATCTTCAGTCACTATCCCCAGCGGAAATGAAGAACTCAACTCCTTATACTCTCCAGCAGCAGTCCAGGATTTATTTTCCCCAGCTAGAGAATATCATAATAGCATTGCATATCCATACATCATGGCATGTGCATACATATTATACAGCACAATCTCATTTATTTTGAGAACATCATTACTCAATACATTTCATACATCATGAAATTACATACGACTAACTCTTTACCTTTCAGGGAAAGATGCAATCAAGTTCTCACAAGTTCTCTCTAGTTCAGTTAAACCGACACCAAGGTTTCTATTCTAGTTGAAGATATTCCAACACTTTTCAAGATTTTATCTGGTTCAATCAAATCGATACTAAGATTTATATTCTAGTTAAAAAAGTTATAAAGCCTGCAAATTAACCGGATAACAGATTAATTTCCCCAAATTACTGAAGCCTGGAGCACGACCAGATAATGGTATAAGACGATGTGAAGTCTGGAGCACGACCAGATAGCGACAAGAGACACTGTGAAACCTGGAGCACGACCAGATAACAGTATGAGGTACTGCGAAGCTTGGAATTCGACCAGATAGCGGTTTACTCGACCAATTACTATTGAAGCCTGGAAACGACCAAATGTTATTATGTCTTAAATTCAAGTTGAAACTCAGATGTGACCGGATAACCACTTAATTCCTTCTGAAACCTGGAGCATGACCAGATAACAGTTTTTGAGATTGCAAAGCCTGGAGCACGACCAGATAGCAAGTTTAATCTCATCTCCCCAGTAAGTCACTGTAAAACCTGGAGCACGACCAGATAGCAGTCAGTCTTATCATTCTCAGCAAATCACTGTAAGGCCTGGAGCACGACCAGATAGCAATTCATTTTCATCTCCTCGACTAAGAGATGATTCCCCAGTAGAGTAACGGACAACTGAAGTTCCTAAAATTCCATTTCTCCCAAGACAAAGACCAACATTCCTCAGCAGATTCCTCCTCAACGACAGGAACATAAATTCTCATCAAAGGAATATCTCGGGAAATCAACAACCTCTATATGGAATCTTTAAGCCCATCTCCGACGATTCTCCGTCATATCTTCCGGATGGAATCTTTAATCCCATCTCCGGTGACCTTTCGTCATCTCCTCCAAATGGAATCTGTAAGTCCATTCTCGATACTACCTACACAGTCCAACACCATCTCAGACGAGTGCAAATTTCTGGGCACTCTAGTGTTCAATCATCTTGCACCTTCAGATTACGAAAGGCAGACAGCCAATCTACATCCTCAGGTTTAAGAAGATTGAACAGGGGCAGCTGTTGTACCCCAAAATTTTCCATCACATTTTACTCAACACATGCCCATTGAGGTCCTCAACTTGCTCAAGGATGCCCAAGAGTTGACCAGACAAACTCTTTTCTAAGGCAATGTACCTCAAACTAGGGTTTCCATTTTCATCAAGGTGTGGGAACTCAAAAGGTCACAAATTCCTTCCATGGTCCCAATACATTCTAAAGATCATCCATGTTAAGTTTCATGCCTTGCACAAGAAGTTTGCTCAGTCAATTGCCCAGATGCCTAAAAATTAACTATACTAGGTCAAAAGTCAACTGTGGCCCACATACAGTCAAACTTCAAGCTTTTTGGTCAACATAAACATTTTGAATAGATATCCATCATTTGATCAAGGGTGGATCATGATTCCTCAAGGAATGCCCCCAAATTCATCAAAACCCAAAAGTTTCTAAATTAGGGTTTCATAGGAAAAGTCAACCAAACTTTGACCAGGCATAACTCCTTCATACTTTATCAGAAATTTTCCATCCAAGGCTAATTTTGAAGAGGATGCAATTTCCTACAACTCATCTTCATCCCACAAGTTCAAAATATGCACTCGTCAAAAGATATGAATTTCTACATTATAGGTCCTTTTGAAAAGTCAACAAAAACACCTTTTGGGTCAAAGCTTCTTGCATGAACATGGGAGACCAAATTGAGATGAAACCAAAAGGGTTCTATAGGGGACATCCTAATATTTCTAAAAAGTCCCAGAACACCTCTCTAGGGTTAAAATTGGAGGAGATATGCCTTGTCAAAGTTGACCATTTTTGCAAATTGCCAAAAGTCAAATGTGCTCAAAAATACATATTTTTGTCAAATGGGCCTAGCATTTCATGATTGTATCTTGTTGGAAACATGGTACACGACCCAAATAAGCATCCACACATTATTTGCTTCATTATTTATTTTTTATTATTTAAAATTCAAATTAAATCAAATAAATGGCAAAAAATACAAAAGATTGAATTTGATTTGTTTTTTTTGTAGGAATCAAATCTATTTAAGTTGGATTAATCAGACCAAATCAAATCAAGGCAAATTGAATCAAAATTGGCATGATTTGGAGGCATTTAGAAAGATATGATACAAGAGGGAAAAAATCTAATCTTCATGATTCCAAGAGATTGAATATGTTTTTGTTACCCTAATTCACTCAAGCATATATATTGGACATAAACATGCACGAAAACAAGGATTGGCAGATCGTGAAAGCTGAGAATAAAACTCAAATTTTGGCAAAAAAGTAGTGGATCATTCTCCAACCTAGAGGGCAATTCAAAGCATTTCAAAGCTACCAATCGATTCCTGGACATCTCCAGAACGTTCTCCAATCATTTGCCAGTTCTCCCAAGCCCAGAAATAGGACATACGATCGTCACAGTTTGCTTCTTTTTCAAAATCCGATTACTATGATTCTTTCATCATGAACATGTTTTAATGGTATACCTGTGTTGGTTATCATGTTTGCAACATGTTGGATTGGTTTAATTGATGTTTTGATGCATATATTGATGAATGCCATGGCTAGGGTTTGAAGTCATGTTTTAGGGCTTCTTGATACAGGTGAAATTGGCCCAAGAAAAGGGTGCCATGATGCTCGTGGCATCAAGACAAGTTGAATTGTGGTCTTTAATTTCATTTATCATGCGTTTTTCTTTATTTTTGAAGTGTACAGGTTATGGCAACAGACGCTTGTTTGTAGGTAAAAGTGTTTAGCCTAAGGCGACGAATCTGCGAAGAAGACAACAACGTGTCTAACCACTATTGGCTTATTTGAATTTTGCGCGCTTATTAGAGTCATTCACATTTTTTATATATTACTTATTATTGTTATTATATTGATAAATAAACATGATAGCCCAGATGGCAAGGCGTGCGTTGTGTAAGTAGGAGGACCTGGGTTCGATCCCAGGTCACAGCATTTTCTTTATTTTCCTAACATTTAAATGCAGGTTCTATACATTACCTTGACAAGCGTCCACCATGTGCCACCACCATCCAGCCAATGGATCATTGTTTATCCAGATCCAACGCTCAATTAAGGAAGACCATGATACACCCTCCAAGCATGGCTGCACAGAATCAGCGCGTTGACTGGGCTGACCAGCTATTGGGCCTTACAAATCCAACAATATACCCCATTTCAGCTTCCATACAGGCCCATCTCTTTACTTTTCTATTTTATTTCTTGTTTTAATTGTTTTATTAATTATTTTCTTTTACAAAAATAACACAAAAATCAGTTTTTTTTATTAAATCAAAAACATCAAAAATTATTTTTTCATAAAATATTCTATTTCTTTAATTAATTAGTTTAATTAAAATTAGGGCAATTTAATTATTTTCATAATTAAAAATAATTATAATGAGGGTTTAATTTTGTACATAATCTAATTTTTCTCAAAAACTAACCTAAACATTTTTTTAATTAGATCTTTTAGGTTTTTCTAATTATTCTCGCATTTAATTCGCCGTGCACATTTTTTAATTTCCTTTTTATTATTATTGTAACTGCTCTGAGTTTGTAATAGTAATTAGGGTTTCAATTCCGCATCTTTATTTTCGATCAAAATAATTATGTATCTACAAAAGCCCTGTAATAGCTAGGACTTTAACTTTCTCACTTTAATTTCCGCAAACTATAAACTGCTTAGATGAATGTTAATAGGATTGTATGGAAAGACTAACTGAAAATTAATACGGTAGAAAACCCTAAATGTGCAAAGATAAATTAACTTAAAATTACACTCGCACATGCTCACTCCTAGGGTTTACTCCACTTTGGTTGCCTTTGGTAAACGGTCATGAACTATAGGGTTTGTTAGTGGTTGTCCTCTAGTCCTGAAAGATCTAAAATGACCCATTCGGATGTTGCCTCGGAAAAAGATCCTTAAGGCTTTAGGATGATTACTAATATTTCCTAACATTGCTTTTGTGATCGTACATGTCCCTTCGAACGTCCCTTAAAACTCCAACGACGGTGCTACCTATTCCTTAATAATGGTATAGCATTGTCTAAAAGGAAAACGAACATACTTTTTTCGAGTAGGTAAATTAGTTCCTAGGTACTTGCTCAAACAAACAAATTTTTTTCACCCAAACACTTTTCAAACAAAGTTTTCAAAAACAACTTCGTAACACTCTTGAGGATAGAAACAAGGGTTAACACGAAGTAAAACAAAACTTTTCAAAACAAAGCACACACAAGCAGTTTTCAAAATGAGCAAGTACCAAAGAGCCCATGGAAAACCACGGATAGAAAGGGTGCTAACACCTTCCCTTTCTATAATCTACCCCCCGTACTCAGAAATATCTTGAAAAAGGTTTTTTTTGTTCTTTTTCCTTTTCCTTGTTGGATAAAATAAAAGTCGGTGGCGACTCTTGCTTACCGCGGCATTTGCAAACAAAAAACGCAAACCCGTATTAACAGTCGGTTCTGCCACCGTATCACACCTGAGTATGAACAGAAATGCAAGAAATATGTGCAAGATGATGCATGATATGCAATTCATATGATCTATTTATTATTATTAATATTTCAAGGGATTCAAAGAATTATAGACAATTTGCAAATACTAAAGTACTAAAACATTTTGAAATACTGAAAATCTCATTATAATAACTTCAAAATGGATTACAACTTTTAGTAGAAGTTTCAACAATCCCAAGTACAAGAGGAGATAGAATCTAACATCCTAAGAAGGCAAAGCTGATGAAGATCACTCCACACGCTGACGTTTTCTTGTGAGTCTTGCAATCTGAGCCTTCAACTGCTTGTTCTCTTCTGCATACCTGTCGGCAACCCCTTTCCAATCATAAGAGTCGGGAAGTGAATGACTAAGTCCTGATCAAGCTCTAGAGGAAAATAAATCCTCTTGCCTCTCCATTATCTCTATAGCACGACTCTCAAGAATTTCGATTAGGTCATCCTTATCTTTCAAGTCTACTTGGTAGGACATCTCTAAAGTCTGACACGTATTCTTACAGGCTTCCTTCTCCTGCTGAATCCTAACTAGAGCATGTTGAAGCTCTTCCACGTCATCTAAAATGGGAGGAGTGGTCTTCATAAACATATCAGTCATAGGCTCTTCATGGGAATATGGCATCTTCATCTGAATTGCCCTTGCATGTACCCACTGGAGATAAAGCTCCAAAGAAACAACTTCTCTAGGTCCCAAGTCCTTTCTACTCTTCCTGTGAACATGGCGCCAAGCCTTTACAATCTCCTCTTTAGCTTCCTTATGATCCTCTCCTTCTTTAAGAAAGAAACCACTCAGATGAATACTATTTTACTTATCTTTCATCGGATATCTAAACTGTCATCGTGCAAGAACGTTATTGTAGTTAATTCCTCCTTTTGTACCAAGAAGAGTTACATTGGGGAAACTACCACAACTATCGACAATCTCCACATTATAGTAAGCCTGATGATACCGAACAATGTCTGAATGAGTGAGAGCCATAATATTTGGAGCCCAACGAGGTTCCTTCCTGACATCCCAGAAAGCATCGGACTGAGGTAAGTGAGAAATAAACCACTGATACAACAAAGGCGTGCAACAAAGGATCATCCCTCCATGATAAGAATCCTGAAGATGAATGGAGTAGTAAGCATCTCCTAATAATATTGGAACTGGATTCCCGATCAAAAAGATCCCGATGGCGTTGATATCCACAAATTTGTCGACATTAGGAAATAAGAACAACCCATAGACAAGTAGAGCACACATGGCCTCAAAAGCAACTGTACTCTTCATCCTAGAAAAGTAGTGAGTTTTATCCAATAAAAAATGAATGGGTAACCATCTGATTCCTCCTTTGGTAGTCATGTGGGCCTCAATCTCAGACTTCTCCAAATGAACCATAACAACTATCTCATGAGACTTGGGTTCTCCCTCTAAACCGGTGAAAAGAACACGGTCGATAACAAGTAAATCCAGTAGGTAAGAATATTCCTCCAATGTAGGCATCAACTGATAATCAGGGAAAGTAAAACATCGATACATCGGGTCATAGAACTGGACCAAAATTGAGAGAATACCCTCCTTCATACCGAGATTCATAAGAGACACGAGGGATCCATACTTCTTCCAGAAATCAGTAGAACTTTCGATCTCGGGAATCAGACTCATCAAATTATCTATCTTAGGATCCTTGAAACTCTACTTCCGAGTCATTATTTTTCTAGAATCCATGGTCAAAAGTACCTGAGATATTCGCAAAAAGTCAACTTTAAGTCCCTTGAAACACATGTTTTAAAGGATGCTTATGGATGCATGAATGCATTATGCAAAAATGACACACAAGATCATAAACATGGAGGGTTTATAGGTTTGACGTCACGAGCATGAAGTCAAAGGTACTACCCACAATGTATGGTCTAATAGTTTATCACCTGCCGAACAAGGTTTTAAGAGGTTCTCAGAGTCTACATCCTTCCTTCGGATATTACCAATGTCCCGATTGACTCGGTAATTAGTAATATTCTCAAGAAAAACTCGTTTGAGTGTAGTATCGCGTGACAACCACTTCCGAATTACTCTGTCATAGTTTCCGCACTACACCTAAAAGGCCAAGATGGGTTAAAGGTTCTACGGTCCTCAGTTTCAGCTGGCTCCCAGGTCGAAAGCAGCACGTCTTTCTGATTACTCAATAAACAACACTACAGTCAAAGGGGCCTCTATTGAGTGGGGGATCTCATGCCTCCTTTTTTGGGATTACTCCCTCAAAGTTAACATGACTATACCGCCCATCCTATCTTAAGTTTTCCCAAGTCCGGGTATAGGACTTATGAGAAATCACCAAGCATCCTGAAAACCAGGAAAATCCGGACAAATATATACACAACATATAATATGCAACAAACAATAGCATATACACAAATAAACAAAGATAGGCTCAACCCGCTTAGGGATGGACCGACATTTGGTCGATCTTTCCCCAGTGAAGTCGCCATTTTTTCTGTAGCGGTAAAAATGTTGAGACTAAGCCATTGGATTGACTTAACTCGCACAGATCAAATAAAAATCACCACCGCGCTTTATTGTTTCCAAAGGAATGGGAAAAGAGAGAATAAACCAAAAAGATGGGGAGAGAATCTAAGTTCGGGGGTTGGTTATGCAAAGGGAAGGTATTAGCATCTTAAACATCTACAGTATTCCGCATGAACCTCTTTGAAAATTTGTGTATTTTGGCTATAGGAGTTCTATACAAAAAATAGATTGTAGAGATAAGAAAGGAAATATTTTTTTACAATTTTTGCACCCTTCGCGGTTGTGAATCTTTAGTGCCTATGTACCACCTTTCATGTAATAGAGGATCAGGGTACTCGTAGTTCGCCTTTAAAAAATTTAAAACACAAGTGTGTTGGTTAATTTTAAGAGACGAGACATCATTGTCATATCTGAGCGGAAGAACATACTTACTACCCATGATTATGAGAAAGGAGAATTTGCATCATCTCAAAGTGGAAGATATAGCTTGGATTTTAAAATCAACAAAGCCTCGCTCAACAGCCAAGTGGAAAATATCTCACTTCACTACATATCATAGAAGTATAGTAGCTTGCATCAATACAAAGATTGACAAGAGTCTAACCTTTTGAAAAAAGTTTTAAGTTAAAAGCCAAAGTGGCAAAATGGTTTGAATAAGATTGATTGACTTTTAGTCTTCTCACAAAAAATGTCAAAGTATGATTAAGTTGGTTAAAGTTTAATTAAGAAAATGTTTTTGAAAATGCATGGACCTAAGTCCAAGTTTATTATGAAAGTGATTCAAGTTTTAGAAGACAAGAATAGTTTTCAAAAAGGAGGGGGAAGATTTTTGAAATTAAGTAAGGTGGTAGGAGATGAAGGGACTATCCTAAAACATAAGGTAAAAGCTAGGGAAATGAACCATTTAACCAACAAGAAGCCAACACTTGAAACAACGAGTCAATGTAGAATTGTCATCCTTTAGATTTAAACCAAACAAGCAAATATAATAAATCCTATTAAGAAAACCAATCTTCAAATGCATTATGTCTTCACAAAAATTGGGCAGAGAACGACTATATACAGATGAATTCCCAATCATAGACAAAGCACATAATTAGAATAACCTGCACACAAAGAAAACAAACAACCCAATGTCTCGGGGTAAACCCCAAGAACTCCAAACAAAATAGCAATGGAAGTCACAAGGTCTCAAGGTAGGTCAAGGTCTCTAATTCTAAGTCCGAAAAGTTTATAACTCCAAAATGTCAAGGATAGTAATCAAATAGTCCAAGTAACCTTAAAGTTTTTTATTATTCAAGTTGATTATTAGTTATCTTCAAAAAGAAAATGAAAGCCCAAGTAAGCAAAGTAAAAATAACATAAAAAATAAATGCTCAAGTGAGCAAAGAGAAAAATAGCATGAAATGAAAATGCTAAAATAAATGGTGCTTAAAGTAAAAGCATAAAAATAAAAGTCAATTGTTAATGAGTTAGAAATTAGAGGTTAGTTGAATGACCATCTTGAAACTTGCATTTGAAAATTCATTAGAAGATTGATAAAATCAAAGCCTCTCAACAACAAGTTTTATTTGCTTTTTGTCAAGTATATCATTCATTTCAAATTCTCAAGGCAACAACAAATGATCAACGATGTTTAAATGATTCACTTAGACCAAATTTTATGAAAATCTATTAGAGGATTGATAAGACCAAAGCCTCCTAACAATGTACCTCAAGGTTATTGGATCAAAGGTTTCAAATTAAACATACTTGGGCTTTTAAACACAGGTTTAGGCCACAAATGATCATTTCTCGAATCAGAACAAAATTTAGCGCTATGTTAAGCAATCGTAAGTGGACTTATATAGAAGCCGCGCCTATTTTGAGGTTGGTCAATAGCAATCTATGTGCCATATGTTTGGAGAGATGATATGTAGATCATCCTATAACAACATGTAGCACATGTGAAAAGGATAAGATGAAGAGGGAGGGGAAATATTTGAATAAAAAAGTTTAATCAAACTATCATTAAAACCATCCATTTATTTTAGTGGAGTTAAACTCAACACCCAAGATCCAATGATGTTAATGAAGTTCATGATCAATAACCACATAGCCAGAATATATTAAAAAATAAATTGCATTTAATGAATAAAAAGGAAAAGGAAAAATAATTTTTAAATTGTTTTTAAAATGAAAATAAAAGGTAAAAAAGCAAACTATATTCAGAGTATCAAAGAAAAATTTTAAGAGAACATAGAAAAATCAGAAGTGATCTCAAATATTTCTATAAATTTTTTTGTAATTTTTTAAAATAGAAAAGTATTTTTAAACTAATTAAAATCAATCAAATAAGTAAAAAAAGATAAAAGAATAATAAAAGTAAAAATAAAATTCTAGAAGAATTTTAGAAAGTAAAAAATGAGGAAAATGATTTTTATAGAAATTTTTAGAATTTAAAAATATCAAAAAGTATTTTTAAATAGTTAGAAACAAGTAAAAATTAAGGAAAAAATATAAAAAAATATCAAATCTGAAAATAAAATCATGAAAAAATAAAAAGTAGAAAGAGAATATTTAAAAATATTTTTGTGAATTTTTCATAATTTTTGAGTCAGAAATGAATTTTCTATGATTTTTTGTAGTTTGGTGCAAAAAACATAAAATAAAAAAGTTTAAAAAAATGTAGACCATTGGATGAGAGTCAAAACGCGCCAGTAATCAGATCCAAAGGATCGGGCACGTTGTGCATATCATGGTCAGCTTTGGAAATTGCACCGGATCACCTTTTAATATTTAAAAACAACTAAAATTCGGGCGCATTGGAAGGAGTCTGACTAATAGAAGTAATCAGATCCAATGGCTCTCAAAGCGCGCGTATGATAAAGCAAACATACTGGATTGAATTCAAAAAATCAAATGTCACACTTTCATTGGTTGAAGCACGACATGTAGGTCGTCTTCAACCTCTAGACGCCCTAGATTGGGATTCCTCAAACTGTAAAATTAGAGGACCAGACCGATACCATTACATTCGTCTCTTCAAGACGATTCTAATGATACCATCACGCCAAATTTATATAAATTGAGCAATGTTTAAATTGAGCAAATGTAGAAATAATAGCGAGCACGTAATTCTGGAATATCTCACTCAAATCTCAATGAAATTACAAATTGTAAAAAAGCATGAGAATCAGATAGATAAAGAGAGTATATTAGTCTTTTATTCGGATCGATTTGACCAATAAATCTACCTGAATAAAGTAGTAAAAGGTGGCTATGAAACTGGACTTCTTTAGATTAATATAGATCATAATTCTTGAAGGTGAGAGTATGGTTAGCTTCAGAGAAGTTCAACGAAGCTAACTGAATGGAGCTTTTGGTGTTTTGTAGTGAGAATGCAAGAAATCATAAATTCAAATTTAGAGTTCGTGTGGGATCTGAATAGGGGTTAATTGGCTATCAAAAGCTTTCCAAAATGAGTGGAATAGAGCCTGTATTTATAGGAGAAGCAAATGGAATCAAGGGGAGGGGTGAATGATGCAATTTCCCTTGAGTTCATGCACACCTGTGATCATGAAGAAAGTGTGATCACATGTGCATCAAAATGCAATCAAACGATGCGTTTTATCATTCTAAATGATCCAAACATATGTTCTAATCATGTTTAAGTGGAAAACGCGTGGAAATTTGGTGATTAGAAGCCAAATTATGAATTTTGTAATCTGACTTGAAGTGAAACTTCAGTTTCAACGTACCATCTTTGAATCCATGTTGTTCACAACTCAAGGAGTCTTAGGGCATGATTCTAGAAGCATTTGAAAGATAAGGTCACAAAATTTACAATGTGCAAAATTTGTTTTTCTAACATTATACCAATAAAAGTAACAATTGAAATAAATATTTTTAATCTTAAAGTAGTTCTTACATAATTTTCAATTATAAGTCACTTTAAACTTATTTAGAATATGATATAGTATGCAACAATTTTTTACGGTGTCTATATAATTTACTACTATATTTTTATATAATATTAAATAATATACTAATCACAAATAACAAAATACTATAAAAAAGAGATAAGAGAATTCAAACACAAAATAAAACTTTTTTATCTTATTTTAGACAAAATGGTCTAACAAGTCAATAATTACTCCAACTATGTATATTCCCTTATATTAAGAATAGTTCTCTCAAATTTCAAAAATAAAAGAGATGTCAAAATCCAAACACTATAAAATATTTTATTTTCCTAAAGTTGTGATGAGTCAAAGTTGAGAAAAAGATGCTGACTTTTTGTACTTAGAAAAATTCTAAGTTTTTCTTCAAAAGTGACCTATAACGTTTTAAGTTCAAACAAGGCATTCCTTAAAAATTTAGCTTTGATAATTGATGCTAGCTTGAAGTATACTTCCCAAAGATCATTGTGAAACTTGAATCACTTAAAAATACCAATTATTGAAAAAGTTATGGCCTTGTAAGGTTGGTGAAAATCCATGAGGTGGCCTATAATCTTCTGGGTTCTTAGGGTATCTTCCACTTATTTTCAAGCTTTGCTCATAAAAGAATAGTTGAATTTCACACACTTAAGATAATTGTGGAAAAAGAATGGGCTTAAGGAGATAAAAATTGACCAAGTTATGATATTTTGAAATCACATAAGGGAATTTGATGACCTAGCTAGAGGACTTGTAATCTTTCTTCATCAATAGTCATCTTCCACATAAAAGTTTCTTGAAACTATTGAAGTGATTAGTTGATAACCTTTTAAAGAGAAGAATGTATTTGGAATTACTCAAAAATCTCAAAATATGAGCAAGATATAGCCCTTAGAAATTCAAAACCCTAGCTCTTAGAGCACCAAAATAACTTGGAAACCCCTTTATATTTTGACAATCTTTCTTGCAAAATTACTTTTTCCATGTGAATATAAGTTATTGAGGATGTTAATAAGAAACAATAGCACCAAAAAACACCTCCAAATATTAAGAATTGAGAGAGTTATGCACTTGTGATCAAGAAATCGAGAACTTGTCCAATTAGATCAAACTTCTTCAATCAACTCTTGCATCTTTTGAATTTCTTTAACAAATTAAGGCATGATGAATCATAGTAGACCTTGTCATGATATTAATTTAAAGAATCTTCAATAATGAAGTTTGAATCTCAATGAAGCTTTATTGTAGAAGGCATGGAAATAAAATCATGAACCTATGAATCAACTTGATGAAATGTGTTGTGCCCTCACCTAAAATATCATCAATTAGAGCAAACATTCATTGTATTTATTAGTTAAAAGTTAATCAATATAAAAAATATATGAATCAAGTTGCTTGGTGATTCCTCATGATAAAACCTAGAGATAGGGGGGAGAACCAAACCCAATTGTGATCTTGATATGATTGAGTTGATATGAGATGATAGAGGGATCTTAGGGGCAAAAATTGGGGTACAATAGCTACCAACTAATGGTATCGATAATACCATCTCCAAAGGAGAAGGAAAATAACAAGAAAGACCTTATTAGTGGATAAGACTCCTAGTTACTTGCTCACAACATTCTCAAATATCACATTTTCAAAACAACACATATTTTCAAAAACACTTTGTATACATTCTTGAGGACTGATATAAGAATTATTACAAAGTCTACCTTACATTGACATTTCAAAATATTTTCAAACAAATCACACACACAAAGAAAATTTTAAAAGTGAGCTAAGCAATTAAGAGCCCGTAGATAACTACGGATGAAAAGAGTACTAACACCTTCCCTTTTCATAACTTACCCCCCGAACTCAAAATCCATCAAAGGTCTTTCCTCTTCTTTTCACCTTTCCTAATATTTGATAAAAGAAAAGTCGGTGGCGACTCTTGCTAACCACAAAATTTGCGATAAAACCAAGAAAGTCAGTTCTCCCACCGTATTACAACATGCATCTCTATTCCTACTTCTCATGGCATCCGAAAGCGGTAAAGAATGCGAGAGATAAAAGGAAACAGATGAAAATACCAATTGAATGCAAGTTCGTTAATTATCAGACAAAAGAAAAGAAACCCAGAATACTTTGAGCAAGCTTCAGCAAGAAAGCGCAGTAGTCATAAATAATATCCAATGAATATCAAATTCAAAAATAAATTGCGAGCCACGAATACATCACATCGCATCAAAGTTCCTGCACACAATTCACATCCAGACAAAAACGTAATCCATACAAAAACACAAACAATATATTTTCTCATGAAAGGAGAATAAAGATAAATTGCGTTGAAAGCGAATCCACAAATTAAATGCTTTTCAATCAAGTAACCACCAATTAGTTACATGATTGAAAGCTCTCACAATGTACCTTGCACGAGTCAACAAACGCATTAGTGATGACAAGAAACTGCAATCGGAGTTACACACTTGCAACACAATTCAATTTATGATTAAACCATGAAGGAAAAGAAATTAAATGCATATTGGAAGCATAAAATCAAACTATGGGCAGCATTGCACCACAAAAACGAGTGCGTAAAAAGTCAAAATGGAATCGCACAAAATCACACAGTAGCTTCCAAACTTACCAAGAAGTTCACAAAAGTATATATCACGAATTAATCGCATCAGAAGCACACTTTACCGTTACGGGGAAGCACTACGGTTATAACATGAGTTATACCAAAAAAAACACTGGAATCAAGGATAATCAATCACAATGGTTCATAAACGAACAATAAAGTGTATACATACATCATATGAAAGTCAAAGCTCAATGTACATATTATAAAGAGCCAAATAGCAATATGTTCAAATTTTAGGTGCACGAAATATCGGAATGGAATCGCATGAAAATTACACTGTTGCTTCCAAATGCGTCAACGAACTCAAAAAAGTATATGCCTCGAGTTAAATCCAAGCGCAAGTACCGCTTCCATTACCAGGAAGTCGTGTACATTTGGGTGAATTTCAACTGAAATCAAGCTTTAAAAATGGAAACAAGTGCATAAAAGTACTCAATCGTTCAAATATCATCACTCATGAGAAATGCACAAGTTATAAACAAGAGAAACACAACGGATGCCTTAAATTCAAGCATAAGTCAAAAATCACGTGTTAATGTAATTTTAACCAATTTGAGGTTTTAAGTCCAAGAAATTAAATCAATCAACAATGGTATCAAATTACATTAACTCATGAAATTGCACCAAATTCTCAACATCTCAAGCATTATTAAGTTCAACCGAAAAATTAAACTCCAAGTCTCAACATTATGTCACAACTTATCATCCAATTTTTTAAGCCTCTTTTGACATCACAAATGCAACTCTTCTTTAATTGAATAATTAACAACCATACACCAATTTCAACAAAGCTCTAACCTATTGCACACTTTAACATCATCACAACATCAAATGCTAACTCCAAAATTCAATTCTAATCAAGTTTCTACCTCTTAAGCATTTTATCGAACACCTAAACTACAACAATATATCTCAACCAAACTTCAAAGTTTCAACTTAAATGATTTCTAATTCTTCAATTCACAATCAATATTCAACCCTTTAATTTAAAACTACAATTAAAAACTTCAATTAAATTCAAGATTCAATCAAAGTAATTAGTAATTAAGAACGAGTGAATTGCCAAATTTTGAAGAGGAGGTTGAATCGATACTGGAAAAAGATAGGAGAAGCTTGGAGGAGGCCAGAAAATGAAGGGAGGGAGACGCAATTTCTTCGTGCGACAGATGGAGTATATGCCGCGGTCTTGCAGCGGTCGGAGGGGAGGTTACCGATGGAGGAAGGTGGAGACGATGAGGCGGATGGAGTGTGTTGCGGGTCGGAAGTGAGAGAGGGAATAGATTTTGAATTTTTTGATTTTTGTTCTTGAAGGTTGATGAATATTGTTGATGTTCTTGAGCAAAATTAAGAGAATAATGTGTTTGATCTTTGAGAGAATAGAGAGAGATTTGTGAGGAGTTTTTGGAAGTGAGTGAGTTATGACATAAAATCTGAATTTTAAACTTATATATCCCTCCAATTGGACCTTGGATTGGAATTTGGATCAGGCCTTATTTTAACAGTGTCAGCAAATTTAACACACATTGTGAGTACAAAATGTCACGTCATCATCGGTGTGAAATCTCGACTCGAGCTCAATATCAAAAATGAAGATGACGAAATTTGTGACACGAAGCGACGCGATGCAGAAAGAAGAGACTCAATTGGATAAATAAAGAGAAAATTATGAATTTTTGAAGATCCACAGATGTAGAGTATAGTCAGCTAATGCAGATTTTTCTCCGTTAATTTCACCGTTCAGTTTAGAAAGAATGTCGCGAACGAAATCTTTCGATCAAAATCTGAACTCGGGGTCTAAAGCAAACTTGTAGCTGACATTGTTTGTAAAATTATACCGAAAGAATCATCTCGATACGATAAAAATTGAAGAAGTTGCGATTTTTACAATATTGGAAAACAGTGAATTAAAATTCCAGTTCAACAAAAAATCTCTGGTAATTCGCATTATTGGGGACTTTCCTCAATGAATAAATCCTCGACTCAAACATATGAAATGAGGATGGCATCAAGACATATTTTTCTCACAAAGAATGGCTTAAAAATAGCAATCTATGTGAAAGTTATCAATTTTTGAATGTCCTAAAAATAAAGGTTCAACACAGTATTTTCACAGTTTTCCACTGTATCCTTTCAAAGTATCCGCACGTTCGGAGATCTTCCTTACCGAATTAGCTTCTGAATCAAACTTATGAAATGAAGAAGACATTAAGAAGATTTGAAATCATTAATAACCACTCCAAACAGTATTCCAATAAGAAGTTATGAATTTTTAAGTGCTCGTGCAACGACGGACCAACAATTAAATTTAGTACACTGTCTTCAAAAAAATTAAAAGAGGTCTTCTTCACAAGATTAGTTTTAGATCCGAACACGAGAAGTGATAAGGAAATCATGATGGTCTCAATGCTTGAAGAATCATCTGAAAATACCGAATAGGATGAAAGTTACGAATTTCCAAACGCCCGGGAAACAAATAACCAGTCATTAAATTTGAATGTCGTTTCAGGGAAATCAAATTATTCGGAGACTTTCTGCATATAATTGGCTTCCGGCTTGAACATATGAAATGAAGAAAATACTGAGACGGTTCCCATGTCTGGGGAATCAACTCAAAATAGTATCCTGATTGCAAGTTGCAAATTTCTAAGCTCAAACCAACAAAAATAGTGTTTCTGGTTCACACAGTCTCAAATTCACTGAAACACCCAATTTCTCTGCAGTTCAGAGTGCATGGAAATACATGAGAACTTGACATAAAGATGGCTTGACTTTTCATTGATTTGATATCTTTCAAAACATGTGGAACACATTTAAGCCTTGAAAAACCAGAGTTTTGCTTTATTATGCTACTCGGCGGAACAATCTCTTTTGTGTAGTTTTTGAAAAGAAATGCCTTGATCCCATGACCATCAATGATACATGGAATGCTAGATCACCTATTGAATAGTATGCATAATCCAGATGAGCCTTATAAAAAGGTAGGATAGATTTGGGGTATGACAAAGTGTCATCTAGATGTGTATGGTTTCACTGAACTGAGTTACCAATATCTGGTGTTATTTACTGCTTTTAAATTGACTTTGCACTGTTATCCATCTGTGTGTTAAACCCAGTTTAACTTTTTAGACCACTTATTCCAACATCGTGTTCAACATATGTCCCCTCAGGAACATAATTTCACAACATTTCATCTATTTCTAGGCGATGTGAGACTTAACCACTCACACTTGAATTCAACAATCTCCCCCACAAGTGTGAGTCACCCAACATCACTAACCTTGATCTACACTAGGATCTCACTCCCGCTCTATCACCGAGCCTCACCATGGTTCTAATGCCACTTGTTAGGGAGTTTCAATGGGCTAAACAATTAGGATCCATGATACCTTGATACCACATATCCACCCAAAATCTTACGACTATGTAAGTGTGAGTCCTTTCTCTTATATATCCAACATTTATTCTATTTCTAGTTAATATGAGACTTAACAACTCACACTTGAATTCCATAATAATAAAACTAGGATAAGTGAGAAATCAACAAAGAAGAAAATAAGGTAACAACATAAAGGAGAGGCAAGAGAGGCCAAAGAACAAACAAAATGATTATAGGGGCAATAAAGAAAAAGAGGACAAGAAGAAACAAACACCAAAATCAAGGAAACACGTGAGAACTAACAACTCATAGGAACAAAAGAAGTGAGAACACACCATAAGTCAATATACTAAGGAGGAGAAAGACGTAGGGGAACTCTTCAAGAATTCTTGAATTTTAGTAATAAAATCATGAGAACATATATGCATAAGTTAGATATGTGAGGTTATGAATGAATGACCATACATGACATTGAGTCCCCTATCTATACCAATTTAAATCTCTTTTATATGTATGTTTGTTGATATTGTGACTCATGTGATTGGTGATATTAAATCAAGATAGAATTTACATATTTGCGCCCATGCTATTTGAGATTGATTGAGGCATGTCTCTGATAAAAAAATTTAATAGGTAATAATAGACACACCAAACCTTCTAAAACTTCTCCATGTGCACTTATATAAAAAATTGTGAGCAACCCTTTTCTTTGAGTAATTTTGTATGATAGCAAATATGTGTGATATAAGTATTAATGAATGTTTAATGTGTTTGATCTATATGTGTGTATGATATGATAATAGTGTAGCATGTTCAAAAAGAGTCAAAATTTTGTTTTACACATGTATCACAATTTCAGGTCGATATAAAAGGCTTTGCATTGACACATACTTAAGCTAAAAATCACAAAAACAATTATGCTTCAGTATGAGTCGACCCGCTCACACTTTGCATCGATACATGTCAAGTTCATGCTCCTAGAAAACGTTTTAAAACCTTTATGCATCGACACATGAACTCATGCATCGATACATATCACGTTTTGTTTTCATAAATCAAAAATTAACTCAGTATGAATCGACACATACACATTATGTATCGACTCATATGAAATTAAAGGTTCTGGATTCAGTGTGGAAAACATGTTGTATCTACACATAATGACTTGCATCGACTCATACATATTTGGTCTCTCTGTAATATGTCTTGCTATCAGTATGTATTAATACATAGCAGATTGTATCGACTCATCCCATGTTTTACAACTAACATGAGTCGACTCATATTAGACATGCATCGACTCATATTGTGGTTTTTACCTCTAACAGTTTTCTGTTACATATCTAAGTCAGTTTTTGTAGTTAAACTAGAAATGTGTCACAAATACAGTTGGTGTGCATAAAATTTTCATCATCTTCTCAATCACCTTGGTTCAATAACATCGAAACATAATCATCTTTGTTCATCAGATCAAGGGATCTTAGAGATAATGTTCAGTGGTACGATCAGTGATTTTAGCTGAGTTGAAGATTCAGAAGGGGGTTTCGAGGAAAAACCATAGGGTTTGTCCTTCAAGAATGGGTGTGTTCTTGCGGGTTTGTCAGTCACGATTGCACAAGTCAGATCCAGCTGTAGAGAGGGGTTTGGAAATCAGGGTGATTTCGCAAACAGGTCGTGGAAGCGGAGGATTGATTGTGGATCTTGCAGGTGAAATCTTGATCAGCTCAAATCAAGTGAAGGTTCATACAAGAAGAAGAAGATCTTAGTGATTATGTTCTGTCTTTGTATTGTAACCTTGTAAACAACATTCAACAAATTGATATAACAGGTCTCAATTTCAGTTTTGGAATTGAGAGGGAGACGTACCCACACGCGAGGACGACAGTGGGGAACTTCCTTACCAAATTGTCAGTGTATTATTTTCTTTCTCTCTTTCTCTTAATGTTTTCTGCATTTTTATGACTCAATTGGTCTGCTGGTTTTTCTGTTCAATGATACAATAGTGGTACAAACTCTTTTGCTAAATCACCATTATTGTTGATCATCGAACAAGCATACGCCAACTGTTTGACAAAAGTGCTTGTAAGTTTTTATTCATTGGAAATAGAGTTCTTGTGATAAGCGCATTGAAACGTACATTGATCTGTGTTAAATTTCATCTATTTCATCTTAATAAAAATCCACAAGTTTATCGTATGTCCGGTTTTCTAGCAGTCGGTTCAAAATAGATGGAAGTCGATTTGGGGCCGTGTTTTTCTGCTGTTTTTAATAAACTTTGATAAAAGATTTTAAATCCTTGATAAATAAGGAGGTGATCTATTCACCCTCCCTCGATTACTTGCCACACCGTCTAATAAGTGGTATTAGAGCTCCGGTTTGCTGGTGCTTTGTGTCTACTAGTAACGTTATGGCTTTTGAACCAAAGGGGTGTATAATAGAGCTCCTATTTTCAATGGTGAAAACTATGGCTACTGGAAAGACTGCATGCGAATACACATAAATTCCATTGACAGGAATGTATGGACTGCCATTAAAAATGGTCCCTTTTAAATTACCATGAGGAATGATGCAGGTGCTATAGTACCTAAACCTGAGGATCAATGGAATGAAATAGACGAAAAGAAGTGGTTGAGCAATTGGAGAGGCTGAAATATGATAATTTCAACACTTGGTGTTGATGAGTATTATCGGGTGTCTCATTGCAAGACTACTAAAGAAATGTGGGATGCTTTAGAAATTACCCATGAGGGAACTACTGAAGTTAAACAGTCCCACATTAACACACTACATCAAGAGTTTGAGCTCTTTCGCATGAAACAAGGAGAATCTGTCTCCGACGTGCAAAGGAGATTCGTTCATCTCATCAGTCGTTTGAATGCACTTGGAAAACCTGTTTCCAATGAAATTGCTACTAACAAAATTTTGAGATGTCTTAGTAAGGAATGACAACCTAAAGTAACAGCTATCAAGGAAGCCAATGACCTCACTACGCTTACTATTACAACTCTGTTTGGCAAGCTGGAAGAACATCAACAAGAACTGGAAAGTCTTGAAAAGTATGAAAACAAGAGTAAAAAGGAGAAGAATAAAGATAAAGAGGGTGAGAAGAAGTCAATAGCTCTTATGGCTTCTAGCTCCAAGTCCTCACATAAAGAGAAAACTGATAATGACTCAAGTAGTGACGAAGATTCGGATGATAAAGAAATGGGACTCTTTGTTCGGAGATATAATAGGTTTATTTGAAAGAATGGAATCAAGCACTCTGATAAGAATCTCATAAATTTTCGAAAACAGTCCAAAGAGCCAAGACAAGAAGAGAATAAGAAGCATAGAGGTAAAATACCTTGCTACAATTGTGGTAAAGTTGGGCACTACATGTCGGAGTGTCCAATGATGAAAAAGGACAAAGGAAAAGGTCCACCAAAGAAGTTCAATAAACAAAGAAGAGCTTACATTGCATGGGAAAGCGAGTGCGATTCATCAAAAGATGAAAGTTCAAGTGATAGTGATGGGACTGCAAACTTATGTCTCATGGCACATACCAAAAATAAGTCCTACCACAAGAAGAACAACCATGACAAGAAAGTAAGACAAGCCTACTATAAAAAAATTTCTTCTATGCCTTTTTCTGAACTGAAAATAGCTTTTGAAAATCTGCATAACAAAGCTGAAGACGCTTTTAAGAGGTTATCCTCTGATAAACAAGTATTTTCCTTTTTGGAGGGTAAAGTCTATAAAGCTGAAAAAGACTTAAAGTATCTAAAAGCTAGTATTGCAGAAAGTTCAAAAGATAGGGATGTTATAGGATGTATTCCAAGAAAGGAGTGTGAAGTTTGTCATATTTGGCAACAAGAGGTTAGAACTCTTAATGCCAAATTGGAAAAAGCTTTATATCCTGTTGTACCCCAAAATTTGCCCTCTCATTTATCAAGATTTTTCTCACAAGATTTCTTGGACTCAAGACAAGATTAGGGTTTGGTCAGCTTAAGACACCTTATCTTGCACTGATAACCTAAAATTAGGGTTTGAGTTTGCACAAGGATTTTTGGACCATCAATGCTTTATGTGACTTTCATACACCATCTTGGACCCCTAAGAGCTCATGTTAAGTTTCAAGCCTTGAACCACATTTTTGACCAGTCAATTGGATAGTTGACCTAAAAATCAGCTGTATTGGCCATTTGATCAAGTTTGGATCACAACTCTTCAAGAAATTTGATCAGATCATCAAAAGGGCAAAATGGTCAAATTAGGGTTTTTGACTAAGGAAGGGCAATTTCTGATTTTTTTTAACCTAACCAATGGCCAATTGAGTTCAAGCATGATTTAAAGGATTCAATGGCATCATCTTAACCTAATTACATGGTTCAAAAGATCCCAAGTTCATAGGATTGACAGATGAATTTGCAGTCAACTGCATACTAAAAAGTCAAACTTTGACTTTTTGGTCAAAATCAAGTGCCAAGGGTCATAATTCATCAAGATATGTCAAAATATGAAACTTGTTCACCAAGAAAACCAATTTTGAAAATTAGGGTTTTGAATTTGAAAATTTTCATAACTTAGAATTTTTCTAAGTATGGAAATTTTCTTATTTTTTCCCAACTTTTCACCACTTTTTCACCATGATGCATTTTGATTCAAGAAAAGTTACCAACATGAAAGTTGTATTCCTCCATGAAATCTACAACTTTGCTTCACAAATTTTTCCCTAAAGATGCTTGGATCTCAAGATATAAATTTGTGAATAGGGGTCCATGAACTAAATAACTTAGTGAAATTTTGCCCTAATTTAGGCAGGTTTTTGACCCAACTTCATGGACATTTTTCACCTAGTTCCAAGAGGTATCTCAAATTGCATTTCAAAGATGTATTATAGAGCACATTGCAAGCTTTCCAAAATGTCCAAGAACTCTCCAAGATCATTTTTGGTTAGGGAGAATCGAAGAAGGGAAGTTGGAATTTTCTCACTTTTGTTCATGCCATTTTCACAAAGCATCAAGTTGCAAATCCAATCCATGTTGTTTGAATCTTGCTTTACAGGTCCTAAACTCACTCTACACTCTATAATTAAATGCAAACTCAGAATTTAAAGGCTTTATCTTTGCTTTTGGAACTTTACACAAGTTGTAATTCCATTTTAGGCATAAAGTTCACATTGCCATTTTCATAAAGGTGAGCTTTTGCAATTTTGTCAATCTTGAGCCTTGGACCTGTCCCTTTGATGCAAGAAATTTCTACAGGTCTCAATCAATGTATAACAACTCTTATCAGCCCTTGAGGTATCTAGTACAAGCATGTTGTATTGGTCACTTCACTTTGCTTCAAAAGCAAGAAAGGTTGCCAAAAGCTCCAAAACTGATACAGCTAGTAAGGGTTGACCTTTGTATCATTTCTATATAAATACACAAACATTTGGAAAGGCATAGCACGATTTTCTTGCATCCAGAACTCACTCAAACTCAAAAACACAAAAATTCTGCCAAAACACACAGTTGCTGCAAAACCATAGCCAACTCATTTTTGGCTCGTGTGTTTTGTATTTCAACACTTGAAACATCTCATAAACATCATACGAAAGCAAGCTAAGCCCTTACCCTGGTTCTGTAACCCCTGTTTCAGTATCCACCATTTTCACTTTGGAAGCTGGCAACTTGACTTGTGCAAAGAGTTTCAGCCATCCTCAGAGCAAGCTAAGCATTGGAATAGCTTCAGGGAAGCTCAAGGAAGCTCACACAATCCTCAGGCCTCCATTAAAGTCCCTACATTGCTCTACTCAAATCCAACTGAAAGAGGTATTTTCTTGAACTCTATCTCTCTGAATAGGCATCCTCAAGCCACGATTTGTGAATAAAAAATGTAGTCCATAACATGGTGAAGCTGTACATATGCATACTTTTCACTTATATTAACTATGCTGAGAGAATTTGAAGTTTGAATATGCTGAAATTTTTAGGTCACGAATTAGGGACATCAAAATTCTCCTTGATCTTTTAGAGTTAGGTCACATAATTTATATGGTTGGAATCGTGAGCTCAAATGCCACAAGTTTCATGTTATAAGTTTTTGTTTTTGTGCAAGCATTTGAGAGTTACAGGTTGAGCTGAAACGCGCGCGCAAGGAAGCTGGCTAGAGGACAGGGATGAAGTCTGGGCTTTTTGGCGCCTTGGGCTTTTTGTTTTTGCTTTTCACACCCCCTGACTTACTTTTGCACCCCCCTGACTTATTTGTTATATTTTTCATATTTTTTTTTCATATTTTCACATTTATGGCTTTTGATTATTTTTTCTGAACATTAAAAAATCCTAAAAATAATTAAATAATTTTTTGCAATTTTATTATTTTTTTTATTATTTTTTTTCACATAAAAAATAGTTTATAGAACTTATTTTCTTAAAAAAATTATAAATATATTTAAAAATACTATACATTTTTATTATACTATTTATACACACAAAATATTTATTTTCATGCATATTTAATTTTTAATATTTACTTAATATTATTTATTATTTTCTTGTACAAAAAATGGACAAAATAATAACATAAAGCATTATTTTCTTTTAATTAAAAATTAGGGTTTGACCCTTCCAAAAAATAAATAATATTTTTTCCTTATTTTTAGGGTTTGATTTAATTACTTTCTCATACAAAAACCAAATACAAAACATATTTTTACATAAATACATTTGCATTGCATTTTAAATACTTGTATATTTATTTAATTCGCGCAATATTCGATTGGCTTGAAATAATATTTTTAGATTTACATTTGTGCAATATCCCCATTCAAAAACTTGTATCCCCCTCCCATAATAATTGTTGTAATAGCTTAGTTTATTTTTACGCAATTTATCGCTTTATATACTTGTTTAGTAAATTAGGGTTTGCATGACAAGAACCAAAACCAAAACAAATAGAAAAGACCTAATCCAAGACAAATCAAAAGCATGTAAAATGACACACTTTGTACACAAGCACCCTTAGGGTTTCTCCCACTTGGTTGCCTAAAAATAAAATAGCCATGTTACGCATGCGAAGTATCTTGGCAAAACAAAAATAAGATCATAGTCCCTCGATGACGCTATACAAAGGTTGCCTAAACAAATGATCTTGGTCCCTCAGAAAAATGCCAAGATACTTAGTGTGGTACGGTGGGAGAACTGACTTGAGGTTTTGCATTTGTGTTCGCAAATATTTCGGTTTAGCAAGAGTCGCCATCGACTTTTTATTTTATCCAAAGGAAAGGTCAAAAAGCACAGGAAAGACCTTTGAGATGTTTTCTTGGGTTCGAGGGGTAGATTATGAAAAGGGAAGGTGCTAGCCCCCTTTTCATCCATGGTTTTCCATGGGCTCTTAGTTACTTGTTTAGATCACTTGCTTTTGCTTTTCAATTGTTTGAAATGGTGCTTTGTGTGTGTGGTTTTGAAAATGTTTTGAAAAGAGGCCATCGTTGTGGCAACCTTTGTAATGATTCTTGTTTGAATATATACAAAGGTGTATTGTCTTTTGAAAAGATGTTTCAGTGTTTGAAAGAAATGTTTTGAAATTGTGTTGTGAGGTGTGTTTGAAAATAGCAAGGACGTTTTGCATGTTTTGATCAAGTAACTAAGAGTTGTCTACCCTATTTTACTCAAAGATCTTTCCTATATGTTTTTAACCCTTTTGACAGTGTTGTTTTACCATTGCATTTGGTAAACAACCTTGTATTAGGATGTTAAACGGGGCAGGCGCGAGTCATCGTATTGACCATGATAGCAATTGTGCTAAGTATCTTAGCAAATTTTTTAGGGACTAGATCATTTTGTATAGGCAACCAAGATAGCGTCATCGAGGGACTATGATCTTTTTGTTTTGTTTTTGTTTTGCCAAGATACTCAACATGCATAACGTGGCCATTTTAAAGGCAACAAGTGGGTGAAACCCTAGGGGTGCAAGTGTGTATTGTGTTGTCAATTTACAATCTTTTTTGTCTTTGTATTAGTCAAGCTATTTGTTTGATTTTGGATTTTTTGCATACAAACCCTAATCTCTATCATGGCATATTTGTAAGCATAAAGTGCGCAAAATAAATCTACACTATTACAACATTTGATATGGGGAGAGAGATACAATTTTTGAATGGGGGAGTATTTGCAAGAAAATAAAATCCTAATATTTACTATTACATCCAAATTGAATAAATGGTACAAATAAATAAATGGACAAGTATTTAAATGGTCAATCAAATAAATATGCAAAATATTATGAATATGCAAAAAATGTTTTGTTTATTTTTTATGTATGTAAAAAATATTTAGTGTATATATAAAAAAGAAATAAAAGATTATATCTTTTTATTAAGGGTAAAACCCTAATTTTCTTTTTAAGAAAGTAAATATATTAACTATATTATTTATGTACAATAAAATAAAATAAAATATATACAAAATAAAAGTATATTTAGAAAAATATTATTAAGTATAAATGATTAAAAAAAATAAAGGTATAATATTTTTATGTTTTATTTTCAAGTTTTTATTAAATAAAATAAAAGTATATACTAGTTATGTTAGAAAAATAAAATAAAATATAAAATAAATGTGAAAATTTATAAAAATATTTTTTGGTATTTTTTATGTTTAGAAAATAATAAAGTAAAATCAGAAATGAAAAATAAATACAAAATACAAAAATATAAAGAAATGGGTCAGGGGGTGTAGTCAGCAATGAGGGGGGTGTCAAAAACAAGGCCAGAACCAAGCCCAGCCCACTGACTTCGTCTTCAACCTTTTGTCAAAAAAACGCGCGCATGACTTCAAACATGGACAACCTGCATACGTGCTCTAATGCAAAAACCCATAACATCAAAGTTGTAGCATTTTTCAAGACGAATCCAACCATGTAAAGAACTCATTCTAACTCTCAAAGACCAGAGAGAATTTCTCTGGCCCTAAATCCTAACCTAATTTTTTCAGGAAGTTCATGGATCAAATTCTCTTAACACGTTTAACTTAAATAAAGACTGAGCATATGTACAGCTTCATGGCTATGAATACTATATTTTTTATTCACAAACCCAAGCCTAATGATTCCTAAATAGAGAGATAGAAAGTTGACAAAAACCTAATTCAGTTGACTTCGTGTATGGCAATGTGGAGCTTTTCAGTGAGGCCTGAGATGTTTGGGAGCTTGCTTGAACTTCCTTTGACCTTCCTCAATGCCTAGTTGCCTTGAATGTGCTTGAACAAGCCTGTAGAACTCAACCTGCACAAGCTGAAATTAAAAATGGTGAACCTTGCAAATGGAGTTACAGTCAGTGTTTAAGGGTTGGGATAGCTTGGATAGGTTATATGGAATGTGTTTGAACAAGTTTGAGGCAAAACACACAAGGGGTTTTTGCCATGGAAGTCAAACTGTAGGGGGTGCCCTATTTTGCCAATGGAAGGTGATTTTGGGATATGGAAGGTTTTAGGGCTCAATGGCTCGTGTTTCTGGCTCAAGGGAATGCACAAAACTTGTTTTCAAAGCTTGCAAGGGTTGGTTTTCACAGATATGCAAGTTGTGGTGTATTTGACATGTTTCTTGTATTTTAAGCAAAAGTGAGCTATGATGCAAGACAAGCCTGTACAGGCTATCTATCAGCATGAAACTTGTGATCTTGGCCCCTCAAGTTGGTGGATATTATGTGTTGTACCATATCTTTGTTCAAGGCTCAAGGATTCTATTTGACATAAAGCAAAAATGGCAATGTTGCCTTTTTGCTATTTAAGGATCAATCTTGTGTGCAATCCTCCCATGACCAAAACAAAGCCTTAGACCAATGGATTTGCATTTAATTATTGAGTATGGAATGGTTTTGAGACCTGTAATCAAGTACAAACAAGGCTGATTAGAGTTTGCAACTTGTATCAATATGAACATGCCATGGATCAAAAGTGAGTTTTTGCCAACTTCAAGCTTTCGATTCTCCCTAACCACAAATGATTTTTGAGAGTTCTTAGACATTTTAGAAAGCTTGTAACATTCCCTAAAATCCATATTTGAAATGAATTTTGATATTCCAAGTGGAACTATGTGAAAAATGGTCATGAAGATAGGTCAAAATCCTGCCTAAACTAGGGCAAAATTTCACTAAGTTAAAAGTTTCATGGACCCTTGTTCCAAAAATCATAACTTGATATCCAAGCTTATTTTGGGAAAACTTTGTGAATCAAAGTTGTAGACTTTGTGTAGGACTACAACTTTCATGTTGTAAGTTTAGTTTGAATCCAATTGCATCATGGTGAAAACGTTGGGCAAAGTTGGGGAAAATTAAGAAAATTTTATAACTTAGAAAAATTCTAAGTTATGAAATTTTTCAATCTTAAACCCTAATTTGCAAAATTAGATTTCTTGATGAACAAGTTTCATGTTTTGACACATCTTGATGTAAAATGACCCTTGGCACTTGATTTTGACCAAAAAGTCAAAGTTTGACTTTTCAGTGTACAGTCAAATTTTGATCAGTTCACTGAAAAATTCATCTGTCAATCCAATGCAATTGGGATCTTTTGAACCTTGTGAATAGGTCAAGATGATTCCATTGAGTCCTTGAATCCATGATTGAACCCAATTTGCCATTGGCTAGGTCAAAAGTCAGATATTGCCCTTCTACAATCAAAACCCTAAAAATGACCATTTTACCCTTTTGGTGATCTGATCAAATTTCTTGAGGAGTTGTGATCCAAACTTGATCAAATGGTCCATATGAGCCTATAATGTTGATATGGATCAAAATTTATGAGGTTTGACTGTAAATTGGCCACATTTGACTTTTTCCCCAATACAACTGATTTCTAGGTCAACTGTCCAATTGACTGGGCAAAAATTCGATTCAAGGCTTGAAACTTGGTATGGGCAATCTTATAAGTCCAACATGAAGTATGAAAGTCAATTTGATCATTGAAAGTCCAAAAATCCCTGTGCAAACTCAAACCCTAATTTAGGTCAACAGTGCAAGGAGATGTCTTGAGCAGAGCAAACCCTAATTTGGTCTTGAGTCCAAAGAGTCTTGTGAGGAGAAATCTTGGTAAAATGAGAGGGAAAATTTTGGGGTACAACAGCTTCCCCTGTTCAATCTTCTTGAACCTGAAGAGTTAGATTGGCGAGTTTGCCTTTCGTGACTCGAAGGTAAAAGAGGATTGGACACTAGAGTGCCCGTAAATTTGCACTCGTCAAAGTAGTTGAGGGAATAGGCTTAAAGATGCCATTTGGAAAGGTGTGACAAAATCATTGTCGGAGATGGGCTTAAAGATGCCATCCAAGAAAACTGATCACATAAGAGATTCCTTTGCGAGGGTTCGTACACCTGTTGTTGAGGAGGACTACAGCGGGGAATGCTGGTCACTGTTATGGTAGAAATAGAACTTCAGTCGTCTATTATTCTACTGGGGGGTCATCTCTTAGTTGAAGAGGTGACAGTGAACTGCTATCTGGTCAATATCCAGTCTTCACAGTCTTGCATTGTATCTGGTCAACGTCCAGGCTTCACGATACTTTACTTCCTATCTGGTCAACGTCCAGGCTTCACGATACTTTACTTCATATCTGGTCAACGTCCAGTCTTCAGAAGGAAATCAAATGGTTATCTGGTCGCCTCCGGGTTTCCCTTTGACTTTGGGGCCTACCAATATCCGGTTGAATCCGGACTTCAAGGTAATCGGCTAAGTAAACTGTTATTTGGTCAACGTCCAAGTTTCACAGTATACCTTACTGTTATCTGGTCAACATCCAGGTTTCACAGTGTTGTATTGCTATCTGGTCAACATCCAGGCTTCACAATACCTTTCTTCCTATCTATTCAATGTCCAGTCTTCAGAAGAATATCAACTGGTTATCCGGTCAACATTCGGGTTTCCCTTTTGATTTTGGGGCCTACTAATATCCGATTGAATTCGGGCTTCAAAGTAATTGGTCGAGTAAACTGTTATTTGGTCAACGTCCAAGTTTCACAGTATACCTTACTGTTATCTGGTCAACGCCCAGGCTTCACAGTCTTGTATTACTATCTGGTCAACGTCTAGGCTTCGCAATACTTTACTTCCTATCTGGTCAACGTCCAGGTTTCAGAAGAAATTGCAGGGGATTCAACTATTTTTCGGTCGATCTCCAGGCTTCAGTATAATCAAGGTATTATTTGGTCGAATCCAGGCTTCATAACTGTAACAGGAATCTTCCCCTTGATTTGAATAAACAAATAGAGAAGCGTACGTGTCTGGAGCATCTCTAAGCCGTTTTCCGAGCTTTGAATATCTGTTTTAGGTAGCTATTAATTTCAACCTGAAAAGGGTAGAGTGTTAGCTGAAACGAAAAGTTATGTTGCATGAAATGTATGATGCAATATATGTGTTTTGTCAATGCTCATGATTTATGAATGTAATGTATGCGCATGTAAGCTGATTAGCTGTTTTGCTGAGGAAAATAAATCCTGGATAGCTGGAGATAATAAAATCTTTGACCGCTGTCGGGGAAAATATATCCAAGACCACTGTTGGAGATTCAAAATCTTTGACAAACTCTGTGGGGAAAATCTATACTGCTGGGGAGATCAGGAGTTTGGGTTATATGTCAATCTACTGGGGACTTCCAGAGTGAGGATCTCCGTTCTGTTGGGGATATAAGGGGAAAACTGAATGGTTTCCGCTGGGGATTAGTAGATCAAAGTTTCATCTCCGCTAGGTATATTAATGACGTGCCGATTTGATCGTGGTGACTTCATTGGGGAAGAATAACTCACTGGGGAATTATCTAGTTTTAAAGCGACTCTTCAGGGACAATGGAGGAAACTGGATGGTCTCCACTGGTGTTCAAAGGCTGAAGTTTTGGCTCCGCTTGGGGAAAAAAGTTTCATCTTCACTGAGGGTTTGTAGTTCAAAGTTTTGCTCCGCTGGGGATTGGGAGTTTGAAAACTCAACTCTGATGGGGATTTTGAAATTTAACTCCACTGGGGAACATGCATTTCAAGGCTTTAGTTTCGCTGAGGATCTAGATGATGTATTGCAGGGGATTCCTCTTGGAATAGCCTAAAGACATTTTCCTATACTTTCATCCTATCAGTAATTATTCTTTCTCATTTCATTTTATTTGTAAGCAGTGATTATATTCAAATTCATATGCTCATTTAATAAATCATTGGACGTTTTCAAATAAAACACAAGTGTAAAAGAAAGAAAAGGCAAACAATTTTCTGCACTTTGAAGTATCTTTGTATTAACTTTGTGTAAGTATTTTGTACAAAGGAAACAGACATCCTAGTAACAGAATGTTGTCATAAAATTGAGAAAAACTTTATACAAAGAAAGATGGCTATGTGTAACAATTCCATGGGGTTCCAATTCTGCTATAGCCTTCGCAACTCTGAGTATCTTGTCCATTCGTCGCTTTGTCCGCAGATGATTGGATTGATCAAAAACCTGGAGCTTGTCCGTGAAGAGATTGTCCTTAAAGTGATCCGACGAGATATAGTCATACGCTTTAATTCCCTAACTTTTTCCTGGATCGCCCTTTCGGGTTTTCGATCCACTGGGAAACCCTTTTTTGCCCAAGTCGCCCTTTCGGGTTTTCAACTTGTCGGGTGTACAGATTTTTTTATCCCTAATTTTTTCCTGGACCGCCCTTTCGGGTTTTCGATTCACCGGGATGCCCATTTTTGCCCAAGTCGCCCTTTCGGGTTTTCAACTTGTCGGGTTGTTTATGCGTAGTATTTTTTAACTATGTCTGCGTTCGCAGGGTGAGGCAGGTCGTCACCGTCCATGGTGGTTAGAATCATAGCCCCACCAGAAAAGATGTTTTTGATTACAAATGGTCCTTCGTAGGTAGGAGTCCACTTTCCCCTGGGATCACTTTGCGGCAAGATGATCCGCTTGATTACAAGATCCCCGACTTGATATACTTGGCGCCTGACTTTCTTGTTGAAAGCCCTGATCATCCGTTTTTGATACGTCTGACTATGACAAACAGTAGTAAGTCGCTTCTCGTCGATCAAGTTAAGTTGATCAAGCCAGGTCTGAATCCAATCGTCTTCACTCAAACCAGCATCTTTCATGATTCTCAAGGAAGGGATCTGAACCTCCATAGGTAGAACAGCTTCCATGCCATATACCAAAGAAAAGGGGGTTGCCCCAGTTGAAGTACGCGCCGTGGTACAGTATCCGTGTAGAGCAAACGGTAACATTTCATGCCAGTCCTTGTAGGTGACTGTCCTCTTTTGAATGATCTTCTTGATATTTTTGTTCGCAACTTCAACAGTAACGTTCATCTTTGGCCGATAGGGAGATGAATTATGATGTTGAATCTTGAACTGCTCGCACAGAGCAGTGATCATAGTGTTGTTTAGGTTTGTACCATTGTCCGTGATGATCCTGTCAGGGATACCATACTGACATATGAGGTTCTGCTTGATGAAGCGGGCAACCACATTCTTTGTAACGGAGGCGAAGGAAGCTGCTTCGACCCATTTGGTAAAGTAATCAATAGCCACCAGGATGAATCGGTGTCCATTGGATGCCGTAGGCTTGATCTCTCCAATCATGTCGATTCCCCACATTGCGAATGGCCAAGGAGCTGTTAGGACATTGAGAGGAACTGGAGGAATATGTACCTTTTCAGCATAGATTTGGCATTTGTGACGAGTACGAGAATATTGATGACAGTTAGCTTCCATGGTAGACCAGTAGTAGCCTGCCCTTAGAATCTTCTTAGCCATCGTATGTCCGCTCAAATTGGTGCCAAATGTGCCCTTATGCAGTTCAGTCATGATCTGCTCAGCTTCAACCTTGTCCACACAACGAAGCAGAACACAATCATGGTTACGCTTGTATAGGATACCATTTCTCAGGAAGAACTTGGCAGCAAATCTCCTTAAGAACTTTTTGTCATTGACTAAAGCTCCTTCAGGGTATTCTCGAGTCTTGAGATACCTTTTTATTTCGTGAAACAAGGGTTGTTCCACTACTTCTTTGGTATTAATCTCGTGACAATGTGCAGGTTCGTCCATTCGTTCGATGGTGATTTGGGGAGCCTCATTATCCCAGTTAAGTTTAAACATGGAAGACATTGTAGCTAGAGCATCCGCTAGCTGATTTTCTTCTCGCAGGAAGTGCTCGAAGGTAATCTGCTCAAAATGAGGTAGCAATGTCAGGACATGTTCTTTGTATGGGATGAGGTTAGGATGTTTAGTATCCCACTCTCCTTTGATTTGACTAATAACCAAAGCTGAGTCTCCAAACACAACCAAAGATTTGATTCCTATGTCAATCGCAGCCTTGAGACCAAAGATGCAAGCTTCATACTCGGCCATGTTGTTGGTGCAGCTGAAGCAGAGTCTAGCAGTGAAAGGTGTATGACAACCTTCTGGAGAGATAAGTACCGCGTTGATACCGTTTCCAAGTGAATTTGAAGCACCATCAAAGTACAGGGTCCATCGGGATCCTTGTTCAGGTCCGTCATACGGTCCGTTACCTTCAATGTTGTCCAATGTCATAATGTCTTCGTCGGGGAAGTTGAACTTCATGGATTGGTAATCTTCGACAGCTTGATGAGCTAGATGGTCAGCTAGTGCACTCCCCTTTATAGCTTTTTGGGTTGTGTACTGGATATCATACTCAGTCAGGATCATTTGCCATCTAGCCATTCTTCCCGATAAAGCAGGCTTTTCGAAGATGTACTTGATCGGATCCATCTTAGAAATCAGCAAAGTGGTATGTGTCAACATATACTGCCTTAGTCGGCGAGCAGCCCATACCAAAGCGCAACAAGTTTTCTCGAGCAGTGAGTAGTGAGTCTCACAGTTGGTAAACTTTTTGCTAAGGTAATAAATGGCATGCTCTTTTCGACCAGACTCGTCATGTTGGCCCAGTATGCACCCCATTGAATTATCCAAAATAGTCAGATACATGATTAACAGCCTTCCTTCGACGGGTGGAATCAAGATAGGAGGTTCTAGCAAATACTCCTTGATTTTATTGAAAGCAACTTGACAGTCATCATTCCATTCAACCACCTGATCTTTCTTCAACAACTTGAAGATTGATTCACAGGTAGATGTTAGGTGAGAAATGAACCTTGCAATATAGTTTAGGCGTCCCAAGAAACCTCTGACCTCCTTTTCAGTGTGAGGGGCAGGCATTTCTTGTATGGCCTTGACTTTGGCAGGATCAACCTCAATGCCCTTGTTGCTGACGATGAATCCCAAGAGTTTACCGGACCTGACTCTGAAAGTGCACTTGCTAGGGTTTAGTCTGAGCTTATATTCCTTCAACCTGACAACCAGCTTTTGCAGATGGTCGAGGTGTTCTTCTTCTATTTGTGAATGGGCTATCATGTCGTCTATGTAGACTTCAATCTCATGATGTATCATGTCATGAAACAAAGCTACCATGGCTCGCTGATAGGTTTCCCAGGAATTCTTCAGTCCGAATGGCATCACTTTATAGCAGAAGGTACCCCACTGCGTAACAAAAGTAGTCTTCTCCATGTCTTCGGGGTCCATTTTGATCTGGTTGTACCCTGAAAATCCATCCATGAAAGAAAATACCTTATGTTGAGTTGTGTTGTCAACCAAGATGTCAATGTGCGGTAGTGGAAAGTCATCTTTAGGGCTAGCCCTGTTTAAGTCTCGGTAATCCATGCACATTCTCACTTTGCCATCTTTCTTAGGCACGGGCACAATGTTAGCAACCCATTGTGGATAGGAAGTAACAGCAAGAAACCCGACATTGAATTGCTTCATCACTTCGGCTTTGATCTTTTCAGACATATCGGGCCTCATTCGGAGGACTTTCTGTTTAATTGGTGGACAGTCTTCTCTGGTAGGGAGACAGTGAACCATAATATATGTGTCGAGTCCCGGCATGTCTTCATAGGACCAGGCGAAGATCTCAATATATTCATTTAACAGCTGAACTAAGCGCTCTTTAACATTTGGCTTCAGGTTGGCACCCACTTTAACCTCTCTTCTGTCTTCGGCGGTACCCAAATTGATGGTCTCTAACAACTCTTCATGGGGCAGAATAGCCCTTTCTTCCTGTTGCAAAAGTCTAGCCAACTCTCCAGGCACTTCACAGTCTTCATCACCTTCGTATTCGGCATGATTGACCAGATCTTCAGAGTCACTAAAGGCCATAGCAGAATTGTTACCCATGGAATCCGGAGTGGATGGGTACCTGCATTTTGTGAGTGTAGGTGTGTGTAAGGGATAGCCACCTTTAAACAAAATAAAATGTAAAAGAAGGAAAATGAACACAAAAGTTTATAGATGAAAATGTCCATGATTCATTAAAAATGGAATATGAAAATGAAGAAATCAAGCCCTTACAAATGGACCTATATGCCCCGGGTAAGGCTCAAGGCAAAAGAGTGTACGAATTGTTTAATAATTATTACAGACCAACAAAAATGTTCGAAAGATAAATTACTGATTGATGAAAGTAATGGGAACAAAGTCTTTCGGCTCCCAGTTGTTCAGTCCTCCTTCAATGGTCGGGAAAATCCAATCTTCAAAATTGCTCTCATCTTCAACATCTTCCAAAGCATGAACTCCATGATGAGTGATCTTTAATGGTGGTCCTCTAGCCCGGGAGCGACGCACAGCCTTCTGACTAGCAGCAGTGAAACCCAGACCAAACTTATTTGTCTTGAAAGGAAAATCTGGTAGCTGACCCCACACTGTACTTCCTCCTTCCTCGATTACAGCCTTCGCATCTTTAAGGGATGACATTCGAGACACAGGCTTGGTAACTGCAGGCACAGAAGTCATTGTGTTGGTCGTCGCAACTTCAGGAGAAACCTCTTCAAAGTGTTGGAAAGGTGTTTCTATGAATTCACCATCTAACTCCACATAGCGGAAAGAGTTAAGGTGGCTTATCATATACTCCTCCTCACCATGAACTGTTATGATTTTACTCTGGACTAGATATTTTAGCATTTGGTGTAGAGAAGAAGTGACTGCCCCAGCATTGTGGATCCATGGCCTTCCCAACAAGCATGAATATGAAGGACGGATGTCCATCACATAAAATGTAGAGTTGAAAATTTTTGTTCCCACCTTAATTGGGATGTCCACTTCTCTGTGAACCATCCTCTTAGAACCTTCGAAGGCTCTAACAATGATATTACTGGGCTTTAGGGTCAAACCTTCACAGTCTAGTCTGTCCAATGCTTTCTTTGGTAGGACATTTAAAGATGACCCGGTATCAACCAGAACGTGAGCAAGTGTGGTCCCTCTGCACTCTACCAAAACATGCAGCACATCATTATGCTTTCTTCCCTTAGATGTTAGATCGGACTCAGAGAAGCCAAGACCATTGTCGGCGGTTAGGCTGGCTACACACTCTCAAAACTGATCCGCAAAAGTTTCTTGAGGCACGTGCGCCGTCTTCAGGAATTTGATCAAGGATTTGGCATGAGCCTCGGAACAGAGCAATAGGGCCAACATGGAGATTTTTGAAGGGGTTTGCCCCAATTGTTCTACGACATCATATTCTCTTTTCTTAATTATCTTTAAAATCTCCTCCATTTCCTTTTGGGTGGTCTCGGGGATAACCAAAGTCTGAGCCCTTGTCCTGACGGGCGCTTCTTGGATCCCCTTACCTTTATCAGCAATAACAGCAGAGTGTACAACTTCAGGAGTAACAATTTCTTCGATCACTGGACTTTGCACAAATATCTTGACTGGCACAGGGGCACTTGAGGGTCCGAAGATTGCCCTTGGAGGAGCAATCTCCGGAGAGAAGATTCTTCCGCTACGAGTGATCTTACTTGTCCCCGCAATATTTCCTATGTCAGGAGTTTCTTCATCGGAACTTTCTTCAACTGATTCGATCTGCTTAACACCGTGGTAGAAGATCTCTCCTCCATAATTCCACGGTATTGTCTTGTTGGACTTATATGGGATAGGCCCCGGCATAGTAATCTTCAGTGGTACAAACTTTGGATCAGGTGTAATCTTAACAGGTCTTTTGGAGACCTTGGAAAGATTGTCGGAAATGGTGATTATAGCAACATCATTGATTGGAGTAACAGGAGTAACAGGAGTAACAAGAGTTTTCTTAAAGAGGATCTCTTGATTATCCATTAGGCGTTGGACGCCTAACTTCAATAACGGACAGTCGGATTGTAGGGACGAACAAAAGTAACAATCTTTTTCACAGCCTGGAAAAATCCCGGCTTTCAACAGATTCATTTTGATAATTGGCAAAGGGGTCATCAAGTCATCAACAGCAGCAACATACAAATCCTCTTCAATAGCATGGACATTGTGACCATGCTTCGGCATTGGGGAAAAAATCACATTCGGCTTTTCGGGCGCATCGAATTCTACCTCCTTGGCATCTATTAAGTCCTGGATCTTGTTTTTGAGGGGCCAACAGTTGTTGGTGTCGTTCCCTATGCCGTCTGAATGATAGGCACATTTAGCATTGGCATGGTAAAAAGGAGAAGCTGTATTCGGATTTTGTGGCGGATCTCTCAAGGTTGTAAGGTTCAGCTTCAAGAGATGGGGGGGAGCCTGGGCAGGCGTCATGTTTATTTTGGTGAACTGCCTAGCAGGCCTTCCCCCTCTTTGTTGGTTGGTTCTTGGTTGATCATTTCTAGGTTGATCAGCTGCAGTCTTTTGGATCATTACAGCCCCCACCGTTGGTCGGCGCTCTTCTCTTCCTCGACCCTTTGAGTGTAAACAGCCGACACCTCTTTCTTGGCTGGAAAAGGTTTTTTGACAGCGGCAAAAGCAGATGTATCTTTTTGAATCTTACCACTCTTGATGCCAGCTTCAACTCGTTCACTAGTCAGAATTAATTCAGTGAACCCCGCCAATGAACTCCCTATCAGGTGATTAAAGAATGGACCAGACAGCGTCCCCAAAAACATATCGACAGGCTCTCTTTCAGACAATGGTGGTTGCACCCTTCCAGCCAGGTCCCTCCACTTATGGGCATACTCCTTAAAGCCCTCATTAGAAACCATACCCATACTCTATAGTTGAGTACGAGTAGGTGCTAAATCAGCGTAATATTGATATTGTCGGTAGAAGGCAGCAGCCAGATCCTCCCAATTACGTACGTCAGCCCTCTCAAGCTGGTAGAACCATTCCAATTGCGTACCCGAAAGACTATCTTGAAAAAAGTGGACCCACAGATCCTTATCAGAAGAATGAGGTTGGATCTTTCTGACGTAAGACCGTAGATGCATCTTCGGACAAGACAGACCATCATATTTAGCAAATGTAGGCACCTTGAATTTAGGGGGAATCACAATCCCAGCAACCAACCCTAGCTCTTCGAAATCCAGTATAAGCACTCTTTGTACCTCCATAGCTGCCAACCACTCTTCCAGATTCTTATACTTGGCGTCTGCAGGAGGGTACTGCTGCTCAGAGTAATCTTCATACTCTTATTCTTCTTCTTCTTCAGCCTCAGACTCAGATTGTACCGCAACTCCCTTCCCTTTACCTACCCC
Source organism: Vicia faba (assembly GCA_948472305.1). Taxonomy (NCBI): domain Eukaryota; kingdom Viridiplantae; phylum Streptophyta; class Magnoliopsida; order Fabales; family Fabaceae; genus Vicia; species Vicia faba. Next base: position 388,357,990 of record OX451740.1, on the reverse strand, counting down.
TTCATCAGATGTTGAGGGGAAGTTCAGGACCCTTCTAGCTTGGTTCTCAAATCTTCTACCTAGAGTGGCACACCAGCCCTTTTCTTTTTCTTCTTTTCTTTTTCCTTTTCCTTATCTAACAGTGCTTTAAGGTCCTCCTGACCCTTTGCCAAGGTCATGAGGAGTTGTTGGAATTGCGAATTATGTGCTTGCAGATCTTTGACCGTCTGCTCTATATCCATCTTGCTGAAATAAACAGCAGAAAGATAAGGAAACCTGGTGTGAAGACCTGTTTATTCATATGATGAATGATATGTATTCATGTAATGAATTCAAGGATTCAGACATTCAAAGTTGTTGCAGACAAAAAGAACACATGTCATATTAATAAGAAGAAATTTGTTAGTACATAAATGCCCCATGGGTAAAATATTACAAAATTCTTAATGTAAAAAGACATTGCGCATCCTCTTTGGTGCGATGTAGGTGTTAAGAGTCTGCTCTTCATGGAGTCGACGAGTAAGTTCATAAACCTTCTTCTCACTAGCGTAGAAGCTGGCTTCAAAAGTATTTCGTTCTTCCTTGAGCTGTATCCAACTCTTTTGCAAATCTTCCAATGATGTTGGCATGTCAGGATGCAAGAGGATGTATGGAACCTCTCCTTCCATAACAGGCTCTTTGATCATAGGGAGAATGTAGGGGTAAGAAATCATAAGACTCTTGGCGCGGGTTCGTACCCACTTGAGGTAAGGCTCAAGGGGGATGGAATTCTTGTGTCCTAGTGTCTTACTGTCCACTTCGTTGGGCATCCTCCAATCTCGGATAAACCTTTGTCGAAGTCCTTGAGTATCATTGTCGAAGTAAAAAACCAAGTCTGGAATTAGCATATCATGAGGGCCATCCCTTCAGGCATACCCAAATTGTCTCAGAGCTAAGCAGGGGTTGTAGGTAATGCCCCCCTAATGCCAAGTAATGGGACATTAGGGAATTCCCCACAACGATCAATGATGATGACATTTTCTCTGGATCGAGAACACCAATGAACATCAGAATGTGTGAGAGTCATCAATCGTTGCGACCACCTCAAGCCTTGTTCATTCTTCAAGACTGACTGGGGAAGGTGAGAAATAAACCACCTTGCTAGAAGAGGAGTACAGCACATGAGAACACCTCTTTTCCTCATTGTTCGTGTGTGAAATGAGTGGAGGATATCCCCAAGCAATGTAGGCACAGGATTCCGAGATATGAAAATCTTGATAGCATTCACATCTATAAGTTGATCAGGGTTTGGAAACAAAACCAACCCATAGATGAGAAGTGCTACAATCTCCTCAAAAGCTTGCAGATCTAGTGAATTCCAACATTCTTGTGCCTTCTCAAACAGAAACTTTGCCAAGAAACCCTTGACACCACTTCTGGTTTCCCAATGACCTTTGATATCAGATGGTTGCAAGTGTAAGGCTTGAGCAACATCTTCAGGCTTTGGCTCTCTTTCTGTACCGTTGTAGGGTAGTTGATGGAGAATAGGAATCCTCAGGAGTTGAGAAAATTCCTCCAAAGTAGGCACTAGTTGGTAATCAGGAAATGTAAAGCAATGGTGTAGGGGGTCAAAGAACTGGAAGAGAACTTTCACCATGTCTTCTTAAATGTTGGATTTGACCAAATTGAGAAGTCTACCATGTCTTTCACTGAAGGGAGAATTCTCTGGAATCTTGGAAGTAAGCTTCTTGAGTTGAGGAGGGATCCTCACAAGGTTGACCTGAATAGTTTTTCTGCGGAGTGATTCCATTACCTACAAGACAAGAACAAAGATGAAGATCCAAACCCTTGAAATGGTTAGTGGATGCATATGATGCTTCATGATGTTCATGATGTATGCACAAGTATATGTACAGGAAAATCACACAAGATCCTAGTTTCAGGCTTGCATGGGGTTTCATAGGTAAGTACCCTCTTGAAGTTTACTTAGCTCAACCTGTCCTATAAATAGTAACCGGGTTCTAAGGAGCTCAATATCACGGGATTATTTTCTGTGTTCATTGTTTCAGTTTATCCACTTTACTGGCGACCGAAATATTCCAAGAAAACAACCCTCAATGAGTGTAGTATCGAGTATCTACCAACTTCGGACTGCACCAAAGTTGGTCATCTCACTACCCCTAAAAAGGCCAAGATGGTCAAGTAAAGGTTCTAAAAGTCCATTAGTGCTTTATGACATCACTCAGCGGCCCCGTATTCTCTTTGATTGACTGAAAAGCTACCGGTACCCACAAATATGTCGCACTAATATAGCTATTGCTTCAACCATGTCGGTATACCCCGCACAGTTTCCACAATGTATTGCTATTTACCTATGAATGTTTCCCAAAAATCCGGGTGGAGGATTCAAACCCAAACAAGAGAACCAAATGTAAAGCAATAAAAGCAAACAAGATAAGCATGTAAAGGTGATCTAAACCCTAAGGTTACTCCACTTTTTAAAAGTTTCCCCAGCAGAGTCGCCAGTTCTGTGGTACGGTGGGAGAACTGACTTGAGGTTTTGCGTTTGTGTTTGCAAATGTTTTAGTTTAGCAAGAGTCGCCACCGACTTTTTATTTTATCCAAAGGAAAGGTCAAAAAGCACATGAAAGACCTTTGAGATGTTTTCTTGGGTTCGGGGGGTAGATTATGAAAAGGGAAGGTGCTAGCACCCTTTTCATCCATGGTTTTCCATGGGCTCTTAGTTACTTGTTTAGATCACTTGATTTTGCTTTTCAATTGTTTGAAATGGTGCTTTGTGTGTGTGGTTTTGAAAATGTTTTGAAAAGAGGCCATCTTTGTGGTAACCTTTGTAATGATTCTTGTTTGAATATATACAAAGGTGTATTGTCTTTTGAAAAGATGTTTCAATGTTTGAAAGAAATGTTTTGAAATTATGTTGTGAGGTGTGTTTGAAAATAGCAAGGATGTTTTGCAAGTTTTGATCAAGTAACTAAGAGTTGTCTACCCTATTTTACTCAAAGATCTTTCCTATATGTTTTTAACCCTTTTGACAATGTTGTTTTACCATTGCATTTGGTAAACAACCTTGTATTAGGATGTTAAACGGGACAGGTGTGGGTCATCGTATTGACCATGATAGCAATTGTGCTAAGTATCTTAGCAAATTTTTGAGGGACTAGATCATTTTGTATAGGCAACCAAGATAGCATCATCGAGGGACTACGATCTTTTTGTTTTGTTTTTGTTTTGCCAAGATACTCAACATGCATAACATGGCCATTTTAAAGGCAACAAGTGGGTGAAACCCTAGGGGTGCAAGTGTGCATTGTGTTGTCAATTTACATGCTTTTTTGTCTCTGTATTAGTCAAGCTATTTGTTTGATTTTGGATTTTTTTCTTACAAACCCTAATCTCTATCATGGCATATTTGTAAGTGTTGTACCCCAAAATTTGCCCTCCCATATTCTCCAAGAAATTGCCAAGCCAAGTCACAAAATTCCCCAAGGGTTGCACAGTCAAAGAGCCTCCTATACAGTCAAGATTAGGGTTTTGAGTCTGATCAAGAAAAGGAAGTTTTCAAAGGCCCAAACAAGTCTCATATGCCTACAAATATGGTCAAGCATCCTCACATCAAGTTTCAAGGCATTCAGCTCAAAATTGCACAGTCAAAACCCTAAATTGCACTACAGTCAACTGTAGGGGCAAAATGGTCATTTGACAGTCAAAAGTTCAAATTTTTGGTCAACATATCATTTTGAAGCCACAAACATCATTTGATCAATGCTTGATCATGATTCTCAAAGTTTGGCTCAGAAAATCATCAAGATGCAAAAGTTACTATATTTGGACAGCTGAAAAAGTCAACTGAAATTAACCAGGGCATAACTTTCACATGGATTATCAGAAAAATCCCATCCAAAGCTCATTTTTAAGAGAAAGACATTTCCTACAACTCATCTTCATACTTCAAGTCCAAGAAATGCTCTCACAAAAAGTTATCAATTTCAACATTATAGGTCATTTTCAAAAGTCAACAAAAAGGGACTTTAAGTCAAAGGACATAACTTGAGATTGGTAAATCAAAATGACATGGGACCAAAGGCATTAGTTAGAGGACTCAAAGACGTTTCCAAAATGTCCAAGAACATGAGAAAAGATTAAAAATTGAGCAAGTTATGCCTTGTGGAAGTTGGGAAATATTTGGATATTTTGAAAAGTCAACAATGGTTCAAATGACCTAAAAATGCTAATGGGCCCATTTTTCTTCCATGATTCATCATTCCAAGCATGTGCACGACCACTTGGCCCAAAGGGAAGTATTTTCTCATTTTTTATTTATTTATTTGAATTATTATTTATATTAATTCATTTAAATTATTTAAATACATGAAAAATATCAAACTTGCCTTAACAAATCTTTTTGTACACATTTCAGCCTCAATATTTCGTGCACATCCCAACATGGAAAGAATTGGACTGATTGGCATGATTTGAACAAAAAATACATGTGAAAAAGATATGGAAAGATCTTAAGAAAATCAAATATGCAAAACCATTATTGCCATGGATTTGATTAAGTTTTGTTGACCTAATAGCCTCAGTACATAAGCATGATTCAAAACCTAATGCAAAGAGACTGAAGACTGCGCAGAGAACACCATTGCAAACTTGGAAAATTGTCAAAAAAACACAAAATTGAAATCATTGATAGAGGGCGATTCAAAGCTTAAATTTGATTCCAATAGCTTGCTCAAGGTCTATTGAGTGTATTCCAATCAGAATCATCCCTCTAAACTCCAAGAACTGGTAAAACGAACCTCAACTGTGTCAAGAAATTTTCAGAATCGTGCATCATGATTTGTGCATAATTTGCAATTTTTGTCTATTGATTCATGTTTGTTATGAGTTTCTGAAACTAACCATGCAAATTAATTTCGTTTTTGTGCTATATACGTGATTTGGCCATTGATGCAGTCTAGGGTTTCTTGGGCTCCCAATTAGGGGTTTCTTAATAACGTAAAATTCGACCATCCCAATGCCATGGATGAGTTCAGGAAGCTTGGACGAAGAGATTAATGTACTCGCGCCTAATTTATGTTCAAGAATAGCCTAATCGCTATTTTCTCAAAACGCGTCTAAGAGAACGTGGGAAAACCGTGGCCAATGCGTTCATGTTTCAGAAAAATAAAAAACATGTGAAGAAGATGATGTGTTGTCCAAATGCTATAGGCCTGTTTGAAATTCGCGCGCTGGATCCACTAGCGCGTTTGTTTTTCTTTTTGTTATTTGTTTATTATAATATGTTAACATACGTTTCATGGCTCAGCTGGCAAGCTATCAATGCATTGACGTCCAAGACCTGGGTTCGAGCCCCAGGTCTGTATAATTTCCATATTATTTTGCTATATGTCTTCCTATGCAGCGCTAATGTTCAGGATGCACCATACGCCTCAAGATCCAGCTGTCCACGTGTTCCTGGAGACCAAATTAAGGGCTGAAGATTGATGAACGTTGTAGGTTTGAGTCAATGCACCATATGTGATTCAAAAAAGTCAATAAGGCCAAAATCAATTGGGCCAGATTGCTAAGGCCTATACCTCCAATTTGGGACTTCCACCCCCCCTGGTTTGCAATTCTTTTTATTTTTCTTATATTTTATTTTTAGTTATTATTTTATTTTCTTGATTATGTACTTTAATTAATTATTTCTGCAAAATACAAAAAATGCCTAAAAACCAGAAAAAGATAAAAAATGTAATAAATTATTTTATTCTAATATTTTCATAAATAAATTAATATGTAATGATTAGGTTTAATTAGGTTGTGATTTTAATTTCTTTTAATAACAAAAATACAAAAAATATGTAGAAATATGTTTAATTATTGTTTTGTTTTATTTAATTTTCCCTTTTTACCATGATAATATTTATTTTATTTATTTTTCATAATTAAAAGTGTACATAATTAATTAGGGTTTCATTTAGGTAATAATTTTAATATTTTCATAACAAATTTAAAAGCCATTAGAATTAGGGTTTGTCTTCAATTTTAATTAATTTAATTATTTTTTTTTTCATCAAATTCCTAAAAACACTAAAAATACCAAAAACATTCTTTCTTTTTTTTTTAATTTTTAATTTTAATTCCTTATTAATTTAATGTTGCAAAAGGGTTCAACGCCCATATTTTTAATTGTTTAATTTGCGTATTTATTTTATTGCTTAAATAATTATGTATCTCTCCCAAAGCGTTGTAACTTAAACTTCTCGCACTTTTCAATTTCGTTATTTACTTTGCTTTATTTATTTTCTGTCAAATCGGGTCCGGTTTAATTTTGGCGATGTGGACCCGCGCCATTTGTAATAGTTTTAGATTTACTTTTCCCGCAAATATTAACTGTTAAATAAACATGCAAGAATGAATGGACATAATAAAATCAAGCGTAGATCACAATGAACATGACAAGACAAATATCAATGAAAACGACACACGAATCGCACACACCACCCCTAGGGTACGCCTCACTGTTGCCTTGCCTCGAAAGGTGATCGTCGAGTAGAGGATGTCTTAGTAAGTCCTCATGATCCGGGAACCTGGCATGAGGGTAGCTTCTAAGGTGTCTTCCCATTGCTCTGGTGATCACCATGTCCCGAACCTTCGAATTGACCCGAACACCTCCAACGGTGGTGCTACCTACCTCTCAATGGTGGGATGGCACTACTTTAAAGGACATTTACACAGAAGAATTCCTTAGGGTAGGTAGACGACTCGTAGATACTTGCTCTCCTTAAAAACAAAACAAATCAAAATCTTTTCACACCGACACTTTTCAAAAGCTTTCAAAACAATTTTTCAAACACTCTGACGCATGAGTCGATCTGAAATTTTCCAAGAAACTTTTTTAAACCCACAGTTGAAAAACAAACAAATATTTTTGAAAACACATTGAGCAAGTATCTAAGAGCCCATGGATAACCATGGATAGAAAGGGTGCTAACACCTTCCCTTTCTATAACCTACCTCCCGAACCGAGAGCAATCTCTTTAAGGAATTTTTCTGTACTTTTGTCCTTTCCATTTGGAGAAAATAAAAGACGGTGGCGACTCTTGCTTCCGCGACATTTCGCGAACCAGCTTTAAACAGTCAGTTCCAGATCCACCGATCACAGAACTGGCGACTCTGCTGGGGAGTAAACTTATAAAGTGGGGTGTACCTTAGGGCTAGGTCATAACTATGTTTTCAATTGTCTTCTTTGCTTGCTTTATTATTGTGGGTTGCTTGGGAGTTCTATAGATCCTAAACCCGGATCTGGGGGATACCTTCTTAGAAAGTAGCAACAAGGCTGTGAGGGAACTGTGCGGGGTATACCGACATGGTTGAAACAGTCTGCTACGTTGATGTGGCACTTTGGTGTGTACCGGTAACCCTTGAGTTCAGTCAAGGAGATTACGGGGCCTCCGCGTGGTGTCGTGAAGCATCAACAGACCTTAGGAACCTTAATTGAACTATCTTGGCCTCTTTAGGGTAGTGAGATAACTGACTTTGGTGCAGTCCGAGGTTGGTTGATACTCGATACTACGCTCAATTGAGGGTTGCTTTCCTGGAATATTTCGGTCGCCAGTTCAGTGGCTAAACCGAAACGATGAACAATGAAAGCAATCCCGTGATATTGGGAACCTTAGAACCCGGTTACTTTGATTAGGACAGGTTGAACCCACCAACTTCAAGAGGGTACTACCCAGACCCCATGCTGGCCTAAACTTTAAGGGCTTCTCTTGTGTGACTTGTGTGCCTTCGTACTTGACTATTTGCATGCTTATTACCTGACATTTGTCTCTTGCAGGTTGTGTTTGTAGTCCTTAATTAGGACTCATAACAGGGTATCCTAAGTTTCTTGCAGGTTTTGTTTATAGTCCTTAATAGGGACTCATAACAGGGTTACTAAGTCTTGCAGGTTTTGTTTATAGTCCTTAATAGGGACTCATAACAGGGTTTACTAGATCTCTTGCAGGTTTTGTTTATAGTCCTTAATTGGGACTCATAACAAAGTATACTGAATTTCTTGCAGGGTTTGTTTATAGTCCTTAATTGGGACTCATAACATGGTTTACCTACATCACCCCATGCATAGCATGACATCATACCATTGCATACATCCTAACCCATTTTAAGGATCTCAAGGGCTTGTGATGCAGGCCATGGTGAATCAATTATCCCAGCAAGGGGCAAAGAGGATTTATTTTTCCTCTAGCCAAGGTTGTCAGGGGCTATGACCCACTGGATATGGTGAGCCTTTGACCCTTGAAGAAGGGCTCTCTACAACAGGAAGTTCCTTCAATCAAGTTGCCAGTTTCCAACTCTAACAAGTTTCTCTGTTTACCCCGCGAGGTCCTTGAAATCATTGCATGCATATCATACACATCATTGCTTAACAGGTACCCTTGTTGCAGGTTACTTACCTTTCCCGCTGTTTATTTCAGCAATGGCTTTCCAACCAGACAACCAGGACCTTCTTGCTCAAGAGACTCGGTTCGGGGAAGTCCTCCTGAATCTATCCAAGGGGCAGGAGGAACTAAGGACACTCCTCATGGGGACCTTTGTCAGGGACAGTGCTGAGGATGAAAGGCTGAAACACCTACAATCCGAGATGGATGCTATGAAAGCTCAAATGCTGGGGCAGAGGAATGCCATTCAAGGTCTAGCGCAAAGACAAGATGAGCTCCGGTTTCTTGTCAACCAACTGCTTCAGGGTAACCAACTGGGGCAAAAGTCTAAGGGTAAAAAGCCATTCATCATCCAATCATCCTCGAGACAAGAGGATAAGGGGAAAGCTCCTCAAATGGCTCCAGTGCCACAAATTCAGCATCAACCTCACCAGCTTCAGCCAGACAAGCCCAGAAGGCAATTCACCTCGCTCAACATATCGCTGTATCAAGCTTTGCAACGCCTATTGAGGTTGAATCTGATCACATTAAGGGCTCATCCCCGGAACCCCAACACAGCATCTCCTGCCTATGATCCCAATAAGAGGTGTGCCTACCATTCTGCTAGCCCAGGACATGATACCAATGAATGTTGGGATCTGAGGAACAAAATCCAGGACCTGATCGATGAAGGGGCATTGGAGTTCACACAAGATGGACAGGCTGAATTTTTCTACCATTCCTCCAAGGCTCACCAGTTGAAGTGACAAGCTCCGAGACTAGGAAACTTTTGTTCATTCGAATGTTCAAGTTGTGTTTTTCTTTTGACCGTTCAAACATTTATTCATGTTAAAACACTGTTATTCCATTAATGCATCGCTTATGTCTATTTTGAATCAATATATTCGCATTCACTACATGCAAATTGTTTTCATATTTTTTCTGATGTCAACTCTCGTTAATTCTAAGCCTCTTGAGGGAGGATGACGAAAACGATACCGCTATCTTTACAGTATGCTTTTGAACGGACCCCGCTGATGAGGTACAGGCATTGTTTCAAATCCCTAAACACTGGAGTTATAAGGATGATAATCCCTCGCCAACCCATCAGAGCCAAAGAAGTAGGAGTTTTTATTTTCGAAAATCAAAACCCTTAATCATAACCTGGGGCAGGGTAGTTCTTTCAGTTGATCTAAGTGCATAACGAATGGCACAAAATAAGTCTTTCCAAAAACAAAAGACAATGATGGTTCAGAACAATCCCAAGGACAGGCAGTCATTATCAAAAACAAAATCATAAATGAAAAGCCCAAAAAGTCAAAACCTATAAAAGGGACTTACGAAACTGGGGCATCCCGCTGACTGTAATTCCGAAAAAGGAAACAGTTCAGGCAAAAAAAGAAAGGGATAACGAAATCAAAAAAAAGAAAGAGGCCCTACAAATCCTCAACAAAAGCAAAAAATGACTGCCTATTCAAAAAGAAATCATCAACATCCGAACCATTATTGGAACATCAAAGCAAAGACTCAAGCAAGGTCTAACGCACGATCAACTGAGTTTAGGTTTGGAGAACATCATGAAGAACGGGTGGGTACAAATAATTTGAGCCTTTATCCTTTGTTTCTTAAACCATGAACCAGGCCACGTTATAACCCTCAAAAGTCCTAGCTGAAGCATGGGTTAGTTCGAAAGCATACTGTTACGAAAGGTATCCTAACTCCTTAAGGCCTACGGTAAATACGAAGTTGACATCATGTTTTACAAACATTCGCTTGTTTTATGAAAAAGAATGCATTTTCAAAAATCTTCAAGACAGACATAGGCTTTGCATTTTTTAACATAACTTTGTTTGCATATGACTTTTTGTTTGAACAGCAGGGAAATTCGCACGAGAAATACCTAATGAACAAAAGCACTTCCAACCAAGGGGCAGACATGATCATAGTCCATCATCTGGGGCAGTTAAGTCAAGATCCAGAGGATCTCTCAAAAAGCCAAAAAGCCTGGGGCAAATCTCTGCCTGAGTCACTTGGGGCACTCCAGCAACGAATCTTGCACGATCAGACACCTTCTGGTAATATGACAACACAAGCAGCCAGGGGCACCTACCTGCATTCTAAGTGCGTGGACATAGTCGGAAAATACTACGCAAAATCAAAGACCCGCTAGGTTGACATACCTAGGAAAAAATAAGGGCTTCCCGGCGAACCAAAAGGGTTCGGGCAAAATAAGGGATGAAATGAAAAAATCTGTACACCCGGCAAGTCGAAAACCTGAAAAGGCGGCTTGGGCAAAAATGGGTATCCCGATGGACTGAAAACCCGAAAGGGCGGTCCAGGCAAAAGTTAGGGATTAAAGCGTACGACTATGTCCTGCCATCTGTCTACCAGAAGAAGGTTTGTCCATCAACAACTATCAGCACCCTACAAGTGCCTCCCCCATAGAAACAGGGGCAATAATGGGTGGTCTAAGCAATCTGATTGTTCTGTCCCCCAGGGTATCAAGGTAGGTTCCATTGAAGAACATAACCAATACAGTTCAATACTTCCCCAGGAGAGTCCAGTCCAAAACTCCCCAGGAAAGTTGGAGTCCATCTCCCCAAGCAGTAAGCTTATCCCCAGTAAGATTCTGGAAGCTTACCCCCTCGCAGAGCACGAACGCGTCGTCCGGCTTGATTTAAAGAGTTATTTCCTTAACAGGATATAACTGGGTTATCCTCAGCCAAAAGCCACGGAAAGAGCGTCCCCGACGAAGTCCTCTTATCCCCAGCGAAGTCTATTCATACTTCCAATACAACAAAGATATCCTCAGCAAGTTAGTACTAACAATACAACAAAGATATCCTCAGCAAGTCATTCTCAACAATTCAGCAGGCATCCCTCTTCCCACAGAGTATTGCTTCCCAGCATGGTCGCTAGAGTATCTTCTCTCCCCGCAGAATCTTCCATTTGCCAAGTTTATTCCGCAACGGAGTCATCTTCTCCTACCGGTGTTCTTGCAGTTATCATCCCCAGCGGAAGCGAAATCTATTCTCTAACATCAGCCCAGGATATGACTTCCCGGCGCCCGTCAAGGATTTACTTTCCTAGACAAAAACATACATACATAAAACATCACATACATCATTATGGCACGCATAGACGCATCATATCATACAAATCTCACTTATGTTGAGAACATCATTGCTTGATCCATATCATGCATTACATATGACTGACCTTTACCTTTCAGGAAGGATGCAGTTGAAATTCTCAAAACATATTTCAAGGCCTTCTCTAGTCCAGCTAAATCGACTCCCAACAGATTTTTCTGATAAAGACTCAGTAGAAGTTATCCCAGATGGTTCCCTCTCCGACAAGTGCGTGAGGTGGTAATTCCTTCTTCAGATGTTTCCCTCTCCGACGATGAGTGTGAGGTGATAGTCTCCTATGGTCCCCTCTCCGACAAGTGCGGGAGGTGGTAATTCCTTCTTCAGATGTTTCCCTCTCCGACGGTGAGTGTGAGGTGATAGTCTCTTATGGTTCCCTCTCCGACGGTGTGTGAGGTGGTAATTCCCTTTTCAGATGTTTCCCTCTCCGACGGTGAGTGTGAGGTGATAGTCTCCTATGGTCCCCTCTCCGACAAGTGCGTGAGGTGGTAATTCCTTTTTCAGATGTTTCCCTCTCCGACGATGAGTGTGAGGTGATAGTCTCTTATGGTCCCCTCTCCGACAAGTGCGTGAGGTGGTAATTCCTTTTTCAGATGTTTCCCTCTCCGACGATGAGTGTGAGGTGATAGTCTCTTATGGTCCCCTCTCCGACAAGTGCGTGAGGTGGTAATTCCTTTTTCAGATGTTTCCCTCTCTGACGATGAGTGTGAGGTGATAGTCTCTTATGGTCCCCTCTCCGACAAGTGCGTGAGGTGGTAATTCCTTTTTCAGATGTTTCCCTCTCCGACGATGAGTGTGAGGTGATAGTCTCCTATGGTTCCCTCTCCGATGGTGCGTGAGGTGGTAAGTCCTTTTCAGATGTTTCCCTCTCCGACGATGAGTGTGAGGTGATAGTCTCCTATGGTTCCCTCTCCGACGGTGTGTGAGGTGGTAAGTCCTTTTCAGATGTTTCCCTCTCCGACGTTGAGTGAGGTGATCATTCCTTTCAGATTATAATTGCCTATGGTTCTCGTTCCGATCCTGCGAAGATGGTACTCCCCACCAAGATTTTCTCAACGAGCGTTGTTGAAGTTAAAATCACCCAAGGTTCTATTACCATTCATGCTAAGGTGGTAACCATCCCTGGTTCATTCATCATCTTGTGAAGCTCCAAACTCAGCTCCTGTAACCAGTCAGGACATATCTATATCAAACATCTAAAAATCAGTCCCTGCAGCGTGTCAGGTATTCACTTGTTCTTTTGCAGGTATGCAGGTTCTCGCTAAGGAATCTCCTACGCGATCAACATCCAGATGGCATCTATAAGCCCATCATCCTATCCAGCAATCTCTAAATGGCATCTATAAGCCCATTCCATCATCACTGCTACTATGTGAGCGCAAATTTCTGGGCACTCTAGTGTCCAATCATCTTCTACCCTCGGATTACGAAAGGCACGTCAGCCAATCTGCATCCTCAGGTCTGAGAAGATTGAACAGGGGCAACTGTTGTACCCCAAAATTTGCCCTCCCATATTCTCCAAGAAATTGCCAAGCCAAGTCACAAAATTCCCCAAGGGTTGCACAGTCAAAGAGCCTCCTATACAGTCAAGATTAGGGTTTTGAGTCTGATCAAGAAAAGGAAGTTTTCAAAGGCCCAAACAAGTCTCATATGCCTACAAATATGGTCAAGCATCCTCACATCAAGTTTCAAGGCATTCAGCTCAAAATTGCACAGTCAAAACCCTAAATTGCACTACAGTCAACTGTAGGGGCAAAATGGTCATTTGACAGTCAAAAGTTCAAATTTTTGGTCAACATATCATTTTGAAGCCACAAACATCATTTGATCAATGCTTGATCATGATTCTCAAAGTTTGGCTCAGAAAATCATCAAGATGCAAAAGTTACTATATTTGGACAGCTGAAAAAGTCAACTGAAATTGACCAGGGCATAACTTTCACATGGATTATCAGAAAAATCCCATCCAAAGCTCATTTTTAAGAGAAAGACATTTCATACAACTCATCTTCATACTTCAAGTCCAAGAAATTCTCTCACAAAAAGTTATCAATTTCAACATTATAGGTCATTTTCAAAAGTCAACAAAAAGGGATTTTAAGTCAAAGGCCATAACTTGAGATTGGTAAATCAAAATGACATGGGACCAAAGGCATTAGTTAGAGGACTCAAAGACCTTTCCAAAATGTCCAAGAACATGAGAAAAGATTAAAAATTGAGCAAGTTATGCCTTGTGGAAGTTGGGAAATATTTGGATATTTTGAAAAGTCAACAATGGTTCAAATGACCTAAAAATGCTAATGGGCCCATTTTTCTTCCATGATTCATCATTCCAAGCATGTGCACGACCACTTGGCCCAAAGGGAAGTATTTTCTCATTTTTTATTTATTTATTTGAATTATTATTTATATTAATTCATTTAAATTATTTAAATACATGAAAAATATCAAACTTGCCTTAACAAATCTTTTTGTACACATTTCAGCCTCAATATTTCGTGCACATCCCAACATGGAAAGAATTGGACTGATTGGCATGATTTGAACAAAAAATACATGTGAAAAAGATATGGAAAGATCTTAAGAAAATCAAATATGCAAAACCATTATTGCCATGGATTTGATTAAGTTTTGTTGACCTAATAGCCTCAGTACATAAGCATGATTCAAAACCTAATGCAAAGAGACTGAAGACTGCGCAGAGAACACCATTGCAAACTTGGAAAATTGTCAAAAAAACACAAAACTGAAATCATTGATAGAGGGCGATTCAAAGCTTAAATTTGATTCCAATAGCTTGCTCAAGGTCTATTGAGTGTATTCCAATCAGAATCATCCCTCTAAACTCCAAGAACTGGTAAAACGAACCTCAACTGTGTCAAGAAATTTTCAGAATCGTGCATCATGATTTGTGCATAATTTGCAATTTTTGTCTATTGATTCATGTTTGTTATGAGTTTCTGAAACTAACCATGCAAATTAATTTCGTTTTTGTGCTATATACGTGATTTGGCCATTGATGCAGTCTAGGGTTTCTTGGGCTCCCAATTAGGGGTTTCTTAATAACGTAAAATTCGACCATCCCAATGCCATGGATGAGTTCAGGAAGCTTGGACGAAGAGATTAATGTACTCGCGCTTAATTTATGTTCAAGAATAGCCTAATCGCTATTTTCTCAAAACGCGTCTAAGAGAACATGGGAAAACCGTGGCCAATGCGTTCATGTTTCAGAAAAATAAAAAACATGTGAAGAAGATGATGTGTTGTCCAAATGCTATAGGCCTGTTTGAAATTCGCGCGCTGGATCCACTAGCGCGTTTGTTTTTCTTTTTGTTATTTGTTTATTATAATATGTTAACATACGTTTCATGGCTCAGCTAGCAAGCTATCAATGCATTGACGTCCAAGACCTGGGTTCGAGCCCCAGGTCTGTATAATTTCCATATTATTTTGCTATATGTCTTCCTATGCAGCGCTAATGTTCAGGATGCACCATACGCCTCAAGATCCAGCTGTCCACGTGTTCCTGGAGACCAAATTAAGGGCTGAAGATTGATGAACGCTGTAGGTTTGAGTCAATGCACCATATGTGATTCAAAAAAGTCAATAAGGCCAAAATCAATTGGGCCAGATTGCTAAGGCCTATACCTCCAATTTGGGACTTCCACCCCCCCTGGTTTGCAATTCTTTTTATTTTTCTTATATTTTATTTTTAGTTATTATTTTATTTTCTTGATTATGTACTTTAATTAATTATTTCTGCAAAATACAAAAAATTCCTAAAAACCAGAAAAAGATAAAAAATGTAATAAATTATTTTATTCTAATATTTTCATAAATAAATTAATATGTAATGATTAGGTTTAATTAGGTTGTGATTTTAATTTCTTTTAATAACAAAAATACAAAAAATATGTAGAAATATGTTTAATTATTGTTTTGTTTTATTTAATTTTCCCTTTTTACCATGATAATATTTATTTTATTTATTTTTCATAATTAAAAGTGTACATAATTAATTAGGGTTTCATTTAGGTAATAATTTTAATATTTTCATAACAAATTTAAAAGCCATTAGAATTAGGGTTTGCCTTCAATTTTAATTAATTTAATTTTTTTTTTCATCAAATTCCTAAAAACACTAAAAATACCAAAAACATTCTTTTTTTTTTTAATTTTTAATTTTAATTCCTTATTAATTTAATGTTGCAAAAGGGTCCAACGCCCATATTTTTAATTGTTTAATTTGCGTATTTATTTTATTGCTTAAATAATTATGTATCTCTCCCAAAGCGTTGTAACTTAAACTTCTCGCACTTTTCAATTTCGTTATTTACTTTGCTTTATTTATTTTCTGTCAAATCGGGTCCGGTTTAATTTTGGCGATGTGGACCCGCGCCATTTGTAATAGTTTTAGATTTACTTTTCCCGCAAATATTAACTGTTAAATAAACATGCAAGAATGAATGGACATAATAAAATCAAGCGTAGATCACAATGAACATGACAAGACAAATATCAATGAAAACGACACACGAATCGCACACACCACCCCTAGGGTACGCCTCACTGTTGCCTTGCCTCGAAAGGTGATCGTCGAGTAGAGGATGTCTTAGTAAGTCCTCATGATCCGGGAACCTGGCATGAGGGTAGCTTCTAAGGTGTCTTCCCATTGCTCTGGTGATCACCATGTCCCGAACCTTCGAATTGACCCGAACACCTCCAACGGTGGTGCTACCTACCTCTCAATGGTGGGATGGCACTACTTTAAAGGACATTTACACAGACGAATTCCTTAGGGTAGGTAGACGACTCGTAGATACTTGCTCTCCTTAAAAACAAAACAAATCAAAATCTTTTCACACCGACACTTTTCAAAAGCTTTCAAAACAATTTTTCAAACACTCTGACGCATGAGTCGATCTGAAATTTTCCAAGAAACTTTTTTAAACCCACAGTTGAAAAACAAACAAATATTTTTGAAAACACATTGAGCAAGTATCTAAGAGCCCATGGATAACCATGGATATAAAGGGTGCTAACACCTTCCCTTTCTATAACCTACCTCCCGAACCGAGAGCAATCTCTTTAAGGAATTTTTCTGTGCTTTTGTCCTTTCCATTTGGAGAAAATAAAAGACGGTGGCGACTCTTGCTTCCGCGACATTTCGCGAACCAGCTTTAAACAGTCAGTTCCAGATCCACCGATCACAGTAAGCATAAAGTGCGCAAAATAAATCTACACTATTACAACATTTGATATGGGGAGACAATTTTTGAATGGGGGAGTATTTGCAAGAAAATAAAACCCTAATATTTACTATTACATCCAAATTGAATAAATGGTACAAATAAATAAATGGACAAGTATTTAAATGGTCAATCAAATAAATATGCAAAATATTATAAATATGCAAAAAATGTTTTGTTTATTTTTTATGTATGTAAAAATATTTAGTGTATATATAAAAAAGAAATAAAAGATTATATTTTTTTATTAAGGGTAAAACCCTAATTTTCTTTTTAAGAAAGTAAATATATTAACTATATTATTTATGTACAATAAAATAAAATAAAATATATACAAAATAAAAATATATTTAGAAAAATATTATTTAAGTATAAATGATAAAAAAAAAATAAAGGTATAATATTTTTATGTTTTATTTTCAAGTTTTTATTAAATAAAATAAAAGTATATACTAATTATGTTAGAAAAATAAAATAAAATATAAAATAAATGTGAAAATTTATAAAAATATTTTTTGGTATTTTTATGTTTAGAAAATAATAAAATAAAATCAGAAATGAAAAATAAATACAAAATACAAAAATATAAAGAAATAGGTCAGGGGGTGTAGTCAACAATGAGGGGGGGTGTCAAAAACAAGGTCAGAACCAAGCCCAACCCACTGACTTCATCTTCAACCTTTTGTCAAAAAAACGCGCGCCTGTCTTCAAACATGGACAACCTGCATACGTGCTCTAATGCAAAAACCCATAACATCAAAGTTGTAGCATTTTTCAAGACGAATCCAACCATGTAAAGAACTCATTTTAACTCTCAAAGACCAGAGAGAATTTCTCTGGACCTAAATCCTAACCTAATTTTTTCAGGAAGTTCATGGATCAAATTCTCTTAACACGTTTAACTTAAATGAAGACTGAGCATATTTACAGCTTCATGGCTATGAATACTATATTTTTTATTCACAAACCTAAGCCTAATGATTCCTAAATAGAGAGATAGAAAGTTGACAAAAAATTGTTTCAGTTGACTTCGTGTATGGTAATGTGGAGCTTTTCAGTGAGGCCTGAGATATTTGGGAGCTTGCTTGAACTTCCTCTGACCTTCCTCAATGCCTAGTTTTCCTTGAATGTGCTTGAACAATCCTGTAGAACTCAACCTGCACAAGCTGAAATTAAAAATGTTAAACCTTGTAAATGGAGTTACAGTCAGTGTTTAAGGGTTGGGATAGCTTGGATAGGTTATGTGGAATGTGTTTGAACAAGTTTGAGGCAAAACGCACGAGGGGTTTTTGCTATGGAAGTCAAACTGCAGGGGGTGCCCTGTTTTGCCAATGGAAGGTGATTTTGGGCTATGGAAGGTTTAAGGGCTCAATGGCTCGTGTTTCTAGCTCAAGGGAATGCACAAAACTTGTTTTCAAAGCTTGCAAGGGTTGGTTTTCACAGATATGCAAGTTGTGGTGTATTTGACATGTTTCTTGTATTTTAAGCAAAAGTGAGCTATGATGCAAGACAAGCCTGTACAAGCTATCTATCATCCTGCAACTTGTGATCTTGGCCCCTCAAGTTGGTGGATATTGTGTGTTGTACCAGATCTTTGTTCAAGGCTCAAGAATTCTATTTGACATAAAGCAAAAATGACAAAAATGGCAATGTTGCCTTTTTGCTATTTAAGGATTAATCTTGTGTGCAATCCTTCCATGACCAAAACAAAGCCTTAGACCAATGGATTTGCATTTAATTATTGAGTATGTAAGGGTTTTAATACCTGTAATCAAGTACAAACAAGGCTGATTAGAGTTTGCAACTTGTATCAATATGAACATGCCATGGATCAAAAGTGAGTTTTTGCCAACTTCAAGATTTCGATTCTCCCTAACCACAAATGATTTTTTAGAGTTCTTGGACATTTTAGAAATCTTGTAACATGCTCTAGAATCCATATTTGAAATGCATTTTGATATTCCAAGTGGAACTATGTGAAAAAGGGTCATGAAGATAGGTCAAAATCCTGCCTAAACTAGGGCAAAATTTCACTAAGTTAAAAGTTTCATAGACCCTTGTTCCAAAAATCATAACTTGAGATTCAAGCTTCTTTTGGGAAAACTTTGTGAATCAAAGTGGTAGACTTTTTGGAGGAATACAACTTTCATGTTGGAAGTTTTGTTTGAATCCAATTGCATCATGGTGAAAACATTGGGCAAAGTTGGGAAAAATTAAGAAAATTTTATAACTTAGAAAAATTCTAAGTTATGAAAATTTTCAATCTTAAACCCTAATTTGCAAAATTAAATTTCTTGATGAACAAGTTTCATGTTTTGACACATCTTGATGAAAAATGACCCTTGGCACTTGATTTTGACCAAAAAGTCAAAGTTTGACTTTTCAGTGTACAGTCAAATTTTGATCAGTTGACTGAAAAATTCATTTGTCAATCCAATGCAATTGGGATCTTTTGAACCTTGTGAATAGGTCAAGATGATGCCATTGAGTCCTTGAATCCATGCTTGAACCCAATTTGCCATTGGATAGGTCAAAAGTCAGATATTGCCCTTCTACAATCAAAACCCTAAAAATGACCATTTTGCCCTTTTGGTGATCTGATCAAATTTCTTGAGGAGTTGTGATCCAAACTTGATTAAATGGTTCATATGAGCCTATAATGTTGATATGGATCAAAATTTATGAGGTTTGACTGTAAATTGGCCACAGTTGACTTTTTCCCCAATACAACTGATTTCTAGGTCAACTGTCCAATTGACTGGGCAAAAATTTGATTCAAGGCTTGAAACTTGGTATGGGCAATCTTATAAGTCCAACATGAAGTATTAAAGTCACTTTGATCATTGAAAGTCCAAAAATCCATGTGCAAACTCAAACCCTAATTTAGGTCAACAGTGCAAGGAGATGTCTTGAGCAGAGCAGACCCTAATTTGGTCTTGAGTCCAAAGAGTCTTGTGAGGAGAAATCTTGGTAAAATGAGAGGGCAAATTTTGGGGTAAAACACTTAGAAACATTGTTATCATGGTTATACGATGACCCACGCCCGTCCCGTTTAAACATCCAAAGATAGGGTTGTTTACCAAATCAATGGTAAGACAACCATGTCAAAGGAATGAAAATGCACAAGAAAGACAGTTGAGTAGGTAGATAGCTTCTAAGTTACTTGCTCCATTTCAAAACAATCCTTGTTATTTTCAAAACAAACACACACACATTTCAAAACATTTCAAAACATCTTCCAAAACAATTGAAAACATTTTCAAAAGACAAACATCTTTGTATACATTCTTACGAACGAGAATTATTACAAAGATTTCCTAAACAAAGGCCTCTTTTACAAAATACTTTCAAAATCACACCAAACACCATTTCAAACAAAACAAAGCAAGTGATCTAAGCAAGTAACTAAGAGCCCATGGAAAACCATGGATGAAAAGGGTGCTAGCACCTTCCCTTTTCATAATCTACCCCCCGAACTCAAGAAAACATCTCAAAGGTCTTTCCTGTGCTTTTTTACCTTTCCTTTTGGATAAAATAAAAGTCGGTGGCGACTCTTTCTAACCGTGACATTTTGCAAACACAAACGCAAAACCTCAAGTCAGTTCTCCCACCGTATCACAGAACTGGCGACTCTGCTGGGGAATTATATAAAAGTGGGGTTACCTTAGGGTTTAGATCACCTTTATTTGCTTACATTTGTTTGACTTGTTTGCTTTACATCTTGGCTCTGTTGTTTGGGTTTGAATCCTCCACCCAGATTTGGGAAACATTATAGGTAAATAGCAATACATTGTGGAAACTGTGTGGGGTATACCGGCACGGTCTAAGCAATAGCTATATTAGTGCGACATATTTGTGGGTACCGGTAGCCTTTGAGTCAATCAAAGAGAATACGGGGCCGCTGAGTGATTTCATGAAGCACTAATGAACTTTTAGAACCTTTACTTGACCAACTTGGCCTTTTAGGATGTAGTGAGATGACCGGCTTTGCTGCAGTCCGAAGTTGGTAGATACTCGATACTACACTCATTGAGAGTTGGTTTCTTGGGATATTTTGGTCGCCAATAAAGAGGCGTGAACTGAAACTATGAACAAATAAAACAATCCAGTGATATTGAGCTCCTTAGTACCCGATTACTTTTACTAGGACAGGTAGAGCCAACTAAACTTCAAGAGGGTACTTACCTATGAAACCCCATGCAAGCCTAAACTAGGAACTTGTGTGATTTGCTTGTACATATATAATTATGCATAACATCATGGACATCATGAAGCATCATTTGCATCCACTAACCATTTCAAGGATTTTAGAAATTCATCTTTGTTCTTGTTTTGTAGGATATGGATTCACTTCGCAGGAAAACTATCCAGGTCAACCTTGTGAGAATTCCTCCACAACTCAAGGAGCTTGCTTCCAGGATTCCTGAGAATTATCCATTCACCGAGAGGCATGGTCGTCTACTCAACTTGGTCACCTCCAACACAGAGGAAGATATGATGAAAATTCTCTTCCAGTTCTTTGACCCTCTGCATCACTGCTTCACATTTCCTGACTACCAGCTTGTGCCTACTTTGGAGGTATTTTCTCAACTCTTGAGGATTCCCATTCTCAATCAACTACCTTTCAACGGTACGAAAAGAGATCCAAAGCCAGAAGATGTTGCTCAAGCCCTGCACTTGCAACCATCTGATGTCACAACCCTTTGGGAAACTAGAAGTGGTGTCAAAGGCTTCTTGGCAAAGTTCTTGTTTGAGAAAGCCCAAGACTGTTGGAATTCCTTGGACCTGTAAGCTTTTGAGGAGATTGTATCTCTTCTTATCTATGGGATGGTCTTGTTCCCAAACCCTGACCAACTTATAGATGTGAGTGTTGTCAAGATTTTCATGTCACACAATCTGGTGCCTACATTGCTTGGGGATATCTTACACTCTTTTCACACTCGTACAATGAGGAAAAGAGGTGTTCTCATGTGCTGCACTCCTCTCCCGACAAGATGGTTTATTTCTCATCTTCCCCAGTCAGTCTTGAAGAATGAGCAAGGTTTGAGGTGGTCACAACGGTTGATGACACTTAAGCATTCAGATATTCACTAGTGTTCTCGATCCAAAGAGAATGTTATCATTGTTGACCGTTATGGGGAATCCTCTAATGTCCCTCTACTTGGCATTAGGGGAGGCATCACCTAAAACCCATGCTTGGCTCTAAGACAGTTTGGTTATGCCCGAAGGGATGGCCTACATGATATGTCGATTCAAGGTTTGGTTTTCGACTACGACAACGACGATCAAGCTCTTCGCCAGAGATTCATCCGAGCATGGAGGATGCCAAACAAGGTAGATAGCAAGACTTTGGGACACAAGAATTCCATCCCTCTTGAGCCTTACCTCAAGTGGGTACGAACCCGCGCTCAAAGTCTTTTGATGCCTTATCTTTCTATTCTACCAGTGATTGTTGAGCCTGTTTAGGAGGGAGAAGTTCCATACACTATCCTACATCCTGACATGCCCACATCTCTTGAAGACCTGCAAAGGGATTGGATACAGCTCAAGGGAGAGCGTGATACTTTTGAAGCCCAATTCTACGCAAGCGAGAAGAAGGTTTTAGAACTCACCAGGCTACTTCAGGAGGAGCGAACTCTAAATGCCTACATTGCGCCAAAGAGGATGTGCAATACCTTTTTATCTTAGAGCATTGTATTATTTTGCCCAGGCGGCGTTGATGTACTCCAACTCTATTTTATTAATATAACGTGTGTTTCCTTTTTGTTTAAACAAATTTGAATCTTTTAAAATCCTTAAATGCATTGCATATACACATAGCATTCATCATAACATAAACAGGTCTTTGCAACAAGTTCCTCATCTCTCTACTGTTTATTTCAGTAAGATGGATCTAGAACAGACGGTCAAAGATCTCCAGAATCAAAACATGCAGTTCCAACAGCTGCTCACAACTCTGGCCAAGGGGCAAGAGGAGCTGAAGACTCTGCTAGCAAAAGACAAGGACAAAAAGAAGAAGAAACCAACAGGCGTGGTAATCACGAGTAGAAGATTTCAGGGACAAGCTAGGAGGACCTTGGATTTTCCGACAACATCTGATGAGGGGGAAAGGAAAGGGAAGGAGACAACAGTCCCATCTGAATCTGAAGGAGAAGAGGAAGAAGAGGATTTTTCCGAAGAGTAGTATCCTCTGGAGGATGACAAATACCGACATCTGGAAGAGCGTCTAGCTGCTATGGAAATACAGAAAGTACCAGGGCTGGATTTTGAGGAATTGGGGTTGGTGACAGGAATTGTGATTCCACCAAAGTTTAAAGTGCCGCTATTTGCTAAATATGATGGGGTGTCATGTCCCAAAATGCACCTCCGATCATACGTGAGGAAAATTCAGTCGCACTCTGCCAACAAAGACTTATGGGTCCATTTCTTTCAGGACAGTTTATCCAGAACCTAACTTGACTGGTTCTATCAATTGGAGAGGGCTGACGTACATAACTGGGAAGACCTTGTTGCTGCCTTCTATAAACAGTACCAATACAACGCAGATTTGGCACCAACCCGTACTCAACTTCAGAGTATGGGCATGGTTTCAAATGAAGGTTTCAAGGAGTATGCTCAGAAATAGAGAGATTTAGCCGGAAGAGTACAGCCACCTCTGTCTGAGAGGGAGTTAGTGGATATGTTCTTGGGTACCCTGTCAGGTCCTTTCTTCAATCACCTGATTGGAAGTTCGTCTGCTGGGTTCACTAAGTTGATTTTAACCGGAGAAAGAGTGGAGGCCGGTATAAAGAGATGGAAGATTCAAAAGGATGCGTCTGCTTCTGCTGCCATAAGAAAACCTTTCACAGGAAAGAAGGAAGTGTCTACTGTCTATTCATAGAGGGGTCAAGGAAGAGTTGAGCGCCGACCAACGGTGGGGGCCGTTATGATCCAAAAATCTGCATCTGACCAACCGAGAGCCAATAAACCAAGAACTAATTAGCCAAGGGTGGAAAGGCCAGTTTGGAAATTCACCAGGATTAACATGACTCCAGGCCAGGTTCTACCACTCCTTCTGAAGTTGAATCTAGAAAATCTGAAAGAGGCCCCAAAGAATCCCAATACTGTGTCTCTTCACTACCATCTGAATGCCAGGTGCGCATACCATTCTGAAAGTCCAGGGCACGACACTGACAACTGTTGGGCTCTGAAGAACAAGATCCAAGACCTGATAGATGCCAAAGAAGTTGAGTTTGATGCACCAGAAAAACCAAATGTCATTTCTGCTCCGATGCCAAGGCATGGCCACAATGCCAATGCTGTCGAAGAAGATTTATTTGTTACCTCAGTGGATGAACTATTAACTCCGCTCCTGATCATTAAAATAAACTTGCTGAAGGCTGGGGTTTTCCCAGGTTGTAAAGAAGATTGCCATCAGTGTTTATGCTCATTAACCAATTGCCCACTGTTGAAGACAAGTATCCAACGCCTGATTGATAACCAAGAAATTCTATTTGAAAAAGCTCTTGTTATACCAACTCCTGTTAAAGATGTTTCGATTATAACCATCTACGTCAATCCTTCTAGGGTCCCTAAAAGACCCGTTAGGATTACATCAGCTCCAAAGACTACTCCGTTGAAGATCACAACGCCCGGGCCAGTCCCGTATGAGTCCGATAAAACAGTACCATGGAACTATGATGGATAAATCTACTACCATGGTGTTAAACAAGATGAACTGACTAAAGAGAGCTCTCAAGAAGACAACTCCAACATTGGCAACATTGCCGGAACAAGCAAAATTACCCGCAGTGGTAGAATCTTCTCTCCAGAGATTGCCCCTCCAAAGGTAATTTTTGGACCCGCAGCTGCTCCTAAGGTTACCTCTACACCAGTAATCATATCCGCAAGTACTCCAATCATTGAAGAAGACACAACCCCCGTTGTTATCCCCACCAAAGCTGCTGTTGCTGATGTTCGAGGGAAAGGGATTCAAGAAGAGCCTGTCAGGACGAAGGCTCAACCATTGATAATCCCTAAAACCTCTCAAAAAGAGATGGAAGAAATCCTGAAAATAATCAAGAAAAGTGATTATAATGTGGTGGAACAGCTGGGGCAAACCCCCTCGAAGATCTCCATGTTGGCTTTGTTGCTGTGTTCAGAAGCACATGCAAAAGCTCTGGTAAAATTCCAAAAGACGGCCCATGTGCCACAAGAAACCTTCGCTGACCAATTCCAGGAATGTGTGGCTAGTTTAACAGCTGATAATGGTCTAGGATTCTCTGATGCAGATCTAACATCAAAAGGGAGAAAACACAATGATGCTTTGCATGTCTCGGTGGAGTGCAGAGGAACAACCCTAGCCCATGTATTGGTAGACACTGGTTCATCTTTGAACGTCTTGCCAAAGAAAGCCCTTGATAGATTGGATTGAGAAGGCTTAACCCTGAAACCTAGCAACATAGTTGTGAGAGCTTTTGATGGTTCCAAAAGGATGGTCCATGGGGAGGTGGACATCCCGATAAAGGTGGGAACTGAAACTTTCAACTCGACTTTCTATGTGATGGACATCCGTCCTTCTTATTCTTGTCTGTTGGGACTGTGACACCCCAAATAATCTGATTATTAAATAATTAGAATTTTTAATTATTAATTTAATTGGAAATTTAATTATTGGTATTTTTGGATTATTGGAATTAATTTAATTAATTAAAGGAAAGAAGTATTGGTGGTGTGAAGAGTGATTAGAGGGTGTGAGGGGTAAAATACTCTACTCTTACTAATTACTAATTTAATTATTTTATTGGAATAATAAAAGGAGTATTAAAAGGAAAAAGAAGAGAAAGAGAGTTATTTTGGAATATTCATCATACGTGCATTTGAGAAGAGGAAAAAGAAGGAGAAAACCGGAAGCGTCAGAATTCGAAGAACCCACAAGGTAAGGGGTGATTTCGATTAGTTAATTCGTATTATCGGTTTAGATATTCAATAGTATGGATCATAGTATGTTAAGGAATCCCGGTTTGGAATTCTAGGGTTCTGTAGAATTGTCCCTATTGCGTCGAATTGTAGGTTGAAAACCATTAGGGTGTCAGATGATAAAAAGGAATGATGAAATAATGTTGTTTGATGTTATAATGGTGCAAAATGGATGTGTTTTGGTGTTTCTCATGTTGCAATTCATATGGGTATGTTTGGAATTGGTTTAGAATGAATAAATGCTGTCAAAAGTGCAGAATTTGACTCTGCAGGTCGTGGGAACCGGTTCCCAGTGGGGAGGAACCGGGTTCCACTGTGTGAATTTATAAAAACTGGCAAAAATGCACGTAGGAACCGGTTCCTGTATAGGTAGGAACCGGGTTCCCATACATTTTTCCAGAAGCGTGATTTTTGAACTTCGCAGGAACCGGTTCCTGCATATGTAAGAACCAGGTTCTGCTGTAACTTTTTGAAAAATATTAAACTTTGAAAATTCATAACTTTCAAACCGTAAGTCCGTTTTGAGTGTCGTTTTGGACGTTATTTCTTAAATTTAATGCTATATTTTATAAAATGAAAAGACTTCCTAAAACCTGAAATTATTTTGAAAATGAGTTAAATCCCGGAATAAGTGATTATTGGCTAACGCACATGGGTGTGTATGTAGCAGTGAACCTGTGATGGATGGATGTATTAGTATTGTGTGAATGAAAGGCGTGTTTATGTTGCTAATGATGGTGTGCATGATCGTTGAGATATCATGTTTTTGGTTTTGGTTCAGTTATGATAAATTGATGTATTTCATAGACTGATTTGATGTTGCATGCTAGTGATGTGCGCGCATATGCATTGTTTTGGTGAAGTTAATTCCCATTGTGTGGAATTTGACTTGTATTGCCGTTAACCGATACCCGGGTGATGATGGGTGGTTAGGCTGGATTCGTGTCCGGATGTTTATGGACGAATCGATGGTTGTTGTATCCGGTTGATGATGGATCAGTGTTGGGTGACTTGGTCACGTGTTGGTACCACATGCATTGTGTCTGCATTTGTGTTTGCATGGAATTGTAACATGTTAGGATGTCTTCCAGTGTTACAATTCTTTGGTTGATTATTGATTTGTGCATAATGACTTGTATGATTGGAACTGCGTGTTGAATCTGAATTTATGCTAAAATGGGTGAAATAATATGCTTGTGATATAATGTTGATTGAGAAGCTTATAATGCATGTTAATTATGAGAAATCTCACCCTTACTTTAACAATTTTAGATTAAAGTTAGCAGCTCAGGAGTTGGTGAGGATGGCTCTAGAGCTATGTTACTTTAAGTCCGGTGAGACAGGACATCGTATGGTGGATTGCAAAAGTAATGATAAGAAGTGTTTCAAGTGTGGGAAACTCAGCCATGTGGCCAATGATTGCAGAGTAAGAGTGGTGACTTGTTACAACTGTGGTGAAGAAGGTCATACTCGTCCTCAGTGTACAAAACCCAAGAAGGAGCAAGCGGGTGGTAAAGTATTTGCATTGTCTGGGTCAGAGACTAAGCCAAATGATCGGATGATTAAAGGTACATGTTTTATTAATGACATACCTTTGATTGCGATTATTGATACTGGAGCTACGCATTCTTTTATTGCTTTGGATTGTGCTAAAAGATTGAATTTGGAAATTTCTAATATGGATGGAAGTATGGTTATTGATACTCCTACGTCGGGTTCAGTGACTACTTCGTATGTTTGTAGGAATTGTTCTATTGTGATTTTTGGTAGGGGTTTCGGTATGGATTTAGTGTGCCTACCGTTAGAACAACTTGATATCATCCTTGGAATGAACTGGTTGGAATTCAACCAGGTTCATATCAACTGTTTTGCGAAGACGGTTATTTTTCATGAAGAGGTTGGTGTCGAAGATGTGACTATTTCAGTTAAACAGATGAACCTAGCTGTGAAAGATGGTGCTGTGGTATTTATGTTGTATTCTGCAATAGAAGCAGAGGGAAAAGCAAAGAGTGATGGATTGCCAGTGGTGAATGAATTTCCAGAGGTGTTTCCGAAAGACGTTAGTGAATTGCCACCTGAGAGGGAGGTAGAATTTACTATAGATTTGATTCCTGGAACTAGTCTGGTGTCGATGGCGCCTTACCGTATGTCAGCATCTGAATTAGCGGAGTTAAAGAAACAGTTGGAGGAGTTACTTGAGAAGAAGTTTATTCGTCCGAGTGTTTCGCCGTGGGGTGCTCCGGTGTTGTTGGTTAAGAAGAAAGAAGGTTCAATGAGATTATGTGTTAATTACAGACAGCTGAATAAAGTTACAATCAAGAATCGGTATCCTTTGCCGAGGATCGATGATTTGATGGATCAACTAGTTGGAGCTTGTGTATTTAGTAAGATTGATATGATATCTGGATATCATCAGATTCGTGTGAAGTCGGAAGATATTCAGAAAACTGCATTTAGAACGAGGTATGGACATTACGAGTATTCTGTTATGCCGTTTGGAGTTACTAATGCACCTGGTGTTTTCATGGAGTATATGAACAGGATATTTTATCTGTATCTTGATAAGTTTGTGGTGGTGTTCATTGATGATATTCTAATTTATTCGAAGAGCGATGAAGAGCATGCAGAACATCTCAGAGTTGTGTTGGAATTATTGAAAGAGAAGAAGCTTTATGCGAAGTTGTCCAAGTGTGAATTCTGGTTAAGTGAAGTAAGTTTTCTTGGCCATGTAATTTCCAAGAATGGAATTGTTGTGGATCCTACGAAGGTAGAAGCAGTATCTCAGTGGGAAGCACCGAAGAATGCTTCTGAGATCCGTAGTTTTCTGGGTCTTGCAGGTTATTACAGGAAGTTTATAGAAGGATTTTCCAAATTAGCGTTACCGTTGACTAAGTTGACCAGGAAGGGTCAGATGTTTGTTTGGGATGTTGAATGTGAGAAAGGATTTCAAGAGCTGAAGAGGAGGTTGACAAGTGCTCCGATCTTGATTTTTCCAAATCCGACTAAGTCTTTTGTTGTGTATTGTGGCGCATCATTAATGGGATTAGGTGGTGTGTTGATGCAAGATAAGCAGGTGGTGGCTTATGCTTTGAGACAATTGAAAGTACATGAGAGGAATTATCCGACTCATGATTTGGAGTTGGCAGCTGTTGTGTTTGTTTTGAAGTTGTGGAGGCATTATTTATATGGTTCTCGGTTTGAGGTGTTCAGTAATCACAAAAGTTTGAGGTATCTCTTTGATCAGAAAGAGTTGAATATGAGGCAGAGGAGATGGTTAGAATTTCTAAAGGATTATGATTTCGGTTTGAATTACCATCCTGGTAAGGCAAACGTTGTTGCGGATGCCTTGAGTAGGAAGTCCTTGCATATGTCGATGTTAATGGTCCGTGAGTTAGATTTGGTTGAGCAGTTCAGAGATTTAAGTTTGGTATGTGAAACTACTCCGAATAGTGTGAAATTGGGTATGTTGAAACTGACTAGTGGTATTCTGGAAGAAATTCGGAATGGACAGAAGTCCGATGTTGGGTTAGTTGATAAATTGACATTGATCAACCAAGGCCAAGGAGGCGAGTTCCGGATTGATGAGAATGGTGTTATGAGATTTGGTAATAGGGTGTGTGTTCCGGATGTTGCAGAGATTAGGAAGAGTATTTTGGAAGAAGGACATCGTAGTGGATTGAGTATTCATCTTGGTGCTACTAAAATGTACCATGATTTGAAGAAGTTATTTTGGTGGCCGGGAATGAAAAAGGAAATTTCTGAGTTTGTGTATGCTTGTTTGGTTTGTCAGAAGTCGAAGATTGAGCATCAGAAACCGTCAGGATTGATGGAATCGTTGTTTGTTCCGGAAATGGAAATGGGATGGAATCTCTATGGATTTTGTGTCTGGTTTGCCAAGGACATTGAAGAATTGTGATTCTATCTGGGTTATTGTTGATCGGTTGACGAAATCTGCTCACTTTATTCCGATAAGAATGGATTATCCGATGGAAAGGTTGGCAGAATTGTATGTTGAGAAGATTGTGAGTTTGCACGGTATTCCTTCTAGTATTGTGTCGGATCAAGATCCGAGGTTTACATCTAAATTCTGGACGGGATTGCAAGAAGCTTTGGGTACTAAGTTGCGTTTGAGTTTCGCTTATCATCCACAGACAGATGGTCAGACGGAGAGAACGATTCAGTCGTTGGAAGATTTGTTAAGAGCTTGTGTGTTGGAGAAAGGTGGAGCTTGGGATAGTTATCTACCATTGATTGAGTTTACCTACAACAATAGTTTTCATTCGAGCATTGGTATGGCTCCGTTTGAGGCATTGTATGGTAGGAGGTGTCGGACACCGTTGTGTTGGTATGAATCTGGAGAGAGTGCTGTGATTGGACCGGAAATTGTCCAACAGACTTCGGAAAAGATTAAGATGATTCAGGAGAAGATGAGTACTTCTCAGAGTCGTCAGAAAAGTTATCACGATAAGAGGAGGAAAGATCTTGAGTTTAGCGAAGGAGAACATGTTTTTATGCGAGTTACTCCGATGACTGGTATTGGTCGAGCTTTGAAGTCAAAGAAGTTGACTCCATGTTTTATTGGTCCGTTTCAGATTACCAAGAGAGTTGGGAAAGTTGCTTATCAGATTGCTTTGCCGCCGTCACTTGCAAATTTGCATGATGTTTTTCATGTATCTCAGCTAAGGAAGTACATTGCTGATCCGTCTCATGAGATTCGGGTAGACGATATACAGGTACGAGAGAATTTGACTGTGGAAGCGGTACCTGCGAGAATTGAGGATCGGAAGTTGAAACAGTTGCGAGGCAAGGAGATCGCGTTGGTAAGAGTGGCTTGGGGAGGACCAGCAGATGGAAATGTCACTTGGGAGCTGGAGAGTCAGATGAAGGACTCGTATCCCGAACTGTTCGTCTAAGGTATGTTTTCGAGGACGAAAACTCTTTTAGTTGGGGAGAGTTGTGACACCCCAAATAATCTGATTATTAAATAATTAGAATTTTTAATTATTAATTTAATTGGAAATTTAATTATTGGTATTTTTGGATTATTAGAATTAATTTAATTAATTAAAGGAAAGAAGTATTGGTGGTGTGAAGAGTGATTAGAGGGTGTGAGGGGTAAAATACTCTACTCTTACTAATTAATAATTTAATTATTTTATTGGAATAATAAAAGGAGTATTAAAAGGAAAAAGAAGAGAAAGAGAGTTATTTTGGAATATTCATCATACGTGCATTTGAGAAGAGGAAAAAGAAGGAGAAAACCGGAAGCGTCAGAATTCGAAGAACCCACAAGGTAAGGGGTGATTTCGATTAGTTAATTCGTATTATCGGTTTAGATATTCAATAGTATGGATCATAGTATGTTAGGGAATCCCGGTTTGGAATTCTAGGGTTCCGTAGAATTGTCCCTATTGCGTCGAATTGTAGGTTGAAAACCATTAGGGTGTCAGATGATAAAAAGGAATGATGAAATAATGTTGTTTGATGTTATAATGGTGTAAAATGGATGTGTTTTGGTGTTTCTCATGTTGCAATTCGTATGGGTATGTTTGGAATTGGTTTAGAATGAATAAATGCTGTCAAAACTGCAGAATTTGACTCTGCGAGTCGTGGGAACCGGTTCCCAGTGGGGAGGAACTGGGTTCCACTGTGTGAATTTATAAAAACTGGAAAAAATGCACGTAGGAACCGGTTCCTGTATAGGTAGGAACCGGGTTCCCATACATTTTTCCAGAAGCGTGATTTTTGAACTTCGCAGGAACCGGTTCCTGCATATGTAGGAACCGGGTTCTGTTGTAACTTTTTGAAAAATATTAAACTTTGAAAATTCATAACTTTCAAACCGTAAGTCTGTTTTGAGTGCCGTTTTGGACGTTATTTCTTAAATTTAATTCTCTATTTTATAAAATGAAAAGATTTCCTAAAACCTGAAATTATTTTGAAAATGAGTCAAATCCCGGAATAAGTGATTATTGGCTAACGCACATGTGTGTATGTAGCAGTGAACCTGTGATGGATGGATGTATTAGTATTGTGTGAATGAAAGGCATGTTTATGTTCTTAATGATGGTGTTCATGATCGTTGAGATATCATTTTTTTGGTTTTGGTTCAGTTATGATAAATTGATGTATTTCATAGACTGATTTGATGTTGCATGCTAGTGATGTGCGCGCATATGCATTGTTTTGGTGAAGTTAATTCCCATTGTCTGGAATTTGACTTGTATTACCGTTAACCGATACCCGGGTGATGATGGGTGGTTAGGCTGGATTTGTGTCCGGGTGTTTATGGACGAATCGATGGTTGCTGTATCCGGTTGATGATGGATCAGTGTTGGGTTACTTGGTCACGTGTTGGTACCACATGCATTGTGTCTGCATTTGTGTTTGCATGGAATTGTAACATGTTAGGATGTCTTCTAGTGTTACAATTCTTTGGTTGATTATTGATTTGTGAATAATGACTTGTATGATTGGAACTGCGTGTTGAATCTGAATTTATGCTAAAATGGGTGAAATAATATGCTTGTGATATAATGTTGATTGAGAAGCTTATAATGCATGTTAATTATGAGAAATCTCACCCTTACTTTAACAATTTCAGATTAAAGTTAGCAGCTCATGAGTTGGTGAGGATGGCTCTAGAGCTATGTTACTTTAAGTCCGCGTGTCAGTGTCGTGCTCTGATAGGTTGTAAGACTGGGGAACGTTTAGTTGAGGAATTAGTTATTATTCAATTGTTTCTTTGAATTTCATTGGGAATAATTATGGTTTGGTTTATTCCGTTTTGGTTATGGTATTTTTCCGCTGTGTAAGACATGGTCTTAATTTGATTGAATTATTTGAATAATGACCCTCAGTGTAGCATGACTACTGTTTTATTGGAAGTTTTATTTATCTCATAATTGTGACATCCCTTGTTTCGTGTTAACTCTGATGGAATATGTCTTTAATCATTGATATAATTAATATTATTCGGGGTATTTTAGAAGGGGTGTTACAATAGTGGTATCAGAGCATAGTCGGTCTTGTCTTGTGTCGTTATCCCTTTTGTATGCGACTAGTGTAAGATGACACTGTCGATACTTGTGTGCTGATGAGGTTGTTTTGTAATGTTACAGAACAATGGCCGGAAGAGGTAACGGATGAAACGACGATGCTATTGCTGAAGCATTGGGAATGTTGGCTGGAGTACTCGGAGGGAACCAGCAGGGAGCTGTGATTGGTGTTGACCGACAATTGGGGAATTTTCAGAGGAATAATCCTCCGTTGTTCAAGGGTGCACATGATCCCGAAGGTTATCAGAAGTGGTTGAAGGAGATCGAGAGGATCTTCAGAGTAATTGACTGTGCTGAAGGGCTGAAGGTGAGATACGGAACTCACATGTTAGCAGAGGAAGCTGATGACTGGTGGGTTGCTACCAGAACTTAAATGGAAGAAGATGGTATTGCGTTGACTTGGGCTGTGTTCAGGAGGGCTTTTCTGAGGAGGTACTTTCCTGAGGACATCAGAGGCAAGAAGGAGATTGAGTTTCTGGAACTCAAGCAGGGTAACAAGACTGTCAGTGAGTATGCTTCGAAGTTTACTGAGTTAGCGAAGTATTATGCTCATTATACTAACAGTGCAGATGGAGAATTTTCCAAATGTATCAAGTTTGACAATGGTCTTTGTGATGAGATTAAGCAGGGTATTCGGTATCAGCGTATCCGAAGATTTCTTGATCTGGTTGACTGTAGTAGGATTTTAGAGGAGGATCTTGCTAGCACTAAGTTGAATGCTCGAGGGTATGTTGATAGGAAGGGTAAGCAACAGATGGATCATGGTAAGCCTTATGATAGAAGTAATCAGAGACCCGGTGGTTCGAAGAAGTTTGGTGGAGGAGATTCTAGTTCTTCCATTAAGTGCTACAAGTGTGGTGAGACAGGACATCGTATGGTGGATTGCAAAAGTAATGATAAGAAGTGTTTCAAGTGTGGGAAACTCGGCCATGTGGCCAATGATTGCAGAGTAAGAGTGGTGACTTGTTACAACTGTGGTGAAGAAGGTCATACTCGTCCTCGGTGTACAAAACCCAAGAAGGAGCAAGCGGGTGGTAAAGTGTTTGCATTGTCTGGGTCAGAGACTAAGCCAGATGATCGGCTGATTAAAGGTACATGTTTTATTAATGACATACCTTTGATTGCGATTATTGATACTGGAGCTACGCATTCTTTTATTGCTTTAGATTGTGCTAAAAGATTGAATTTGGAAATTTCTAATATGGATGGAAGTATGGTTATTGATACTCCTGCGTCGGGTTCAGTGACTACTTCATATGTTTGTAGGAATTGTCCTATTGTGATTTTTGGTAGGGGTTTCGGTATGGATTTAGTGTGCCTACCGTTAGAACAACTTGATATCATCCTTGGAATGAACTGGTTGGAATTCAACCAGGTTCATATCAACTGTTTTGCGAAGACGGTTATTTTTCATGAAGAGGTTGGTGTCGAAGATGTGACTATGTCGGTTAAACAGATGAACCTAGCTGTGAAAGATGGTGCTGTGGTATTTATGTTGTATTCTGCAATAGAAGCGGAGGGAAAAGCAAAGAGTGATGGATTTCCAGTGGTGAATGAATTTCCAGAGGTGTTTCCGGAAGACGTTAGTGAATTGCCACCTGAGAGGGAGGTAGAATTTACTATAGATTTGATTCCTGGAACTAGTCCGGTGTCGATGGCGCCTTACCGTATGTCGGCATCTGAATTAGCGGAGTTAAAGAAACAGTTGGAGGAGTTACTTGAGAAGAAGTTTATTCGTCCGAGTGTTTCGCCGTGGGGTGCTCCAGTGTTGTTGGTTAAGAAGAAAGAAGGTTCAATGAGATTATGTGTTGATTACAGACAGCTGAATAAAGTTACAATCAAGAATCGGTATCCTTTGCCGAGGATCAATGATTTGATAGATCAACTAGTTGGAGCTTGTGTATTTAGTAAGATTGATATGAGATCTGGATATCATCAGATTCGTGTGAAGTCGGAAGATATTCAGAAAACTGCATTTAGAACGAGGTATGGACATTACGAGTATTTTGTTATGCCGTTTGGAGTTACTAATGCACCTGGTGTTTTCATGGAGTATATGAACAGGATATTTCATCCGTATCTTGATAAGTTTATGGTGGTGTTCATTGATGATATTCTAATTTATTCGAAGAGCTATGAAGAGCATGCAGAACATCTCAGAGTTGTGTTGAAATTGTTGAAAGAGAAGAAGCTTTATGCGAAGTTGTCCAAGTGTGAATTCTGGTTAAGTGGAGTAAGTTTTCTTGGCCATGTAATTTCCAAGAATGGAATTGCTGTGGATCCTACGAAGGTAGAAGCAGTATATCAGTGGGAAGCACCGAAGAATGCTTCTGAGATCCGTAGTTTTCTGATCTTGCAGGTTATTACAGGAAGTTTATAGAAGGATTTTCCAAATTAGCGTTACCGTTGACTAAGTTGACCAGGAAGGGTCAGATGTTTGTTTGGGATGTTGAATGTGAGAAAGGATTTCAAGAGCTGAAGAGGAGGTTGACAAGTGCTCCGATCTTGATTTTTCCAAATCCGACTAAGTCTTTTGTTGTGTATTGTGACGCATCATTAATGGGATTAGGTGGTGTGTTGATGCAAGATAAGCAGGTGGTGGCTTATGCTTCGAGACAATTGAAAGTACATGAAAGGAATTATCTGACTCATGATTTGGAGTTGGCAGCTGTTGTGTTTGTTTTGAAGTTGTGGAGGCATTATTTATATGGTTCTCGGTTTGAGGTGTTCAGTGATCACAAAAGTCTGAGGTATCTCTTTGATCAGAAAGAGTTGAATATGAGGCAGAGGAGATGGTTAGAATTTCTAAAGGAATATGATTTCAGTTTAAATTACCATCCTGGTAAGGCAAACGTTGTTGCGGATGCCTTGAGTAGGAAGTCCTTACATATGTCGATGTTAATGGTCCGTGAGTTAGATTTGGTTGAGCAGTTCAGAGATTTAAGTTTGGTATGTGAAACTACTCCGAATAGTGTGAAATTGGGTATGTTGAAACTGACTAGTGGTATTCTGGAAGAAATTCGGAATGGACAGAAGTCCGATGTTGGGTTAGTTGATAAATTGACATTGATCAACCAAGGCAAAGGAGGCGAGTTCCGGATTGATGAGAATGGTGTTATGAGATTTGGTAATAGGGTGTGTGTTCCGGATGTTGCAGAGATTAGGAAGAGTATTTTGGAAGAAGGACATCATAGTGGATTGAGTATTCATCCTGGTGCTACTAAAATGTACCATGATTTGAAGAAGTTGTTTTGGTGGCCGGGAATGAAAAAGGAAATTGTTGAGTTTGTGTATGCTTGTTTGGTTTGTCAGAAGTCGAAGATTGAGCATCAGAAACCGTCAGGATTGATGGAACCGTTGTTTGTTCCGGAAATGGAAATGGGATGGAATCTCTATGGATTTTGTGTCTGGTTTGCCAAGGACATCGAAGAATTGTGATTCTATCTGGGTTATTGTTGATCGGTTGACCAAATCTGCTCACTTTATTCCGATAAGAATGGATTATCCGATGGAAAGGTTGGCAGAATTGTATGTTGAGAAGATTGTGAGTTTGCACGGTATTCCTTCTAGTATTGTGTCGGATCGAGATCTGAGGTTTACATCTAAATTCTGGACGGGATTGCAAGAAGCTTTGGGTACTAAGTTGCGTTTGAGTTCCGCTTATCATCCACAGACAAATGGTCAGACGGAGAGAACGATTCAGTTGTTGGAAGATTTGTTAAGAACTTGTGTGTTAGAGAAAGGTGGAGCTTGGGATAGTTATCTACCATTGATTGAGTTTACCTACAACAATAGTTTTCACTCGAGCATTGGTATGTCTCCGTTTGAGGCATTGTATGGTAGGAGGTGTCGGACACCGTTGTGTTGGTATGAATCTGGAGAGAGTGTTGTGATTGGACCGGAAATTGTCCAACAGACTTCGGAAAAGATTAAGATGATTCAGGAGAAGATGAGGACTTCTCAGAGTCGTCAGAAAAGTTATCACGATAAGAGGAGGAAAGATCTTGAGTTTAGCGAAGGAGAACATGTTTTTATGCGAGTTACTCCGATGACTGGTATTGGTCGATCTTTGAAGTCAAAGAAGTTGACTCCATGTTTTATTGGTCCGTTTCAGATTACCAATAGAGTTGGGAAAGTTGCTTATCAGATTGCTTTGCCGTCGTCACTTGCAAATTTGCATGATGTTTTTCATGTATCTCAGCTAAGGAAGTACATTGCTGATCCGTCTCATGAGATTCGGGTAGACGATATACATGTATGAGAGAATTTGACTGTGGAAGCGGTACCTGCGAGAATTAAGGATCGGAAGTTGAAACAGTTGCGAGGCAAGGAGATCGTGTTGGTAAGAGTGGCTTGGGGAGGACCAGCAGATGGAAATGTCACTTGGGAGCTGGAGAGTCAGATGAAGGACTCGTATCCCGAACTGTTCGTCTAAGGTATGTTTTCGAGGACGAAAACTCTTTTAGTTGGGGAGAGTTGTGACACCCCAAATAATCCGATTATTAAATAATTAGAATTTTTAATTATTAATTTAATTGGAAATTTAATTATTGGTATTTTTGGATTATTGGAATTAATTTAATTAATTAAAGGAAAGAAGTATTGGTGGTGTGAAGAGTGATTAGAGGGTGTGAGGGGTAAAATACTCTACTCTTACTAATTACTAATTTAATTATTTTATTGGAATAATAAAAGGAGTATTAAAAGGAAAAAGAAGAGAAAGAGAGTTATTTTGGAATATTCATCATACGTGTATTTGAGAAGAGGAAAAAGAAGGAGAAAACCGGAAGCGTCAGAATTCGAAGAACCCACAAGGTAAGGGGTGATTTCGATTAGTTAATTCGTATTATCGGTTTAGATATTCAATAGTATGGATCATAGTATATTAGGGAATCTTGGTTTGGAATTCTAGGGTTCCGTAGAATTGTCCTTATTGCGTCGAATTGTAGGTTGAAAACCATTAGGGTGTCAGATGATAAAAAGGAATGATGAAATAATGTTGTTTGATGTTATAATAGTGCAAAATGGATGTGTTTTGGTGTTTCTCATGTTGCAATTCGTATGGGTATGTTTGGAATTGGTTTAGAATGAATAAATGTTGTCAAAAGTGCAGAATTTGACTCTGCAGGTCGTGGGAACCGGTTCCCAGTGGGGAGGAACCGGGTTCCACTGTGTGAATTTATAAAAACTGGAAAAAATGCACGTAGGAACCGGTTCCTGTATAGGTAGGAACCGGGTTCCCATACATTTTTCCAGAAGCGTGATTTTTGAACTTCGCAGGAACCGGTTCCTGCATATGTAGGAATCGGGTTCTGCTGTAACTTTTTGAAAAATATTAAACTTTGAAAATTCATAACTTTCAAACCGTAAGTCCGTTTTGAGTGCCGTTTTGGACGTTATTTCTTAAATTTAATGCTCTATTTTATAAAATGAAAGGATTTCCTAAAACCTGAAATTATTTTGAAAATGAGTCAAATCCCGGAATAAGTGATTATTGGCTAACGCACATGGGTGTGTATGTAGCAGTGAACCTATGATGGATGGATGTATTAGTATTGTGTGAATGAAAGGCATGTTTATGTTGCTAATGATGGTGTGCATGATCGTTGAGATATCATGTTTTTAGTTTTGGTTCAGTTATGATAAATTGATGTATTTCATAGACTGATTTGATGTTGCATGCTAGTGATGTGCGCGCATATGCATTGTTTTGGTGATGTTAATTCCCATTGTCTGGAATTTGACTTGTATTACCGTTAACCGATACCCGGATGATGATGGGTGGTTAGTCTGGATTCGTGTCCGGGTGTTTATGGACGAATCGATGGTTGCTGTATCCGGTTGATGATGGATCAGTGTTGGGTGACTTGGTCACGTATTGGTACCACATGCATTGTGTCTGCATTTGTGTTTGCATGGAATTGTAACATGTTAGGATGTCTTCCAGTGTTACAATTCTTTGGTTGATTATTGATTTGTGCATAATGACTTGTATGATTGGAACTGCGTGTTGAATCTGAATTTATGCTAAAATGGGTGAAATAATATGCTTGTTATATAATGTTGATTGAGAAGCTTATAATGCATGTTAATTATGAGAAATCTCACCCTTACTTTAACAATTTCAGATTAAAGTTAGCAGCTCAGGAGTTGGTGAGGATGGCTCTAGAGCTATGTTACTTTAAGTTCGCGTGTCAATTTCGTGCTCTGATAGGTTGTAACACTGGGGAACATTTAGTTGAGGAATTAGTTATTATTCAATTGTTTCTTTGAATTTCATTGGGAATAATTATGTTTTGGTTTATTCCGTTTTGGTTATGGTATTTTTCCGTTGTGTAAGACATGGTCTTAATTTGATTGAATTATTTGAATAATGACCCTCAGTGTAGCATGACTACTATTTTATTGGAAGTTTTATTTATCTCATAATTGTGACATCCCTTGTTTCGTGTTAACTCTGATGGAATATGTCTTTAATCATTGATATAATTAATATTATTCGGGGTATTTTAGAAGGGGTGTTACAGGGACGGCCTTGGATTCACAATGTCGGTGTTGTCACTTCCACTTTGCATCAGATGCTAAAGTACCCTGTCCAAGGGAAGATTATAATTGTCCATGGTGAAGAGGAATACATGATTAGTCATCTGAATTCTTTCTGATATGTAGAATTGGATGGCGAGTTCATCGAAACTCCTTTCTAGCATTTTGAAGAGGTCTCTCAAGAGATAGCGGCAACCAAGACAGTTTCCTCAGTACCCATGATTACAAGACCTCCTCTTCGGATGTCATCTCTCAAGGATGCAAAGGAAGTAATTGAAGAGGGAGGATGCACCATCTGGGGGCAGCTTCCGGACATTCCGTACAAATCAGACAAGTTTGGCTTGGGGTTTACTTCAACTGCTCAGAAGGCTGTACATCGTGCCCGTGCTGGAGGGCCACCTGTGAAGATTAGCCACCGAGGAGTCAATGCATTGGAAGACAGTGAAGAAGAGGGCAGCTTGGAAGATTGGATATTTCCTACTGTCGACGAGGGACTCCGCAACTGGGAAGCCGAAGACTTTGTCCCGATAACTTTCATATCTCAGTAATTGATCTTTTACATTTTTGTTGGACTTGTAATAATTCACAGACAATTCGTACACTTTTAACCTTGTGTCTTACCCGAGACACAAATGTCCATTTGTAAGGGTTTTTATTTCATCTTCATATGCCATTTAATGAATCATGGACGTTTTTCACATATAAACTTTTGTGTTCATTGTCTTTCTTTTTTCATTTTATTTGTTTAAAGGTGGCTATACCCTTACACTCACCCACACTCACAAATGCAGGTACCCCTCCATTCCGGATCCCATGGGTAACGATACTGCTATGACCTTCAGTGACTCTGAAGATCTGATCTACCAAGCCAAATACGAAGGTGATGAAGATTGTGAAGTGCCAGGGGAATTGGCTAGATTGCTACAACAAGAAGAAAGAGCTATCCAGCCTCATGAGGAGCTGTTGGATACAATCAACTTGGGTATCGAGGAGGATAAAAAGGAAATCAAAGTGGGTGCCAACCTAGAGCCAAGCTTCAAGGAGCGTCTAATTCAGCTATTGCATGATAATGTTGAGATCTTTGCCTAGTCATACTGTGATCGGTGGAAATAGAACTGACTGTTTTTTAAGCTGGTTCGCGAAATGTCGCGGTAAGCAAGAGTCGCCACCGTCTTTTATGTTCTCCAGCATGGAAAGGACAAAAGCACAGCAAAATTCCTTCTTTGAGAATGTTTCTCGGTTCGGGAGGTAGATTTATAGAAAGGGAAGGTGTTAGCACCCTTTCTATCCATGGTTATCCATGGGCTCTTAGATACTTGCTCTTATGTTTTCAAAATTTGTTTGCTTTTCAAGTGTGTGTGGGTTTCAAAAAGTTTCGTTTGAAAAATTTCTAAGTAACTCTTGTATCAGTCCTCAAGAATGTATGAAAAAATTTGTTTGAAAACCTTTTGAAAGTGTAAGTGTGAAAAGATGTTTTTGTTTGTTTGAAAGAGAAAGTACCCAGGGGAAATCTACCTACTCTAAGGAATTAGGCTGTGTAAGAGTCCTTTAGATAGTGTTATCCCACCATTGAGAGGTAGGTAGCACCATCGTTGGAGTTATTCGGGTCAATTCGATGATAGGGATATGTGGTCACCAAAGCAATAGTAGGACACCTTAGAAGTAACCCTAATGTCCTAGATCCTTTTCTATCTGAGGCAACCGTTTCGAGGCAACTGGATCTTAGACAGGAGGGCGACCTCTAAAACACCCTATACTTGACGACCACGTTCGAGGCAACCAGTGAGGCGTACCCTAAGAGTGGCATGTGCATGTGTGTTATTTTTCAGTTAATGTTTATCTTTGATCATGCATTTGTGAACTACGGATTAATTTTATTTGGCATACAGTCTTGCAGGCATAATTAACAGTTAAGAGTGCGGAAAATAAAGTGCGGAAATATGAATCTACGCTATTATAAGGCGCGGGTCTATACATCGCCAAAAACAAATACCCGTTTGGAAATAAATGCGGAAAGTAAAAGAAAACGGTAAAACCTAATTAACTATTACATCCTCTGAGAAGATACATAAATAATCAAAATAAGAATAATGTGCGAAGAGAAATAAAATCGGGACGTCCTTAGGATTTTGACCCTTTTTGAGAAAAGAATTTAAGTTTTGTCCTTTTTTGCAATTTAATGAAAATATTAATCCTAAAACTAATTAATTAATTAATTAAAAGAAAAGTTTTTTTTTTGTGTTTTATGTTTTTTTAATAAAAATAGAATAAAAGGAATTAAAAAGTTAGTAAACAAAACCCTAATTCTAAACTAATTTTATTTATTGTAAAAAGATTAAAGTTGACTAATTAAACTATTTAATTTGTTAGTATTTTATTTACAAAATAAGTTAATAATGAAATTAATACATAATAAAAATATTATAAATATTTAATTATGAGTTTATTATGAAAATTAATATTAATTATGTTAGTAAAAATAATAATACTAATAATTAATAAAAGGAAATTAGTAAAAGAAAAATAAAAGAGAAAATATAAGGAAAGAAAATAAAGAACCCAGGAGGGTATGTTGGCCCAGATGGAGGTTTTGAAGAAGCAATTTTGGCCCATTTGT
Source organism: Vicia faba (assembly GCA_948472305.1). Lineage (NCBI taxonomy): Eukaryota > Viridiplantae > Streptophyta > Magnoliopsida > Fabales > Fabaceae > Vicia > Vicia faba. The sequence goes on along the minus strand of OX451740.1, from coordinate 388,316,032 downwards.
TGCAAGCCTTTGTTGACTTCTGGGAATTATCTAGGCACGCTTTGACTAGAGAACACCATAGCCTTTCATCTTTGGCCTTTGGATCTGTCTTTTGAGACACTTGGCATGCTGATCTGTGAGGTTGCATGATGGAATTCTGGACAAGCGTTGCATTAGAACATATTATGAAAAATAGAACAAGCGTTTGGGGGACCTGGGAATCGAACCCAGGTCCCAATGGTGACCAGCCACCTCATTCTCCACTAAGCCAAGCGTTGCATCTGTTAACATAACGATGAGTAATTATAATATAGAAAACTAATGCTTATGCTGGAAATTTATAAAACGCGCGCCATCCTTTGAATTGTCCAGTCCCATGCCTACACGTACTCGTCTCCTTCGTTAAACCTGTAAAACAAAGATCAGATATCGGGGGTTTTTAACCCCCACAAAGTGCAAATGCCAAAAATAGCGATTAGGTCTGTGCATTATATAAATAGGGCGCGAGGATTGGGTTGAGTTCGTCTGGCCTTGACGAATTCAACCATAGGTCTAAGAAGGTCCAATTTTTCCTCAATAGCAAACCCCTAATTTTGAAGCTTGGAAACCCTAGCATTCTCCAATGGCAGTTTTCGTTTTAGGGCACCATAATCAAATTAATCTGTACCATTAGCTTTAGAATGATGTTAGCAATGCAAAGCAATGATTATATCATGTTAAGGATGCATAAAACATGAGTTTCGATTCTGAAAAAGAATAAGCAAATCGTGATTCTGTTTGGACGTGTTCTTGAGCTTTGAGGCTTATTTTTTATTGCAATGTGTTCCTGAGTGTCCCAGCAATGTATTGGAATCGTTCTAAGGCTTTGAATTGGTCTGCAATATGAAAAACAGTTTCAAGCTTTCTTTGAATTTTTGGAATTTGGCTATGGTTCTTGCAGCAGTTTTTGCACGTCCAAGGCTTTAGGGTTTGGTTATGCTCTTATAGTAGAATGGATTTAGGGTTCAATCTTTGTCCAAGAATCCATGAAATTATGTTTTGCATCTTTGATTTCAATCAAATCTTTTTGCACATTTTATATTGATAAAACTTGCTAAAATTGGATATTTGGTCCCCTTGAGTGATGCACGAAATCTTCAGCATGTGTTGACCTTATTTGCATCACAAAAAGATTTGAAAACCATATCTTTTGAATTTTCCTACAATTAAATGAATTAAATGAATTAATATTAATAAAAATTCAATTAATTAATTAAAAATAAGAAAATAAATCAATTTAAGTTAAATGGTTCGTGCATAGGCCTTGGACAAAGATTCAAGAAGGAATTTGAGGCCCATTAGCAAAAATGAAGTGTTTTGGGCAAAGTTGACTTTTGCAAATTCCCAAAAATTTCCCAACTTCTCCAATGCATATCTTGCTCAATTTTGATCATATGAACATGTTCTTGGACATTTTGGAAAGGTCTTGAAGTCCTCTAACCAATTCCTTTGGTCCCATGTCATTTTGATTTACCAATCTCAAGTTATGGTCTTTGACTTAAAGTGCCTTTTTGTTGACTTTTGAAAATGACCTATAATGTAGAAATTGATAACTTTTTGTGAGAGCATTTCTTGGACTTGGAATGTGAAGATGAGTTGTAGGAAATGTCATCCCCTTCAAAATGAGCATTGGATGGGATTTTTCTGATTAACCATGAAAAAGTTATGCCTTGGTCAAGTTACAGTTGACTTTTCAACTGTCCAAAAATAGAAACTTTTGCATCTTGATGATTTTTGAGCCATGCTTGTGGAATCATGATCAAGACTTGATCAAATGATGATTGTGGCTTCAAAATAATATGTTGACCAAAAATTTTGACTTTTGACTGCCAAATGACCATTTTACCCCTTGTAGTTGACTGTAGATCAAATGAGGCTTTTGACTGTGCAACTTGATGCTGTGAGTCTTGAAACTTGCCATGTAGGTGCTTGACAATGTCTATAGGCCTATGGGACTTGATTGAGCCCTTGAGAACCTCAACTTCCTTGCAAGAACCAAAACCCTAGTTTTTGACTGGCTTAGGAGGATGTTTGACTGTGCAACCCTTGAGGAATCTTGAAGCATTTGAAGATTGATATTGACCAATCTTGAAGAATATGGGAGGGAAAATTTTGGTGTACAACAGTTGCCCCTGTTCAATCTTCTTAGACCTGAGGATGTAGATTGGCTTGCGTGCCTTTCGTGATCCGAAGGTGGAAGATGATTGAACACTAAAGTGCCCAGAAATTTGCACTCGCATAGTGGAGTATCAGCAATGTGATGTCGGGAATGGGCTTACAGATGCCATTTGGAGAGATGGTGGATAGGAGGATGGGATTATAGATGCCATCTGGAGGTGTGACAGAACCTTGTCGGGAATGGGCTTATAGATGCCATTTGGAAATTTGATTGATAGTTGTGGAGATGGGCTTATAGATGCCATCAGGAGACGTTGATCGCATAAGAGATTCCTTAGAGAGAACTTGTGTACTTTGACAAAGAAAGATAATTTCCTGGCCTGTTACAGGGGTTGATCTTCAAACTCTTCATGCAGATATGCCCTGGCTAGATACAGGTATCGAATCTGGAATTGGTCGTCTACAGATATGCCCTGGCTAGATACAGGTATCGAATCTGGAACAAAAGGTTGATGGATTGTCTCTACTGACAGATCATCTCGGAAAAAATCTTTAGGGATCGATTTAACTGAACCAGGTTTTGTCTTTCTTGACGAGTTGTCTCTGTGGACGGGTTGTCTTCATGGACGGGTTGTCTTTAATGACAGGTTGTCTTTGATGACGGGTTGTCTTTAACGACGGGTGTCTATAATGACGGGTTGTCTCTAACGACGGGTGTCCATAACGACGAGTGTCTATAACGACGGGTGTCTATGACGACGGGTGTCTATAACGATGGGTGTCTATAACGACGGGTGTCTATAACGACGAGTGTCTATAACGACGAGTGTCTATAACGACGGGTGTCTATGACGACGGGTGTCTATAATGACGGGTGTCTATAACGACGGGTGCCTATGACGACGGGTGTCTATAACGACGGATGTCTATAATGACGGATGTCTATAACGACGGGTGTCTATGACGACGGGTGTCTATAACGACGGGTGTCTATGACGACGAGTGTCCATAATGACGGATGTCTATAATGACGGGTGTCTATAACGACGGGTGTCTATGACGACGGGTGTCTATAACGACGGGTGTCTATGACGACGAGTGTCTATAATGACGGATGTCTATAATGACGGGTGTCTATGACGACGGGTTGTCTTCAATGACTTTAGGAATTAATTTCAACTGGACTTGTCTTCTTTGACTGGATGAGCATCAGAAAAACCTTTGGGATTTAACTGTACTTGTCTTTTTTGACTGGATTTGTCTTCTTTGACTGGATTGGTCTCTTTTGACTATATTTGCCTAGTTAGACATAGCTGATCATTTAATTGTATCCTTTCTGAAAGGTAAAGGTCAGTCATATGCAATGCATGATATGGGTCAAGCAATGATGTTCTCAACATAAATGAGATTGTATGATATGATGTATATGCATGTATCATGATGTATGAAAATGTGATGTTTATGAATGTATTCTCGTCTAGGGAAATAAATCCTTGACGGATGCCGGGAGCTTGTTGAATCCTGGGCTGATGTTGAAGAGTGGAGTTCTTTGCTTTCGCTGGGGAATGATGAACAAAGATGTTTGCAAGAATAAACCGGTAGGAGAAGATGACTCCGTTGGTGAATAAACTGGTTGGAGAGATTACTCTGCGGGGAATACTCTGTGGGGAGAGATACCTCACTGAGATTTAATGATAACTCCGTTGGGGATTCTGTTGATGAGCTTTGTTGGAAGATTTGATGAACTCCGCTGGGGATAGGAAGAACTTCGCCGAGGACGATCCTTCTGTGGTAATTAGCTGAGGATAACCCAGTTATAAGCTCTGGTGGGGAATAACCTTTGAACAAAGCCGGGGAGATGCTTTTGCACTCTGTGGGGGATTAGCTTCCAGAATCTACTGGGGATAAGCTTCCAGAATCTACCGGGGAGATTGATTCAGCTTTCCTGGGGAAACTTTTGGACTGTACTGGGGAAGTGGCTCCACTGGATGTCTGGTGTGATACGGTGGGAGAACTGACTATGAGTTTTGTGTCTGTATTCGCACTTGTTCGGTTGAGCCAGAGTCGCCACCGACTTTTTATTTTATCCTAAAGGAAAGGTTAAAAAGCACAGCAAAAACCTTTTGAGATATTTCGTGGGTCCGGGGGGTAGATTATGAAAAGGGAAGGTATTAGCACCCTTTTCATCCATGGTTATCCATGGGCTCTTAGTTACTTGGTTTTTTAGATCACTTGCCTTGATTTTCGATTGCTTGAAAATGTGGTGTGTGTGAGTGTTTTTGAAAATGTTTTTGAAGAAGATGCCTTGTCTTAGGCTACCAATGCAATGACTCGTGTTTGAGTATATACGAAGGTGTGTATCTTTTCGAAAAGATGTTTCAAAAATGTTTTTGGAAGTTTGTTTGAAAGTGTTTGTGGAGTGTGATTTTTGAAAATAAGGCAAGTGTTTTTACAAGTTGATCTCAAGTAACTAAGAGTTTTGTCTACCCTATTGTACTCAAAGGTTTTCTCTATGTTTTCAACCCTTTTTAACAATTTTGTTCCACCATTGAATTTGGTGGACAATCTTGCGTTTAGGAAGTTTGTTCGGGACAGGCGCGGGTCATCGTATGGACCATGAATGCAATGGTGCCAAGTGTCTTTGGAAATTTGCTTTGAAGGGACTTGATCATTTTGATAGGCAACTTTCGAAAGCGTCATCGAGGGACTTATGATCATTTGAATTTGTTTTGCCAAAGAAACTCGACGTGCAAGCATGGCCCATTTTGGAAGGCAACATATGGGATTACCCTAGGGGGTGCAAGTGTGATTGTGTATTGATTTCATATATTTGTCTTGTATTAGGTTATCTAGCGTTTGGTTTTATGTACATGCAAACCCTAGGTCTAACCATGGTATAATTGAAAGCGGTAAATTGCAAGAATTTAAAGTCTACGCTATTACAAAATAAGTATCCGGGAGTGGGGGTACAAATTTACGAATGGGGATGAGACTTAGGAATGTAGTGCCCAATAGATTACAACCAAATCGAATCGATCAAATGTAAATGTAACGTATAGCAATGTATAAGATAAGCAAATGTGTATAGGAGCAATGTAAATGTATTTGTATCAAGCGTATAATGTGAAATGTATCGTATATTGTGTAAGTGTACGTGTACGTATATTTGTATATGTGTATGTAATTATTTACAGGTTAAGAAAATGTGAATTTAAATGTATTATTTAAGCATTGTTTTAACTTAAAGAAAAGAATTAGATATTTATTTAATTAATCTTTCGTAATCTTGTATATGGTTAATATGAACAAAAAGAATGTTTTAATAAAATGTTTTAAATTTTGATTAAATTATGTGTATTAAAAATGTATTTTATTGATTATGTACAAATGTTTCTTGTAAAAAAGGAAAATATTTGTCTTAAAAGAAAAATTATGTAACTATGTATTTATGGTATCAATACAAAAAATTGAGAAAATAATTATTGGTGTCTAGATTATAAATATATTATATAAAAGAAAAAAAGAATTGATTGTAAAAAGGAGTTATGTTAATTTACAAAATCTGTTTTATATTAGCAAAAGAGAAAATAAAAAAATTAAGTTGAATGGGCCTTTGGGAGGTTATGCTGGCCCAAACAGAAAAATGAATGAGGGGGGTGTGCTTAAGGAGATTCGCATGGGCCTTTGGCAGGGAACCGGGTCCATACGTTTTATAATTTTGTTTTTAGGGTAAACATAATGTTTAGTTTGGCTGAGAAAGGGATTAGGGATTTGGTTTACAGAGCGGCGTATCTCCTTCTCGTTCCCGTCTTCTTCGCGTGTCTTCTTCGTCTTTGCGTTCTGAGTCCCTTGCCACGGCCACCAGCATCTCAACACTTCTTCTTCCCTCCAGCAAAGCGTTAGGGGCGACGGATTCTCGGTACAAATTCATTTTCTTATTTCGTTAGGTTTGTTGATTACTGCATGTGTTGATTTGTGTTCATTCTTGATTCTGACTTCAAATTATTGTTGTTACATGAGGTGTTTTGAAAGAAAAAGAGCGTGAAATGTTACCTGGAGACGGAGGAGGGAGGTTGAGACAAGCTAAGGCGGCCAAGACGGCAAGGAGGACAGCGACGGGCCTGGTATTTCGTTCTTACTTCTTGCTTGCTTGCTGTGATTCTGTCGCCTTTGTTTGTTGGCCTATGATGAATATTCTGATGCTTTTCGCGTTGCCTTGAACATTTGTTGTTGGAACATTTTCGTTTTGATTTGGCTTTCCTTCTTCTTCTTTCTGACTTGCTCCGGTTGCCTTTCTAATGGCCTGTGATGAAAATTTCTGAGGCCTGATGCTTGACTATTCCTTTGAACATGCTATTGTTGAAATGTTGTTTTGACTAGCTGGACTTCTTCTTCTTTCTGCTTTGCTTCTGTATATTTGATACTTGGTTGCCTTGATGTTTTGAATGTTGGTGGATACCTTGTGTTGCCTAATGATGAAGAGATTCTGAAGGCATTTTCTGGGTTTGGGAAATTGGTTTTATGGTTTTGGATGATGATGTTTTTGGCTGTTGTGTGTGGATCGGCCTGGTTTTACTGGTTTTACAGGTTATGTATGTTCTGGTTTTTAGTTTGGCCAAGGTTGTGTTACTATAGCTTAGGATTTGAAAATGGCTATGGCTTCGGTCTTGAATGCAGGTTATATGTTTTATTAGGCCATAAGGTTTATGTTGGTGGCCATGGCTTTCATGGTTTGACAGGGTTTAATGTTTGATGGTGTTTATGCTGGTTTAGGCCATGGTTATGAAATGGCTATGGTTAGGCTGGACAGTAGGTGGTGTTTTGAGGCTTTGAGAATTTTTGTATTGTTTGACAGATTTTTGGTTTTTTTGAAGGCTTCTAGACAGGTTCTCCACTCTTTCTTATTTTTGAAGGGTTTTTGGTAATGTTATAACAGTTGGTCTTCCTCTTCTTGAGGTTTACGTTACAGGTTTTGAAATACTTTTATTATTTTCTTCGATATTCTGCACTTCCTACTGTTTTATCAGTTTTGTTTCTATTCTTCTTTCATGCTTTCTTTTTTCTTCCTGTATGCTGCTGCAGTTTGTTTTGTAACTCTTTCTGCCTAAACCAAAACCTGTAAAACCACACTTTCTCTCTTCTCTCTCTTCAATACAGTTTGACATTAAAATGTGATGTACTGTACTGGTTCTGAAAAAGCATAAGCTGGAAAATGATGAGAAATAGAAATATATGCTTGCATAGTTTTGATTTGCACACTTCCTCTTTGTCAACTGCATGCACAGTATGGGAGCCTTATGTATTTTGACTTCTTCTTTTAATTCTTTTGCAGATAAAAAAAATGAATGGAGAGGATTTAGCAACAGATGAAGAATGAAGATTTGAAGAATTAGAAAAAATTAGGATATTCTCATTTTAAATTTAATCTTTGTAACTATTATTATTATAAATACCGTGTAAATGAATACTTGTATTTACATAATAATTTGTAACAAATATTTAAAGATGAAATAAAAATTCTTTTTTATATCCAATTAATTCTTTTTATCCTTTTCAATTATTTATTTTATTATTTATAATTCTAAAATTATAATAAATGGAAATAAATTCCAATTATTTAAACTCAGAATAATAAACAATTAAATAAACAATGTTTCAGCATCGATCAACTAATGAACTTGGCACTTCCAACATCCAAAGCAAGGCAACAGTCAATCACAGCAATTGTCCACATTGCAAATCCAATTCAATCGCCTCTTTTCACTGATTAAATCCAACAAATGCAAATTCAAACCCAAGGTCTCCTTTCACTGATTTAGTCAAACCCTGCAAATTCAATCCAAAGGTATCCTTTCACTGATTCAATCACGCAATGCGAACTCAATCCACATCCCCGCATAACTTGAAAAGCACTGTAGAATTAAATCTTTCTGAGGAACCACACCTAAAAACCCTAATTCCTGAAGTTGTGATTTCTTGAGGAAAAATGTGAGGGCAAATTTTGGGGTACAACATCTGGTATTCCGCCGGGGAACAATCTTGTATTAAGACTGTCGGGGATGCTTGCTTAGGAACATCTGTATACTCCGCTGGAGAATGTTGAGATCTTCTAGGGATTCCCAACTTCCTTAAGACTGACAGTAGACTAACTCTGCTTGGGGAGAGTGTTGCTGACTTGCTAGGGATATTGTGCCTTTTTAGGGCTGAGGGGAGACCAACTCTGCTTGGGGAGAGTATTGCTGAATCTTGTCTTACCTTGCGGGGAGTGAAGGTATCTTGGTTGCATTCTTCAGCCGAAACTACCTTATTCCTGGAGGACAGAGTAGCTAGGCCGCTTAGACCATTCTGATTGCCCCAGCTTCTGTGGGAGAAGGTACCTGTGGAGGTGCTTGATGACTGCCGATTGACAAATCCTATTCTGGTAGGCAAGTGACGAGATGATGGGACATAGTCGTACGCTTTGATCCCTAATTTTGCCTGGACCTCCCTTTCGGGTTTTCAGTCCACCTGGATACCCTTTTTTTCCCAAGCCGCCTTTTCAGGTTTTCGACTTGCCGGGTGTACAGATTTTTCCATTTTCATCCCTTATTTTTGCCCGAACCCTTTTGGTTCGCCGGGAAGCCCTTATTTTTGCCTAGGTGTGTCAACCTAACGGGTCTTTGATTGTGCGTAGTATTTTTTCGACTATGTCCGTGCTCTCATGATGTAGGGAGGTGCCCCTGTCAGTAGTGTTGAGTTGCCCTACTACCATAAGATCTTCGTTTGATCGTCCAATGCCCCAAGTGATCCAGATGGAGATTTACACCAAGCTGGTTTGCCTTTTGAGAGATTCTCCGAATCTTGACTTAACTGCCCCAGATGATGGACAATGATCATGCCATGCCCCTTGATTGGAGGTGCTTTTGTTCATTAGACATTCGTCGTGCGAACTTCTATGCTGTTCAAACAAATAGTCATATGCAAACAATATTATTTCAAGAATGCAAAGTTTATATCTGTCTTGAAGTTTTTGAAAATGCATTTTTTTCATAAAAACAAGTGAATTTTCTTTTTGTAAACTGTGATGTCAACTCGTTATTTTACCGCAAGCATTAAGGAGTCAGGATACCTTTCGTAACAGTATGCTTTCGAACTAACCCATGCTTCAGCTAGGACTTTTGAGGGTTATAACGTGGCCTGGTTCACGGTTTAAGAAACAAAGGATAAAGGCTCAAAGTATTTGTACCCACCCGTTCTTCGTGATGTTCTTCAAACCTAAACTCAGCTGATCATGCATTAGACCTTGTTTGAGTCTTTGTCTTGACATTCCGGTGATGGTTCGGATGTTGACAATTTATTTTGAATAGGCAGTCATTTCTTTTTTTGTTGAGGGTTTGTAAGACCTCTTTCTTTTTTGATTTCATTATCCCTATTTTTTCCTGAACTGTTTCTTTTGTGATTACAGTCAGCGGGATGCCCCAGTTTTTGTAAGTCTCCTTCATAGGTTTTGACTTATTGGGCTTTTATTTCTGCGAAATGATGACTGCCTGTCCTTATGATTATTCGGAACCATCACTGTCTTTTGTTTCGGAAGGACTCCTTTGATGTTATTTTGTGCACCTGGATCAACTGAGAAGACTACCCTGCCCTAAGTTTTGATTAAGGGTTTTTTAATTTTGCGTGAAAAAGAAAAACTCCTACTTCTTTGGCTCGAAGGGGTTGACGAGGGATTATCTTCCTTATAACTCCAGTGTTTAGGATTTGAAACAATGCCTGTACCTCATCAGCGGGGTCGGTTCAAAAGCATACTGTAAAGATTGTGGTATCGTTTTCGTCATCCTCCCTCAAGAGGCTTAGAATTTTCAATCAAGAGTTGATCATCACAAAAATATGAAAACAGTTTGCATATAGTGAATACGAAATAATTACTTCAAAACAGACATGTGTAATGCATTAATGAAATAACAACGTTTGACATGAATAAAATGTTTGAACAATCAAAGAAAAATACAACTTGAACATTCGAATGAACAAAAAAATTTCAATCATAGCCATGCTTTGGCAAGGGAGCAGTGATCACATTGGGAGCCTCGGGCGCTTCGAACTGGAGCTCCTTAGCGTTGATCAGATCCTGAACCTTGTTCCTTACAGTCCAACAATCATCTGTAGCATGCCCCGGGCTGTCAGAATGATAAGCGCAGCGAACGTTGGGGTTATACTTTGAAGGTGTCTTGCTGAGATTCTTAGGAGGGTCCCTTAGAGTTACCAACTTGGTCTCCAACAACTGTGGCAATATCTGGGACAAGGTCATGCCGAGGGGAGTAAATTGCCTTTTAGGTCTCTCTTCCCTTTGTTGGTTGCGATGTTGAGGAGCACTGGCCGGTTTTGAAATAACTACCGCGTTGGCAGCACTAGATTCTTTCTTGGATGGTTTCTTTTCAGTGTTCGAGGAGTCACCCTTTGATATCTTCCCAGACTTGATACCAGCTTCTATTCTCTCCCCAGTCAAGATCAGATCTGTAAACCCAGCAGAAGAATTCCCAATCAGATGGTTGAAGAATGGACCAAACAGGGTCCCTAAGAACAAGTCCACAAGCTCCTGGTCAATCAGAGGTGGTTGCACCCTTCCAGCAAGGTCTCTCCACTTTTGCGCATATTCCTTAAAACCTTCACCCGTCCCTAGTGACATACCCTGGAGTTGGGTACGCGTATAAGCGAGGTCGGAATTATACTGATACTACTTGTAGAACGCAGTAGCCAAGTCCTCCCAGTTACGAATGCTGGTTCCATCCAGCTGATAGAACCATTCGAGTTGAGTCCCTGAAAGACTATCCTGGAAGAAATGGATCCACAAATTCTTGTCAGCCGTGTAGGGCTGGATCTTCCTTACGTATGAACGGAGGTGCAGCTTAGGACAGGAAGCTCCATCGTACTATGAAAAGGCAGGTGCTTTGAACTTATGTGGGATCACCACCCCAGAGGATAGACCTAGATCTTCAAAGTCCAGGCCGGGCACTTTCTGTATCTCCATAGCACTTAGGCGGTCCTCTAGCTGTTTGTACATGTCCTCAGTAGGAGGGTACTGTTCATCATTGAAATTCGTCTCGTTGTCGGAGACCACAGGACTAGGAACCCTTCCCCCTTAGGGGCTATCCTTCCCTACAGAGGAAGTAGCCTGATCAGCCTCATTATGTAGTCCATTCCCAGATCTGCGTCTAGGATTGAACAAAATAGTCCTCTTCTTCTTCTTCTTCTTCTTCTGAATCAGAGTCTTCAACTCCTGTTGACCCTGAGCTAAGCTCATGACCAGCTCTTGAAATTGGGCGTTCTGGGCCTGGAGGGCCTTGATAGCTTGTTCATTGGATGATTCAGGATTCATGATGATAGCTGAAATAAACAGCGAAGAAGGTAAGTGACCTGTAACAAGGGTACCTGTAATGCAATGATATGTATGTATGCATGCAATGTTTTCAAGGATATCGCGGGGTAAACAAGAAAAATTGTTAGAATTTGAATTTTGTAGCTTGATGGAAGGAACTTCATGTTGTTGAGAGTCCTTCTTCAAGAGTCAAGGCTCATCATATCCAGTGGGTCATAGCCCCTGACTCAGGTTATCGTGTTTAGATCTCTGGACAACCTTGGCTAGAGGAAAATAAATCCCCTTTGCCCCTTGCTAGACAGTTGGTTCATCATGACCTGCATCACAAACCTTTGAGATCCTTGAAATGGATTAGTCCTTATGTAGGATGTATGCAATGGTATGATGGTATGATGTTATGCTATGCGTGGAGTGATGTAGGTAAACCCTGTTATGAGCCCAGATTAAGGACTATAAACAAAACCTGCAAGGAACTCATGTGTCAGTTAACAAGAATGTGCAAGTAGTCAAGTTTGAAGGCACACAAGTTACACAAGACAGCCCTTAGAGTTCAGGCCAACATGAGGTCTAGGTACTACCCTCTTGAAGTTGGTGGGCTCAAAACCTGTCCTATCAAAAGTAACCGGGTTCTAAGGAGCTCAATATCATTGGGTTGTTTTCTGTGTTCATTGTTTTGATTTAGCCACTGAACTGGCGATCAAAATATTCCAAGAAAACAACCCTCAATGAGTGTAGTATCGAGTATCTACCAACTTCGGACTGCACCAAAGTCGGTCATCTCACTACCCCTAAAGAGGCCAGGATGGTCAAGTAAGGTTCCTAAGGTCAGTTGATGCTTCACGACACCACGCGGCGGCCCCGTACTCTCTTTGACTTGACTCAAGGGTTACCGGTACTCACCAAAGTGCCACATCAACGTAGCAACTGCTTCAATCGTGTCGGTATACCCCGCACAGTTCCCTCACAGTTTGTTGTTACCTAAAAGGTATTCCCCAGATCCAGGTTAGGATCTATGAAACTCCCAAAACAGGCCCACAATATTAAAGCAATCAAAGCAAGCAATTGAAAACAAGAGTGGTCTAATCCTAAGGTAAACCTCACTTTAAAAGTTTCCCCAGCAGAGTCGCCAGTTCTGTGATCGGTGGAAATAGAACTGACTGTTTTTTAAGCTGGTTCGCGAAATGTCGCAGTAAGCAAGAGTCGCCACCATCTTTTATGTTCTCCAGCATGGAAAGGACAAAAGCACAGCAAAATTCCTTCTTTGAGAATGTTTCTCGGTTCGGGAGGTAGATTTATAGAAAGGGAAGGTGTTAGCACCCTTTCTATCCATGGTTATCCATGGGATCTTAGATACTTGCTCTTATGTTTTCAAAATTTGTTTGCTTTTCAAGTGTGTGTGGGTTTGAAAAAGTTTCGTTTGAAAAATTTCTAAGTAACTCTTGTATCAGTCCTCAAGAGTGTATGAAAAAAATTGTTTGAAAACCTTTTGAAAGTGTAAGTGTGAAAAGATGTTTTTGTTTGTTTGAAAGAGCAAGTACCCAGGGGAAATCTACCTACTCTAAGGAATTAGGCTGTGTAAGAGTCCTTTAGATAGTGTTATCCCACCATTGAGAGGTAGGTAGCACCATCGTTGGAGTTATTCGGGTCAATTCGATGATAGGGACATGTGGTCACCAAAGCAATAGTAGGACACCTTAGAAGTAACCCTAATGTCCTAGATCATTTTCTATCCGAGGCAACCGTTTCGAGGCAACTGGATCTTAGACAGGAGGGCGACCTCTAAAACACCCTATACTTAACGACCATGTTCGAGGCAACCAGTGAGGCGTACCCTAAGAGTGGCATGTGCATGTGTGTTATTTTTCAGTTAATGTTTATCTTTGATCATGCATTTGTGAGCTACGGATTAATTTTATTTGGCATACAGTCTTGCAGGCATAATTAACAGTTAAGAGTGCGGAAAATAAAGTGCGAAAATATGAATCTACGCTATTATAAGGCGCGGGTCTATACATCGCCAAAAACAAAAACCCGTTTGGAAATAAATGCGGAAAGTAAAAGAAAACGGTAAAACCTAATTAACTATTACATCCTCTGAGCAGATACATAAATAATCAAAATAAGAATAATGTGTGAAGAGAAATAGAATCGGGACGTCCTTAGGGTTTTGACCCTTTTTGAGAAAAGAATTTAAGTTTTGTCCTTTTTTGCAATTTAATGAAAATATTAATCCTAAAACTAATTAATTAATTAATTAAAAGAAAAGTTTTTTTTTTGTGTTTTATGTTTTTTTAATAAAAATAGAATAAAAGGAATTAAAAAGTTAGTAAACAAAACCCTAATTCTAAACTAATTTTATTTATTGTAAAAAGATTAAAGTTGACTAATTAAACTATTTAATTTGTTAGTATTTTATTTACAAAATAAGTTAATAATGAAATTAATACATAATAAAAATATTATAAATATTTAATTTTGAGTTTATTATGAAAATTAATATTAATTATGTTAGTAAAAATAATAATACTAATAATTAATAAAAGGAAATTAGTAAAAGAAAAATAAAAGAGAAAATATAAGGAAAGAAAATAAAGAACCCAGGGGGGTATGTTGGCCCAGATGGAGGTTTTGAAGAAGCAATTCTGGCCCATTTGTTGCAAGCCTTTGTTGACTTCTGGGAATTAGCTAGGCACGCTTTGACTAGAGAACACCATAGCCTTTCATCTTTGGCCTTTGGATTTGTCTTTTGAGACACTTGGCATGCTGATCTGTGAGGTTGCATGATGGAATTCTGGACAAGCGCTGCATTAGAACATATTATGAAAAAATAGAACAAGCGTTTGGGGGACCTGGGAATCGAACCCAGGTCCCAATGGTGACCAGCCACCTCATTCTCCACTAAGCCAAGTGTTGCATCTGTTAACATAACGATGAGTAATTATAATATAGAAAACTAATGCTTATGCTGGAAATTTATAAAACGCGCGCCATCCTTTGAATTGTCCATTCCCATGCCTACACGTACTCGTCTCCTTCGTTAAACCTGTAAAACAAAGATCAGATAGCGGGGGTTTTTAACCCCCACAAAGTGCAAATGCCAAAAATAGCGATTAGGTCTGTGCATTATATAAATAGGGCGCGAGGGTTGGGTTGAGTTCGTCTGGCCTTGACGAATTCAACCATAGGTCTAAGAAGGTCCAATTTTTCCTCAATAGCAAACCCCTAATTTTGAAGCTTGGAAACCCTAGCATTCTCCAATGGCAGTTTTCATTTTAGGGCACCATAATCAAATTAATATGTACCATTAGCTTTAGAATGATGTTAGCAATGCAAAGCAATGATTATATCATGTTAAGGATGCATAAAACGTGAGTTTCGATTCTGAAAAAGAATAAGCAAACCGTGATTCTGTTTGGACGTGTTCTTGAGCTTTGAGGCTTATTTTTTATTGCAATGTGTTCCTGAGTGTCCCAGCAATGTATTGGAATCATTCTAAGGCTTTGAATTGGTCTGCAATATGAAAAACAGTTTCAAGCTTTCTTTGAATTTTTGGAATTTGGCTATGGTTCTTGCAGCAGTTTTTGCACGTCCAAGGCTTTAGGGTTTGGTTATGCTCTTATAGTAGAATGGATTTAGGGTTCAATCTTTGTCCAAGAATCCATGAAATTATGTTTTGAATCTTTGATTTCAATCAAATCTTTTTGCACATTTTTGATTGATAAAACTTGCTAAAATTGGATATTTGGTCCCCTTGAGTGATGCACGAAATCTTCAGCATGTGTTGACCTTATTTGCATCACAAAAAGATTTGAAAACCATATCTTTTGAATTTTCCTACAATTAAATGAATTAAATGAATTAATATTAATAAAAATTAAATTAATTAATTAAAAATAAGAAAATAAATCAATTTAAGTTCAATGGGTCGTGCATAGGCCTTGGAAAAAGATTCAAGAAGGAATTTGAGGCCCATTAGCAAAAATGAAGTGTTTTGGGCAAAGTTGACTTTTGCAAATTCCCAAAAATTTCCCAACTTCTCCAATGCATATCTTGCTCAATTTTGATCATATGAACATGTTCTTGGACATTTTGGAAAGGTCTTGAAGTCCTTTAACCAATGCCTTTGGTCCCATGTCATTTTGATTTACCAATCTCAAGTTATGGTCTTTAACTTAAAGTGCCTTTTTGTTGACTTTTGAAAATGACCTATAATGTAGAAATTGATAACTTTTTGTGAGAGCATTTCTTGGACTTGGAATGTGAAGATGAGTTGTAGTAAATGTCATCCCCTTCAAAATGAGCATTGGATGGGATTTTTCTGATGAACCATGAAAAAGTTATGCCTTGGTCAAGTTACAGTTGACTTTTCAGCTGTCCAAAAATAGAAACTTTTGCATCTTGATGATTTTTGAGCCATGCTTGTGGAATCATGATCAAGACTTGATCAAATTATGATTGTGGCTTCAAAATAAGATGTTGACCAAAAATTTTGACTTTTGACTGCCAAATGACCATTTTACCCCTTGCAGTTGACTGTAGATCAAATGAGGCTTTTGACTGTGCAACTTGATGTTGTGAGTCTTGAAACTTGTCATGTAGGTGCTTGAAAATGTGTATAGGCCTATGGGACTTGATTGAGCCCTTGAGAACCTCAACTTCCTTGCAAGAACCAAAACCCTAGTTTTTGACTGGCTTAGGAGGATGTTTGACTGTGCAACCCTTGAGGAATCTTGAAGCATTTGAAGATTGATCTTGACAAATCTTGAAGAATATGGGAGGGCAAATTTTGGGATACAACACATACGAAGACATGCCGGGACTTGATACAGACATCGTGGTACACCGTCTACCCACAAGAGAAGACTGTCCACCGATGAAGCAAAAAGTCCGCCGCATGAGACCTGACATGTCAGAAAAGATCAAAGCAGAAGTTATGAAGCAGTTCAATGCTGGATTTCTGGCTGTCACTTCCTATCCTCAATGGGTTTTTAACATTGTTCTCGTGCCTAAAAAGGACGGAAAAGTAAGAATGTGTGTGGATTATAGAGATTTAAACAGGGCCAGCCCTAAAGATGATTTTCCACTTCTGCACATCGACATCCTAGTTGACAATACAGCTCAGCATAAAGTATTTTCTTTCATGGACGAATTCTCAGGTTATAACTAGATCAAAATGGCAACTAAAGACATGGAGAAAACTACTTTCGTCACACAGTGGGGTACGTTCTACTACAAAGTGATGCCATTGGGACTGAAGAATGTCGGGGAAACCTATCAACGCGCCATGGTAGCTTTGTTTCATGATATGATACATCATGAGATAGAGGTCTGCATAGATGACATGATAGCCCGATCACAAACTGAAGAAGAACACCTTGGTCATTTGCAAAAGATGTTTGTCAGATTGAAGGAGTACAAGCTAAGGTTAAACCCGAACAAGTGCACATTCGGAGTCCGGTCCGGTAAACTCTTGGGTTTCATTGTCAGTAACAAAGGCATCGAGGTTGATCCTGCCAAAGTCAAAGCAATACAAGAAATGCCTGCTCCTCGTACTGAGAAGGAAGTCAGAGGGTTCTTGGGACGCCTGAACTATATTGCCAGATTCATTTCTCACCTGACATCTACTTGTGAACCAATCTTCAAGTTGTTGAAGAAAGATCAAGTAGTCAGATGGAATGATGAATGCGAGATCACTTTTGACAAAATCAAAGAGTATTTGCTAGAACCTCCTGTCTTGATGCCACCAGTCGAGGGAACACCGCTAATCACGTATATGACCGTCTTAGAGAACTCAATGGGGTGCGTATTGGGGCAGCATGACGAGTCTGGCCGAAAAGAGCACGCTAATTATTACCTAAGCAAAAAGTTTACCGACTGTGAAACCAAATATTCACTGCTCGAGAAAACTTGTTGCGCTTTGGTATGGGCTGCTCACCGGCTAAGACAGTATATGTTGACTCATACCACTTTGCTGATATCTAAGATGGATCCAATAAAGTACATCTTCGAGAAGCCTGCTTTGTCTGGAAGGATAGCTAGATGGAAAATGATTCTAACAGAATATGACATACAGTACATGACCCAAAAAGCTATAAAGGGCAGTGTGCTAGCTGATCATCTTGCTCATCAAGCTGTAGAAGATTATCAATCCATGAAGTTTGAATTCTCGGATGAAGACATCATGACCTTAGACAACTGTGAAGGAATCAGACCATATGACGGACCTGAACAAGGATCCCAATGGACCCTGTTCTTTGATGGGGCATCCAATGCACTTGGTAACGGTATCGGTGTTATGCTCATATCCCCGGAAGGATGCCATACTCCTTTTACTGCCAGACTGTGCTTCAACTGTACAAACAACATGGCGGAATACGAAGCATGCATCTTTGGTCTCAAGGCTGCCAGGGACTTGGGAATCAAATCTTTGGTTGTGTTTGGAGATTCAGCTTTGGTCATCAGTCAGATCAAAGGAGAATGAGACACCAAGCATCCTAACCTTATTCCTTACAAAGAACATGTTCTGACATTGCTACCACATTTCGAGCATATTACCTTCGAGCATTTCCCGCGAGAAGAAAATCAGCTAGCAGATGCTCTAGCCACAATGTCATCTATGTTTAAACTTAATTGGGATAACGAGGCTCCCCATATCACCATTGAACGAATGGATGAACCAACACACTGTCACGAGATTAATACTGAAGAAGTAGTGGACCAGCCTTGGTTCCATAAAGTTAAAAGGTATCTCGAGGCTCAAGAATATCCAGAAGGAGCTTTAGTCAATGATAAAAAGTTCCTAAGGAGATTCTCTGCTAAGTTTTTCCTGAGTAATGGCATCCTGTACAAACGTAATCATGATTGTATTCTGCTCCGTTGTGTAGACAAGACCGAAGCTAAAAAGATCATGGCCGAATTACATGAAGGTACCTTTGGAACTCACTCTAGTGGGCATACGATGGCGAAGAAAATCCTACGGGCAAGCTATTATTGGTCTACCATGGAAGCAGATTGCTATCATCACTCCCGGACTTGTCATAAGTGTCAAATTTATGCAGACAAGGTGCACGTACCTCCAGTTCCTCTCAATGTCTTAACAGCTCCTTGGCCCTTTGCTATGTTGGGAATCGATATGATTGGGGAGATCAAGCCTACAGCCTCCAATGGACACCACTTCATTCTAGTGGCCATTGATTATTTCACAAAGTGGGTCGAAGCAGCTTCCTTCACATCCGTTACTAAGAATGTTGTTGCCCGCTTCATCAAGCAGAATCTCATTTGCCGGTACGGTATCCCAGAAAGAATCATCACTGATAACAGTACAAACCTTAACAATACTATGATCACCGCCTTGTGCGAGCAGTTCAAGATTCAACATCACAATTCATCCCCCCTATCGACCAAAGATGAATGGTGTCGTTGAAGCTGCGAATAAAAACATTAAGAAGATCATACAGAAAATGACAGTCACCTACAAGGACTGGCATGAGATGCTACCGTTTGCTCTCCACGGGTACTGTACCACGACTCGCACATAAACTGGGGCAACACCCTATTCTTTGGTTTATGGCATGGAGGTTGTCCTGCCTATTGAGGTTCATATCCCCTCTCTAAGAATCATGAAGGATGCAGCTTTGAGTGAAGACGATTGGATTCAAACCCGACTTAATCAACTGAACTTAATTGACGAGAAGAGACTTACTGCTGTTTGCCATGGTCAAATGTATCAAAAACGGATGATCAAGGTTTTCAACAAGAAAGTCAGACGCCAGGTATATCAAGTTGGAGATCTAGTGATCAAGCGCATCATCTTGCCACAAAGTGATCCCAGGGGCAAATGGACTCCTACCTATGAAGGACCATTTGTAATCAAGAACATCTTTTTTGGTGGGGCAATGATCTTAACCACCATGGACAGCGACGACCTGCCGCACCCTGCGAACACAGACATAGTCAAAAGATACTATGCATAAGAGACCCGCTAGGTTCGGGAAAAAGTTAGGGGTAAAATAAAAAAATCTGTACACCCGGTAAGTTGAAAACCCGCAAGGGCGACTTGGGCAAAAAAGGGTTTCCCGGTGGACTGAAAACCCGAAAGAGTGGTCCAGGCAAAAGTTAGGGAATTAAAGCGTACGACTATGTCTCATCGGATCACTTTAAGGACAATCTCTTCACAGATAAACTTCGGGGCTTCTGATCAATTCAATCATCTTTGAACGAAGCAACAAATGGACAAGATATTCGGAGATACGAAGGCTATAGCAGAATGGGAACCCCATGGGATTATTACACATAGCCATCTTTCTTTGTATAAATTTTTCTCATTTTTTATGACACCATCCTCTTACTAGGATGTCTGTCTATTTTGTACAGAATACTTACTCAAAGTTAATACAAAGATATCTCTTTAAAGTACAAAAAACTATTTGTCTTTTCTTTTTTTACACTTGTGTTTTATTTGCAAAAACGTCCAATGATTTATTAATGAACATATGCATTTGAATATAATCACTGTTTACAAATAAACAAAGTGGAAAAGAACAATTACTGACAAGTTGAAAGAATAGGAAAACGTCTTTAGGCTATTCCAGGAAAACGTCCCCAGCAGAGCTGAAACTTCAACCATTAATCCCCAGTGGAAACCCTCCAGTTTCCTCAAATTCCCCAACAAGTTGTCTTAAAACCTGATAATTCCCCAGTAGAATGACAGACGACCGAAACTCCTAAACTTTTTCCAGACAGGAATAAGCTGTTCCCCACAGAGTCTTCACTGCTCCCCAACAAAATAAGTTTCTTCCCCACAGAATTCTTATTAATTCCCAACAGAATGAAGATTTCCATTCTTAATCCCCAGCCGAAGTCATCAAAGTTCTCTGGATTCCCCAAACAAATTCCTCAAGCAGTACATGGCATTACCCTCACAACGGAATTTTTGTTAATACTCCAACTTCAAGACATGAAGAATCCCTATATCCCCAGTTGAAGTCGCCAAAGATTTCTTACCCTCAGCAGTCAAGGATTTATTTTCCTCAGCAATACAGCAAATCAGCTTACATGCGCATACATTACTTCCATATATCATAAACATCGATAAAGCACATATATTGCATCATACATTTCATGCAACATAACTTTGTGTTTCAGCTAACATTTTACCCTTTTCAGGACAAGATTAACAGTTATCTTTAACAAACGTTCAAAGATTTCAGATACAGTCCATATATGCTCCAGAAAAGGATGCCATTCTGATACTTATTCATACTTCAGATACAGTTCAGATACGCGCCAGACATGGTTTCCATTATGTTACTTATTCAGATTACAAAGCTTAGATACAGTCCAGATATGCTCTAGACATGGTTGCCATTCTATTACTCATTCAGATTTCAAATTCAAGATATAGTACAGATACGCTCTAGACAAGGATGCCATTCTGATACTCATTCTGATTTCAACTTCAAGATACAGTTCAGATACACTCCAGACATGGAAGTCATTTTGTTACTCATTCAGATTCAGATTTCAGATACAGTTTCAGATACGCTCCAGACACGATTGTCATTTTGTCACTTATTTAGATTTCAACAGTCCAGATATAGTATAGATACGCTCCAGACACGGTTTCCATTTTGTCACTTATTCAGATTCTCACAGTTTAAATACGCTCCAGACACGGAAGCCATTATGTCACTTATTCGGATTCAAGTCTCCAAATACAGCTCAGATACGTTCCAGATACGGACACCATTCTGATGATCATTCTTCTGATTTACAACAAACATTATTGGATGGCATCTATAAGCCCATCTCCAACAAGATTCTATTACCTCTCCAAATGGCATCTTTAAGCCCATTCCCTTAACTACACTTCGTCGAGTGCAAATTTATGGGCACTCTAGTGTCTAATCATCTTTTAACTTCGAGTCACGAACGGCAAAACTCGCCAATCTAACTCTTCAGGTTCAAGAAGATTGAACAGGGGAAGTTGTTGTACCCCAAAATTTTCCCTCTCATTTATTAATATTTTTCTCACAAGATTTCATGGACTCAAGACAAGATTAGGGTTTGGTCAGCTCAAGACACCTCATCTTGCACTGATAACCTAAAATTAGGGTTTGAGTTTGCACAAGGATTTTTGGACCATCAATGCTTCAGGTAACTTTCATACACCATCTTGGACCCTTAAGATTGCTCATGTTAAGTTTCAAGCCTTGAACCACATTTTTGACCAGTCAATTGGACAGTTGACCTAAAAATCAGTTGTATTGGGGAAAAAGTCAACCATGGCTAATTTACAGTCATACTTCATAATTTTTGATCCACATCAACATTTTAAACTCATGTGAACCATTTGATCACGTTTGGATCACAACTCCTCAAGAAATTTGATCAGATCATCAAAAGGGCAAAATGGTCAAAATTAGGGTTTTTGACTGAGGAAGGGCAATTCCTGATTTTTTTAACCTAACCAATGGCCAATTGAGTTCAAGCATGATTTCAAGGATTCAATGGCATCATCTTGACCTAATTACATGGTTCAAAAGATCTCAAGTTCATAGGATTGACAGATGAATTTGCAGTCAACTGATCAAAAGTCAACTGCATACTGAAAAGTCAAACTTTGACTTTTTGGTCAAAATCAAGTGCCAAGGGTCATAATTCATCAAGATATGTCAAAATATGAAACTTGTTCACCAAGAAAACCAAATTTGAAAATTAGGGTTTTGAATTTGAAAATTTTCATAACTTAGAATTTTTCTAAGTATGGAAATTTTCTTATTTTTTCCCAACTTTTCACCACTTTTTCACCATGATGCATTTTGATTCAAGAAAAGTTCCCAACATGAAAGTTGTAGTTCTCCATTAAATCTACAACTTTTCTTCACAAAGTTTTCCCTAAATATGTTTGGATCTCAAGATATAAATTTGTAAATAGGGGTCCATGAACTAAATAACTTAGTGAAATTTTGCCCTAATTTAGGCAGGTTTTTGACCCAACTTCATGGACATTTTTCACCTAGTTCCAAGAGGTATCTCAAATTTCATTTCAAATATGGATTATAGATCACATTTCAAGCTTTACAAAATTTCCAAGAACTCTCCAAGATCATTTTTGGTTAGGGAGAATCGAAGAAGGGAAGTTGGCATTTTCTCACTTTTGTTCATGCCATTTTCACAAAGCATCAAGTTGCAAATCCAATCCATGTTGTTTGAATCTTGCTTTACAGGTCCTAAACTCACTCTACACTCCATAATTAAATGAAAACTCAGAAGTTAAAGGCTTTATCTTTGCTTTTGGAACTTTACACGAGTTGTAATTCCATTTTAGGCATAAAGTTCACATTGCCATTTTCATAAACGTGAGCTTTTGCAATTTTGTCAATCTTGAGCCTTGGACCTGTCCCTTTGATGCAAGAAATTTCTACAGGTCTCAAGCAATGTATAACAACTCTTATCAGCCCTTGAGGTAGCCAGTACAAGCATGTTGCATTGGTCACTTCACTTTGCTTCAAAAGCAAGAAAAGTTGCCAAAAGCTCCAAAACTGATACAGCTAGTAAGGGTTGACCTTTGTATCATTTCTATATAAATACACAAACATTTCGCAAAGCATGGCACGATTTTCTTGCATCCAGAACTTACTAAAACTCAAAAACACAAAAATTCTGCCAAAACACACAGTTGCTGCAAAACCATAGCCAACTCATTTTTGACTCGTGCGTTTTGTGTTTCAACACTTGAAACATCTCATAAACATCATACCAAAGCAAGCCAAGCCCTTACCCTGGTTCTGTAACCCCTATTTCAGTATCCACCATTTTCACTTTGGAAGCTGGCAACTTGACTTGTGCAAAGAGTTTCAGCCATCCTCAGAGCAAGCTAAGCATTGGAATAGCTTCAGGGAAGCTCAAGGAAGCTCACACAATCCTCAGGCCTCCATTAAAGTCCCTACATTGCTCTACTCAAATCCAACTGAAGGAGGTATTTTCTTGAACTCTATCTCTCTGAATAGGCATCCTCAAGCCACGATTTGTGAAGAAAAAATGTAGTCCATGACATGGTGAAGCTGTACATATGCATACTTTTCACTTATATTAACTATGCTGAGAGAATTTGAAGTTTGAATATGCTGAAATTTTTAGGTCACGAATTAGGGACATCAAAATTCTCCTTGATCTTTTAGAGTTAGGTCACATAATTTATATGGTTGGAATCGTGAGCTCAAATGCCACAAGTTTCATGTTATAAGTTTTTGTTTTTGTGCAAGCATTTGAGAGTTACAGGTTGAACTGAAACGCGCGCGCAAGGAAGCTGGCTAGAGGACAGGGATAAAGTCTGGGCTTTTTGGCGCCTTGGGCTTTTTGTTTTTACTTTTCACACCCCCTGACTTACTTTTGCACCCCCCTGACTTATTTGTTATATTTTTTATATTTTTTTTCATATTTTCACATTTATGGCTTTTGATTATTTTTTCTGAACATTAAAAAATCCTAAAAATAATTAAATAATTTTTTGCAATTTTTTTTCACATAAAAAATAGTTTATAGAACTTATTTTCTTAAAAAATTGTAAATATATTTAAAAATACTATACATTTTTATTATATTATTTATACACATAAAATATTTATTTTCATGCATATTTAATTTTTAATATTTACTTAATATTGTTTATTATTTTCTTGTACAAAAAATGGACAAAATAATAACATAAAGCATTATTTTCTTTTAATTAAAAATTAGGGTTTCACCCTTCCAAAAAAATAAATAATATTTTTTCCTTATTTTTAGGGTTTGATTTAATTATTTTCTCATAAAAAAACCAAATACAAAACATATTTTTACATAAATACATTTGCATTACATTTTAAATACTTGTATATTTATTTAATTCGCGCAATATTCGATTGGATTGTAATAATATTTTTAGATTTACATTTGTGCAATATCCCCATTCAAAAACTTGTATCCCCCCTCCCATAATAATTGTTGTAATAGCTTAGTTTATTTTTACGCAATTTATCGCTTTATATACTTGTTTAGTAAATTAGGGTTTGCATGATAAGAACCAAAAACAAAACAAATAGAAAAGACCTAATCCAAGACAAATCAAAAGCATGTAAAATGACACACTTTGCACACAAGCACCCTTAGGGTTTCTCCCACTTGGTTGCCTAAAAATAAAATAGCCATGTTACGCATGCGAAGTATCTTGGCAAAACAAAACAAAAATAAGATCATAGTCCCTCGATGACGCTATACAAAGGTTGCTTAAACAAATGATCTTGGTCCCTCAGAAAAATGCCAAGATACTTAGCAAGATTGCTATCATGGTTATACGATGACCCACGCCCGTCCCATTTAATTATCCAAAGATAGGGTTGCTTACCAAATCAATGGTAAGACAACCATGTCAAAGGAATGAAAATGCACAAGAAAGACAGTTGAGTAGGTAGATAGCTTCTAAGTTACTTGCTCCATTTCAAAACAATCCTTGCTATTTTTAAAACAAACACGCACACATTTCAAAACATCTTACAAAACAATTGAAAACATTTTCAAAAGACAAACATCTTTGTATACATTCTTACAAACGAGAATCATTACAAAGATTGCCTAAACAAAGGCCTCTTTTACAAAATACTTTCAAAATTACACCAAACACCATTTCAAACAAAATAAAGCAAGTGATCTAAGCAAGTAACTAAGAGCCCATGTAAAACCATGGATGAAAAGGGTGCTAGCACCTTCCCTTTTCATAATCTATCCCCTGAACTCAAGAAAACATCTCAAAGGTCTTTCCTGTGCTTTTTTACCTTTCCTTTTGGATAAAATAAAAGTCGGTGGTGACTCTTGCTAACCGCGACATTTTGCAAACACAAATGCAAAACCTCAAGTCAGTTCTCCCACCGTATCACATAGCCCAAGGTTACTTTTGCCGTTGATCCTAGGCTTTTTAAGAAAACTTTGAATCCACCATATGTAAAATATTACTTTGTAGAAAAGATTCCAAAGGATTCGATGAGCAAAAGTAAGAAAATTAATCATCATGGTTTATGTCATTATTATTGTCATGCTGGTCACACCATTGAGAAATGCAAGTTTAGCAGATTTCTTGTTCCTAAGGGCATTTAGCAATGGAGGCCTAAAGGTAACCATGTTACCACTTACCCACGGAACCAATGAAAATTGGGTACTTACCTCTCTCTTTTGATATTGCAGGATAAATGTCTTACATCCGTGGATAGAAGATAGTTTCTAGACAGCGGGTGCTCAAGGCACATGACAGGTGACATATCACTCTTCATTGACTTCAAAGCAAAGAAGAAAGGATATGTTACTTATGGAGACAATAACAAATGAGCAATACTCGGTAAAGGTAGTGTAGATAATCCCTATACCACTACTATTTCTGATGTCCATTTAGTAAAGGGGCTTAAACACAATTTATTAAGTATTAGTTAATTGTGTGACAAGGGTTATAAAGTTAATTTCACAAACACTTGCTGTATAATTGAACATATTGAACATAATATTGTGTTTAAGGGTATTAGAATAAACAACGTCTATATGCTTGATCTTTTTTATGTATCGTTAACAAGCACTAAGTGTCTAGTCACCTTGAATGATGATTCTTGGCTTTGGCATAGAAGGCTAGTGCGTGTTAACTTTGATTTGCTTAATAAGGGTGTATCTAAGGATCTAGTAGTCGGTATTCCAAAAATAAAATTCTCAAAAGATCACCTATGTGACGTGTACCAAATGGGAAAGCAAACAAGGGTCTCTTTCAAATTTAAAAACGTGATTTCTACTTCAAAATCCCTTGAGCATCTCCATATGGACCTCTTTGGACCTTCTAGGACAAAGAGTCTAGGGGGAAATTATTATAGTTTTGTAATCGTGGACGACTATTCTAGATTTACTTGGACTATATTCCTTCATAGAAAAGATGAAACCTTTTCTGCTTTTAAGAGTTTTGCAAAACTGTCCCAAAACAGAATGGAATCAAAAATAATTACAATTCGAAGTGATCATGGAGGTGAATTTCAAAACCATCTCTTTGATAAGTACTATGACAAAAGTATGGTATTGAGCATAACTTTTCAGCCTCTCGAACTCCACGGCAGAATGGGGTTGTGGAGTGCAAAAATCGCGTTTTAGAGGAGTTGGCAAGAACAATGCTCAATGAGGGTGGATTACCAAAATACTTTTGGGCTGATGCGATTAGCACAGCTTGTTATGTTTTAAACAGAATATTAATCGGTCCTATTTTGGATAGAACCCCTTATGAGATTTTAAAATAAAGAAAGCCAAACTTGTCACACCTTCATGTATTCAGTTGTAAATGTTTTGTTTTGAATAATGGTAAAGAAAACCTTGGAAAATTCGATGCAAAAGCGGATGAAGGTATCTTTCTTGGATACTCACAATCAAGTAAAGCATATAAAGTGTATAATAAGCATTTACTTACTGTTGAGGAGTCAGTCCATGTTTCTTTTAATGAGTCTTATCCGAAAGATATCGGAAAAGGTATTTCTTTTGATGATGCAGGTGTATCTACATAAGACATGCTCAAGGAAATTGTTAAGGAAATTGATCAGTCCAAAACAGTTGACAATGAGGAGGAGAAAGATACAAATCATGCAAAAGATGAGGAAGAAGGGCCAGCGGAAGTAAATGATCTTTCACCAGCTTGGGAATCTTCAAAAGACCATCCTATTGACAACATATTGGGAGATATTTCAAAAGGAGTGATGACTCGCTCTAAGATAAGTAATTCCTGTTATCACTTTGCTTTTGTTTCACAAGTAGAGCCTAAAAACACCAAAGAGGCATTGATTGATGAATTTTGGCTAATGGCCATGCAAGAAGAGCTTAATCAATTTAAAATAAATGACTTTTGGGAACTTGTCCCTCGTTTGTGAGACCATCATATCATAGGTACTAAGTGGGTTTTTAGAAATAAGCTTGATGAAAACAGAGTGATAACCCAGAATAAAGCACGTTTAGTGGTACAAGGGTATAACCAAGAGGAGGGCACTGATTATGAAGAGACTTATGCTCCAGTTGCTCGCCTTGAGGCTATACGTCTCTTGCTCGCTTATGCGTGTGCTAAGAATTTTAAGCTTCATCAAATGGACGTAAAGAGTGCTTTTCTAAACGGTGTCATAAATGAAGAGGTATACGTCTCACAACCTCCTGGTTTTGAGAGCAATGAATATCCAGAGTATCTTTTCAAATTAAAACAAGCATTGTATGGTCTTAAGCAAGCCCTTCGGGGTTGGTATGAAAGTATTATAAATTTTTTGTTGATCATGGATATTCAAGAGGTAAAGTGGATGCCACTGTCTTCATTAAACGTAAAGGAAAACACATTCTTTTAGTTCAAATATATGTAGATGATATTATTTTGTTTCAACTAATATACATTTGGTCGAAGAATTTTCTAAGGTTATGCAGGGTGAATTTGAGATGAGTCTCATGGGGGAGCTAAACTACTTCCTCGGTCTCCAAATAAAGCAGATCAATGAGGGCACAATTGTGTGTCAAACAAAATACTGCAGAGAGTTGCTTAAGCGCTTTGGAATGAACGACTCAAAGGAAATTGACACCCATATGCCTACTGTTGTACCCCAAAATTTTCCCTCTCATTTCTCAAGAAATCACCCGGGATCCTCAAGTTTGCTTCCATCCAATTGCAAATCTGAAATTACAAATTTTACAAGAGAATTGTTCATAAGGGCAAAATGGTCATTTACACACCAAAGGAGTCAAACTATGACTTTTGAATCAAAAATCAAGTTCCAAGAATCATATTTCATTAAGGCATGAAATTGGTTCATCAAAAATCAAAAGTCAGAAGTTACTTTGAAAATCAAATTTTCTAAACATTTAGAAAATTTTCTAAGTGTCTAGAGAATATGACACTTCAGAACTTTTAGCCAACCTCTATGCAAGTGCAGTCAGAAGTTGCAAACACGGTTCAGAACATGATGCTTCAATCAAAACATGTAGAAGCGATGCTCTTTGGTCAGAACATGATGCTTCAGTCAGAACATGATTCTTCAGCATATGGAGGCTATGTTCAATGCTCCGGTCAGAAGATGCCCCTTCAGCATTTGGAGGTTACGCTTCCGATCTTCTGCGATCAGAACATCACCAAGACCTTGTTTAAGTGACTTCCTATCCTGCTATGGCATAGTCCTGCAACCAGCTGCCATAACACTCCAAGGTGATGTTGATCCAGTCCACGTCTGCGTTTTTCTTGCACCAAATTGGCATACGAAAACTGTGATTAAAAAGCAATGGAACAGTATACCAAAAATGTTTAAAACTCATTTGTTTTACCCCCCAAAACCACAGTAAATCCATCTATAAATAGTTTGTTCCATCACAAGTTCAAAGGGTTGATTTTTGGAGAGAGAGAATCACCAAAAGAAAGAAAAAAGCCTTGAATCCCTGCAAAAAATTCCAAGAATTCGAAAAGCTGTAAACACCAAAATACCAAAACCTTAGCATTTGATTCTAGCATCAAAACTCCATTGTTCCTTGACTAAAACCATCCCCACAGTTGCTGATTCACATATTAGAAGTTATTCTGACTTCTGTATTCATACTGCCATACACTCTCCATTCACCTCCACCTCAAAGAAGTCAGAATATCACCCCTTGGTTGTTCCAGAAGTTGAAAACTTCCATCCTGCTGAGTACATGAAGAAATTGCTCAGAACATCACCAGAGTTCAGGACCAACCTCCAGTTCACATAATCTTTTCCAGCTGCAAGGTAAGCTTCTGCTGACTCTTATCACGTTACTTAAGCATTACCAGAAGTTCCATGTTCAAAAATACAATATAGATATCATGTTTCTAATGTTGTACATATTTTGAGATTTAATGCATTTTCCTGCCTAAGTAGAGAATAAATCAGTTCAGAACTTCTGAAAGAAATTAGAATTCAGAATTAGGATTAGCAAATTCACGCTTGCCTCTGATTTATAGTTCTGATATTTCTTGTTTCTGAAATTCTATGAAACCTGCCATAACTGTCATATGCACATCTTCTGTTCTGTTGAAAAATGACTAAGTTGCAGATGTTCTGACTAGCATGGAAAGAGAGATCAAGTCCTGCCAGTGGTATCAGAACTTCTGAAATCTACTTTGTTGCCAATGGTATCAGAACTTCTGAAATATACTTTGTTGCTGGTGGTATCAGAACTTCTGAAAACTAATGTGTTCCCAGTGGACTCAGAACTTCTGACTTTACTTATTTTTTCACTAACAGGATTTCTGTTTTGCAGTACGCTAGAGTCAGAACTTCTGACCTCCTTTAATCAGCAATACGCTGATTCTATTTTTCTTTTTTCTCACTATTTTTGCTATCACTTTCTATTCCATTAATCAAAAAAATACCAAAAAAACATTTTTTACTTTTACATGCTTTATTTTATTTCTTAAAAAAAAGATCAAAAATATTTTCTTAAAATAAAACAAGTCCATTTTACATCTTTTGTACATTCTTATCCATTCAATATGGTTGTAATAGTAACTTAGGATTTAATTTTATTTGCAATCCTCATTTGTAAATATGTACCCCATCCCCCTAATGATTGTAATAGCGTAGGATGTTTACTTTCCGCACTTTTATTGCTTTCATATATTGTTAGTAATTAAGGTGTGTATGGCAAGACATGAAAACAACAAAATAGACAACCCTAATCAAGATTAAAATGCATGCAATCAAACACACTTGCACACATGCACCCCTAGGGTAATCTCACTTTGTTGCCTATCAAAAATAGTCAAGTCCCTCGAACATAGGCATTTTAGCAAAGACCCTCGATAAAAGATCGTAGTCCCTCGATGACCCTCGATGTTGCCTTCGGTAAACGATCTAGTCCCTAAACGACATTGCTAAAACATCCCATATGTTGCCTTCTATGACTATACAAACGTCCCAATGCCCGTCCCTTCACATCCAACGATGGGGCTTCTTACCAAATCAATGGTAAGATAGCCACATCTAAAGGAGAAGGAAAAGCACATTTAAGACCTTTCGAATAGGTAGATTCGCTCCTAGTTACTCGCTTGCTCACAACAAAAACATTTTATACACTCACACTTCCATTTGAAACATTTTCAAAAGATAACACTTTGTACGCGTTCTTATAGAAACGAGAACCATTACAAAGACACCTTTTCAAAATCACTTTCAAAAAACACATTTCACAAACACTCCTTTGAACCATTTTCCAAACAAACACTTTGTACGCGTTCTTATAGAGACGAGAACCGTTACAAAGACATTTTCAAAATACTTTCAAAAACACATACCACAAGCACATTCAAACAAAAGCAAGTGATCTAGCAAGTAACTAAGAGCCCATGGAAAACCATGGATGAAAAGGGTGTTAACACCTTTCCTTTTCATAATCCACCCCCCAAACTCAAAAACATCTCTAAAGGTCTTTCTTGTGCTTTTTCACCTTTCCTTTTTGGATAAAAGAAAAGTCGGCAGCGACTCTTGCTAAACCGCAACATTTGCAAACACAAACGCAAAACCCTCAAGTAAGTTCTCCCACCGTATCACAGAACTGGCGACTCTGCTAGGGAAAATAACTTAAAAGTGGGGTTACCTTAGGGTTAGATCACCTTTACTTGCTTTCATTGTTTGATTTGTATGCTTTACATTTTGTTCTTTATTTGGGCTTGCTTTGATCCTCCACCGGATCTAGGACACCTTTTTAGGTAAATAGCAATAGATTGTGGAAACTGTATGGCGTAGACCGATATGGTTGAAACAATGGCTATGTTAGTGTGACGCATTTGTGGGTACCGGTATCCCTCGTGGTGAATCAAGGAGAATACGAGGCCGCTGAGTGGCATCATGAAGCACTAACGGACTTTAGAAACCTAATTGAACAAACTTGGCCATTAGGACGTAGTGAGATAACCAGTTTCAGTGTAGAGCTGAAAATTGGTTGATACTCGACACTATACTCATTGAGGCTAGACTTTTGGGATATCTCGGCCGCAAGAAAAGATTGATTATGCTGAGACAACGCCTAAGAGAAAGGTCGGTGATATTGAGATCCTTTAGAACCCAATCACTATTACTAGGACCGGTTTGAGCCAACTAAACTTCAAGAGGGTACTTACCTATAAAACCTCATGCAAGCCTAAAACATAGGGATTTGTTTGCTTTGTGTATATATACTTGTACATAACATCATAAACATCATAAGCATCATGAACATGCTCACTAACCATTTCAAGGATTTAGAAGTTTATCTTTGTTTTTGTTTTGTAGGTCATGAATTATGTCTGAAGAAACACCATCTGAATCAGCTTTGTAAAAGCACACCCTCAACTTCAAGAGTTAGCCTCAAGAGTTCCCGAGGATTCTCATTTTACCAAGAAATACGGTCGACTCCTCAGTTTGGCTACATCCAGTTTCCTAGAAGAGATGATGTGTGTACTGTTCCAATTCTTTGATCCCGTGCATCATTGTTTCACTTTCCCGGACTATCAGTTGGTACCTACACTGGAAGAGTTCTCTCTACTCTTAGGGGTGCCCGTGTTTGATCAGATACCGTTCACCAGTCTAGAAGAGATTCCAAAACCTGAAGTCATCGCCGAAGCTTTGCATCTGAAGAGAGACGACATCATAGCCAATTGGGAGACAAGAAGTGGGGTCAAAGGTTTCCTAGCCAAGTTTCTATTGGAGAAGGCTCGTTCATTCTAGGACGACATGGATTTCCAAGCTTTTGAAGACATCCTGGCTCTTCTCATTTATGGTTTGGTTTTTTTCCCCAACTCGGACCAATTCATAGATGTTAACACCATCAAAGTCTTTCTCTCTCGCAATCCCGTACCTACCTTACTGGGAGACATCTTGCATTGCCTTCATACCCGCACCATGAAGAAAAGAGGTACTCTTTTTGTGTTGTATTCCCCTACTCGCTAAGTGGTTCACTTCACACATACCTCAATCAGCCTTGAAGAACGAGCAAAGACTGACATGGTCCCAAAGGATGATGTCCCTTACCCATTCTGACATCCGTTGGTGTTCGAGATCCTTGGAAGATGTCTCTATCATTGACCGCTGTGGGGAATTCCCTAACGTACCTCTGCTTGGTATTAGGGGAGGTATCACCTACAATCCCTGCTTAGCTCTTCGACAATTTAGGTATGCCCGAAGAGACGGTCCCCACAAGATGCTCATTCAAGGTCTGATGTTCGACTACAACAAAGAAGACCGAGATTACCGCCAGAGGTTTACATGAGCTTGGAGAATGGTGAACAAGGTGGAAAGTAGAACTTTGGGACACAAAAACTCTATCCCTCTCGAGCCTTACGTTAGGTGGGTGCGAGCTCGTGCTCATAGTTTCGTGATGCCTTACCCTTCCATCCACCCTGTTATCATAGAGCCTGTTGTTGAAGGAGACGTTCCATACATCGTCCTTCATCCTGACATGCCTACCCCTCTCAAAGACTTGCAGAAAGCTTGGGTTCAGTTGAAGGAAGAGCGAGACACCTTTGAAGCCCAGTTTTACGCCAGTGAGAAGAAAGTTCTGGAGCTCACCAAGTTGCTTCATGAAGAGAAAAACCCGAATGCCTACATTGCTACAAAGAGGATGCGTTCAACCTTCTTGTCTTAGGAGTTTTTGTTGTATTCTGTTTCTTACATTGTAAGCCCGAAGAGGCATGATGTATTCAAACTTGGATTTAATATAACGTGTGTTCTTTTTGGTTTGAAAAAATTTAAATATCCAATTTCCTTGAGATCATTTTCATATTACATCTTCATTCATCATAACATCATACAGGTTTCTCATAACAAGTCTCCTTATCCTTCTACTGTTTATTTCAGTGAGATGGATGTTGAACAGACAGTGAAAGATCTTCAAGCGCAGAATGTCCAGTTTCAACAAATGCTCTTGACTCTGACAAAAGGACAAGAGGATTTGAAGACTCTACTAGCCAAAGAGAAGAAGAAGAAATCGAAGAAACCAACTGGTGTTGTGATCATGGGAAGAAGGTTCAAAGGTCAAGCCAGACAGACTTTGGACTTTGCAACATCATCGGGTGAAGGAGATAATCAAGGAGATGGGACCCAGGAAGTGAACAACGACCCAGCATCCGAGGAAGAGGAAGAACCTGATTACTCTGAGGAACAATATCCTCCTGCTGATGATAAATACAAACAACTAGAGGATCGTTTGAATGCTATGGAGATTCAGAGGGTACCCGGATTGGATTTTGAAGAATTAGGACTTATCTCAGGGTTTGTCATCCCACAGAAATTCAAGGTCCCCACTTTCGCCAAATACGACGGTGTCTCTTGCCCAAAGCTACATCTAAGGTCATACGTCAGAAAGATTCAACCCCATACGGATGATAAGAATTTGTGGGTGCATTTCTTCCAAGAGAGCTTATCAGGGACACAGTTGGATTGGTTCTATCAATTGGAAGGGACCAATGTTTGCAATTGGGAAGATTTGGTTGCTGCCTTCTACAAACAATATCAGTACAATGCTGATTTAGCTCCAACTCAGACGCAATTGCAAGGCATGTCTATGGGAACAGGTGAAGGTTTCAAAACATATGCTCAGAAATGGAGGTATCTCGCAGGCAGAGACCATCCCCCTCTATCTGACAGAGAATTAGTAGATATGTTCCTAGGCACCTTATCAGGTCCATTCTTCAACCATCTGATTGGAAGTTCCTCAGCTGGATTTACTGAACTGATCATGACTGGTGAGCGGGTCGAAGCTGGTATAAAAAATGGAAAAATTCAAAAAGATTCATCTTCGAGCACAACAAAGAAACCGTTCACTGGTAAGAAGGAGGTTAGTGCCATTTATGACCCGAGAGATCGGAGTAGAGCGGGATATCGTCCAACGGTAAGTGCTGTAATAACACCCAGGCCTGCGGTTGCCCCACAATGCAACAATCAGCAAAGGGTAGAAAGACCACAAAGGCAATTCACCAGGATCAACATGACATTGACAGAGGTTCTACCCCATCTATTGAGATCCAACTTGGCAACTTTAAAAGAGGCTCCCAAGAATCCTAATACCTCTTCTCCTCGTTACAATCCGAACGCTAGGTGCGCCTATCATTCTGGGAGTCCTGGTCATGACACAAATGATTGTTGGACTCTAAGAAATAAGGTACAAGACCTGATTGAAGCTAAGGAGATTGAGTTCGACACTCCAGAGAAGCCCAATGTCATAACTGCTCCCATGCCTAAGCACAACCATGGAGTTAACGCCATTGATACTAATCTATTTGTAACCTCGGTGGACGAAGTTTCCACTCCTCTTATGACTGTTAAGAAGAATTTGTTGTTGGCCGGTTTATTTCTGGGTTGTGGTAAAGGTTGCCACATGTGTTCATTCCTACCTTCTGGTTGCCATTTGCTGAGGTCAGGTGTTCAATGCCTGATGGACAGTAAAGAAATTTTGTTCGAGAAAACTCGGGTTCCCGTTATTCCATCTGAAGACATTGCTATTATAACCATTTCCGCCAGTCCTTCTAAGGCCTCCTCGAGAAGACCTGTTAGGATTACACCTGCTACGAGAATTGCTCCGCTGATAATCACATGTCCTGGTCCTATCCCGTATGCCTCGGACAAAGTCGTCCCTTGGCATTATGGCACCGATATTTACTATCATGGCGTTAAACAAAACTTGAAGGCCGAAGAAGTTGATCATGATGTCGGTAACATTATTGGGACCAGCAAGATTACTAGAAGTGGAAGGGTTTTCTCTCCTGAGATTTCCCTTAAAACTGTCAACAAGCCTATTATCATTCCATCTGTTGTTCTTGCTAGCACATCAACTACTATTCCTGTTCTCACTCCAGCTGTCGCCCCTGCCGATAAGTCATCTGAGACTCGCGGCAAAGAAGTTGTAGGCGAGCCTGCCCGGACGGAGGCACCTAGAAAGATTGTTGTGGAAGCCTCTAAGCAAGAGATAGAGGAAATTTTGAAAATAATCAAAAAGAGTGACTATAATGTGGTCGAACAGTTGGGGCAGACCCCCTCAAAGATATCCATGTTATCCATATTGTTGTGCTCCGAGGCCCATGCGAAGGCTTTGATTGCATTCCTCAAAACTGCGCATGTGCCGCAAGAGACCTCAGCTGGTCAATTCAAAGATTGTGTGGCTAGCCTGACTGCCGACAATGGACTGGGTTTCTCAGATGCCGACTTGACGCCGAAGGGAAGAAAGCATAATGATGCTCTGTATGTCTCTATTGAATGCAGAGGCACCACTATGGCTCATGTGCTGATAGATACTAAGTCTTCACTGAATGTTCTGCCGAAGAAAGTGTTGGACCGGTTGGATTGTGAGGGTTTGACTTTAAATCCTAGTAACATTGTGGTAAGGGCTTTTGACTGATCGAAGAGACTGGTGCATGCGGAGGTAAACATCCCTGTCAAAGTAGGCTCTCAGATGTTTGAGTCCACCTTCTATGTGATGGACATCAGGCCATCATACTCCTGTTTGTTGGGTCGTCCTTGGATCCACGAAGATGGGGCTGTTACTTCCACACTTCACCAAATGCTGAAGTATCCGGTGAAAGGAAAGATTGTCACAGTACGGGGTGAAGAAGAATACATGGTGAGCCACCTCAATCCCTTCCACTACGTAGAGATGGACGGAGAATTTATAGAGACTCCTTGTCAAAACTTTGAAGAGGTTCCCAAGATTTTGGCGTCAACTGAGACCACTACCAGTACCAAATCTCCTCTGAAGATGGCTTTGCTCAGGGACGCAAGAGCAATAGTTGAAGAAGGCAGGAATACCAATTAGGGACAGCTTCCTAAGTTCATTCACAAAACTGACAAGTTTGGCTTGGGCTTTACTTCAGGAGCTCAGAGGGTTGTTCGACGCGCTCGAGTTGGAGGACCTCCCCTACGCATCAACAATCGAGAGGTCAATGTTATTGAAGACGATGAAGAAGACTCTGATTTTGACAACTGGATTTACCCGACTACCAACGGTGGACCGGGTAATTGGACGACCAGAGATTTTATGCCAGTTTCTTTTATTCCACAGTAATTGTCTTATTTGTTTTTAAATTTGTAATGAACAATTTAAACTTTATAGCCTTGTGTCTTACCTGAGGCACGATGGCTATATCTGTGAGGGTTATTATGTGTCATCTCATATATCATCAATGAAACATTGGACTTTCTTTGCATACAAATTTCGCACTCTCTATTTTTTTTCTTTTTTTTCTTTGCTTTATCAATACAGTTATGCTCTTACACACACTCACATATCAAACTGCATATCCATATCCACTCTGGATCCCATTGATAAAAATCATGTTATTTCCAGTTATGACTTCGAAAATTCGATCAACCAAGCTGAGGACGAAGGTGAGGACGATTGTGAGGTATCTGGAGAACTTGCTAGACTGCTACAGCGGGAAGAGAGGGCTATACAGCCTCATGAAGAGCCAGTTGAGACAATAAACTTGGGCACAGAAATAGACAGAAAAGAGGTTTAAATAGGTGCAAATCTAGAGCTTAGCGTCAAACAGAGGTTGATACAAATGTTGCACGACTACATTGAGATATTCGCCAGGTCCTGTGAAGACATGCTTGGTTTAGACACTGATATTGTGGTACATCGCCTGCCGACTAAGGAAGACTGCCCTCCAGTTAAACAGAAGGTCTGTTGTATGCGCCCTAAAATGTTAGAAAATTAAGGCAGAGGTCATGAAGCAGTTCGACGCAGGATTCTTAGCTGTCACCTCCTATCCGCAGTTGGTTACTAACGCTGTTCCAGTACCTAAGAAAGACGACAAGGTACAGATGTATGTGGATTACAGAGATATGAATAGGGCAAGCCCCAAGAATGATTTCCCGCTTCCTCACATTGACGTTCTGGTAGACAACACCGTGCAGCACAAAATCTTTTCCTTCATGGATGGTTTCTCTGGCTACAACCAGATTAAGATGGCTACCGAAGACATGGAAAAGACAACTTTCGTTACACAGTGGGGAACTTTCTGCTACAAGGTGATGCCTTTTGGGTTGAAGAATGCTGGGGCAACTTATCAGCGTGTCGTGGTTGCTTTGTTCCACGACATGATTCACCATGAGATTAAAGTTTATGTCAACATAATGATAGCCAGGTCTCAGACTGAGGAAGAGCACCTTGACCATCTCCAAAAGTTGTTCGACAGATTGAAGGTATATAAACTGAGATTGAATCCGAACAAGTGCATTTTCGGAGTAAGGTCCGGTAAGCTTCTGGGTTTCATCGTCAGTGACAAAGGTATTTAAGTAGATCATGCAAAGGTAAAAGCTATACAAAAAATGCCAGCTCCCCGTACAGAGAAGGAAGTTAGAGGTTTCTTGGGACGCCTGAATTATATCGTCAGGTTCATTTCACATATGACTGCTACTTGTGAGCCAATCTTCAAGCTTCTGAAGAAAGATCAAGTGGTAAAGTGGAATGATGAATCTCAGAACGCTTTCGAAATAATCAAGGAATACCTACAAGAACCACCAATTCTGATGCCTCCAGTTGAAGGGAGACCTTTGATATTGTACCTAACAGTATTAGACAATTAAATGGGGTGTGTGTTGGGGCAGCATGACGAGTTTGGTCGAAAAGAGCACGCAATATACTACCTTAGCAAAAAATTTACCGACTGTGAGACACGGTACTCACTGCTCGAGAAAACTTGTTGCGCTTTGGCATGGGCTGCTCACCGACTGAGACACTATATGCTGACTCACACTACCTTGTTGATATCTAAGATGGATCCGATCAAGTACATTTTCGAGAAGCCCGCTCTCTACGGAAGAATAGCAAGGTGGCAAATGATCTTAACTGAATACGACATACAATATACATCCCAAAAAGCAATAAAGGGGAGTGTATTGGCTAATCATTTGGCTCATCAGGTCGTGGATGACTACCAGTCCATGAATTTTGAGTTCCCAGATGAGAATATCATGTTAGTAACCGACTGTGAAGAACCTGGACTGGATAAAGGATCTCGATGGTCTATGTACTTTGATGGAACCTCAAACGCATTGGGCAATGGCATCGGCGATGTAATTATATCTCCCGAGGGCTGTCATACTCCGTTCACTGCCCGATTATGTTTCAACTGCACCAACAATATGGCGGAGTATGAAGCCTGCATCATGGGTCTTCGAGTTCCCATTGACCTAAGGATCAAGTTCTTGAGTGTATTCAGGGATTCTGTTTTGGTGATAAGTCAGATCAAAGGCGAGTGGGATACAAAACATCTTAATCTCATCCCGTACAAAGAGCATGTACTGACGTTGCTCCCACACTTCGAGGAGGTAACCTTTGAACATTTCCCACGAGAGGAGAATCAGTTGGCGGACACGGTAGCTACCATGTCTTCCATGTTCAAAGTCAAGTGGGACAATGAAGCTCCCCGAATCACAATTGAAAGGTTAGATGAACTGATACACTGCTGTGAAATTGATGCCGAAGAGGTAACAGACAAACCTTGGTTTCACGAAGTCAAAAGGTATCTCGAGGCTCAAGAGTATCTCGAAGGGGCATCTGTCAATGATAAGAAGTTTCTGAGAAGATTCGCTGCAAAGTTCTTCCTGAGTAATGGAATCCTCTATAAACGCAACCATGACTCTACCTTACTGCGGTGTGTAGACAAGGGTGAAGCAGAGAGGATCATGACAGATCTACATGAAGGTACCTTCGGAACCCATTCCAGTGGACATACCATGGCTAAGAAGATCCTACGGGCAGGATACTACTGGTCCACCATGGAAGCCGATTGTTATCAGCACTCTCGAACTTGTCATAAATGCCAAATCTATGCTGATAAGGTGTATATACCTCTAGTTCCTTTGAACGTCTTGACAGCTCTGTGGCCCTTTGCAATGTGGGGCATCGATATGATCGGAGAAATCAGGCCCACCGCCTCTAATGGGCATCGCTTCTTCCTAGTAGCCATTGATTACTTCACGAAGTGGGTTGAAGCAGCCTCTTTTGCCACAGTAACCAAGAACGTGGTGGCGCGGTTTATCCGACATAATCTGATCTATCGATATGGTGTGCCAGATAGGATCATTACTGACAATGGTACGAATCTCAACAACACAATGATCACCGAGCTCTGTAAACAATTCAAGATACAACATCACAACTTTTCTCCCTACTGGCCAAAGATGAATGGCATTATCGAAGCAGCTAACAAGAACATCAAGAAGATTGTACAGAAGATGACGGTGACATACAAAGACTGGCATGAGATGCTACCATTCGCTCTTCATGGGTACCGTACCACAACATGGACATCAACGAGGGAAACACCCTACTCTCTGGTATATGGCATGGAGGCAGTCCTACCCATTGAGGTTCAGATTCCTTCCCTAAGGATTATGAGAGATACATGCCTAAACGAAGACGACTGGATCCAAACCCGACTTGATCAGTTAAATCTAATCGATGAAAAGAGACTTACCGCTATCTGTCATGGTCAGACATATCAAAAGCGGATGATCAAGGCTTTTAACAAGAAAGTCAGGCGACAAGAATATCAAGTCGGGGACCTAGTAATCAAACGCATCATACTGCCGCAAGGTGACCCCAGGGGCAAATGGACTCCCACTTACGAAGGGCCATTTGTGGTAAAGAACATTTTCTCAAGCGGAGCCATGATTCTGACCATCATGGACGGGGATGACCTTCCTCACCATGTCAATGCAGACATAGTGAAAAGATACTATGCATAATCAAATACCCGCTAGGTTGACTGGCCTAGGAAAAAATAAGGGCTTCCCGGCGAACCAAAAAGGTTTGAGCAAAAATAAGGGATGAAAATGAAAAAATTTGTACACCCGGCAAGTCGAAAACCTGAAAAGGCGACTTAGGCAAAAAAGGGTATCCCGGTGAACCGAAAACCCGAAAGGGAAGTCCAGGCAAAAGTTAGTGATGAAAAGCGTATCACTATGTCCCATTGGATCACCCTGCAATCTGACCTCAGTATCAGCTATCAAACTCAAACGACATCAGTCAATCTAATCAGCTTCGGACAAGCAACAAAGTGAGGAGACGCTCGAAGGCATAATGGCAATAAAGCATTTGAAACCCAATGGGATTGTTGCACATAACTGTTTTCTTTTTGTTGAGCACAATATTGTATATCTTTTCATTTTTTACAGCGGTGTTCTATTATTAGAACGCCAGCTTCCTTGTACAAAAACGCCTGTTATAGGCCAACTTCAAAATTAATACAAGTCATTTTTACAAAACTATTTGTTTTTCTTTTTCTGATTTGTTTTTGCAAGAACGTCCAATGATTTATTCTTGACTTTTGCATTTGAATATGATTGTTGTTCACAAATATTTGCATAGGAAACAAAAGACAATTGCTCATAACTTAAGAAACAGGGACAGAAGTTCAGAAATGTTAAATCTGACAGTTACCATGTCCAACAGGTACCAGGGCAGAGACAGCTTTGGAGCACAGTCATCAATACATGTGACCATGTAACATCTATACTCCCTACAGAGTAGAAGTAATCAAAGCATCAATAACAGTCCTCTCGAAACGGGAAGTAATCTCCCTATCCGAGGGTCATCCAGAAACCTGACACCCATGTCCCCCAGTCGGATTTCATAATCACGAGTGGATCATCACAAATTTCTGACTCCCCAAGCAGAGTTTATTTCTCTGGATACAGAAGCTCAATCCTCGACAGAGCCCGTTACTTCAGCTATCGGAAATTCACCTTTCAAGTGGTTCCCCGAAGAGTTATTCTCAAGCAGAGTCTCTCCCCGACAGAACATTCGTAAATAAGGAGAAAATCCCCAGCATAGTCACTTCCATTCATCATCCCCAGCGGAAGTACAAGAGCCACATTTCTCTACAACAGCCAGGAATTCTATTTTCTCCAGCAGCAGTCAGGGATTTATTTTCCCGGACTCAGATATGTCACAACTACCATGCTCATACATCATGACATGCGCATACATATCACATACAGCATAATCTCGTTTATTTTGAGAACATCATCTCACAACGCATTTCATGCATCGCATATAACTAACCCTGTTATCTTTTCAGGAAAGACAGTTATCACCAACAATTCCAGCAGTTATACATGTCATATATGCAGGCAACCAAGAGAAAATCAGTTCCCAAAACCAAACGGGTAAACTAATCTACAAGATCAAACGAAGTGACCTTACTATCCAGGCTTTCATTCCGAAGTAACTCTACTATCCAGGTTCCTTCTTACAGCCCTACTATCCAGGCTTTCATTCCGAAGTAACCCTACTATCCAGGTTCCTTCTCACAGCTCTACTATCCAGGCTTTCATTTCGAAGTAACCCTACTATCCAGGTTCCTTCCCATAAGCCCTATTATCCAGACTTTCATTTCGAAGTAACCCTACTATCCAGGTTCCTTCTCACAGCCCTACTATCCAGGCTTTCATTCCGAAGTAACCCTGCTATTCAGGTTCCTTCTCACAGCCCTACTATCCAGGCTTTCATTTCGAAGTAACCCTACTATCCAGGTTCCTTCTCACAGCCCTACTATCCAGGCTTTCATTTCGAAGTAACCCTACTATCCAGGTTCCTTCTCACAGCCCTACTATCCAGGATTTCATTTCAAAGTAACCCTACTATCCAGGTTCCTTCTCACAACCCTACTATCCAGGCTTTCATTCCGAAGTAACCCTACTATCCAGGTTCCTTCTTACAGCCCTACTATCCAGGCTTTCATTTCAAACTAACCCTACTATCCATATTCCTTCTCACAACCATACTATTCAGGCTTTCATTTCGAAGTAACCCTACTATCCAGGTTCCTTCTCACATCCCTACTATCCAGGCTTTCATTCCGAAGTAACCCTGCTATCCAGGTTCCTTCTCACAGCCCTACTATCCAGGCTTTCATTTCGAAGTAACCCTATTATCCAGGTTCCTTCTCACAGCCCTACTATCCATGCTTTCATTTCGAAGTAACCCTACTATCCAGGTTCCTTCTCACAGCCCTACTATCCAGGCTTTCATTTTGAAGTAACCCTACTATCCAGGTTCCTTCTCACAGCCCTACTATTCAGGCTTTCATTCCGAAGTAACCCTACTATCCAGGTTCCTTCTCACAGCCCTACTATCCAGGCTTTCATTTTGAAGTAACCCTACTATCCAGGTTCCTTCTCACAACCCTACTATCCAGGATTTCATTCCGAAGTAACCCTACTATCTAGGTTCCTTCTCACAGCCCTATTATCCAGGCTTTCATTTCAAAGTAACCCTACTATACAGGTTCTTTCTCACAGCCCTACTATCCAGGCTTTCATTCCGAAGTAACCCTACTATCCAGGTTCCTTCCCACAAGCCCTACTATCCAGGCTCTCATTCCGAAGTAACCCTACTATTTAGGTTCCTTCTCCCTTATCTCCAGACAACATGTTACAACACTGTAAAGCTTGGACCCGATCAAATACAGTCAATTTCAAATTTCCCCAGCGAGTTGTTGTACAGCCTGGACCCTGACCAAGTATACAGTCTACATTCACCTATTCAATCAAGAGTTAATTCCCCAGTAGAGTAATGGACAACCAAAAGCTCCTAGACTTTACTTCCCAGTGCATAAATCAACATGCCCCGGTAAAGTCCCCCTCAACAGCAGGTACAAGATTTCTCACCAAGGAATCTCTTACACAACCGATCTTGTCCAGATGGCATCTTTAAGCCCATCTCCGACGATTCCCCTTCGCCTTCCAAATGGCATCTGTAAGCCCATTTCTGATATCACCAATCAACATTACTTCATGCGAGTGCAAATTTATGGGCACTCTAGTGTTCAATCATCTTCCACCTTCAAGTCACGAATGGCAGATTTACCAATCTAACTCTTCATGTGTAAGAAGATTGAACAAGGGCAGCTATTGTACCCTAAAATTTGCCCTCTCATTTCTCAAGGAATCACCTGGGATCCTCAAGTTTGCTTCTATCCAATTGCAAATCTGAAATTACAAATTTTCCAAGAGAATTGTTCATAAGGGCAAAATGGTCATTTACACACCAAAGGAGTCAAACTATGACTTTTGAATCAAAAATCAAGTTACAAGAATCATATTTCATTAAGGCATGAAATTGGTTCATCAAAAATCAAAAGTCAGAAGTTACTTTGAAAATCAAATTTTCTAAACATTTAGAAAATTTTCTAAGTGTCTAGAGAATATGACACTTCAGAACTTCTGAGCCAGCTTCTATGCAAGTGCAGTTTGAAGTTGCAAACACGGTTCAGAACATGACGCGTCAATCAGAACATGCAGAAGCGATGCTCTT
Organism: Vicia faba; assembly: GCA_948472305.1. NCBI lineage: Eukaryota > Viridiplantae > Streptophyta > Magnoliopsida > Fabales > Fabaceae > Vicia > Vicia faba. The sequence continues at coordinate 388,272,207 of OX451740.1, read as the reverse complement.
TGGTCAGAACATGATGCTTCAGTCAGAACATGATTCTTCAGTATATGGAGGCTATGTTCAACGCTCCGGTCAGAAGATGCCCCTTCAGCATTTGGAGGTTACGCTTCTGATCTTCTGCGATCAGAACATCACCAAGACCTCGTTTAAGTGACCTGCTGCCCTGCTATGGCACAGTCCTGCAACCAGCTGCCACAACACTCCAAGGTGTTGCTGATCTAGTCCACGCATGCGTTTTTCTTGCACCAAATTGGCATACGAAAACTGTGATTAAAAAGCAATGGAACAGTATACCAAAAATGTTTAAAACTCATCTGTTTTTCCCCCCAAAACCACAACAAATCCATCTATAAATAGTTTGTTCCATCACACGTTCAAAGGGTTGGTTTTTGGAGAGAGAGAATCACCAAAAGAAAGAAAAAAGTCTTGAATCCCTGCAAAAAATTCCAAGAATTTGAAAAGTTGTAAACACCAAAATACCAAAACCTTAGCATTTGATTCTAGCATCAAAACTCCATTGTTCCTTGACTAAAACCATCCCCACAGTTGCTGATTCACATATTAGAAGCTATTCTAACTTCTATATTCATACTGCCATATACTCTCAATTCACCTCCACCTCAAAGAAGTCAAAATATCACCCCTTGGCTGTTCCAGAAGTTGAAAACTTCCATCCTGCTGAGTACATGAAGAAGTTGCTCAGAACATCACCAGAGTTCAGGACCAACCTCCAGTTCACAGAATCTTTTCCAGATGCAAGGTAAGCTTCTGCTGACTCTTATCACGTTACTTAAGCATTACCAGAAGTTCCATGTTCAAAAATACAATGTAGATATCATGTTTCTGATGTTGTACATATTCTGAGATTTCATGCATCTGCCTTCCTAAGTAGGGAATAAATCGGTTCAGAACTTCAGAAAGAAATTAGAATTCAGAATTAGGATTAGCAAATTCACGCTTGCCTCTGATTTATAGTTCTGATATTTCTTATTTCTAAAATGCTATAAAACCTGCCATAACTGTCATATGCACATCTTCTGTTCTGTTGAAAAATGACTAAGTTGCAAATGTTCTGACTAGCATGGAAAGAGAGACCAAGTCCTGCCAGTGGCATCAGAACTTCTGAAATCTACTTTGTTGTCAGTGGTATCAGAACTTCTGAAATCTACTTTGTTGTCAGTGGTATTAGAACTTCTGAAAACTAATGTGTTCCCAGTGGACTCAGAACTTCTGACTTTACTTATTTTTTCATTAACAGGATTTCTATTTTGCAGTACGCCAGAGTCAGAACTTCTGACCTCCTTTAATCAGCAATACGCTGATTCTATTTTTCTTTTTTCTCACTATTTTTGCTATCACTTTCTATTCCATTAATAATAATAAAAATACCAAAAAAACATTTTTTTTTACATGCTTTATTTTATTTCTTAAAAAAACAAAAGATCAAAAATATTTTCTTAAAATAAAACAAGTCCATTTTACATCTTTTGTACATTCTTATCCATTCAATATGGTTGTAATAGTAACTTAGGATTTAATTTTATTTGCAATCCCCATTCGTAAATATGTGCCCCCATCCCCCTAATGATTGTAATAACGTAGGATGTTTACTTTCCGGACTTTTATTGCTTTCATATATTGTTAGTAATTAAGGTGTGTATGGCAAGACATGAAAACAACAAAATAGACAATCCTAATCAAGATTAAAATGCATGCAATCAAACACACTTGCACACATGCACCCCTAGGGTAATCTCACTTTGTTGCCTATCAAAAATAGTCATGTCCCTCGAACATGGGCGTTTTAGCAAAGACCCTCGATAAAAGATCGTAGTCCCTCGATGACCCTCGATGTTGCCTTCGGTAAACGATCTAGTCCCTAAACGACATTGCTAAAACGTCCCATATGTTTCCTTCTATGACTATACAAACGTCCCAATGTCCGTCCCTTCACATCCAATGATGGGGCTTCTTACCAAATCAATGGTAAGATAGCCACATCTAAAGGAGAAGGAAAAGCACATTTAAGACCTTTCGAATAGGTAATTCGCTCCTAGTTACTCGCTTGCTCACAACAAAAACATTTTATACACTCACACTTCCATTTGAAACATTTCCAAAAGATAACACTTTGTACGCGTTCTTATATAAACGAGAACCATTACAAAGACACCTTTTCAAAATCACTTTCAAAAAACACATTTCACAAACACTCCTTTGAACTATTTTCCAAACAAACACTTTATACGCGTTCTTATAGAGATGAGAACCGTTACAAAGACGTTTTCAAAATACTTTCAAAAACACACACCACAAGCACATTCAAACAAAAGCAAATGATCTAGCAAGTAACTAAGAGCCCATGGAAAACCATGGATGAAAAGGATGCTAACACCTTCCCTTTTCATAATCTACCCCCGGAACTCAAAAACATCTCTAAAGGTCTTTCCTGTGCTTTTTCACCTTTCCTTTTTGGATAAAAGAAAAGTCGGTGGCGACTCTTGCTAAACCGCAACATTTGCAAACACAAACGCAAAACCCTCAAGTCAGTTCTCCTACCGTATCACACCTACCAATGGGAACTTAGATAAAGATGAACATGGTAAGAGTGTAGATGTCAAGAAGTGTAGAGGTATGATTGGATCCCTCTTGTATCTTACTGCATCTAGGTCTGACATCATGTTTAGCGTTTGTATGTGTGCACGATATCAATCTGATCCTAAGGAATCCCACTTAAAAGCTATAAGCGTATACTTAGGTATCTTCATGATACATCTAATTATGGGCTATGGTATTCCAAGGGAAGCGATTGTAGCTTAGTAGGTTACTTCGATTCTGATTTTGCTGGCTGCAAATCAGATAGGGAAGGCACTAGTGGCACATATCATTTTTTTTCAAACTCCTTAGTGAGTTGGCATAGCAAAAAGCTGGTTTTTGTTGCATTGTCAACCACCGAGGCTGAATACGTAGCAGCTGGTAGTTGTTGCGCCCAGATTTTGTGGCTAAAGCAACAATTACAAGATTTTGATATCCAATTAAAACATATTCCAATAAAATGTGATGACACAAGTGCTATAAACCTTTCTAAGAATCATGTTTTACATTCACGCACTAAACACATAAAGATTAGGCATCACTTTCTTCACGATCATGTTGAAAAAGAGGATGTTGTGTTTGAGCATGTTGATACTAAAAATCAACTTGCTAATATTTTCACGAAACCAATAACAACGAAACCTTTTATCAATATTCGTCGTGAGTTAGGGATTTTAGATCTCTCTTGCTTGATGTCTTAAGCATGCGTGTACCTTAATTATATATATATATATATATATATATATATATATATATATATATATATATATATATATATATATATATATATATATATATATATATATATATATATATATATATATCACCCTGCTGTTAAGATGTGTTCTAGCTCTCGTACGTGCGTCTTAATTGTTAGTCAACTAAGGTGTTCTGGACTGGGCCCGACAGGCCCAATAGCATTGTTAAGGCCCAATCCAAATGGACTTGCTGAGGACCACGCCGACCAAAGGGTCACAGTCGTGCCCGTCGTGCTCCCTGAGGTTACTTGCTCGACCTCTACATCTCCAGCTTGACATCCTGCTGTCCAGCTCGACATCACCTCGAGCACCCTAACTAGGGCAGACTTAGTCCACTGCACTCCCAACGAGACCCCGAAAAGACCGCGTCTCCGTCCGCCCGCACGTCACGCAGAACATCTAGGAAGGGGACCACGTGCGGGTCCCCACTATGCACGTAGAATCTGGCAGTTCCTCCATTGGGCCAAACCTGCCCGGCCCAAAGGAGGAACCTTGGCCCAGCGCTGGGGGCTATAAATACCCTCTGTTTCCAGAGGGTCAGGTATTCATCATTCTACCCATACTTATTATTGCCTGCCCGTGCTTCTACTTACTTCAACATCGGAGTGTCTTGCAGGTACCCCCCCCCCCCCCCCACCTCGTTCAAAACTTTCAGCTCGGAGCCAGCCATGACGGTCCAAATCTGATCAGGTCAGATCATAAGGTAATATTGTTCCTTTCTCTATCTCGCTGGAATTCTGTGATTACTTGTAAATTTGTTTTTAAATGTTCCGTTAATATTGTCTATATGCTTTTCTATGCATCAATTGTTTGAACATTGACATAATCTAATTGCATTGCATCATTATGAATGCATAATCCTCATTAGATAGTTCATATTTCATAAACATATAATTGCTAATGGGTCTCATATCCAACTGTCCATAAAAACCTGTTAAAAACTAATTTTTTTACTGATATGAGTCATCTCAAACATGTATGAGTTGAAACATATTGAAGAAAATCGTAAAAACATAAATTAAGATTGTTTTCAGGTCGATGCGTAAGTATTTGAGTCAACACATATTGTTGAAAAATTGCTGAAACAGAAACTAACATTTATTTCAGGTCGATACATTCGATGTTTGAGTCGATACAAAACTTTTAAAATTCGTTTTTGTTTCAGTATTTGTCGACACATTCGTGTTTCGTGTCGATACATGTAGCTTTTAATTGGATTTGGGTCGACTCATCAGCCCATTTTTATGTCTTAAAATCATTCTGATTATCTCATACATCTCATACAACGACTAACCCTAATTATTATTCATCATCTTCATCATCCACTTCATCTACCACTACATTCACCTAAAGATCCTAGCCTACACTTCTCCATCAAAAATCATGCCTCTTAAGACAAAGGGAAAGGGAAGGCTTAAGGAAGGCCCATCTGGTTCTGCTGCAGAAATTCCTCCAAATACCTTAACAATCATGCATCCCACTACAGCAGAGGAGTTTGAGAAATCATTCAAGACAATGTTAGTAATAAAGACCAATATCTTTAACAAGGCAGAGGTTCTATCTCTACACATCACAGATGTCTGTGATATTCTTGATGCTCAACAGTTAGGATCGTTCTTAACTGTTAAAGAGGATTATCATGAAGATTTCATTCGGGCCTTTTATGCTGGTTTAGAGACAAGTCGGGGTTGGTTATTTAGAGTAATAATTGGAACTATGAGGTATATGTTTGAGGCCAATGATTGGAAGACTGTGTTTGGTATTCCATTTGGAAGGACATTGTTGAAAAGCTGTCATGATCAGGGTTTTGATACTGATTTTGAAGAGGAAGCCTTCATAGCATCAATTTTGAAACTGAAAAGACCTCTTGGTGAAAATGAACATATCACAAATGGAGCAGTCAAGAGCATTCCTAGAATGCTTCATTGGAACGTTTCACACATTTTGCACCCAAGATCTGGTAGTCATTCTAGGTTGGATAAAGCAGATATTCACCTATTGCATATTCTTCAAAATGGGGTTCCACTAAATTGGCCTAACTACTTTGTCAAACGCATGTTCCTCATGTGCAATAACCAGAAGAATACTGCTTTAGGGTACACTTCTCAGATAATGAGGATCATCAAATTCTGGAATATGTAAATACCTTATGTCTCTCTAATTTCTCCTACTACTGCCTAAGAATTCAACACGGCTACTTTATCTCACATGGGATATCGATGGAATAAGAATCGTCAATGCCTCTACTTCAAAGAGAAAGGCTCAAACACAAGGGTATATAACTTTGATGTGCCCTCTGAACAAGTGTACATGGATGACGATCCTATCGATGAAGAAATGCATGACATCAACGATGATGCCCAACCTGAGGCAAATCCAGCCGGTGCTAACACTGAGTGGGGTGATTGGGTCCCAAATAGGTGGTCTCCTACCAACTATCAGCATGATCCTTTTGTCCCACCTTACACTGTTGCTGCTGCAGGTTCTTCCTCTGTAGCTCCTTCTTATCTTAATGAGATTTTCTAACAAATTGAAATTTCAAATCAAGCTCGCCATGAGGAGGCACGAAGTTAGCACATCCAGCAAAATTAGTGGCACAAAGAACACCATGAATGGCATGAAGAGCACACCCGAATGTATCACAACCAGCACTCATGGCATATAGATTTCGTAAAGTGGCATCAAGTTTTCTATAATGAGATGGCCGACTTTATGGACGATTGTCACGACAACCCTGTCATCATGAATAACTTCAGAAATGCCGAAGTCCAAAATAGGTTTCGACAATACAACTTCATGGGCCAGAATCCCGATCAGAATCCACCTCCGCCACCTCCACCCTACAATTTTGGAGATGCTGATGAATCTTGTGGTGACCATAATCCTTGATCATATACTCTCATTAATTTCATAGCATTTATATTCATATTTTTAGTTAACTTGTATTTTTGTTCGAACAATGTTTGCTCTTGACTAAGCTTATGTAATTTGCAAACTTTCTTAGTTAATGCCTTCACTTTGCTTATTTGTGTTTATTTTTGTTTACCTGTTTATTGCCTATATTTGTCACTCTTTGTGAGAGTACCTTTGTGATTACCACGCTAAGCTTCATTCTTTGTGAATGTCGCTGGTTTTCGTTTCAATTATGTTGAGATTGCAACTTAATTATATTTTGTGTATCTTAAACTGAGTTGCTGAAAAATAGTTATTTTTCTCTTTTTGATGTTGTCAAAGGGGAGAAGAAAAGACGATGTTAGAGAAGGAGACTTATTCATATTGTTATGCACAAAATCAGGGGGAGCAACTCATTCATTTATGCTCCATCATCACACATCTTACAAGTATTTTCCATCATCAAAAAGGGGGAGTTTGTAAGCAACCCTTTTCTTTGAGTAGTTTTGTATGATAGCAAATATGTGTGATATAAGTATTAATGAATGTTTAATGTGTTTGATTTATATGTGTGCATGATATGATAATAGTGTAGCATGTTCAAAAAGAGTCAAAAATGTGTTTTACACATGTATCACAGTTTCAGGTTGTTGTACCCCAAAATTTTCCCTCTCATATTTCTCAACACATGGCAAGTGAGGTCCCCAAATTGCTCAAGGAAGTTCAAGAATTGACCAGACAAACTCTCTCCTAAGGCAGTATACCCCGAATTAGGGTTTCTATTTTAATCAAGATGTGTGAACCAAAAATGACTCAAATGCTCACCATTGTACTAATATGTTCTCAAGATCATCCATGTCAAGTTTCAAGCCTTGCAGAAGAAGTTTGCTCAGTCAATTGCTCAAATGCCTGAAAATCAACTGTGCTAGGTCAAAAGTCAACTAGGGCCCACATACAGTAAAACTTCAAGATTTTTGGTCAACGTCCTCATTTTTAAGTATTATTCATCATTTTATCAAGGGTTGATCATGATTCCTCAAGGATTGCTCACAATTCATCCAAACCCAAAAGTTGATAAATTAGGGTTTTACAGGAAAAGTCAACTCAACTTTGACCAAGTATAACTTTCTCATACTTTATCAGAAATGACCCATCCAAAGCTCATTTTGAAGAGGATGCAATTACCTACAATTCATCTTCATCTCAAAATTTCAGAATATGCACTCACAAAAAGATATGAATTTTGACCTTATAGGTCCTTTTGAAAAGTCAACAAAAACACCTTTTGGGTCAAAGCTTCATACATGAACATGGAAGACTCAATTGAGATGAGACCAAAAGGGTTGCTTAGAGGACATCCTAATATTTCTAAAAAGTCCAAGAACACGTTATGGGGCCCAAGAATCCTATTTATAGTGATGACGTGGAATACCAAACGTCACCTCGGGCAACCACAGAGTTTCTCTCCTCGACGCACTGCTCCCAACGCAATAATGACCCTATCATCATAGGGTGGCGGCACAGTTCCCAAAAGATACCTCGTGTGCTCGACAGACACGCGCCGGTGGGGATCCTCCGAGCATCCACCGCGAAAGATTTGTCTCTGAGCATGACACGGAGAGGCCCTCGAGGACCTGCATCTCTAACCCGGGCGCGAGACCCCGAAGCGGAAACGACCTGAGATCAAGCCATGGCTCCTAACAAAGGAACCACGACTTGGGGGGCTCCTGTTCTGGACTGGGCCCGACAGGCCCAATAGCATTGCTAAGGCCCAATCCAAATGGACTTGCTGAGGACCACGCCGACCAAAGGGTCACAGTCGTGCCCGACGTGCTCCCTGAGGTTACTTGCTCGACCTCTACATCTCCAGCTCGACGTCCTGCTGTCCAGCTCGACATCACCTCGAGCACCCTAACTAGGGCAGACTCAGTCCACTGCACTCCCAACGAGACCCCGAAAAGACCGCGTCTCCGTCCGCCCGCACTTCACGCAGAACATCCAGGAAGGGGACCACGTGCGGGTCCCCACTACGCACGTAGAACCTGACAGTTCCTCCATTGGGCCAAACCTGCCCGACCCAAAGGAGGAACCTTGGCCCAACGCTGGGGGCTATAAATACCCTCTGTTTCCAGAGGGTCAGGTATTCATCATTCTACCCATACTTACTATTGCCTGCTCGTGCTTCTACTTACTTCAGCATCAGAGTGTCTTGCAGGTACCCCCCCTCCCCCCCACCTCGTTCAAAACTTTCAGCTCGGAGCCAGCCGTGACGGTCCAAGTCTGATCAGGTCAGATCAGTGGCGCCGTCTGTGGGAAACGAGCTTCCCCGTCTTACAAACAACTCAAAAGACCAAAGCTCAAAATTCAACTACCTGTCATGGCTGATCCAGCTTGCGATGAGCAGAACGTCCGTGTCGCCGACACCAATAACGGCACGGAGGATAAAAACGGACATCTCGACAACACCGGCAATCCCGGCCATAACACTGCTCCTGCAACAACCATCCCCGGAACTTCCTCGTACAGGGACGGAACCACAGCATCATCCTCCTCGCTCCCACCACCACTCGAGGACGACCCGGCGACCCTCGCCCACTACAGAGCCGTCCGGTTTCAGGAAGTCCCCGTCCCCTCCGGGGCGGATGCCACCACACAAGCGTTGTTCGCAGCAATTAACCAAACGAACTATCTCATCTTCGCCCAAGGAGAGAGATTAAAGGCGCTTGAAGACGAGCGAAGACCCTCGAGGAGGCATCGGAGACCACATACTCCCCCTCCTCGGGTGACTGAAGCCCGACACCCTTCTCCCCCGCAGAGACACTACAGGGAAAACTCCAGAAGCCCTTCTCCCCGGCCAAAACAGAGGCGACCCTATTTGGAGAGAGATCCCGTCATCCCCGCCGGAGAACCCAGTCGCGACCCGGCGAGGCACGACAAGAGACACGCCGGAGACGGACGTGTAACATTCAACCAACGAACATCACGCTCGAGGGAGGCTCAGCACGACCACCGTGCCAGACAATATTACAGGTCCCCATCTCTGTCTCCGGAGAGGAGCGATGAGGACGACCCCCGCGGTCCCCTGTCGCAGGCCATCATGGACGCACCCATCCCCCCGGGCATGGAGAAGCCCCCACATCTGAAGGAGTATGACGGAGTTGCGGACCCGGTCGACCACATTGACGGGTTCGAGGCCATGCTCCATTATCATAATGTTGGGGGGCCCATCAAGTGTCGTCTTTTCCCCACGACTCTCAGGAAGGCGGCCATGGACTGGTACAAAGGGCTCGCCCCGGGCTCAATCACCTCGTGGCGGAACCTGAAGAACCAGTTCATCAGTTCCTTCACCGCTTCTCGACGCCATCTAAAGACCGAGGCGGCGCTCGAGGCCATCATCCAAAGACAGGATGAGACCTTGAGGGAGTTCATCAACCGCTTCAACCGAGAAGCGATACAGGTCCCCTGCACGGACCACATGAAGAGATATCTGCTGGAGAGGGGGCTCCTCCCCGGCACAGAATTCAGAAAAGCCGTGGGAATCGAGCCGCCCAGGTATTTCGATGCCCCCCTCGATAAAGCTCGAGCATACATGGATTACGAGGAGAGGGAAGCTGCCAACAGGGCCCGAGACTCCAGGGCTCGGGGTCCCAACAACAGCAGCAGCTCACGCCAAGAGGCTCCTCCCCAACGAACCGGGGAGAAAAGGAAAGAAGACCGACCCCGGGAAGTCCGGGAACAAAGGGGCCCCTCGGGCCGTTTCACCGAGTACACTCCGCTCACAGCTTCCCGCGAGCGTATTCTGGCGGAGTGTGCCAGTACAGACTTCAAGGACAGCGTCGTCAAGCGTCCCTGACCTGCTCCCGCCAAGCCAGGGGCGGACAAAAATAAATAATGTCAATACCATAGGAGTCATGGTCATCTGACAGAGGACTGCGTCCACCTCAAGGACGCCATTGAAACCCTCATCAAGGGAGGGAGGCTCGCGCAGTACATGCGAAACGACGCTCCTCGTCGTGACGCCCATGAAGCCAAGGAGCCGGAAGAAGACGCCCGACCATCAGACGAGTCGGTGCCTATCCAGACCGCCTTCTCGGTGACCATGCCCGAGGATTTCGACATTCCCGAGCACCTGCAGGAGCCACTGACAACGCACAGCAGGTGGGAATACTTTCCCTCCGCCATGGTCATTAATTGGGGCGGGTTCAACGACCTCACCATCAATTCAGCTAAGAGGAAGTTGGACGAGCTAGTCGACGCGGCTCCCCCGCAAACAGTAACGTTCGAAAGGGTGAAGGGCAGGTCAGAGCCCATCACCTTCTACCTAGAAGAGCTCCCCGGCGGAGCCCCAAACGCAGTCATCCCCTTACTGATAAGGGCAAGAATGGCCAATTTTGACGTGCATCGCATCCTGGTCGACGAAGGGAGTTCCGTCGACGTGATGTACAGCCAGCTGTTCCGAACCCTACAGCTGGACGACTCACATCTCTCTCTGTATGTGGGGTCGGATCTACAAGGCTTCAACGGCTCGACTTCCAAACCTTGGGGTTATGTCGAGCTCCTGGTTACGTTCGGCGAAGGAACGGCTACAAGACAAGTTAAAGTCCGTTTCCTCGTCATTGACTGCCCGTCTCTATACAATTGCATCTTGGGGAGACCGACACTGGCAGAGCTAACAGCGGTGCCCTCGACCGTCCATCTGAAGATGAAGTTCTACACCAGGAGGGCACGGGTAGCCACCATCCAAGGAGACCTAGCCGCTGCCCGTAGGTGCTTCAACGCCGCTTCTAAGGGACGGGATACCGTCAACATAGGGACCAGACCCGCTAAAAGGACAAAACAGGAGCCCGACAGGAAAGCATCCCCCGAGGAAGAAGTCCAGAAAGCTCCACCAAAGGTCGACTCCATAGCCCTGGACACCTGCTTCGATCAGGACGAGCCATCCAGCAGCGAGCAAATCCCACTCCGACCAATACCGGACGGGGATTTTGAACTCGTTCCCCTCGGCACAGACCCGACCAAGGGAGTGAAGATTGGCAAAGACCTCCCCGACTTGGCCAGGAAGCAAATCAAGGCCTGTCTGCGCGAGAATGCTGATCTGTTCGCCTGGAGCGCTGCGGAGATGCCCGGACTCGACCCTGAGGTCGCCTGTCACCACCTCGCCATTGATCCAGCCGCTAAGGCCGTAGTACAACGTAGGCGTAAGCAGTCTCCAGAAAAAACGGAGGCTGCTGAAAAAGCTGTAAAAGACCTCCTAGAGGCAAATTTTATTTCTGAAGCCCGGTATTCCACCTGGCTGTCAAATGTTGTACTCGTGAAAAAGAACAATGGAAAATGGAGAATGTGCGTTGATTATACTGATCTCAACCGGGCTTGCCCGAAAGATGCTTTTCCCTTGCCTAACATAGATATGCTGGTCGACAACTCGGCCGGCTACAAAACTTTGTCGTTCATGGACGCCTATTCGGGCTATAACCAAATCCCAATGGCTCTGGGCGACAAACACTGCACGACATTCATGACCAGCTCGGGCAACTATTACTACAACGTAATGCCCTTCGAACTGAAAAATGCCGGAGCAACTTACCAGCGCATGATGAACAGAGTTTTCAACAAACAGATAGGCGACATGCTCGAGGTATATATGGACGACATGATCGTCAAGTCCCGAGCGGACACCGACCACGCAGCTCATCTCAAGACAGTCTTTGCCCAAGCAAGACAGTGTAAAATGAGGTTCAACCCCGAGAAATGTACGTTCGGGGTTAAGGCAGGAAAATTCCTTGGATTCTATCTAACAGAACGGGGAATCGAAGCCAACCCCGACAAATGCCGGGCGTTCTCCGACCTCCCAACACCGACGTCGAAGAAGTCGATACAAATCATGAACGGCATGCTCACGTCGCTGTCCCGCTTCGTCGCGAAATCCGCTCAGCACGCCCTCCCCTTCTTCAAACTCCTTCGAAAGGAAGCAGCCTTCGAATGGAATGAGGAATGCGAGCAGGCACTACGCTACCTAAAGCAAAGCCTGTCTCAGCCGCCCGTACTATCTCGACCAGACGACGGGGAACCGATGTACTTGTACTTGGCTGTTTCGAACGAAGCCATCAGCGCAGCTCTTGTCCGCGAGACCCCCGACGGGCAGAAACCCGTCTACTTCACGAGCAAGGCCTTACAGGGGCCCGAAAGCAGATACCAGCAGATAGAAAAGGTGGCTCTGGCCCTCGTCAACGCGGCGAGGAGGCTCAGACACTACTTTCTGGCCCACACCATCATCGTGCGAACCGACCAACCGGTGAGGCAACTCCTGGGTCGGCCAGATATGGCGGGCAGAATGCTAAAATGGTCCTTGGAACTCTCCGAATTCGAAATTCAGTACGAAAGCAGGAAAGCCCTGAAAGCACAGGCCTTGGCCGACTTTGTCGCGAAAATGACCACTAACGACCCTCCCCCGGGGAAAGAACACAAGTGGACCATCTTCGTTGACGGAGCATCCAGCTCGTCCGGAAGCGGCGCGGGAATCCTCCTGGAAAACGAAGAAGGCGTAGTATTCGAGCACTCCTTAGCTCTCTCCTTCCCGACGTCAAACAACCAGGCAGAATACGAGGCCCTGCTCGCAGGACTGAGATTGGCCGAGGACCTGGGAGCCCGCGAGGTACAGATCTACACCGACTCCCAGCTCGTCGCCTCTCAAGTACAGGGGAGCTACCAGGCCAAAAACGACAGCCTCATCGAGTATTTGAACTTAGTCAAAAAATACATGACAAAGTTCGTACGAGCAGAAATCTCACATGTTCCCCGCGAGCAAAACACGAGGGAGGACATATTGTCCAAACTCGCGAGCACACGAAAGAAGGGCGGGAACAAATCCGTCATCCAGGAAACTCTAGCGCGTCCAAGTATCGAACGACCCTCGACTATAGTCGAGATCCATGCCATTGGGGATGCGACGTCCTGGATGACCCCGGTTTATAATTTCCTGACGAAAGGCGAACTCCCATCGAACCAGGCCGAGGCCACCGTCACAAAGCGACGAGCATGTTCCTACGTGGTTCTCGAGCAGAAACTGTACCGAAGAGGATTCTCCATCCCCCTCCTGAAATGCATCGACGAGTCCGCAGTCCCCGAAGTACTGCGGGAGATACACGAAGGGATCAACGCCCATCACATGGGCGGTAAATCCTTAGCAAGGAAAGCCCTTCGAGCGGGATACTACTGGCCGACGATGCAGCAGGATGCCAAGGAGCACGTCAAGAAATGTGAGAAGTGCCAGAAACACGGGGACATGCACCTCGCCCCTCCGCACAAGCTGAGCATACTGTCGTCCCCATGGCCGTTCGCCTGGTGGGGTATGGACATCCTCGGGCCCTTCGTGCAAGGAACCTATCAGAACAAATTCCTCATCGTCGCCGTGGATTACTTCATGAAATGGATCGAGGCCGAGGCCCTCGCAAAGATCACCTCGCACAATATCCTCCGTTTCTACAAAAGAAACATCCTCGCCAGATTCGGAATTCCGCAGGCCCTGGTGACCGACAACGGTACCCAGTTCACCGACCACGGGTTCCAAGACTTCGTCACCAAACTAGGTACAAAACAACATTTCACGTCGGTCGAGCACCCTCAGACCAACGGGCAAGCCGAAGTCGCAAACAGAGTCATCCTCCGAGGACTCAAACGTCGACTCGGCGAAGCCAAGAGGGGATGGGTCGAGGAGCTCCACAGTGTCTTGTGGGCATACCGAACCACGCCCCATTCAACGACGAGCGAGACCCCATTTCGGTTGATGTATGGCACCGAGGCCGTTATCCCAGTTGAAATCATGGAACCTTCCAGACGAACAGAGAACCCCCTCGACGAAGAAATGAACGAAGAGGCGCTAAGGGATGAACTCGACCTAGTTGAGGAAATTCGATCTGGTGCAGCCCTGCGCGAAGCCACCCTAAAACAACGAGTGGCTCTACGCCACAACGACAAGGTCATCAAGCGCGAGTTCGAAATCGGCAGCCTGGTATTACGTAGGAACCATAAGGATTCCCGCGAAGGGAAGATGGTCGCGAACTGGGAAGGACCTTATCGCGTCCACAGCACCACTGGTACCGGGGCGTACTATCTCGAGCAATTAGACGGAGAGCCATTACCACGACCCTGGAACGCTGCTAAGCTAAAGTAGTACTATAGTTAAAAACTACCAACACCTAGGACCCTCGACCATCGGCACCCGCGCCCAGTCGACGAGGAAAAACGTCTGACTCCGTATAGAGGCTGAGGTACAAGCCCGACATATGGCTAAATCGCACAACATCGCTCAACAAACGAGACCGATCGATAGTGCCCGACGTGGACAACTACACCAAGCACCACCGTCGTAGTACCTGTAAGGCAGAACACCCAGCTCGCGATGGGCAGTTCACGCCAAGGGCGAATAGTCCCTACCGAGCTTCGCGCCCGACTGAGCAACTTCGCTCCATATGCCCGACAAGTCGTCAAGAATGACGGGCCATCTAAAAGGGTCAAAGGGAAGTCTCTCCCCTCGAGTACAACACTTAGGTGACTCTGGCCAGCGAAAGAAGGTCGGGCACGTAGACAAACGAAAGGCGGGCAAACTCGCCCACTAAATCACAGCCACTTACGGGCACTCCTCGGACCCATAACTTAGGCTAAATTTTATGCAAATATATAAGATTTCAAGCACGGGCAAACGATCAAATGTAAAACAGCATTCATTCAAAAAAATGCCCAAAGGCAATAAGGCAAACAAGTATAAACCGACCAAGAAGGCCGACGATGTTCATAAAGTACAACCCACGAGCACGCATGCCCAAAAAAAATACAAATATCAAAGGCACGCAGGCCCGCTATCCTACGATCAGGCTTCCCCGGAACCATCAGCGTCGACAACTGGAGAGTCAGGCGGGGGCACGATTGCGCCATCCACTATCTGATGCGTGTAGCCCGTCCCCTCAGTGACCAAACCAGGGTTTAACAAGGAAAGTTGGCCGACTGCAGAGTCGAACCCCTCCTCCAGAGCACCGATGCAATCTGCCTCGAGTAGCCGGATATGGGCGACCAACTCCGATCGACTCTTCAAAGCCGCTATGTCCTCCGGCTCGTCCTCGGCAGGAAGCATGGCGACTTTCATGTCCTCGATCTGTTGGGTCAAGCGCCCGATGTCGGTCTCCAGACGATCCCTGTCCGCACAGAGAAGCTCTCCCTCCTCGGCTAGCTTCCCCGAATTTTCTTTCTCCAGGACCAGCATCTCTCTCTCTCAGCAGCCAGCAGCGATGCCTGCTCGCGGAACATCTCCTCGGAGAGTTCGAGGGCAGTCCTTAACTTCCGCGAGCTCGAGGTGAGAGCCGCTTTCTCCTGCTCAAGTTCTTCAATACGGACAGGATCCCCCCCTTCCTCGAACAGCACCAGGGCCATTTCGGCCATCTTCACCAGCCCGGCCATGCTGGCGGCCAGGTGCCTCTTCCGATCCTCCTTACTCATCCTCTTGATAGTCTCAGCCTCGTCGGCAACCACGGACAGAGGGAATCTCTCGAAGAAACCCTCCTCTTTGAAGCAAGGGGGGAACCCGAAAGACCTGACGGCGATGGTGTCCTCGCTGACCGCCGGACCGCTTTCCACCCGGGTCCTCTTTCTTTGTATCAGGTCGGCATTTGGGTCGACCTCTTGAACCTCTGGGATCTCGTCCGACGCAGCCCCCGAGCTGGGCGACGAATCCACCCTCACCACCTGAGGAGCGCCCGGGCTATGTGGCGGGCCCATCCTCGTTGCCTGGGGAGCCTTCACGACCCTCCTACCCCGCTTCTGGTTGCAAGACAGCTTCAAGAGTCTTTCCCGTCGCCCGACCATTGAACCTGCACAAAATAAAAGACGGGTTAGTGTCGAGCAAGTTCATAAATAAAGGACGAGCAAAGAAATTCAAGCAATAAACGACCTAGCAGACGAGCAGCCTGTCTGAACGACTGACACTCCACGAGTGCCTTAGTATCAATCGGCCGGGACTCAAATGTCGGATAACCCTCTTCATCCAAGACATCTTCCCCCTCCCTCGTCGCCCACCGGGCGGGGTGGAAGCTGTCGATGAACCGACAAAGAGTGGCGTACGCCTTCTCGTCCTCCGAACACATGTCGCCCGCAGCGGTATGATAGTATCCAGTCCCGTGCTCGTAATGCCTGAACATCCAATGCACAGGGAACTTGGCTGTGCGGGCCATCACGGGATACCCATCATTGTCTAAAACCGCCTCCCCGTCATCGTCGCTTATGGGCGCCTCCTCCTCGTACAGGGATCCTAAAGCAGACGTGGTAACTGGCCTTACGACATACCACTTGTCTTTAAAACCCCTTACGGAGTCCATGTACATCTTGAATAGTCTCCTCGACTGTTTTAAGGAGACCCAGCTGTGCTTCCCTCCTCGGGACTGGCGCTGCAGATGAAAAATTCTGAAGAAGAGAGGTATTGTCGCCCCAATCCTCAGAAAGCGACATGTCAGCTCAAACGCCCGGATAAAGGCGAGTGAGTTCGGGTGCAGCTGTGACGGGGCCAGCCCCAGATGGGCGAAGACCCCGGTCTGAAAGTCACTGAAGGGCAGTTGCAGCCCAAGATCTTTGAACGCGATCTCGTACATTGGGAAACTATACTCGGGGTACACCGAGCAGATCCGGGCATTGGAGGTCGGTCGCGTAACAACAAAATTCTTTTGAAAATCAGGCTGACCGTGGCCCGCCTCAAGGACACCATATGGTGTTCGGTCACGCCGGCTATATATCGACGCGATTCCTCGGGGCTCGGCGCCCACCCAATCCAACAAAGGGTCGTCGACAGTATCAATCAAGCTCAGCGCCTCATCGACACTTTGTTCCTCATGTTCGGGGCGTCCAGAGGAGCACGGCTCGTCCGCCATGGTTACCTGCAAAGCACGGGAAACCAGTCAATTGGGCACGACACCATACGCTCGACGTAGCGGACCAGATGTAGTGTACGACAAACCACGTCGTTCCATGCACGACCACAAAAGTTAGTTTGCAACAAGAAAGCAGTCGCTTCCCCGACGTCCAGATAACTCGATGGGCCCTTCTCCAAACCGCCTGAGCAAACCGACAACGCGGCCACTCTCCAACATGCCGACCTAAGGTATGAACATGGCGAGCAACATCATGAAACCTATGGCCAGAACCATGAACATACCGGGCACGATCATGAATCAGGCGCCCTGGATCATGAAGACCCCGGGCAGCGCTGCAGATTATTACCTAAACTATGTATCTACCGGCCACGAGCATGTGTTTGCCGGTCCTAAGCATGAATATGTCGAGCTAAACATGAGTTTATCGGGCTAGTCCCACGCGCACAGTCCCTAAAACGTCTACAACGCTGAAAATCATGCATTACAACAGGAAAATAAAGAAGATAAGTCACTTACTTGGAATCAAGAAGTGGAGTCGGCTACGGAGGAAAAGAATCTGTAACGGAGATAGCAGCTGTGAAAAATCTGGAAGAACAGCAGCAGTAGGAGCGCAAAGAGTAGAAACACGTTATGGGGCCCAAGGATCCTATTTATAGTGATGACGTGGAATACCAAACGTCACCTCGGGCAACCATGGAGTTTCTCTCCTCGACGCACTGCTCCCAACGTAATGATGACCCTATCATCATAGGGTGGCAGCACAGTTCCCGAAAGATACCTCGTGTGCTCGATAGACACGTGCCGGTGGGGATCCTCCGAGCATCCACCGCGAAAGATTTGTCTCCGAGCACGACACTGAGAGGCCCTCGAGGACCTACATCTCTAACCCGGGCGCGAGACCCCGAAGCGGAAACGACCTGAGATCAAGCCATGGCTCCTAACAAAGGAACCACGACTTGGGGGGCTCCTGTTCTGGACTGGGCCCGACAGGCCCAATAGCATTGTTAAGGCCCAATCCAAATGGACTTGCTGAGGACCACGCCGACCAAAGGGTCACAGTCGTGCCCGACGTGCTCCCTGAGGTTACTTGCTCGACCTCTACATCTCCAGCTCGACATCCTGCTGTCCAGCTCGACATCACCTCGAGCACCCCAACTAGGGCAGACTCAGTACACTGCACTCCCAACGAGACCCCGAAAAGACCGCGTCTCCGTCCGCCCGCACTTCACGCAGAACATCCAGGAAGGGGACCACGTGCGGGTCCCTACTACGCACGTAGAACCTGGCAGTTCCTCCATTGGGCCAAACCTGCCCGGCCCAAAGGAGGAACCTTGGCCCAGTGTTGGGGGCTATAAATACCCTCTGTTTCCAGAGGGTCAGGTATTCATCATTCTACCCATACTTACTATTGCCTGCTCGTGCTTCTACTTACTTCAGCATCGGAGTGTCTTGCAGGTACCCCCCCCCCCACCTCGTTCAAAACTTTCAGCTCGGAGCCAGCCGTGACGGTCCAAGTCTGATCAGGTCAGATCATAAGGTAATATTGTTCCTTTCTCTATCTCGCTGGAATTCTGTGATTACTTGTAAATTTGTTTTTAAATGTTCCGTTAATATTGTCTATATGCTTTTCTATGCATCAATTGTTTGAACATTGACATAATCTAATTGCATTGCATCATTATGAATGCATGATCCTCATTAGATAGTTCATATTTCATAAACATATAATTGCTAATGGGTCTCATATCCAACTGTCCATAAAAACCTGTTAAAAACTATTTTTTTTACTGATATGAGTCATCTCAAACATGTATGAGTTGAAACATATTGAAGAAAATCGTAAAAACATAAATTAAGATTGTTTTCAGGTCGATGCGTAAGTATTTGAGTCAACACATATTGTTGAAAAATTGCTGAAACAGAAACTAACATTTATTTCAGGTCGATACATTCAATGTTTGAGTCGATACAAAACTTTTAAAATTCGTTTTTGTTTCAGTATTTGTCGACACATTCGTGTTTCGTGTCGATACATGTAGCTTTTAATTGGATTTGGGTCGACTCATCAGCCCATTTTTATGTCTTAAAATCATTCTGATTATCTCATACATCTCATACAACGACTAACCCTAATTATTATTCATCATCTTCATCATCCACTTCATCTACCACTACATTCACCTAAAGATCCTAGCCTACACTTCTCCATCAAAAATCATGCCTCTTAAGACAAAGGGAAAGGGAAGGCTTAAGGAAGGCCCATCTGGTTCTGCTACAGAAATTCCTCCAAATACCTTAACAATCATGCATCCCACTACAGCAGAGGAGTTTGAGAAATCATTCAAGACAATGTTAGTAATAAAGACCAATATCTTTAACAAGGCAGAGGTTCTATCTCTACACATCACAGATGTCTGTGATATTCTTGATGCTCAACAGTTAGGATCGTTCTTAACTGTTAAAGAGGATTATCATGAAGATTTCATTCGGGCCTTTTATGCTGGTTTAGAGACAAGTCGGGGTTGGTTATTTAGAGTAATAATTGGAACTATGAGGTATATGTTTGAGGCCAATGATTGGAAGACTGTGTTTGGTATTCCATTTGGAAGGACATTGTTGAAAAGCTGTCATGATCAGGGTTTTGATACTGATTTTGAAGAGGAAGCCTTCATAGCATCAATTTTGAAACTGAAAAGACCTCTTGGTGAAAATGAACATATCACAAATGGAGCAGTCAAGAGCATTCCTAGAATGCTTCATTGGAACGTTTCACACATTTTGCATCCATGATCTGGTAGTCATTCTAGGTTGGATAAAGCAGATATTCACCTATTGCATATTCTTCAAAATGGGGTTCCACTAAATTGGCCTAACTACTTTGTCAAACGCATGTTCCTCATGTGCAATAACCAGAAGAATACTGCTTTAGGGTACACTTCTCAGATAATGAGGATCATCAAATTCTGGAATATGTAAATACCTTATGTCTCTCTAATTTCTCCTACTACTGCCTAAGAATTCAACACGGCTACTTTATCTCACATGGGATATCGATGGAATAAGAATCGTCAATGCCTCTACTTCAAAGAGAAAGGCTCAAACACAAGGGTATATAACTTTGATGTGCCCTCTGAACAAGTGTACATGGATGACGATCCTATCGATGAAGAAATGCATGACATCAACGATGATGCCCAACCTGAGGCAAATCCAGCCGGTGCTAACACCGAGTGGGGTGATTGGGTCCCAAATAGGTGGTCTCCTACCAACTATCAGCATGATCCTTTTGTCCCACCTTACACTGTTGCTGCTGCAGGTTCTTCCTCTGTAGCTCCTTCTTATCTTAATGAGATTTTCTAACAAATTGAAATTTCAAATCAAGCTTGCCATGAGGAGGCACGAAGTTGGCACATCCAGCAAAATGAGTGGCACAAAGGACACCATGAATGGCATGAAGAGCACACCTGAATGTATCACAACCAGCACTCATGGCATATAGATTTCGTAAAGTGGCATCAAGTTTTCTATAATGAGATGGCCGACTTTATGGACGATTGTCACGACAACCCTGTCATCATGAATAACTTCAGAAATGCCAAAGTCCAAAATAGGTTTCGACAATACAACTTCATGGGCCAGAATCCCGATCAGAATCCACCTCTGCCACCTCCACCCTACAATTTTGGAGATGCTGATGAATCTTGTGGTGACCATAATCCTTGATCATATACTCTCATTAATTTCATAGCATTTATATTCATATTTTTAGTTAACTTGTATTTTTGTTCGAACAATGTTTGCTCTTGACTAAGCTTATGTAATTTGCAAACTTTCTTAGTTAATGCCTTCACTTTGCTTATTTGTGTTTATTTTTGTTTACCTGTTTATTGCCTATATTTGTCACTCTTTGTGAGAGTACCTTTGTGATTACCACGCTAAGCTTCATTCTTTGTGAATGTCGCTGGTTTTCGTTTCAATTATGTTCAGATTGCAACTTAATTATATTTTGTGTATCTTAAACTGAATTGCTGAAAAATAGTTATTTTTCTCTTTTTGATGTTGTCAAAGGGGAGAAGAAAAGACGATGTTAGAGAAGGAGACTTATTGATATTGTTATGCACAAAATCAGGGGGAGCAACTCATTCATTTATGCTCCATCATCACACATCTTGCAAGTATTTTCCATCATCAAAAAGGGGGAGTTTGTAAGCAACCCTTTTCTTTGAGTAGTTTTGTATGATAGCAAATATGTGTGATATAAGTATTAATGAATGTTTAATGTGTTTGATTTATATGTGCGCATGATATGATAATAGTGTAGCATGTTCAAAAAGAGTCAAAAATGTGTTTTACACATGTATCACAGTTTCAGGTTGTTGTACCCCAAAATTTTCCCTCTCATATTTCTCAACACATGGCAAGTGAGGTCCTCAAATTGCTCAAGGAAGTTCAAGAATTGACCAGACAAACTCTCTCTTAAGGCAGTATACCCCGAATTAGGGTTTCTATTTTAATCAAGATGTGTGAACCAAAAATGACTCAAATTCTCATCATTGTACTAATATGTTCTCAAGATCATCCATGTCAAGTTTCAAGCCTTGCAGAAGAAGTTTGCTCAGTCAATTGCTCAAATGCCTGAAAATCAACTGTGCTAGGTCAAAAGTCAACTAGGGCCCACATATAGTCAAACTTCAAGATTTTTGGTCAACGTCCTCATTTTTAAGTATTATTCATCATTTTATCAAGGGTTGATCATGATTCCTCAAGGATTGCTCACAATTCATCCAAACCCAAAAGTTGATAAATTAGGGTTTTACAGGAAAAGTCAACTCAACTTTGACCAAGTATAACTTTCTCATACTTTATCATAAATGACCCATCCAAAGCTCATTTTGAAAAGGATGCAATTACCTACAATTCATCTTCATCTCAAAATTTCAGAATATGCACTCACAAAAAGATATGAATTTTGACCTTATAGGTCCTTTTGAAAGTCAACAAAAACACCTTTTGGGTCAAAGCTTCATACATGAACATGGAAGACTCAATTGAGATGAGACCAAAAGGGTTGCTTAGAGGACATCCTAATATTTCTAAAAAGTCCAAGAACACCTCTCTAGGGTCAAAATTTAGAGATTTATGCATTGGCTAAGTTGACCATTTTTGCAAAGTTGCCAAAAGTCAAATGTGCTCAAATTTGCATTTTTTGCTAAATGGGCCCAATTTTTTATGCTTCCACCTCAATTATAATGTGGTCCACGACTCAAATACTTATCTACACATTATTTGCTTCATTTTTCAATTTATTTTGATTTTTCATTAATTAAAAAGTGAATTAAATCAAATAAATGATGAAAATTATTAAAGATATGATTTGATTTGTTTTTTTACAGATTGACAATCAAGATATGCTGAGCTTGCATGATCAATTAGAATCAATGGCAATTGGTACAAGAAAGGCATGATTGGCATGAAAATAGAAAGATATCATACAAATTTAAAATCAAATCAAATCTTGGATAAATGCAAAGATTCATGCCAAGTTTGTTAACCTAATTCATTCTAGGTTATATAATAAAGCTTTGCAGATCAAAAGAAGAGGGTTAGAGGTCGTGAGAAGCTTGGAACAAAACTGAAAAATCCAAAGAAAAATGGGAGTTGGTTTTCATTCTACAGGCCAATTCAAGGTGTGCTAGTGATCCCAATCATTTGCTAGACATCTCAGGAAGCTAATAGCATCCTTTGCAAGCTTCAACACGCCCAGAAACGCGCGCTACGATCCCCACAGTTTGACATATTTTTGTAATTCGATTAGCACGATTCTTGCATCTTTAGCACTTTTAATTGTTATAGTTGTGATTATCACCATGTTTGCAAGCTAACCATGCCATTTAATTGCGTTTTTAACGCATGTACGTGATATTGCCATGGTTAGGGTTTCATGTTCTTGTTTAGGGGTTTTCAATGCAGGCAAAATTAGGCTTTGATTCTGGTACCATGATGCTCGTGAGGATGAGACGAGTTGATTGGTACCAGTACTTTTCATTTATCTTGCTCATATGCAGTTTTGGAGATGAACATGGTTATACCTACAATGAACATCTGTAGGTAAAAGTCTTGTTGTCTAAAGCAACAGAGAGAGGAAGAAGACATTGGCGTGTCAAGCAGCCACTCGTCTATTTTTCACGCATTTTTGAATATATTATTTGATTTGATTATCTTATTTTGCTTCTATTATATGAACAACAAGAACGCGTAGCACAGCTGGCAAGCAGGCACTGGAGGCGAGCATAAGGACCTGGGTTCGATCCCCAGGTCCTAACATTTGTTTCATGTTATTTTTCTTCATATGATCAGGTGCGCTACTGTCCCATGTGTCCACCATGCAACTCAAAGATCTGGCCATCAGACTCATCTCCAGTCAGGATCCAACGTGCCAATAATGAGAGGTCTACCATGCTCCTCAAGTCAACATCCACACCAAATCAAACGTGGTCAAACAGGCTAGGATTATTTGGGCCAAGAAAATCAGATCTGCACCCCCTTTTTTGCTAACAATCAGGCCCATTTTTTTCCTTTTCTCTATTTATTTCTTTTATTTAATTAATTTGCTTAATTATTCTAATTCACAAAATTAATCACTTTTTTCATAAAATCATAAAATCATAAAAATCATAAAAATTAGAATTTAGTTTTTTTATCAAATTTAATTTAATTAGTTTAATTTAATTTAGGGAAATATTAACTTTTTATAATTAAAACCAATTAAAAAAACTAGGTTAAGTTCTTGATTTAATTCTTTTCTTTTTTCTAAAATAAACCAAAACACAAAAATAGTTTTTAGAATGAATTGATTTATTTTTATTAATTTAAAATTAATTAGAACTTAGGATTTTATTTTAATTCAATTATTTCATTATTTTCTTAAATAACAAAATATGACAAAAAAACATTCATTTTTCTTTAATCGATCGCACATAGGATTAGTCAAAGGGTCAAAACCCTAATTGTCTCGCATTTAATTCGCCGCGCGCTTGTTAATTATTTTGCCAATATTTTGTAATTGTTCATGGTTTGTAATAGTTAATTTAGGGTTTTTATTTATTGTTTAAATCCCCGATTTTTTGGCTATGTGATTAATCCCCCTCCCCGAAGCCTTGTAATAGCGTAGATTTATTTTCTCGCATTTTTAATTCCTGCAAATATTCAATTGTCTAGATGTATGCTAACAGGATTGTATGGCAAGAATGCATGATAAAATTAATACAGTTAGAAAACCCTAATGTGCAAAGATAAATAACTGAAATAAATCACTCGACATATCACTCTTAGGGTATACTCTCACGTCGGTTGCCTTCGGTAAATGATCATTAAGCATAGGATGTCTTAGTGGTTACCCTCCTGTCTAAAAAGATCTAATGTCCCATTCGAATGTTGCCTCAGAAATGTTGCCTCAGAAATGTTGCCTCAGAAATGTTGCCTCGAAAATGTTGCCTCAAGAAAGATCTTAAGACTCTAGGGTTATTACTAAGGTATCCTAATATTGCTTTAGTGATTGTACGTCCCTTTCGAATTGACCCTTACAAATTCCAACGACGATGCTACTTATTTCTCAATAGTAGGATAGCGCTGTCTAAAGGAAACAAGAATAAAAACAATCTTTTTTCGAGTAAGTAGATGCTAGTAGGTACTTGCTCAAATCAAAACTTTTCACACTTACACCTTTCAAAACAATTTTCAAAACAACTTCGTCACACCTTTGAGGACTGATACAAGGGTTATCACGAAGTAAAACTTTTCAAAAACAAAGAATACAAACACAAGCAATTTAAAAATGAGCAAGTACCTAAGAGCCCATGGAAAACCATGGATAGAAAGGGTGATAACACCTTCCCTTTCTATAATCTACCCCCCTTACTCAGAATATCTCAAAAAAGGATTTTTTTTCTGTACTTTTTTCCTTTCCGATTGGATGAAATAAAAGTCAGTGGCGACTCTTTCTTACCGCGACATTTTGCAAACACGAAACGCAAAACACAAACTAGTATTAACAGTCGTTTCTGCCACCATATCACAGAACTGGCGACTCTGCTGGGGACTTTATAAGTGGGGTATACCTTAGGATCTAGGTCATTAAAATTGCTTCTCTTGATTGCTTTGTTTGCTTTACTTTTATGGGTTTTGTTTGGGGTTACTATAGATCCTACACCTGGATCTGGGGAACACCTTTTAGGTAAGTAGCAATAGACTATGAGGGAACTGTACAACATAGACCGATACGGTTGAAGCAGTAGCTACATTGGTGTGGCACTTTGGTTGGTACTGGTATCCTTTGTGGAGAAACGAGGAGAATACGGGGCCGCTGCGTGGTGTCATTAAGCATCAATTGACCTTAGAACTTTTAATCGCCCAACTTGGCCATTAGAAAGTAGTGAGATAGCCGGCCTCGGTGTAGAGCTGAGCACTGTTTGATACTCGATGCTACACTCATTGAGATCATACTCTCGGAATATTTCGGCCGCAAGAAAAGATTGCGTGAGCTGAAACCATGATCGATGAAGGATGGTCAGTGATATTGAGATCCTCTAGAACCCGATTACTTTTCTAGGATAGGTTTGAAACCAACTTAACTTCAAGAGGGTATTACCTTTGACCTCATGCAAGCCTTAAACCTAAGAGCTTTGTGTGATTTGTTTGTGTTTGCAATACCTGTGTTTGTTATACCCGTGGTTTATCATGACATCATGCATCATAACATGGCATTCATGCTTCATTACACTAACCATTTCAAAGACCAAGAGAATTTATCTTTGTTCTATTTTGTAGATCATGGCTTCCGTGCGTCGAAATACTATCCGAATCAGCTTTGTGGAGATACCTTCCCAACTCAAAGAGCTAGTATCAAGAATTTCTGAAACTTCTATGTTCATTAAGAGACACATTCAACTTCTCATCCTGGTTACTTCAAACCCTGATGAACAGATGATGAACGTACTTTTTCAGTTCTTCGATCCCAAGCATCACTGCTTCACCTTTCTAGATTATCAGTTGGTACCCACCTTGGAAGCATTCTCTAATCTATTGGGCATATCCATTCTTGAACAGGTACCCTTCATAGGTATAGAAGAAGTTCCTAAGCCAGAAGTCATTGCCTCAGCTTTGCATTTGAAACGAGCCGATGTGGTATCCAATTGGGAAACTCGAAGCGGAGTCGAGGGTTTTCTAGCCAAATTTATGATAGACCAGACTCAACTATTTTGGGATGATATGGAGTTTCAGGCTTTTGAGGATGTCTTGGCTCTTCTTATCTATGGTTTAGTTCTCTTCCCTAATCCGGACTCCTTCGTAGATGTGAATGCTATCAAGATCTTCCTTTCTCGCAACCCTGTGCCTACCTTGCTTGGAGATATTTTGCACTCTCTTCATACTCATACCATGAGGAGAAGAGGGACTCCTATGTGTTGTATGCCGTTGTTGTCGAGGTGGTTTATTTCTCACCTCCCTAGGTCTATACTGAAGAACGAAGAAGGTTTGTGTTGGTCGTACAGAATAATGTCACTCGCTCATACGGATATTCTTTGGTGTTCCCGAGCTATGGAAGACACTGCTGTTATTGACCGCTGTGGGGGGTACCCTAATGTCCCATTACTTTGTATCAGAGGGGGTATAACTTACAATCCTTGTCTAGCTTTGCGACAATTTGGTCGTGCTCGAAGGGATGGTCCCCATGAGTTACTTCTCGAGGACATTGTATTCGACTATGAGGATGATGTTAAGGGGCATCGCCGGAGGTTCATACGAGCTTAGGGTATGGTAAACAGGTATGACCCCAAAGATTTGGGACCAAAGACTTACATTCCTATGCATCCTTACCTCCAATGGGTACGAGCTCGTGCCCAGAAGCTTATGATGCCTTATGTGGCCGTATTACCAGTGATTGTGGAGCCCACTACTGAAGAAGGCATTCCTTATACGGTTCTCTATCCTTACAGGCCCACTGATCTTGGGGAGTTACAGAGGTCTTGGATTCAGCTGAAGAATGAGCGGGATACTTACCGAGAGCAGTTCCATGAGCAAGAGAGGAAGGTTTTAAAGCTCACCAGGCAGCTCGAGGAAGAAAGAGTGCTCAATGATTATATCAACATAAAGAGAAAGCGTCCATGGGATTTCTGATTTTTCTTTTCTAGTTTTAGATTTGTTTCATTTACTTATTTGTAACGCCTTGAAGGCATGTTAACCTTTCAAATTTAAGCTAATAAAGTTTTGTTTATTTTGGTTTACAAATTTAAATCTCCCAATGTCTTTGAAATCATTACATGCGCATCCCATTATCATACACATAATTACAGGTACCACTACATGTTTCTCATCTTCTTCGCTGTTTATTTCAGTAGAAATGTCTTCCGATCAAGTCATTAAAGATCTTCAGACACAGAACACCCAGTTCCAACAGATGTTCATCAGTCTGGCAAATGGGCAAGAGGATTTGAAAGCCCTCATTTTGAAAGAGAAGAAGAAGAAAAAGAAGGATGGTATTCTGAATATGGATAGAAGGTTTGGAGAAAGGTTGAAGCTACAAACTGATCTTACCTCTTCATCCAAGTAAGGGGAGAACCAAGAAGGGGAAAAGGGCCCTAGTCTTGCAGTCTCCAACAATGATACTGATTATGATGATGAGCAATATCCTCCTGCTGAGGATAGATACAAGCAACTAGAAGACCGTCTGAGTGCTATGGAAGTTTAGAAAATACCTGGTTTGGATTTCAGAGAATTGGGACTGGTATCGGGAGTGGTCATCCCTCAGAAGTTCAAAGCTCCAGTTTTTTCCAAGTATGATGGAGTGTCCTGCCCAAAACTCCATCTCCACTCGTATGTCAGGAAAATTCAACCCCACACCGCTGATAGAAATTTGTGGGTGCATTTCTTTCAAGATAGTCTGTCAGGGACTCAGCTTGAATGGTTCTACCAGTTAGAGGGAGCCAGTGTCCGAAGCTGGGAAGATCTTGCTGCTGCTTTCTACAAGCAGTATCAGTATAATGTCGACCTTGATCCCACTCATACTCAACTCCAGAGTATGTCCATGAGTGCAGGTGAAGGTTTTAAAGATTATGCTAAAAAATGGATAGATTTAGCTGGGAGAGTTCAACCCCCTTTGTCTGATAGGGAGTTGGTTGATATATTTCTGGGGACGCTGTCTGGTCCATTTTTCAATCACTTGATTTACAGCTCGTCATCTGGTTTCACCGAGCTGATTTTAACTGGAGAAAGAGTAGAAGATGGAATTCGAAGTGGTAAAATACATAAGGATGCCTCTTCGAGTTCGGTAAAGAAACCTTTTACTAGTAAGAAGGAAGCCAGTGCCATTTGTAGCCCGAGGGGCCAAAGCATATCTGAACACCGTCAAACGGTAAATGTTATAGTGATGCCAAGACTCGCAGTTGCTCCACAGCGTAACAATCAACAAAGGGTGGAAAGACCACAGCGGTAGTTTACCCGCATTAGCATGACATTGGTTGAAGTTCTACCTCACTTGCTGAGATCCAACTTGGCGACCTTGAGAGAGGCTCCCAAAAATCCAAACACTACCTCTCCCAGATACAATCCCAACACGCGGTGCGCCTACCATTCTGAGAGTCCTGGCCATGATACCAATGACTGCTAGGCTTTGAGAAACAAAGTACAAGACTTGCTTGAAGCCAAGGAGATAGAGTTCGATGCTCCAGAAAAGCCGAATGTTATAACTGCTCCCATGCCCAAACATGGTCGCGGAGTTAATGTTGTTGACACTGATTTGTTTGTGACCTCTTTTGAAGAAATTTCTACTCCTCTTATGATTGTTAAGAAGAATTTGCTGTTGGCCGGTTTATTTCCGGGTTATGGTGAAGGTTGCGACATGTGTTCGATTCTACCTTCTGGTTGCCGCTTGTTGAAGTCAGGTGTTCAGCGCCTGATGGATAATAAGGAGATTATGTTCGAAAAGACTATGATTCTTGTTGTTCCAAATGAAGACGTTGCCATTATAACCATTTTCGCCAATCCTTCCAAGGTTTCCTTGAGAAGACCTGTTAGGATTACATCTGTTAAGAGAATTGCTCCGCTAATAATCATTGTTCCTGGTCCCATCCCGTACACCTCAGACAAGGTTGTCCCGTGGCATTATGGTGCTGATGTGTACTATCATGGCATTAAGCAAGATCTGAAGAATGAAGAAGCTAATACTGACATCAGTAATATTGTCGGGGCTAGTAAGGTTACCCGAAGCGGAAGGATTTTCTCTTCTGAGATTTCCCCGAAGTCTGTCAATAAACCTATTGTCATACCATCTGTTGTTCCCACTAGTACATCAACTACTGTTCATGTGCTTACTCCAGTTATCACCCCTGCTGCTGAGCCATCTGGGACTCGGGGCAAGGAAATTATAGGTGAGCCTGCTCGGACAGAGGCGCCTAGAAAAATTGTTGTGGAAGCCTCTAAACAAGAAATAGAGGAAATACTGAAAATTATCAAGAAAAGCGATTACAATATGGTTGAACAGCTGGGGCAGACCCCATCAAAGATATCCATGTTATCTCTGTTGTTGTGTTCTGAAGCCCATGCGGAAGATTTGATTACATTTCTCAAGACTACGCATGTGCCGCAGGAAACTTCAGCAGATCAGTTTAAAGATTATGTGGCCAGCCTAACTGCTGACAATGGGCTGGGTTTTTCAGATGCTGATCTGACACCAAAAGGAAGGAATCATAATGATGCTCTGCACGTCTCGATTGAGTGCAGGGGAACCACTATGGCTCATGTACTGGTAGATATTGGGTCTTCACTGAATGTTCTGCCGAAGAAAGCGTTGGACCGTTTGGATTATGAGGGTTTGAATCTAAAGCCTAGTAACATTGTGGTAAGGGATTTTGATGGATCAAAGAGAATGGTGCACGGGGAGGTGGACATCCCTGTCAAAGTGGGTTCTCAGACTTTTGGGTCCACCTTCTACGTTATGGATATCAGGCCGTCATATTCTTGCTTGCTAGGTCGTCCTTGGATCCATGAGGCTGGGGAAGTTACTTCCACGCTCCATCAAATGCTGAAGTATCCAGTGAAAGGAAAGATTGTCACGGTACGAGGTGAAGAAGAATATATGGTGAGTCACCTCAATTCCTTCCGCTATGTAGAGATGGACGGGGAATTCGTAGAAACTCCTTCTCAGAATTTCGATGAGGTCCCTCCAATCTTGGCATCAACTGAAGTTACTACTAACAAACATCCGTTGAAGATGGCTTCTCTCAAGGACGCCAGGGTTGTGGTTGAAGAAGGTGGGTGTACCAAGTGAGGTCGGCTCCCTGATTTCACTCACAAAATTGACAAATTTGGTTTGGGCTTTACTACAGGGGCTCAAAGGGTTGTTAGGTGCACTCAGATTGGAAGACCTCCCCTACACATCAGCAATCGGGAAATTAATGCAATTGAAGACGGTGAAGAGGATTCAGACATCGACAGCTGGATCTACCCAACAACCAATGGTGGACCGAATAACTGGACGGCTAGGGACTTTATACCTGTTTCTTTTATTCCGCAATAATTGACTCATTTGTTTTAAGATTTGTAATAAAACAATTTAAAACTTTACGACCCGGTTCCTTGCCTGAGGCAGCTTGGCTTTGCTTGTGAGGGTTATTATTTGTCATTTCATATATCATAAATAAAGAATTGGACGTTTCTTGCATTACAAATTTTGCGATCCTTGTTTTTCTTTTATGTCTCTCACTTTATCAAAACAGCTATTCTCTTACACACACTCACATATCATACTGCAGATCTATATCCACTATGGATCCTAATGATAACAGTTCTGCTAATTCCAGTTATGACTTCAAAAATCCGATCAACCAAGCCAAGGACGAAAGTGAGGATGATTGTGAGGTGCCTGGAGAACTTTCTAGACTATTACAGCAGGAAGAAAAGGCCATACAACCTCATGAAGAGCCAGTTGAGTCAGTGAATTTGGGTGCAGAGGAAGACAGAAAGAGGTTAAAATAGGTGTGAATCTGGAGCCTAATGTCAAATAACGCTTAATACAGATGCTACACGACTACGTTGAGATCTTCGCCTATTCCTATGAAGACATGCCTGGGTTGGACACTGATATTGTGGTACATCGTCTGCCGATCAAAGAAGATTACCCTCTGGTAAAGCAGAAGGTCCATCGTATGCGCCCTGAAATGTCAGAGAAAATCAAGGCAGAGGTCATGAAACAGTTTGACGCAGGATTTTTAGCTGTCACTTCTTATTCGCAGTGGGTTGCCAACGTCGTTCCGGTACCTAAGAAGGACGGTATGATACGGATGTGCGTGGACTACAGAGATCTGAATAGGGCAAGCCCCAAGGATGACTTCCCACTTCCTCACATTGATGTTCTAGTCGACAACACCGCATAAAATAAGATCTTCTCCTTCATGGATGGTTTTTATGGCTACAACCAGATCAAGATGGCTCCGGAGGACATGGAGAAGACAACCTTCGTTACGCAGTGGGGCACCTTCTGTTACAAGGTAATGCCTTTCGGGTTGAAGAATGCTGGGGGCAACTTATCAGTGCGCCATGGTCGCTTTGTTCCATGATATGATTCACCACGAGATCGAGGTTTATGTTGATGACATGATAGTCAGGTCCCAGACTGAGGAAGAGCACCTTGATCATCTCCAGAAACTATTTGACAGGTTGAAGACGTACAAGCTGAGGTTGAATCCGAACAAGTGTACCTTCGGGGTAAGGCCTGGTAAGCTTCTGGGTTTTGTTGTCAGTGACAAAGGTATTCAGGTGGACCCTGCAAAGGTAAAAGCCATACAAGAGATGCCGGCTCCCCACACAGAAAAAGAAGTCGGAGGTTTCTTGGGACATCTAAATTACATCGTTAGGTTCATTTCACATCTGACTGCTACTTGTTAGCCAATCTTCAAGCTGCTGAAGAAAGATCAAGTGGTAAAGTGGAATGATGAGTTCCAGACTGCTTTCGAAAGAATCAAGGAATACCTTCAAGGACCACCAATTTTGATGCCTCCAGTTGAAGGAAGACCTTTGATATTATACTTATCAGTGCTAGACAATTTAATGGGGTGTGTGATGGGGCAGCATGACGAGTCTGGTCGAAAAGAGCACGCCATTTATTACCTTAGCAAAAAGTTTACCGATTGTGAGACCTAATACTCATTTCTCGAGAAAACTTGTTGCGCTTTGGCATGGACTGCTCGCCGACTAAGACAGTATATGCTGACTCACACTACCTTGTTGATATTAAAGATGGATCCGATCAAATATATTTTCGAGAAGCCCGCTCTCTCCAGAAGGATAGCAAGATGACAAATGATCTTAACCGAGTACGACATCCAATACACAACCCAAAAAGCAATCAAGGGGAGTGTATTGGCGGATCATTTGGCGCATCAGGCCATGGATGACTACCAGTCCATGAATTTCGAGTTCCCGGATTAGAATATCATGTTGGTAACTGACTGCAAAGAACCTGGACCAGATGAAGGACCCGAGGAGGGATCCCGGTGGTCTATGTATTTTGATGGAGCCTCGAACGCATTGGGTAACAACATTGGCGCTGTAATTATATCTCCTGAGGGTTGTTGTTGTACCCCAAAATTTGCCCTCCCATTTCTCATTGATTTCTCATCACTAAGCCCTTGAAGCTCAAGATCCAGTTAGGGTTTCATCTGCTCAAGACTTCTCCTTGCACTGTTGACCCAAATTAGGGTTTGTGTTTGCACAAAGATGTTTTGACCAAAAATGCCTAAGATGACTTTCATGCTTCATATTGGACTCCCAAGTTTATCCATACCAAGTTTCAAGTCTTGATTCCAAATTTTGCCCAGTCAATTGGACAGTTGACCTAGAAATCAGCTGTATTGGGGAAAAAGTCAACTGTGGCCAATTGACAGTCAAATCTCATGAAAATTGACCCACATCAACATTATGAACTCACATGGACCACTTGATCAAGTTTGGATCACAATTCCATAAGAAATTTGATCAGATCATCAAAAGGGCAAAATGGTCATTTTTAGGGTTTTGACTGCACAAAGGCAATTTTTGACTGTTTGACCTATCCAATGGCAAACCAAGCTCACATATGGACTCAAGGACCCCATGGAATTGTCTTGACATGCTCAACAAGTTCAAAAGATCCCAAATACACAAGATTGACAGTTGAATTTCCCAGTCAATTGATCAATTTTGACTGTATACTGAAAAGTCAAACTTTGACTTTTTGGTCAAAATCAAGGGTCAAGATTCATTTTTTATTAAAACATGCCAAATCATGAAACTCGTTCATCAAGAAATCAAGAATTGCAAATTAGGGTTTGAAATGAAGATTTTTCATAACTTAGAATTTTTCTAAGTTATGAAAAACCCTAATTTTTTCCTAACTTTGCCCCACTTTCTCACCAAGATTCATTTGGATTCAAGCAAGAGTCAAAACATGAAAGTTGTAGCCTATTGCATAATATACAACTTTGATTCACAAAGTTTTCCCAAAATAGGCTTGTAGCTCAAGTTACAATTTTTGGAACAAGGGTACCAAACCATTCTTAACTTAGAGAAAATTTGACCTATTTTAGGCAAGGTTTTTACCTAACTTCAAGACCATTTTCCACATACTTCCACTTGGAATTTCAATTTGCATTTCAAATATGGATTGTAGTACACATTCCAAGCTTTCCAAAATGTCCAAGAACTCATCAAACAACCTCATGGTTAGGGAGAATCGAATTTGGCAAGTTGGGAAAAAGTCACTTTGTTCATGAGCCATTTCCATGTTCATAACTTTGCATTTTTGAACTCAGCATGTGCAAGCTACATTACAGGCCTTTTATCTCATCCACACTCGATAATTAAATTCAAATCCTTTGTGTTCAAGCCTTATCTTATGTGTTTAACCATTACATGCCAATTTAATCCATAATTAGAAAAAGTAACTTAGCCATTTTTGAAAAGGTGAACTTTATGTCAAGTTTGCAAATCAAAGAAGTACAATGCATATCTTCTAGGCACAAGTTTATGAACTAATCCCACTGATCAAGGAGATATTATGCAGCATGCTTGAAGGACATGCCTTGCCCTATAACTCAAGTTGACAACTTTTGCTTACATAGAAAGAAACTTGCATTTTTGAAAGACAACTCTCATTTCCTGTAAACCAAGCTTAAGCAAACTTGTCAAACACTTTCTAAACATCAAACCCAAGCTAGAACACGAGCAAACCAAGTCCCAAACACTCCCATTCACAAAATCACCATTGAACTGCACAAAAACAGGGCTTGCTGCAGATTGAATCCCACAACTCATTTCCATCGTGCATTCTTGCCCAAACCAGTTCAAAAACCTTCCCTACCATCAATCCAAAATATCCAAAGCATTAGAAGTGGACTGTAACTCCTCTATTCAGTTTGGCCATTTTCATTTTTCTGATTTGCAGGTGGAGTTCTACAACTCGATTCAGCTAGTTTCAAAGCAAAGTAAAACTTGGAATAACATCCCTGGACATCAAGGAAACTGTACCAATCATCACCTTGCTCTGAAAGTACCTCCATCATCAGATACAACTTCAACTAAACAGGTATCTTCTTGAACTTCTATCTCCCAATGTAGGCATCATTAGCTCTAAGTTTGTGAATAAGAAGTGTTCTACTCATGCCCCTGAAACTGTACATACTTTTACTTTCCATTTATTTTGCCTGAGTTATGAGAATTTAAGGTCTGAATATTGATAAAAAGTTAGGTTAAGATTTGGGAATGATAAAATTCTCTCTCATTTCTGAGAGTTAGGAGGAGTTCTTTACATATTCAGAATCGTGGCTTGATGATTAACATTTCTTATGTTGTAAGTTTGTGCTAAAAGTCCAAGAATCCAGGTGTTTGAATCAGTGTTCCAAGCGCGCGTTTTTGTCACAGTTCTGGCCAGAGGTTGAAGAAGGACCTATTGGGCTGGGCTTGTTCCATATTTCTTATTTGCACCTTGCTTTTGCTTTTGAACCTCCCTGGCCCATTTTGATTTTTACTTATCATTCTCCATTTTTTCCTTTTGATTTCATTTCTATATTTTTATTTAAGTATGAAAAAATATAAAAAATCTTTTTTCTACATTTTTTGCATTTATTTTGATATTTATTAGTCTTATTTGGTTTTTGTGCATAAATAATATAAATACTATTATTTAGAATAACTAGGAAAAAATAATGCAAATATATTTTATTTCTGATTTTTATTTCATTTTCTCTTTTGAAAAAATTTTATATCAAAAATATTTTTTTTATAAATATTAAATATTATTATTTTGTATATATAATACATATTTAGAAAATAATACAAATATATATATATATATATATATATTTATTAGAATATTTAGGACAAAAATACAAAAATACCTATATTTTTCTTTTATTAATATTTGACCTCAAAAAATACTTTTTTATAAATATACTTCATTTTTATTTTATTTTGTATATAATTATTAAATATTTGTATATATTAAATAATTAATGCATTTACTTAATAAAATTAGGGTTTTGCCCTTAAAACATAAAAAAATCCAAAATTAATTCTTTTATTTTTGTTTATTTGACATATAAAAATACTCTTTTTCATACATATAAAAAACCTTTTTGCATCTTGCATATTTATTTTATTTCCATTTAATTTGTGCAATCAATTATCTTGTAAATAATTCCAAATTGATGTAATAGCTAGGTTTAAATTCCTTGTCAAAACCCCCCATTTGAACATTTGTACCCCCCTTCCCATATTGTGTTGTAATAGTGTAGGAACTTTACTTTTCGCACTTTAACGCTTTCTAAATATACCATGTTAGAATTAGGGTTTGTATGCCAATAAAAAGAACAAAATAGTTTGACCTAATTTCAAGATAATCAAGCATGAAAATGGACAACACATATCACACTTGCACCCCTAGGGTATTCCACTTGTTGCCTTCAATAAATGGGCCATATTGCATGTTAGGTCTCTTTGGGCAAAAACAAAACAAACAATCAAATGATCATAGTCCCTCGATGACGCTTTCGAAAGTTGCCTAAAAAATGATCAAGTCCCTTAAAGGAAAATTGCCCAAAGATACTTGGCACCATTGCAATTATGGTCTAAACGATGACCCGCACCCGTCCCTTTCACATCCTAACACAAGATTGTCCACCAAATGCAATGGTGGAACAAAATTGTTAAAAGGGTTAAAACATAACAAAAATCTTTGAGAACTTTAGGGTAGATAGCTCTTAAGTACTTGCCAACTTGCAAAACAAAAACACTTGCCTATTTTTCAAACCACACTCCACAAAAACTTTCAAAATAAACTTTCAAAAAACCTTGAAACATCTTTTCAAAAAGACAAACACCTTTTGTAAAACATTCGAGTAAAGAATTGTTACAAGGGTAGCCTAGACAAGGCATCTTTTTCAAAACATTTTAAAAACCACACACAAAGCACCATTTCAAACAATTGAAAACCAAGGCAAGTTGATCTAAGCAAGTACCTAAGAGCCCACGGATAACCATGGATAGAAAGGGTGCTAATACCTTCCCTTTCTATAATCTACTCCCCGAACCCAAGAAAAATCTCAAAGGTTTTTGCTGTGATTTTTAAACCTTTCCTTAGGATAAAATAAAAAGTCGGTGGCGACTCTTGCTCAACCAAAACATTTGCGAAAACAAACGCAAAACCACAGTCAGTTCTCCCACCATATCACAGTTGTCATACCCCGTTCACCCCCCGCTTATGTTTTAACTGCACCAACAATATGGCAGAGTATGAGGCGTGTATCATGGGTCTTCGAACTGCTATTGACCTGAGGATTAAGTTCTTGAGTGTATTCGGAGATTCCGCTCTAGTAATAAGTCAGATCAAAGGCGAGTGGGATACGAAGCATCCAAATCTTATTTCTTACCGAGAATATGTACTGACATTTCTCTCACACTTTGAGGAGATAACCTTTGAACATTTCCCATGAGAAGAGAACTAGTTGGCGGACGCGCTAGTTACCATGTCTTATATGTTCAAAGTCAGGTGGGACAATGAAGCTCCCCATATTACCATTGAGAGGTTGGACGAACCCGTGCATTGCTGTGACATTGAGACTGAAGAGGCAGCAGATAAACCCTAGTTTCACGAGGTAAAGAGGTATCTTGAGGCTCAAGAATACCCTGAGGGGGCATCTGTCAATGATAAGAAGTTTCTAAGAAGGTTCGCTGCAAAGTTCTTCATCAGTAATGGAATCCTCTATAAGCGTAACCATGATTCAACCTTACTGCGGTGTGTAGACAAGAGCGAGGCAGAAAGGATCATGGCAGAGTTACATGAAGGTACCTTCGGAACGCATTCCAGTGGACATACTATGGCGAAGAAAATCCTACGGGCAGGATGTTACTGGTCCACCATGGAAGCCGATTGTTACCAGCGCTCTCGAACCTGTCATAAATGCCAAATCTATGCTGATAAGGTGCATGTGCCTCCAGTCCCTCTGAATGTATTGACAGCTCCTTGGCCCTTTGCAATGTGGGGCATCGACATGATCAGTGAGATCATACCTACTGCGTCTAACGGACATCACTTCATTCTGGTAGCAATTGATTACTTCACAAAGTGGGTTGAGGCAACTTCCTTTGCTACAATAACCAATAACGTCGTGGCATGATTCATCCGACACAATCTGATCTATAGATATGATGTACCAGAGAGGATTATTACTGACAATGGTACCAATCTCAACAACACAATGATCACCGAGCTCTGTAAACAGTTCAAGATACATCATCATAACTCTTCTCCCTACCGGCTGAAGATGAATGGGGTTGTTGAAGCAGCTAACAAGAACATCAAGAAGATTGTACAGAAGATGACTGTGACATATAAAGACTGGCACAAGATGTTACCATTCGCTCTTCATGGGTACCGTACCTCAGCACGGACGTCGACATGGGCAACACCCTACTCTTTGGTGTATGGCATGGAGGCAGTCCTACCCATCTAGGTCCAGATGCCCTCTCTCAGGATTATGAAGGATGCATGTTTGAACAAAGACGACTGGATCCAGACCCGACTTGATCAGCTGAATTTTATCGATGAAAAGAGACTTACTACTATCTGTCATGGTCAGACGTATCAAAAGAGAATGATCAAGGCTTTTAACAAGAAAGTCAAACGTCAAGAATATCAAGTCGGGGATCTAGTGATCAAACGCATCATACTACCGCAAGGTGATCCCAGGGGCAAATAGACCCCCACATACGAAGGGCCATTTGTGGTTAAGAACATTTTCTTGGGAGGAGCTATGATTCTAACCACCATGGATGGTGACGAACTTCCTCACCCCGTCAATGCAGACATGGTAAAAAGATACTACGCATAATCAAAGACCCACTAGGTTGACTGGCCTAGGCAAAAATAAGGGCTTCCCGGTGAACCAAAAGGGTTTGAGCAAAAGTAAGGGATGAAAATAAAAAACTGTACACCCGGCAAGTCGAAAACCTGAAAAGGCGACTTGGGAAA
The DNA here is from genome assembly GCA_948472305.1 of Vicia faba. Classification (NCBI taxonomy): domain Eukaryota; kingdom Viridiplantae; phylum Streptophyta; class Magnoliopsida; order Fabales; family Fabaceae; genus Vicia; species Vicia faba. The sequence continues at coordinate 388,233,496 of OX451740.1, read as the reverse complement.
AAAGGGTATCCCGGTGGACTGAAAACCCGAAAGGGCGGTCCAGGAAAAAATTAGGGATCAAAGCGTAACACTATGTCTCATTGGATCATCTTGCAACCAGACTTCAGTATCGACTATCAAGCTCAGACATCGCCAATCAATCTGATCAACCTTCGACCAAGTAGCAAAGTGATGAGACGCTTGAAGATATAAAGGCAATAGCAGAGTTGAAACCCGATGGGATCATTCCACATAGCTGTTTTTCTTTCTTTAACACAAATTGTAATTTGTCTTTCGGCGGCATTCTCTTACTAGGACGTCAGCCTCTTTGTATAAAACGCCTACTACAGGCCAACTTCAAAAATCAATACAATTCATTTTCACAAGAAATTTCAATTTGTTTTTCTTTTTCTGTTTTATTTTGCAAGAACGTCCAATGATTCATTTTTGATATATGCATTTGAAAATGATTGCTGCTCATAAATATTTACATGAAAAACAAAAGACAATTACTCGTAATTCCAGGAACAGGGAAAAACAAGAAGTGTCCAAACCTTACAGTTACTCTGCCCATCAGGTGCCAGGATAGAGCCAGCTTGAGAATAGAAGTAGTGGCACATACACTCCCCACAGGGTAAAAAGTATCCAAAGACAGTGATGTTAGCTTTCACGAGCAGGACATAACTTTCCCCAACTGAGGTTCACAATCGCGAGTGAGTCAGTAAATCTTTCCCCAAGCAGAGTTTATTTATCTCACGAGCGAAAATTCAATCTCCAACAGAATTCATTATCACCAGCAACGAAAATTCATCCCCAGCTGAGTTTATTTCTCCAAATTAGCAGATCTATCAACAGAGTATCTCCTCTCCAACAAAGTTATTCCCCGCAGAGTTATCCTCAGACAGGATCTCTTCCGGTAGAATATTCACCAGCTGAAGGGATGTGAATCCCCAACTAATTCATCTTTGTTCACAATCTCCAACAGAAGTAGAGGAACTATGTTTTTTTTACAGCAGTCAAGAATACCATTTCTCATGCTCTCCAACAAGCAGTCAAGGATTTATTTTCCCGGACTCAGATCATTATGTCAGCATTGCATATTCATACATCATGATATTTGCACACATTACATATAACATAATCTCAGTTATTTTGAGAACCTCATCACAATGCATCTCATGCATCACACATAACTAACCTTGTATTACTTTCAGGAAAGACAATTATTATCAATTTCCAACAGGTCCATGATCAACACTCGAAGCTAAACAGAGTAATCATCGGTGCGACAAATACAACCTTATGTAGGTTCCTTACAGCAGCCCTACTACCCAGGCTTTCATATCGAAGTAACCCTACTATCTAGGTTCCTTCCCAAGCCCTACTACGTAGGCTTTCATATCGAAGTAACCCTACTATCCAGGTTCCTTCTCACAGCCCTACCATCCAGGCTTTCATCTCGAAGTAACTTTACTATCCAGGTTCCTTCTCACAACCCTACCATCCAGGCTTTCATCCCGAAGTAAGCCTACTATCCAGGTTCCTTCTTACAGCCCTACCATCCAGACTTTCATCTCGAAGCAACCCTACTATCCAGGTTCCTTCTCACAGCCCTACTATCCATGCTTTCATCTCAAAGTAACCCTACCATTCAGGTTCCTTCTCACAACCCTACCATCCAGGCTTTCATCTCGAAGCAACCCTACTATCCAGGTTCCTTCTCACAGCCCTACTATCGAGGCTTTCATCCCGAAGTAACCATATTATCCAGGTTCCTTCTCACAACCTTACTACCCAGGCTTTCATCTTGAAGTAACCCTACTATCCAGGTTACTTCTCATAACCTTACTATCTGGGTTCTTCCTCTCTTATCCCCAGACAGCAGTCCACAACAGTATAAGACCGGGACCCAATCAAACACAATTGATTTCACATTTCCCCAGAAAGTCGCAGTGCAGCATATACCCCGACCAGATACGCAGTTCACTTCCGCTTCCCCAAACCAGAGTTATTCCCCAGTAGAGTAGCGGACAACTGAAGCTCCTAAAACTCTATTTCTCCCAAGACAAAGACTAACATTCCCTGACGAAGTCCTCCTCAAACAACAGGTATACATGTTCTCGCAAAGGAATCTCTTATGCGATTGAAACCTCTTCAGATGGAATCTTTAAGCCCATCCCGGACAATATTCCATCATCAACCTCCGAATGGCATCTGCAAGCCCATTCCCGATATCACAAGTCAAGTGCCACTTCATGCGAGTGCAAATTTCTGGGCACTCTAATGTTCAATCATCTTCCACCTTCAGATCACGAAAGGCAGAGCAACCAATCTACATCCTCAGGTTTAAGAAGATTGAACAGGGGAAGTTGTTGTACCCCAAAATTTGCCCTCTCATATTTCTCAACACATGGCAAGTGAGGTCCCCAAATTGCTCAAGGAAGTTCAAGAATTGACCAGACAAACTCTCTCCTAAGGCAGTATACCCCAAATTAGGGTTTCTATTTTAATAAAGATGTGTGAACCACAAATGACTCAAATTCTCACCATTGTCCTAATATGTTCTCAAGATCATCCATGTCAAGTTTCAAGCCTTGCAGAAGAAGTTTGCTCAGTCAATTGCTTAAATGCCTGAAAATCATCTGTGCCAGGTCAAAAGTCAACTGGGGCCCACATATAGTCAAACTTCAAGATTTTTGGTCAACATACTCATTTTGAAGTATTATTCATCATTTGATCAAGGGTTGATCATGATTCCTCAAGGATTGCTCACAAGTCATCCAAACCCAAAAGTTGCTAAATTAGGGTTTTATAGGAAAAGTCAACTCAACTTTAACCAAGCATAACTTTCTAATACTTTATCATAAATGACCCATATAAAGATCATTTTGAAGAGGATGCAATTCCCTACAATTAATCTTCATCTCCCAAGTTCAGAATATGCACTCACAAAAAGATATGAATTTTGACCTTATAGGTCCTTTTGAAAAGTCAACAAAAACACCTTTTGGGTCAAAGCTCCGTACATGAACATGGAAGACTCAATTGATATGAGACAAAAAGGGTTGCTTAGAGGACATCCTAAGCTTTCTAAAAAGTCCAAGAACACCTCTCTAGGGTCAAAATTGAGAGAGTTATGCATTGGCCAAGTTGACCATTTTTGCAAAGTTGTCAAAAGTCAAATGTGCTCAAATTTGCATTTTTTGCTAAACGGGCCCAACTTTTTATGCTTGCACCTCAATTATAATGTGGTCCAAGACTCAAATACTTATCCATACATTATTTGCTTCATTTTCAATTTATTTTGATTTTTCATTAATTAAAAAGTGAATTAAATCAAATAAATGATGAAAATTATCAAAGATATGATTTGATTTGTTTTTTTACAGATTGGCAATCAAGATATGCTGAGCTTGCATGATCAATTCGAATCAATGGAAATTGGTACAATAAAGGCATGATTGGCATGAAAATAGAAAGATATCATACAAATTGAAAATCAAATCAAATCTTGGATAAATGCAAAGATTCATGCCAAGTTTGTTAACCTAATTCATTCTAGGTTATATAATAAATCTTTGCAGATCAAAAGAAGAGGGTTAGAGGTCGTGAGAAGCTTGGAACAAAACTGAAAAATCCAAAGAAAAGTGGGAGTTGGTTTTCATTATACAGGCCAATTCAAGGTGTGCTAGTGATCTCAATCGTTTGCTAGACATCTCAGGAAGCTAACAACATCCTTTGCAAGCTTCAACACGCCCAGAAACGCGCGCTACGATCCCCGCGGTTTGACATATTTTTGTAATTCGATTAGCACGATTCTTGCATCTTTAGCACTTTTAATTGTCATAGTTGTGATTATCATCATGTTTGCAAGCTAACCATGCCATTTAATTACATTTTTAACGCATGTACGTGATATTGCCATGGTTAGGGTTTCATGTTCTTGTTTAGGGGTTTTCAATGCAGGCAAAATTAGGCTTTGATTCTGGTACCATGATGCTCGTGAGGATGAGACGAGTTGATTGGTACCAGTACTTTTCATTTATCTTGCTCGTATGAAGTTTTGGAGATGAACATGGTTATACCTACAGTGAACGTCTGTAGGTAAAAGTCTTGTTGTCTAAAGCGACGGAGAGAGGAAGAAGACGCTGGCGTGTCAAGCAGCCACTCGTCCATTTGAATTTTCGCGCATTTTTTGAATATATTATTTAATTTGATTATATTATTTTGCTTCTATTATATGAACAACAAGAACGCGTATCACAGCTGGCAAGCAGGCACTGGAGGCGAGCATAAGGACCTGGGTTCGATCCCTAGGTCCCAACATTTGTTTCATGTTATTTTTTCTTCATATGATCAGGTGCGCTACTGTCTCATGTATCCACCATGCAACTCAAAGATCTGGCCATCAGACTCATCTCCAGTCAGGATCCAATGTGCCAATAATGAGAGGTCTACCATGCTCCTCAAGTCAACACCCACACCAAATCAAACGTGGTCAAACAGGCTGGGATTATTTGGGCCAAGAAAATCAGATCTGCACCCCCTTTTTTGCTAACAATCAGGCCCATTTTTCCTTTTCTCTATTTATTTCTTTTATTTAATTAATTTGCCTAATTATTCTAATTCACAAAATTAATCACTTTTTTCATAAAATCATAAAATAAAAAAAATCATAAAAATTAGAATTTAGTTTTTTTAATCAAATTTAATTTAATTAGTTTAATTTAATTTAGGGAAATATTAACTTTTTTATAATTAAAACCAATTAAAAAAAACTAGATTAAGTTCTTGATTTAATTATTTTCTTTTTTCTCAAATAAACCAAAACACGAAAATAGTTTTTAGAATTAATTGATTTATTTTCCTTAATTTAAAATTAATTAGAACTTATGATTTTCTTTTAATTCAATTATTTCATTATTTTCTTAAATAACAAAACATGACAAAAAAACATTCATTTTTCTTTAATCGATCGCAAATAGGATTAGTCAAAGGGTCAAAACCCTAATTGTCTCACATTTAATTCACCGCGCGCTTGTTAATTATTTTGCCAATATTTTGTAACTTTTCATGGTTTGTAATAGTTAATTTAGGGTTTTTATTTATTGTTTAAATCCCCGATTTTTTGGCTATGTAATTAATCCCCCTCCCCGAAGCCTTGTAATAGCGTAGATTTATTTTCTCGCATTTTTAATTCCTGCAAATATTCATCTGTCTAGATGTATGCTAACAGGATTGTATGGCAAGAATGCATGATAAAATTAATACAGTTAGAAAACCCTAATGTGCAAAGATAAATAACTGAAATAAATCACTCGCACATATCACTCTTAGGGTATACTCTCACTTCGGTTGCCTTCGGTAAACGATCATTAAGCATAGGATGTCTTAGTGGTTACCCTCATGTCTAAAAAGATCTAATATCCCATTCGAATGTTGCCTCGGAAATGTTGCCTCGAGAAAGATCTTAAGACTCTAGGGTTATTACTAAGGTATCCTAATATTGCTTTAGTGATCGTACGTTCTTTTCGAATTGACCCTTACAAATTCTAACAACGATGCTACCTATTTCTCAATAGTAGGATAGCGCTGTCTAAAGGAAACAAGAATAGAAACAATCTTTTTTCGAGTAGGTAGATTCTAGTAGGTACTTGCTCAAATCAAAACTTTCCACACTTACACCTTTCAAAACAATTTTCAAAACAACTTCGTCACACCTTTGAGGACTGATACAAGGGTTATCACGAAGTAAAACTTTTCAAAACAAAGCACACAAACACAAGCAATTTAAAAATGAGCAAGTACCTAAGAGCCCATGGAAAACCATGGATAGAAAGGATGCTAACACCTTCCCTTTCTATAATTTACCCCCGTACTCAAAATATCTCGAAAAAGGATTTTTTCTGTACTTTTTTCCTTTCCGATTGGATGAAATAAAAGTCGGTGGCGACTCTTGCTTACCGAGACATTTTGCAAACATGAAACACAAAACGCAAACCAGTATTAACAGTCGGTTCTGCCACCGTATTGTTGGTGTAAGCCCTAGAGGCCAATACTTTTGGTACTTGTATCGAATTATTTATTAATAATAAAAGGCATTTCTTTATTATGTTTTCCAAAATAATAAAGTCCCTAGAATGGTTTATTGGTTTAATGAAATGTTAAGTGTGACTTAATCATGAGATCCCATTAAACATAAGAAACTATTCTTAAAGTATCCGTAGTCAAGCTTTAATGTGAAGTTGGATAACATTAAAGCATTAAGATTATTATGAAGATAGATTGATGATCACATCTCATGGATCATAGATAAGGAGTTATCAAGTCTTGACATAGGTATGAATATTAGGAGTAATATTTATACTGGATTGACCCGTTATGAGAATACTACATAAAATGTTATGCAAAGTGTCATAAGTTATTCTCATGATGATAATGGTGTATACCACCCTTCGACCTGAAACCACTATGGACCCTAGATGTAGAGTCAAGTACTTTATTGCTGATCAAACGTCATCCGTAACTGGATGACTATAAAGATGGTTGATGGGTACTTCACAAAGCATGCTAAGGGACATGAGTGACCTAGATGGAATTTGCTCATCCTGCATAACAGGATAAATGTCTAAGGGCCCAATATTGAACTAGACAAGGGTGACACAGTGTATGCCTTGTGTTCAATATAGACATGAGGGCAAAAGGGTAATTGTATAACACAAATATTATCACGGAAAAGGTTTGGTCAGATCACATGACATTTTCGTGACTTGGGTAACAGTGATGTGTTGCTAGATACCGCTCACTGTTTATTATATTAAATGTGTAATTTAATATAATTGCCAACGTCGCGAAAACCTACAGGGTCACACACATAAGGACAGGTTGATGAGAGATAGAATAAATAAGGAACACCGTAAGGTACGGTGCACTTAAGTGTAATACGGAAAGTGGTAAGGTACCACGTGGATAAGTGATATATGGTACATCATAAGGTATGATGTCCATAAGCTTAATTGGGCTTTTAGCTTATAGCCTTAATTGGGCTTTTAGCTTGTAGCCCACACGAGTGATTCTATAAATAGATCCCTTGTGATGAAGTTTTTTCACTTGATGCATTTTCGTTTTTGACTCTCTCTCTCTCACTCAAGGTTTCCGTTCGTGATCAGCTAGCACTGTGACCGGAAGCGATCTGTTCGTGTGGACTGAGTAGAGGCGTTGTTCTTCATCAACGCTCGTGATCACGACATCAAAAGTCTGAATCTCCACAAGAGGTAAAACTTTCTATCACTGACCATGCTCATTCGTAAGGATCTCTAAAGGAAAATTTTATATTCCGCTGCGTTTTGATCGCAATTTTCCTTCACGTATCACACAGGTCGATACAAAAGGCTTTGCATCGACACATACTTAAGCTAAAAATCACAAAAACAATTCTGCTTCAGTATGAGTTGACCCATTCACACTTTGCATCGATACATGTCAAGTTCATGTTCTTGGAAAATGTTTTAAAACCTTTATGCATCGACACATGAACTCATGCATCAATACATATCACGTTTTGTTTTCAGAAATCAAAAATCAACTCAGTATGAATCGACACATACACATTATGTATCGACTCATACATATTTGATCTCTCTGTAATATTTCTTGATATCAGTATGTATTGATACATAACATATTGTATCGAATCATCCCATGTTTTACAACTAACATGAGTCAACTCATATTAGACATGCACCGACTCATACTGCGGTTTTTACCTCTAACAGTTTTCTGTTACATATATAAGACAGTTTTTGCAGTTAAACTAGAAATGTGTCACAAATACCGTTGGTGTGCATCAAATTTTCTAAGCATTAGAAACCTGAAAGATACTTCATCTTCATCATCTTCTCAATCACCTTGGTTCAATAACATCGAAACATAATCATTTTTGTTCATCAGATCAAGGGGTCTTAGAGATAATGTTCAGTGGTATGATCGGTGATCTTAGCTGAGTTGAAGATTCAGAAGGGGGTTTCAAGGAAAAACCAGAGGGTTTGTCCTTTAAGAACAAGTGTGTTCTTGCGGGTTTGTCAATCACAATTGCACAGGTTAGATTCAGCCGTAGCGAGGGGTTTGGAAATCGGGGTGATTTCACAAATAGGTCATGGAAGCGGAGGATTGATTATGGATCTTGCAGGTGAAATCTTGATCAGCTCAAATCACTAGTGAAGGTTCATACAAGAAGAAGAAGATCTTAGTGATTATGTTCTGTCTTTGTATTGTAACATTGTAAATAACATTCAACAAATTGATATAACAGGTCTCAATTTCAGTTTTGGAATTGAGAGGGAGACGTACCCACATGTGAGGACGACAGTGGGGAACTTCCTTACCAAACTGCCCGTGTATTGTTTTCTTTCTCTCTTTCTCTTTATGTTTTCTGCATTTTTGTGATTCAATTGGTCTGTTGGTTTTTCTGTTCAATGATACAATAATGGTACAAACTCTTTTGCTAAATCACCCTTATTGTTGATCATCGAACACACATATGCCAACTGTTTGACAAAAGTGCTTGTAAGTTTTTATTCATTGGAAATAGTGTTCTTGTGATAAGCGCATTGAAACATACATTGATCTGTGTTAAATTTCATCTATTCCATCTTAATAGAAATCCAGCAAGTTTATCGTATATCCAGTTTTCTAGTAGTCAGTTCAAAATAGACGGAAGTCGATTCGGGACCGTGTTTTTCCGCTGTTTTTAATAAACTTTGATAAAAGATTTTAAATCCTTGATAAATAAGGAGGTGATCTATTCACCCCCTCTCGATCACTTGCCACACCGTCTAATAAGTGGTATCAGAGCGCCAGTTCGGTGGTGCTTTGTGTTTACTAGTAATGCTACGGCTTTTGAACCAAAAGGGGCGTACAATAGAGCTTCTATTTTCAATGGTGAAAACTATGGCTACTGGAAAGATACATGCGAGTACACATAAATTCCATTGATAGGAATGTATGGACTTCCATTCAAAATGGTCCCTTTCAAATTACCATGAGGAATTATGCAGGTGCTATAGTACCTAAACCTGAGGATCAATAGAATGAAATAGATGAAAAGAAGTGGTCGAGCGATTGGAGAGGCCGAAATATGATAATTTCAGCACTTGGTGTTAATGAGTATTATCGGGTGTCTCATTGCACGACTGGTAATGAAATGTGAGATGCTTTAGAAATTGCCCATGAGGGCACTACTGAAGTTAAACAGTCCCACATTAACACACTTAATCAAGAGTTCGAGCTCTTTCGCATGAAACAAGAAGAATCTGTCTCCGACATGCAAAGGAGATTCGTTCATCTCATCAGTCGTTTGAATGCACTTGGAAAACCTGTTTCCAATGAAATTGCTACTAATAAAATTCTGAGATGAACATCAACAAGAACTGAAAAATCTTGAAAAGTATGAAAACAAGAGTAAAAAGAAGAAGAATAAAGACAAGGAGGGTAAGAAGAAGTGAATAGCTCTTATGGCTTCTAGCTTCAAGTCCTCACATAAAGAGAAAACTGATAATGACTCAAGTAGTTACGAAGATTCAGATGATGAAAAAATGAGACTCTTTGTTCGGAGATATAATAGGTTTATTCAAAAGAATGAAATCAAGCACTCCGATAAGAATCTCATAAATTTTCGAAAATAGTCCAAAGAGCCAAGACAAGAAGAGAATAAGAAGCATAGAGGTAAATGACCTTGCTACAATTGTGGTAAAGTTGGGCACTACAAACCAGAGTGTCCAATGATGAAAAAGGATAAAGGAAAAGCTCCACCACAGAAGTTCAATAAATAAAATAGAGCTTACATTGCGTGGGGAAGCGAGAGTGATTCATTAAATGATGACAGTTCAAGTGATAATTATGAGACTGCAAACTTATGTCTCATAGCACATACCAAAAATCAGTCCTACCACAAGAAGAGCAACCACGACAAGAAAGTAAGACAAGCCTACTATAACAATTTTTCTTCTATGTCTTTTTCTGAACTAAAAATAACTTTTGAAAAACTGCATAACGAAGCTGAAGACGCTTTTAAGAGGTTATCCTCCGATAAACAAATATTTTCTTTTTTGGAGGGTAAAGTCTATAAAGCTGAAAAGACTTCAAGTATCTAAAAGCTAGTATTGCAGAAAGTTCAAAAGATAAGGATGTTATAGGATGTATTCTAATAAGGGAGTGTGAAGCTTGTCATATTTGAAAACAAGAGGTTAGAACTCTTAATGCCAAATTGAAAAAAAGCTTTAAGCCCAAGGTTACTTTTGCAGTTGATCCTAGGTTTTTTAAGAAAACTTTGAATCCACCATATGCAAAATATTCCTTTGTAGAAAAGATTCCAAAGGATTCAATGAACAAAAGTAAGAAAATCCATCATCATGGTTTATGTCATTATTGTTGTCATGTTGGTCACACCATTGAGAAATGCAAATTTAGAAAATTTCTTGTTCCTAATGGCATTTACCAAAAGAGGATGGAGTGAACATGCGAGTCACACCGTAAAACTTACAAAAAAAAAGAGGATTAATCGAGACAATCATATTATATGATGTGATGTTAAAATCTTAGACCGCCTCTCAAAATATATAGATAAAAATAGACATATTCAACAAATCACACCTGTTTTATCACCTTCAAATCTCTTTATCTATTAGCCTAATTACTATTGAGGTTGAGTTTACATCTTACCATTATAATAGTTTATGTAAAAAAATATAAAATGCATAGATAAAAGTTTAAGCGTTTGTTTATCAAAAATTTGCATATCCCAATTTTTAGGCTGAGTTTAATTGTTTAATGTAAAATAAAATATTTTACACTATCAATATATCATAATAATAAAAGTTAAGCATTTCAAATTAATCAACCACTGTTATTAACAGTTGACATCGATATATTTCAATTAAATTATTTTAAGATTTGAGTAAAAATAAATAAACAAAATACAATTAATTTTAATCCTAGGTTAGTTTTTACGGTTATGTTTCCTAACTTTTTAAAATCATATAAAACACCCTGATTTGAACGCATGAGAGGAGTCGATAAATAATTGATTTGTACCACCAGACCAGATCCAATTTATTTCCATTGTTGGCAGATCAAGCTAAACTAACTTCCTCAGTCGGCGGTTGATTGATTACAGTCCAGTTATTATTACAAATATAATATTAATAATATTCATAATATTTTATATTTATTATTATATTATTATTATTATTTTCAAACAAGTGTTATCATCTTGAAACAAAAAATAAAAAAAATAAAAACAAAAAACAGAAAAAGTACAAAACAAAACTAGTAAAGTGAGAAAAAGGGAAAGATAAATAGAGAAAGCGAGAAATTGAAGAAATCGGAAGAAAAAACGATGAAGAGCGGTAGTTTGGGCGCGGTTCCATCGTACGGCGTCCCCGCGAAACGACGGTGGCGAGGGTTCGTAATCGCGGTTCTCGGCCTCGTCATTCTCTCCATGCTCGTCCCTCTCGTCTTCTTGCTCGGTCTCCACAACGGTTTTCACTCTTCCGGTACTTGATCTCGCTCTAAATCACTGAGATCTATCGTTCTACAATTCTCAATTCAATTTCACGTTCTTCTTTTTCATCACATTCTTCGTACGGAACAGATCCACATCAATCACACCTATTTTTCATTCAGAATCATGTTACGCATCATTCGCCATGTTTATACGCTATAGATCCAATGTTAATCGATTTTTGTTTATTCCTTCGTTTTCTCGTTAATTATATTGCTTTAAGCTGATAGTACTTTCAGTGTGACTCGTTTAATTTTGCCGCTTCTTAAAGATCTGTGTATAGTATTATCAATGTGAATAACGCATCGTTTCGTTTTCTTATGTTTCCTGTTTTCAATTTAATAGAGGAAAGTTCAATGCACGTTATATCAATGATGGATTAATTATATAATTTAATTTAATCCAATTTAATTCTGTCATAAATGTCTGTTTTTGGATATTTTTATTTATTAATGATTGCTGATACTCATATTTACAATTGTGCATTTGTAGTGTATTCTGTCAAATCACGAAGATATTTATAAATTATTAGTATTACTTACATGACAGACTGGGGGTTTTTATTGGACGTAAATTAACTTTAACTGTCACTGTATGACCATTAAACTCTTGTGTGTTTATTAGGAGAACTAGAGTTCTGTTTTTGAGTTGAATTTCATTCTCTCACAATGTATATAGTGTGCAAAATTTATTTATGAAAAAGGTCACTAGTTATAACAGAGTTTTGGAACTCGTGCGAATTTAGGTTTAGTTTCTGGTTGCATTACATTGGAACTACAATGTATTCTGCCAAATACTCTTATGATTGGTTATTCTTTATTGGTAATGTGTTTGTGAAGATAGTGTTGGGCTAAATGGGATTGCAGTTTATTTGTTTATTTTGTGTAAATTGTTTTTTTATCTTACCGTTTGTCTCTGGTTGTCATTGTGTTTTTGCAGGATATATATATGAACAGAGAAGTACTCCTTCGGTAAGCATTCACTTCAAATGTATCTGTGAACCTGTGCCAATTTTTTCCAGCTTAATTTAGTATTATCATGTTGAAATTGTTGTTTTATTTCTCACTTTCTCTTGTGTCATTTTCCAAATCAGAGTCATAAAGTTCTTGAAAGTTACGATAGACACAATGTTGGCCACACCGAAAAAAAGTCTGAGGTATGGTGGTTTAGTCCCAAGCTATTTTAAATACGCCTTCTTTTTCTTCTAGCAATCTTCTGCAGTATAGTGTTTGTCATGGTAACCTCACTGTTTTTACTGTAGTTAAGAGATACCATTACTTAAACGTAAATTGTCAATTTTTGAATAGTCAAATATGTGAATAATTTTTAAATTTTTAATTCTCATGCACAAGTTTGATGGATATTCTCAAAGCAAAGAAATTGGGTAAACAGTTAATCCTTTTACTAATTTACCAGTAATAGTGTGCTCGGTGAATAAGCCAAACATTCAAAAACAGAAATCTTACCACCCCAAATCCACGAGTGATGTCTTTTTTTGTGTAAATTTCTTCCGCAGGGAGAAAAATCAAGTCATGTGAAGGATCTGATCACTAAGTTTGAACCAACTCTTCCCAAGGTTCTCTGCATAATACTCTAATGGTTAATTTTTATACTTCTTTATTTAGAAATTTGTATGATAAAAAATATATTTATAAATAACCGATTATCTCGTCTGTTTATTCTTGCCTAATGTAATTGAAAGGAAAACTCCATGTAGACAATGTTTCTGTAATTGTCATCAACGTAAGGTTTTTGGGTTTCGTGTCAACCTAAGATCTCATCCTTTCAAGTTGCATAGTTTGTTGGTTTTAATACAGTAAAAATGAATTTGTTAGAAAAATTTGGGTAAAACACAGGTAACAGGAGAACACTGATTCCTCCAGAACAGAAAAAAAGAAAAGAAACATAAAAGAACAGTGGAATATGTATGTTTGAAATCACCGCTATTTTTAAACAGACATTAGAAGAAAGTCAAGTAGTATGTACCCATTCCTATCCCCTAGTTGAGACTTGAGAGGTATCAAGGTAATCCTATCCTAACTAACCAAACACTCCTTGGATTGCATAAACTTCTCAATCCCACAAAATATTTGTCTCTGTTTTTGGCAAAGCCTTTGTACCTAACCATTAGAAATTGTTTTGAAGTAGGACACATTTAATACTGTTCTAAATCCTCAAATAAATGGTTCCATACCAAAGTGGCCCCTTTACATTGCAAAGTTTGGTGCAGACAGTTCTTAAATCTTACTAACTCCTTGTTCCAGATTGACAAGTTGTGAGATTGGGGTACAAATGTACTGATTTGTCTAAAATTATAAGATTCACAAGATCAAGTTAAGTAAGAGTCCTCCTTACTTATACATGGAACTGAAGGGGTTGGCAATACGACATTATATGCCATCCAGAATATATGTGGCAATACTTAGTTATCATATATCAATAATAATTTTGCATGTCAGGATGTTATGAAGAATTATGCTCGAGGAAATAAGAATAGCACCATCAGTAGGGGTGCCAATGAAGAAAAACATAGAGGTGTGCTTCTATGGATTCAATATCTTATGTCCTCATGAAACCTTCACGGAAATCATTTCCTTTTTTTAATTTCTAATTTTAAATAATTTTCAGGTGTCAAGGCGCCACCAAAATCTGCTCTGCAACCACCCCCAACTTCTAATGTATGAATATATCATTGTCATTTGTTGAACACATAATTGCTCAGAATAGTTCAACCCAAGTCATTAATTGAGGCTGAGAGACTTATATACTATTAATCTTAGTAGGCAGAATCTTCTATAACTAGTATAATCTTTAGCCTTATCCTATAATGTTCACAGCACACTAAGTACTAACATAAAACTGAAACTCTTAACGCTCCACTTAAATAGTTAGCCAGCTTGCAGAAAAACATAGAGATATAACAACAGCCAGATAACACTCAGTCTCAGTGTTATAAAACAAGTTTTATAACTTAGTACTTTCCAGCAGACTCCTTTAAAAGCTATTATATATATTATTCTTGTAGCTACTTGAACAAATTTATATTCTGTAACAGAATCCTAAAGTTGGTCGCATTGAGCAAGTCACCGACCCTAAGACAAATTCTCCTGATGAAAATGGAAAGTCGTGTGAGCTCACATATGGTAGTTATTGTTTGTGGCAACAAAAACATAAAGAAGTTATGAAAGATGCCATGGTTAAGAAATTGAAAGACCAACTATTTGTGGCTAGATCTTATTATCCTAGCATCGCAAAACTCCCAGCACAAGACAAACTGTCTCGCGAACTCAAACAGAGTATACAAGAGCTGGAGCATGTGCTTAGTGAATCTTCTACAGACGCTGATCTCCCACCACTGTAAGCTGATATCATTTGAAAAGTTGCTTTCCTAGCTTAGTTGTATCTTTTGTCCCCTAGCTTAGTTGTTTTAGTTGCTTTCCTACTTGAAAAGTTATTGTATCTGATGATTTTTTTGTGAACATAGTTCACCCTCAATCAAGTAGTCTTGTAAAAATGTTGATTTTCAGTTTTCTAATTTGCTTGCAGATCTGGCTTTTGGTAATTTCTTGGATCCAAATGTTTTTGTTATGTTTTCTGACATTAGAGTCCTTAGTGCAGTTAAATTAGTTTATTTCCTAAAACAACTAGTGTCCCGTATTAGTTTTATTAGCTTCTATATATTTGTCTTTAACTTCTATTTGCTTTACTACTTGTTTTTAGCATCATTTATGGTTCCGTAGACAATTTCTTGGGCTAATACGTTATACTGCATAGCATGTCCTTATTTTTCTCTCTTATCTCAACTCTGTTCTATCTTGGGGTTTAAGATATCCATTATGTTGTTTGACCTTAAACCCAATGCTATTTTCCACGCGAACTTGACTTTAAGGCATGTCAGGACTCATCAACAGCTCTTCAAAACCTTAGGATGTTAGGTGTTAGCCCATGAATGCTTTTAACATACCCCCTCATGCAAAAATACTTTTTCTCATTTTAGTTACTACAGTCTACAAGAAATTTTACATGGTATTCAAAATCATTTTCTAGGGTTGAGACTAAATCAGAGAAGATGCAAGTTGCAATATCCAAAGCTAAATCAGTCCCCGTGGTTTGCGACAATGTTGATAAGAAATTGAGACAAATATATGATCTGACTGAGGATGAAGCTGATTTCCACATGAAACAGAGTGCATTCCTATATAAACTCAACGTTCTGACAATGCCAAAGAGTTTTCACTGCCTGGCACTGAAACTAACTGTTGAATATTTCAAATCTTCACATGATGAGGCTGATTCAGAAAAATTTGAAGATTCTTCATTGCGCCATTATGTTATTTTCTCTAATAATGTGCTTGCTGCGTCAGTGGTTATTAACTCCACCGTAACTCATGCAAAAGTATGCTTTGCTTCTAATCATGCACCAGTGAATTGATAGAGGTTGAATTTTAGAAGCAATTTTAATAATTTCACCTGTTGCTGCACAATAATTTCAGGTAAGTCGGAATCAGGTTTTTCATGTGTTGTCTGACGGACAAAATTATTATGCAATGAAGCTTTGGTTCAAGAAGAACAATTATAGGGAAGCGGCTGTTCAAGTTTTAAATGTTGAGCATCTTGAGATGGATAGCATAAAAGACAATCCATCACAACTTTCCTTGCCTGAAGAATTTCGTGTTTCATTTCGCAGTTATGATAATCCATCTGCGGGCCAGTTTAGAACAGAATATGTTTCAATGTTTTCTCATTCACATTATTTACTTCCTGATATATTCAGCAAGTTGAAGAAAGTTGTCGTTCTGGACGACGACGTTGTTATTCAGCAAGACTTGTCAGCCCTTTGGAACCTAGACATGGGTGAAAAAGTTAATGGTGCAGTGCAATTCTGCTCAGTAAGGCTAGGTCAGCTGAAAAGTTATCTGGGCGGGAAAGGTTTTAGTCATAATTCATGTGCGTGGATGTCAGGGTTAAACATAATTGATCTAGTGAAGTGGAGAAAGCTTGGTCTTACTCAAACTTACAAAAAGTTGATAAAAGAGGTTAGTGGCTAAAATCCCTAAATCTGCATTACAATATTTTTGGAAAACACTATTATTGGATATAGCAGTACTGGAAATAATATTGTTAGTTAAATAAAGTCAAATCTATGTCTTTTACTTTGAAATCTTTCAATACAAGTTAGTTAAATAAATTATTTGGAAATTATTTTGAACTCCGGTTAAAAGATATAAAAAGGAACACAGTCCAATAGGACTGAGAGCTTGACACAATTAAATTCCTGCCCGAATGCTGTGTATAGGAATCCCCTGTCGGTTTCTTTGTTGTTTTTCCTTATTAGGAATTTTTTGTGAAAGGTCAGAAGTAGTCTTTACATTAGGTGAGTCATATAGCATAGCAAATATAAAATTACCTAAAGAACTATGTTATCCTTGATGATTGCACGATGTGGTTTGTTGAGTATTGTGTTATTTACCTTATGATGTTATTTATTTCCTTATATAGTTGAGTAAACAAAAAGGATTCAATATAGCTGCAACATGGCCTGCAAGCTTGCTCACATTCGAGAATAAAATATATCCACTCAATGAGTCGTGGGTGCGGTCTGGATTGGGTTATGATTACAAAATTGACTCTAACTCCATTAAAACAGCTCCAGTACTACACTACAATGGGAAAATGAAACCATGGCTTGATCTGGGAATTCCAAACTACAAGAGCTATTGGAAGAAGTTTCTGAACAAAGAGGATCAACTCTTGAGTGAGTGCAATGTAAATTCATAGAAAATAATGGGAGAGCTTTTAAGAAGCAACAAAAAGATGCCTGTGCTATGGGTGCTCAATTTTTCGATATAATTTTTCGATGCGGTTTTGTGGAAGAGGCAATAGCCTATAGGGTTGATGAGGGTAACACACCTGTTATAAACTTAATCACTCAATAAGGAACCTGGAAACTTCACTGCATTTCCGGCAAAAAGCATTAAGAAATCTGAGTACCCTCACAGTTTTCAAGATAGCTAATTGGTGTTGAGGTTTTTCCCACTGTGTTATTGGTGAGCAGTACGAAGAGTTGTGCATGAGCAAAGGCAGTATAACTCATATAGACAGTGAAATTGTTTGTTTCAAGATTTTATTATGCTTCATGATGTAAATTATTCATAGCTGAGAATCAAGTAGAATGATTCCTTCTAGTTCTCTGGATTTATAATTTGCGCAAAGTTTGTTTTTGTTTGATGACAAAAATGTTATCCAACAGTTATATAAACAAAAAAAAAAAAACAATTTTGTCCTCTAGCAATACTTTACATTCCCTAAATGTATTTGCTTTCATTATTTGTTGTACTTACATTTGACCTGTGCCGTGCAATGCAGGGGTAGTCTTAGGTTGCAAAATTTTCAATGTATTCATTTATGAGCCATGTAATATTATTTATATTTAGAGTTTATCATACAAAAATCTAAATTTGAATGTATTAGTGTTATATTGGATTGGATCTGTTTTCTTGAAAGTGGTCAATTGATAAACGAACCAAATGTAGAATATTATATGTAAATATCATAACAAAACATGAGATTGTTGGAACAACAACTCTATGATTCTCACTTTACTGCTAAATTTTTATTCTTTTTATATATTATGCAAAATAAAGAAATTATTAAAATTTGGCAGATATTTTTTAAAATAATAGTAAAAGTTAAGAGCAGAAAAAAATAGTAAAACAAGATCACTCTTTTGGATTATTTTTGAAAAAAATAAGGATGACAGCATTACTCTTTTTGATCTAAACGTATGAGTGCTTGGTGAATTTTTCATGTTTCATGCTTCACTTGTCTAGTGTTTGTGTAAAAATTGATTCTGAGTTGTAAACTAGTATTTGGGCAGCCAAACCAGCTATTGACGGGGTTGGTGGCATCTAATTTTTGAGTATCTGGAGGTCTGGCTTTGTGGATGTTCGATTAACATTCTCTTGAGAAAGTTTTTAGGTGCGGGGAAGGAAATATAATGATTTGTTTTATGTTGTTTATGTCTAGCCTTCTAGTTCGATTGATGGAAAACGAAAACTGTGGGAACTGTATGCAGATTAAATTGTGAGGTAGTATCTTGATTTCGAAATGTCAAAACACTTTCTTTCCCAAAGCGCTTGAGTCTTGCTCAGGTGTTTCTTCTTAATGAAGTTCGTGATTTGATAAGGAAGAGGGACAATTGTATATTAGTGAAGATTGATTTTGAATGGACTAAAATTATTTTCCATGTTACATAATGATGATCAGAGGATCATTATTGTGAGGGTAGAGTTCTCTTTGGAGAAAATGATATTGATCCATGTTTTCTCTTGATAGTCTCTGGAGTAGCCTGTGGATATTGTGTTTTCCGCAAATACCTGTTGTGCGTACTTCCTCTGAAAAAATTTAGAGTTACCTCCGAAAGTCTTTGGCGATGGTGCTTGTGTTGTAGGTTGTGGTTTTGCCGCCCATCTTCAGGGGAATATGGAGAGAATTAGACTGGATGTGTGGCTCATGTTAGTTTTACTGAGGCACCACTATACTGGTAAAAAAGTACGGGTGTGCATGTTCCCCCTGCAAGGGCAGAGGTACTCAGAGGCTTTAGTAGGTTTATAACAGTTTATGGAGTTAGGGCTTGCCCACAACGGTAAGAAGACATGTACCATGGTGTTTTTAGGTGATTTAGGAGGTCCGCTCACGTGAGGTGGGAGGCTCTACTGATGACCAGAGATGCTTGGTAGCAAGCATATAATTAGAAGCGGTCGTGTATCAAGGCTATAATGAGTGTTGTGTTCTTCAGGGTGCAGAGAATATGTATCACTTGGAGTCTGTCCCTTCTCCTTGAAAGGAGATGTATTTATATGGGCCTCTAGGACCTAGGGGTTTCTGGGAAAGGGTCATCACTCACTTTAGTCAATAGTGGACGATTGAATTCCCATTTCCAAGGGAGTCTTGAGTCAATTAATGACCTTGATTTTCTCTCTGTCAGAGAAACGTTTAATCCCACGTTTCTCACGTAAGGGCGACCGAAGACAACACGGTGAGTCGATATCTCTCTTTAGGCGACCTTCTATCGTCGCCTCTTCTAGGACGGTCTAAGAGCATCGCCCTAGACAGAGTCTTTTACAAATATAACACTATATAGGATGAACTCCACCCATTAAAATTTGAATGGGTTAGGTAACAAATTATGTCAAATCTCGTTCAATAAAAGTCGTGTACACCCCTAATTAGAACATTTCAGATCCACTGAGGTACTTCAAAGAACATTATAAAAGTCAAAAGTCAAATGACCGCCACAATTATGATTTGGATATCTTATCATAACAACAAAATATAAATCAAATAGTGAACACATGACATGGTATACACCAATTTTAACTAGCCATATCTTCAAAAAAATAATAATTACTAGTTGACCCACGTGAACAACCATCTTCAAACTTCCAACACACCAAACCATCAATTAATACATATATCCCCAACACAACCCAATTGCATCAACATACCTCAAACATTCATTAATACGTATCGAAACATGCATAACACCCAACAACAACAATACCAACAATTTAACCCTTATTTTCAACATCAAAAACCAATTTTTCTAACTCATACTTATACACACAATCTACTGTCATACTCCAATTTTGTTCAAGTGTCTTTATTTTTAGGAGCATTTAAAAAAACCAAAAGTGTAAGTCAGTTTGATTGGTAGCTAGGCATGGATATCAAGCACATGGTCGTGTATTTGAACCTCATTGCATGTCATTTATTTGTTATTTAATATATTTTCGTATTTTTTAAATAGGTACTTTTTAATTTTTTTTATTATTTATTTTCAATTTTAATACCAAAAATATAAAAAAATAGAATATCTCACAATTTATCACACGTGTTTTCGAATTGGTTCTAGTTTTTCACATTTGCTTTTGATTTGTCATGCCTTGTTACACTGTCTTTTGATTGGTCACAATTAATCAACTTACTGATCAAGAAAAAAAATTTAAAGTTATCGATATAATTTTCTCAATATGACCAAAAATCAAAGTCTTTATTTATTAACCTAAGAATTTACACACAATTTTCGCTTAAAAATCTCACAGCAAAATTCTCAAGTAAACCATACTCTTGAGTCCACACAAAAAAAAAACCCCAAAAAAACTCCCCTTACGACTTCCACCGCCGTGCACGCCTTCTCCGATCATCTCTCTTTTGTTATATATATATATATATATATATATATATATATATATATATATATATATTCATCTCTGTTTTGCAGTTTGCGATATGAAAGTTTTGTGAGATTTGGGCTTAAATTAGTTTAATTAGGAAATATCTTAATCCACCCATAGTTTTCTAGCGCACCACGTAAAAATACAAAAATGTTCCTGAAAACCGGAAATATATTTCTAGTACACACCCATACCTTGATTATGGTGGACGAAACCCTATGTAATAGTTGATAACTAATCGGAAATACAACTACGAGTGGAACCGTAATTGTATTTCAGGAAGCACCCAAAATACACACAATTTTTAAGACTGAGAAACTCAAGCTAACATGCATATACAAAGCGGAAATGCATTTACAGTTAAGACCATAGTTGTATTTTCGGTTCGTGTTGACACTTAAACACGCGTTGCCTCATCCCCTTCCTCATTTTCAGAAACATTTTAAAAAAATACTCAACACACAAAAACCAAACCCTATCAAACCCCATTGTATCAAAATCAATCCATTTTGTGAAAAGCTCATCCGAAATCATCAAGAATCAGATAAACTTTAGTGTTCAAGCAGATTCAAGCAAGAAAAATCATCACTTATAAGTTGTTTTTGAGCTTTTTGGAGTTTATGTAATTTAACCTACAAATTATGTTATAGGGTAGAAAATTTAATTTTTTTAGTATTTGCAATGTTAGGAGTCATAATAACGTATTAAGTATGTATTTGTACGATCAATGATCGTTATTTTAATGTTATTGGGGTTGAGCTTCGTCATTGACGAAGCTGAAATGTTATAGGTTGTTGGGCGAAGGCAACGGTATTTAGAAAAGGGGGGGGGGGGGGGGGGGGGGTTGAATAAATACCCCTTTTTAAAATATCCAAATAAATTTTGGTTTTGAAAAAGTCTTATCAAAGTGTGAAGTAGATGCAAATTGTGATCTTTACAGACGTTATCGGGAAGCTCAGATATGTAAACCGTAAATAAAAAATTAAGATGGAATGAGTACGATTGAATTAATAACCTTGAATCACTTTGCAACTTATTTAGTGTTTAATCAATTTTTCTTAAGGGGGGGGGGGGGGGGGGTTGAATAAATACCCCTTTTTAAAATATCCAAATAAATTTTGGTTTTGAAAAAGTCTTATCAAAGTGTGAAGTAGATGCAAATTGTGATCTTTACAGACGTTATCGGGAAGCTCAGATATGTAAACCGTAAATAAAAAATTAAGATGGAATGAGTACGATTGAATTAATAACCTTGAATCACTTTGCAACTTATTTAGTGTTTAATCAATTTTTCTTAACAAGGCTATTTCCAATAATAAAATCAAAATAGCTAGTTTAGTCAATTTATCAAACACTTGGTGTGCAAGTGAATTTTCATAATTTTTCCTTTGATTGTGTTGATACACAAAATCACTTATAATCAAAAGTAATTATAAGCTATATCAAAACTTGACTTAAAAACAAAATCATGTAGGGAAAATTCTTACAATTCAAATGATAACCCAATGATATTTTATATATTTATCAATGAAAATCAAATCAAGTAAAAGCGAACAGTAAAAGCGACACAAGGAATTTGTCTTTACAATTCTCACCGTTGTCCTCGCATATGGGTATGTCTGCGCCTAATTCCAATAGAATTAGAATAAATCTTACTAAGCGAAATATTTGTTGATACAAGAGAAGTGTTCAAGAGCAACTCCACAAACCTTAAGCTTGTTGTTGATTCAACCCCTTCTCTTCTTTTGTTCTTGAGAGAGACCAAGACACAATTGGTGAAAAATGACTATCTGGATCTTGCTACTCCTTTGCATTCTTTATCTCCAAAGCTTTCATGCACCGTCAATCTCAAACAATTAAAACACAAAATATTGATTCAATCTGATACTCCAAGTTACTTCCTTGCAAAGATTTCAAACACTTCAAGGTTTCTTGCAAAGATTTTAAACACTCCAAGGTTGTTCACTTTACGGAAATTACCTCTCAAACTTTTTGCACGAAAACCCCCAAATCAACCAATGATCTTGAAGGATAAACCCGAGGTTTTTTCTGGATGAAAACCCCTACAAAACTCCACCCAATATACAACTGGACACTAGCAATCCTCGTCTAGATGGCACCCCAACGGAACATCGTTACAATGTAATGTCAGTGTGTATGCATAGATTTGAAGGAAGAAGATGAAGAGAGAAATAAGCTAAATTTATGGTTTTCAACAAGTTAGAATAATGCATGAATGACTATTTATAGTTTTGGAAAATTTAGGGCAAAGAGGGATAATTTCGGAATAAAAGAAATTAAAAAGTTGACCAAGTAAAACAGTATGTGTCGACTTAAGATTCGTATGTGTCGACACATATGTGATATTTTGAAAGCACGTGTCGACCTAAAAAGGTATATGTGTCGACTGAACAGTTACAGAGGCTACAAGCTTTAATATGATAGTAAATGTGTCGACCTAAAAAGTGGATGTGTCGACACATAAAATAAAATTTTCAGCAAATTCAAAAAAGCTTCAGTATGTGTCCATCTAAAGGGTGCATGTGTCGGCCTAAGGCTTAGAGAAGCTGCAGGCTTTAAAAATGCATTACGTGTGTCGACTTGAAATAAAGATGTGTCGACACATGCAATTGAAAATCATTCAAAAACTTATTTTTAATAACTTGAATCAATTTCTAAATGCTTTTTGATGGTTCCTGAGACCCTATAATGAAGAGGAGTGCCACAAGACATAATCATACTATCCAATACCTAGAAGTGCAAGCTTTTCCAGTTTTGCCATCATTCAAAACATCAAACAATGAAGTTTGTACTCACATACTCCCCTTTTTTGATGATGGCAAAACTTGCGACGATGCATCCTTTGTATCTATTGAAAGCTCCCCCTGACTTTATGCTTCCCTACTTCGACTCGCATATGCTTCTCTCTGTTTGACAACATAAAAAAGAAAGACAACAAATCTTGAGAAGTAACATAGTTCCATATCAATACTAATACTTCAATCAGAGGCTATTTTGCATAGAAGAGAAACAAACACATATCCCTATATATGTGATGATGCAAAATTTTAAATAACAAGCAAACAATATTACAACAAATGTGAACAAGCAAGCAAAATATTAAATAGTAAAGATATGACAACAATGTCAAGTTGTTTTTGTAGCATCACGAACAAGTAACACTTCATAATGGAATCCTGACGTCGTACACGCATGTGCCTAGCATAGAAACACGAAGATGTCGCTACTAAAACTAAGATGAAGACAATATAAATGTCATGAAGGCAAGACAACAAGAAATATATATTGTAAATATTGAGCCAACCAATAATTCAGGCATAAAACAATTAAACAAATAAAAATACATTCTCATGTGATGAGAATAAAAGTATACAAATGTGAAAAGATTAATACATAAATTCATTATAAGCATATGTATTAAGAACACACAATGGTAATTAATAAAAAAAATTGGAAATGAATATTTATGGTTTTCATCATTTGAGAAAATAGCAAGTGTTGTTGGAAATATCTAGTAACATACATCAAGGCAAACTTTTACTTTCAAGGAGAAATTGAAACGATAATACCTCGCTTTTGATTGAGATCGACGGTGTGCTCACATGTTGTAAAGGACTCAAATACAAGGTTCGAGTGAAATTATAGTGTACAAGTAATAGGATAGAATTAGGTGACATTCGAGATATCGATTATCCCCAATTCCCCACGTATGTTGACAAAAGGTTCTATTGCGAGTGGTTTAGTGAAAATATCGGCAAGTTGATTTTTACTATCGACATGCTCGAACACAACATCCCCTTTTTCAACATGATCACGAAGAAAGTGGGGGCGTATGTCAATATGTTTAGTGCGTGAATATAGTACAAGGCTTTCGGTTAGATTAATCTCACTTTATTTGTCACACATGATAGGAATTTGTGAGAGTTTAATATCAAAGTCAAGTAGTTGTTGTTTAAGCCATAAAATTTGGACACAACAACTATCGGCTGCCACAAATTCCTCCTCGGCCGTTGACAAAGCAACGAAAACTTTCTTTTTTCTATGTCAATTTATCAAGGATTTTGAAAACAAGTGACAAGTTCCACTAGTGATTTTCCTATCCAATTTGCAACTGGAAAAGTTGGAATCAGAATAACCAATCAACATACAATCATTTCCCTTGGAATACTAAAGTCCAAACTTAGATGTACCAATGAGGTATCTAAGAATGCACTAACGACTTTTAAATGTGATTCCTTAGGAGCCGATTGATTTCGTGCATATATACAAACACTAAACATAATATTTGGTCTAGATGCGGTAAGTTAAAGTAGAGATCCAATCATACATCTATACCTTTTTACTTCAACATCTTTACCTTTTTCATATTTATCTAAGTTGCCATTTGTTGCCATAAGTGTGTCAATTTCCTTACCACTATCCATCCCGAATTTTTTGAGTAATTCAGGACAATACTTTATTTGACACACAAGTGCCCCCTTATCAAGTTGCTTAATTTGTAGTCCAAGGAATTATTTTAACTCTCCCATTAGACTCATCTCAAACTCCCCCCTTTGGTGATATCACCAATAATGTTGTCAATTGGATGATCCTTGGAGGTTCTCCACTCTAATGGAAGACCATCTTTTTCTTCGTGACTTTCATCATTTTTCTTTTCTAGGTTGACATCTTCATCCTTATCAACATCTACCGACTTAGGTTGATCAACTCCTTTATCGACATCCTTGAGTATATCTTCTGTAAGTGCACCTACACCATGAAAAGAACTCTTTCCCAACACTATTTGGGGAGGACTCATCAAAAGTAACATGAACAGACTCTTCAACAATAAGTAATCTTTTGTTATAAAATCTATATGCCTTACTAGATAGAGAGTATCCAAGAACGATACCTTCATCGACTTTCACGTTAATTTTTTCAAGATTATCTTTTCCATTATTTAAAATAAAACACTTACATCCAAAGATATGAAGATGAGGTAAATTTGATTTTCTACCTTTCAAAAGTTCATATGGAGTTTTATCAAGAATGAGACGAATAAGTATTCTATTCAAGACATAACAAGTCATACTAATAGCATCAGTCCAAAAATATTTTGGTAGACCACAATCATTAAGCATTGTTCTTGCCAACTCCGCTAGAACACGATTCTCACGTTCCACAATATTATTTTGTTGTGGAGTTCTAGGAGCTGAAAAGTTATGTTCAATACCAAATTTATCACAATATTCTTCAAAGATATGATTTTCAAATTCACCTCCGTGATCACTTCGAATGGAGACAAAATTTGAGTTTAATTTGTTTTGAGATGACTTGGAAAACATGTGAAACCTAAGAACTTTTCATCTTTGCTACGTAAGAAAAATGTCCAACAAAATCTTAAGTAGTCATCTACGTTTATGAGACCTATACTTTTAGTCTGTGAGGAACCAAATAAATCCACGTGAAGGAGCTCAAGTGGTCTTAATGTTGAAACAAAACTTTTTTATTTAAAAGAGACCCTTGTTTGCTTACCCTTTTGACATGAATCACATAGATGGTCTTTTGAAAAATTCATCTTTGGTAAACCTACTACTAAATCTTTTGCAACAATTTTGTTAAGTAGATCAAAGTTGACATGAGCCAAACATCTATGCCATAACCAAGAGTCTTCACTCAAGGTAACAAGACATTGGGCATTATTCAAGGATATTCCCCTTAGGTCAAGCATATAGATATTATTAACCCTCAAACCCTTAAATATATAATCCTTCTTATCATTATGTTCAATTATACAATAATCTTTGGTAAAAATTACTTTATAACCATTATCGCATAATTGACTAATACTAAGAAGGCTATGCCTAAGTCCTTCTACTAGCATAACATTTGAGATAGTAATAGTTGAGGGATTACCTATACTATCTTTTCCGAGTATTGCATCTTTGTTGTGATCACCGTAGGATAAAAATCATTTCTTCTTCACCATTAAGTCAAAGAAGAGAGATATGTCTCTTGTTATGTGTCTTGAACATCCACTATCGAGAATCTATTTTCCCATCATAGTATCAAGACACTCATCCTACAAAAACTAAACAAGAGTGATAGGTATCCAATTCTTATTGGATCCTTGAGAGTGAGTTAAATAAATGTTGCTTTTGGGTAACCATTGGAAATTGCCTTTAGGAACTAAAAAGCACCTAAACTTGTATTTTTCAATAGCGTGTCCCTTTTTGCAACAATAGTGACAAAATATTTATGATGAGAATCACTTATGCCATTGGACTTTTATTTAATCAAGTTATAGCTCTTATGAGGATTTTCAACCTTTGAGAATTCAATAGCAATAATGTTAGTAGGATGATGTAGTTTGTCCAATTTGGTTTCAAGAGCACTTACTTCTTGTTGCCAAATTTGACATGTTTCACATCCACATATAGAATATTGTTCATTCTCCTTTACACAATTTGAACCATTTACAATGAGTTTCTTTAATAGATCAAATTTCTCATTTGTTTCTTCAATCTTGGCCTCTAAGTATGTAAAAACTTTTTCTTGGGAGGCCAACTTTTTGTTAGCATATAAAGACTCTTTTTGTAAGTTTTCAAATTGCCTTTTCAACTCATTAAGGGGTAAATTTGCAATATTTGAGTATTTAGAATTACTTACATCCTTTTTCTTGCTTTGACGATGATTTTCCATGAAACAATAGTTTGCCTCTTCGTCACTCTCACTTGAGCTTTCATTTGTTGAGGTATCACTATCACTATCCCAAGCCACATAGGCTTGTCTAGAATATTTGGAGTTGTTTCGTTGACCCTTTCCTTTCTTCTTAGCAAGTGAAGGACAATCCAATCTATAATGACTCGGTTTTCCGCATTCATAACAAATACCCTTTTGACTTATCCTTTTTGTTGTCTTCATATTTAGAGGAGGAGGACTGTCTTCTAAATTTAACAAGATTATTATCAGAGTGTTTAACTCCATTATTTCTAATGTATCAATTATACCCCTTCACAAATAATCACATCTCCTCATCATCCAAACTTTCTTCATTACTAGAGTCATTATAATTTGTGGGCTCTTCCTTTGAGGACTTTGAGATTGAAGCCTTGATAGCCTTGGACTTCAATGCTTCCTCTTTAATGTCCCCTTTTTTATTTCTTCTTTTTCTCACGCTTCTTTTCGTGTTTATCTAAGCAATTGAGTTCTTACTCATGCTCTTCTAACTTGCCAAACAATCTGGTAAGATCGAGTGTAGCAAGATTGCTGGCTTCTTTGATCACGGCGACCTTTGGTTGAAAATTTCTAGTAAGACATCTCAACACCTTGTTAGTATAAATAGCATTGGAAGTAGGGTTATCAAGTAAATTTAAACGATTAATAAGACGAGAGAACCTCTTTTGCATTTGAGCAATGGTTTCCCCTTGCTTCATGTGAAAGAGTTTGAACTCTTGATTAAGTGTATTATTTATAGCTTGTTTGACCTCATTAGTTCCCTCACAGGTAACTTGTAGAGCGTCCCACATAGCTTTAGCGGTGTGATAATGGGAAATGCGATAGAACTCATCGACACCAAGTGTGGATACAATGATGTTATTTGCTTTCCAATTGTAAGACCACTTTTTCTCATCTTTCTCATCCCATAGGTTTTTCGGCTTTGGTACGGTAACACCATCAACTTCATATGTCACCGGTGTTGGACCATTTAAAATAACTTCCCAAACACCTTTCTCATATGAGCTTATGTGAATTTGCATACAAGCTTTCCAATAACTATAATTTTCTCTCGTGAAAATTTGGGCTCTTTTATAATCCCCTTTAGGTTCATAAGCCATTTTCTAAAAATTGTCGAAGCCAGAATGAACCGAGCTCTTGATACCACTTGTTAGACGACATCATCGGTATCTAAAGGGGGGTGAATAGACACCCCTTTTGAAAATATCCAAATAAAATTTGGTTTCGAAAAAGTTTTATCAAAGTGTGAAGCGAAAGCAAATTGTCGTCTTTACGAACGTTATCGAGAAGCTCAGATATGTAAACCGTAAAATAAAAATTAAGATGGAATAAGAACTATTGAATTAATAACCTTGAATTACTTTACAACTAATTTATTGTTTAATCAGTTTTTCTTAACAAGGTTATTTCCAATGATAAAATCAAAATAGCTAGTTTAGTCAATTTATCAAACACTTGGTGTGAAAGTAAATTTTCAGAATTTTTCCTTTGATTGTGTTGATACACAAAACCACTTATAATCAAAAGGGATTATAAGCTATATCAACACTTGACTTAAAAATAAAAACAAGTAGGGAAAATTCTTACAATTCAAATGATAACCCAATGCTATTTGATATATTGATCAATGAAAATCAAAGTAAGTAAAAGCGAAAAGTAAAAAAGACACAAGGAATTTATCTTCACAGTTCCCCATTGTCGTCCTCGCGTATGAGTACGTCTGTGCCTAATCCCAATGAAATTAGGATAGTTTATACTATGAAAAATAATTGTTGATACAAGATAAGTGTTCAAGAGCAACTTCATAAACACTAAGCTTGTTGTTGATTCAACCCCTTCTCTTCTTTTGTTCTTGAGAGAGACCGAGACACAATTGGTGGGAAATGACTATCTGGATATTGCTACTCCTTTGCATTATTCATCTCCAAAGCTTTCACGCACCGTCAATATCAAACAATTGCAACACAAAACTTTGATTCAATATGATACTCCAAGTTACTTCCTTACAAAGATTTCAAACACTCCAAGGTTCCTTGCAAAGATTTTAAACACTCCAAGGTTGTTCACTTTATTGAAATTACCTCTCGAATGTTTTGCACGAAAATCCCCAAATCAACCAATGGTCTTGAAGGACAAACCAAAGGTTTTTTCTGGATGAAAACCCCTACAAAACTCCACCCAATACACAATTGGATACTAGAAATCCTCGTCTAGATGGCACCCCAATGGAACATCGTTATAATGTAATGTCAGTGTGTATGCATAGATTTGGAGGAAGAATATGAAGAGAGAAATAGGCTAATTTTATGGTTTTCAACAAGTTGGAATAATGCATGAACTAGTATTTATAGTTTTGGAAAATTTAGGGCAAAAAGGGATAATTTCGGAATAAAAGAAATAAAAAAAGACCAAGTAAAATAGTATGTATCGACTCAAGATTCGTATGTTTCGACACATACGTGATATTTTGAAAGCATGTGTCGACCGGACAGTTATCGAGGCTACATGCTTTAATATGATAGTAAATGTGTCGACCTGAAAAGTGGATGTGTTGACACATAAAATAAATTTTTCCATCAAATTCAGAAAAGCTTCAGTATGTGTTAACCTAAAGAGTGCATGTGTCAGCCTAAGGCTTACAAAAGCTACGGGCTTTAAAAATTCATTACATGCGTTGATCTGAAATAAGGATGTGTCGACACATACAGTTGAAAATCATGCAAAAACTTATTTTTAATGACTTGAATCAATTTCTAAATTCTTTTTGATGGTTTCAAAGACCCTCTAATGAAGAGGAGTGTCACAAGACATGGTGATACTATCCAATACCCAGAAGTGAAAGCTTTTTAAGTTTTATCATCATTCGAAACATTAAAAGATGAAGTTTGTATTCACACAGGTCGTACTAGAGATGCATTTCCCATTTTCATCAAAAACCAGAAAAGCATATCTGGTTTTAGTCAGGCTGCATTTTTTCATTTTTTTCAAACCCGAGTCTTATTGTTAACATTTGTTTCGTTATTCTACATGAATAATGGCTGAGAGACCATCTAGGTTGAGGCACTGCAGGCTTGCATAACACATTTCTATGGTGAGGGAAAGGAGTCAGGCATCTCAGGAACCTTTTGCCTCTGGACAAGTAGTGTTTGATGCGCCTACAGCCTCCGGTGTTCGTGTTTCAACACATATTTCTTCGTCCTGCCACAACAAATAAGGTTCTCTAGTTCATCCCTCCCTGTCTCCATCCTCTCTTAGACGCACTTACTCACTAATGGTATTTGAGGCAGGAGATACATTCGGTTCCCATCCGACATTGGAGGCCACACAAACGACACCAGAGGCCCATCCATAACCTGCATCTCAACTTCAATCACATACGGCAACTGAGGTGGCACCTGCAGTTCCTGAGGGTTTTGGAAGAGGGCCTTCTAATTTATCATTGTTGCACCTGTACCCAGACCATGCGAGGAAGATCACTAAACTCGTAACTCCCTCTGAGCCATGGTTTCAGGAGCTCTTGATGCTTTTAGGATTTAAAGATTTGACCCTATGTGTATATACTACCGTTAATCATGGTATGATTAACGCTTTTGTTGAGAGATGACACCATGAGACGTCATCGTTCCATTTACCACATGGTGGTATAACGATTACACTGGATGATGTCGTGTGTCAGCTACATCTTTGGATAAGAGAGAGGTGTTAAATCCATGGTTTTAGGTTTGGCATAAATTTTGCTAAAATATGGTTCTGGACTAATGTTGAGCAAGATGTCATAAAATCTTGACCAACTGTCATGAGAAGTTCTATTGTCATGCTTATCAAACAAATGTTGAGCCAGATGTCTGGACATCTTGGCCTGTTATGCAGCAGGCGCTGCTGTTATATCTCTTAAAAAAATTGATTTTTCTTTGAGAGATTATTTTTGGATATATCTTATTATTTTGCATAGGTCAAGGAGATATATTAGGAACAAGTGAATATTTGATTTGGTTTCATTAAAAAGGATCTCGGAGACTTTTTAGGAAACTTTAAAAAATTTGTTCTTATTTTTGTGTGAAGATCTTGCGAATGATTTAAAACAGAAGATTGGATTTGATTTGAAGAGTCCAAGTCTATTCTACAAGAGTCTATAAATAAGAACTTGCTAAAATTAAAAAATAAAGCATTCCCATTGAATAAATTATGTGTGCAATATAAATATTTATGGTTTTGGAGTCTTTTAATGTCTTTGTGTTTTCTTTGTATGTCACTCATGTATCTTTTGATAAATTGAAGTAGACTGACTGTTCTTACTCATGAGCTTTTAAGCAAAGAGTTCAGTATTGTTCTTAGTTAAGCTTTTAAGAAAAACTAAGTATTGTTTATTGGAAGTTGTTGTACCCTAAAATTTGCCCTCTCTTTTCTCAAAACATTTCACAAAGGACCTCCAATGCTTAAGGATTCTCAAGGAATTGATCAAACGAAATCACCTCCGAAACACTGAGACCACAAACTAGGGTTTTAACTAAGAACGACTGATCATTGACTTTTGACGTAATACATGACTTAATGGTTTGAAGCATAATCTCAAATACTCAAATATAACATGTTGACCCAATTACATGACTTAAAACATTTCTCAAGATCAATTGATTGATAGCTGAAATTTGGTCAACTGGTGAAAAAGTCAACGGTACACTGAAAAGTCAAACTTTGACTTTTTGGTCAACATTAAGTTTCAAAGATCAAAATTCATCAAGACATTCAAGAATATCAATATTGATCATCAAGAAGTCAATAAAGTCAAAAGTCAATTTGAAAAGTCAAACTTTTCAAGACTTATAAAATTTTCTAAGTATTTTGTACATGATAATTTTACTACTTCATGCCAATTTTTCACCAAGATGCATGATGATTCAAAGGAAACTTTTAACATGAAAGTTATAGATCTTGATGAATTCTACAACTTTGTATTATAGGGTTGATGTCCAAAAAATGCTTAGATTTAAAGATATAAGCCCATGAAGTCATAACATTTTCATCTGACACTTAGAAATTTCTAACAGATTTTGGTCAGGATTTTATCCCAACTTCTTGGCACTTTTTCACATAGTTCCAAGATGATTTTGTCAAAATGACCAACATGAAAGTTATAGAGGATGTTTCAAACTTTCCAAAACATCCAAGAGCATGAATTTATCATACTTGAGCTAGGAGATTCAAGGGCATAAAGTTGGACATCCATTCTTGAATTACAAGTCATTTTGTTGAAGAATAGATAATCCAATTTGCATGATGTGCTGCATAATCTTACTTTACAGGCCCTGTGACTTGAAAATATATCCATAATTAGATGTTTACACAATTTATTGAACAATTATCCAAGTGATTCAAGTATTATCTATTGCATCATTCCATTTATAGCACAAAGGCACCACTGCCATTCACATAAAGAAAACTTTATGCAATTGTCAACTCCTTGAGCCTCTCAATTGTTTTCTCTGCACATACACAATGTTAAAGCAAGAAGAAACATGCCTAAAATCCTCTAAAAACTTCAGACCATGCTTGTACCATGCATTGGAACACCAATTTTCACATAACTTGGTTGTTTCATCTCAATCAAACCAGAATTTTGACAATTTGTAAAACAAACTCTCTCATCCTCTCAAACCTCCTCTATAAATAGAGAGGTAATTTGCAAGATAAAGGGCCAGAAGTTTTGGTTATGTTGACAAATTTCTCAAAACCCCTCATACTCTCAAAAAACCATAATTGTCCACAAAACCTCCACTCTTGAGCTTAGAAACCAAAATCTTCAAATTTCCCAAAACTTGCATTTTTGTCCAAACAAACCATCTACACACTTCATATACATCATATAGAAGTTGTTAAAACACAAGAACAACTTCTTTAACATCATTATCTCCATTTTCCAAACTCAAAAACATTGTCTTGCAAGTTAACTTGGTTAGAGAGATTCAAAGACTTTCAACACAAAGTAAGGATTGAAACAACTTCAAGAAGGTATAAGGAAGCTCAACTAATCATCACATTGCACCTGGAAACATCCATACACATTTCTAGTTTTTACTTCAAGGGGTAAGTTTTCTCAAACTGTGATATCCTTATTCATACATCATTTTGTTTTTGTTTTCAAAAGAATAAATCAGGACAAACCAGAATAGAAGAGTTGAAAACACTAAAAACCCCAAAAAAATGCTTCTGGAAGTCTGACACGGCCGACTGTGTCACCTGACACGGGCCGTGTTAGGAAGAAAATAGGAAAAATGGAAAGACAGGGTTTTGACACGGGTGCCCGTGTCACAGGACACGACTCGTGTCCCTCTTACTGGGCTTGAAACTGGACGAAATGGCAAGACAGGGTCCTGACACGGGTGCCCGTGTCACAGGACACGGCCAGTGTTAGCTCTTCTGGGATAAAAAAAAATGCATGGATAATTACAGGGTCCTGACACGGGTGCCCGTGTCACGGGGCACGGCCCGTGTCAGCCAGGCACCAAAATTCTTGATTTTTGAGACTTTTTGTTGATGTTTTTGGATCACTAATGGTTTGTAATAGTAATTAGGGATTTATCGCTTTCATCCCCATTCATTAAACTTCTACCCCATCCCCTAAAAGTATTTTAATAGCATAGGACTTTAAATTTCCGCAATTTATCACTTTCAAATAAAATGCTAGTAATTAGGGTTTGTATGGCAAGACTAAAATCAACCAATAGAAAACCCTAATTCAAGACAAATAAAGCATGAAAAACAAAGACTTTGCACACTTGCACCTCTAGGGTTAACCTCATTTGTTGCCTTGAGAAAAATAGTCATCTCCATCGAACGTGGGATACTTTAGCAATGACCCTCGAATACAAGATCGTAGTCCCTCAATGACCCTTTGTTGTTGCCTTCGGTAAACGATCTTATACCCTTATGAAAAATTGCTAAGGTATCCTAAAATGTTGCCTTATATGACTATACGATGACCCACGCCCGTCCCTTCACATCCAATGATAGGGTTTCTTACCAATCAATGGTAAGATAGCAACATCTAAAGGAGGAGGAAAAGAACTAATACTTTTTGAGTAGGTAGAACGTTCATAGTTTCTTGCTCACAATCCATCTTTAAAAAACAAACATCTTTTCAAACACACCAAACACTTCCAAAAACATGAAATATTTTCAAAAAGTCCAACACTTTGTATGCATTCTTATAGAGACGAGAATCATTACAAAGTTTGCCTAAACGAAGGTGCTTTTCAAAAATACTTTCAAAAAAATCACAAACACATTTCAAGAAAAGCATTTTCAAAGTGAGCTAGCAACTAAGAGCCCATAGATAACTACGGATGAAAAGGGTATTAACACCTTCCCTTTTCATAACCTACCCCCCGAACTCAAGAAAATTCTCAAAAGGTCTTTCTTGTTCTTTTCACTCTTTCCTTTATTGGATAAAAGAAAATCCGGTGGCGACTCTTGCTATCCACAACAATTATGATAAAACGCAAAACACCCAAGTCAGTTCTCTCACCATATTATAGAAGTGTAATATTTTATTTGGTTGTTTTGATTCTAGTCATGGTTTTATGATTGTAGGTATCACTGAGGTGATTGTAAGTGAAATGGGGATCTCATATCTAGAAGGTGTCTAGGTAGAAGTTGCAAAAGATAGTGATTAAGCGAGAAGTCGTAAACTAGGGTTGGTTTAGCTTTGAACTATTACAATCATAGTAAATTTATTTCCTAGATTGGTAGCCCCCAAAGTAGGTGACATTGCACATGACTGGGTTAACAATTGATTGTGTTATTTAATTTTCTGCAATTTATTTTATGCATAATCTCCAATTTTAGCAAGTATTTTCTGTTAGAAGGTGATGTCATAACATTTGTCTTGACATTGTATTGGTGTTAGGACATCAGTCTTGACATATGTATTGTAAGTGCCAGAATTTCAATTGGCATCAAAGAAGGCACCCTGTTTTATTTACTGGATGAGCTCCAGGGAGAATAATTTCTGGTACTATGGACAAGGAAGGAGGATACAACAAAAAGAACACCTTTGTTAGATGGTTCAAATTATGACTGGTGGAATGTTAGAATGGTGGCCTTTCTGAAACCCATGGACAATAAATCTTGGAAGGTTATTTTAAAAGGATGGGATCATTCTGTTGTGAAGGACAAAGATGGTATTGAGTCCTTGAAGCCATAGGAAAATTGGTCTGAAGATGATGATAAATTTGCTTTTGGAAATTCCAAGGCTTTGAATGCTCTATTCAATGGAGTGGACAATAATGTTTTCAGGTTAACTAATACATGTACTATAGCCAAGGATGCTTGTGAAATTCTTAGAACCACTCATGAAGGGACATCAAAAGCTAAAATGTCAAGACTTAAGCTTCTCACAACCAGATTTGAGAATCTAAAGATGAAAGATGGTGATAGCATTCATGACTTCCATATGAATGTTCTTGAAATAAAAAATGCATCTAGTGCCTTGGGAGAGAAGATGTCATAAGAAAAGCTTATTAGGAAGATTCTCATGTATTTACCTAAGAGATTTGACATGAAGGTGATAACAATTGAAGAAGCTCGTGACATCAGCAACATGTGGGTTGATGAACTTGGTGGGTCACTTCAAACATTTGAATTGGCTATTAATGAAAGATCTGGAAAGAAGAACAAGAGCATAAACCTTGTATCCAATACTTAAGATAAAGAGAAACAATGTAACCTAGACAATGATGAAGGGATATCAAATTCCACTGTACTTCTTCGGAGGAAATTCAATCAAGTGTTGAACAACATGAAATCAAGATCAAATATCTTGAACATTTGTCCTGACATCAGTAAGAACAGTGAGGTTCAAAGAAAAGGGAAGAACAAAGGATAAGCCAAATTAAGGAAGAGTCATCCAATGTCATGAATGGGAGGATTTTGGTCACATTAAGCCAATATGTCCCATATTTCTCAAGAAACAGAAGAAGGGATTGACTACTTCCTGGTCTTATGATTCTGAAGGTGAAATTGATAATGAAACTGCTAAGCAGGTTACAGTCCTGACGGGTAGATGTGAATCTGATGAAGATTTCTGTGATGAGGATTTGTCTTATGAAGAATTAGATTCTTCCTATAAGGAACTTTGTATTAGTTGTGAAAAAGTGTGTAAAAGCACAAAAAAAGGTCATGGCTTAATTTCAGGAGGAAAAAGAAAAACTTCTAGTTATAAACTCTGAGTTTCAAAATAAGGTAACATTATTAACTTCTAAACTTGAAAACATGACTGGTGGATCATGTGTATTAAATGAAATTGTTAAAATTGGAGAAGGAGGTATAAGATTCACTAGTATAGGCTTTAACTATCAGTCTTTGAATGACAAAGGAGGAATATCTGTGGCAAAGCATGACGAAATAACAATGGCAGACCAAAGGCTCCAACATCCTACCAAGTTACAAAAAACTCAGACCAAAGTCAAGCTTCATCCATGGAAATGTCACTATTGTGGTAAGGATGATCACATAAAACCTTTTTGTTTTAGATTGTATGGTTATCCAAGACATTCTTCTCAATCAAGAGATAATTATGTAAGGGATAGATGTCATACCCCATATTTGTCCATCTTGATGCTAATAGTCAAATTTTGTTCTACTAAGATCATTGGGTCATTCCACACTGATTTTTTAATTGCTTACTCTCATTTATTTAAAAAATATTTTTTCATGCATATTAACTTTTAGTTATATAAACATTTTAGTTTAATCAAGTTGGATTTATAAACAAAATTATTTTCACATTTTTATTGGGCTCATCATCTAATCATCTAAAGAGGCCCATTAGATTTTTGTTAGGAAGCCCATAGGGGGATTTAGTTTTAAATAAAATATAAATATTTTTATTAATTATTTTATCATTTTTTTGTTTGGTTGACCAGAGTCAACACTTTCTACTAATCATCTATTTTTGTATTTTTAGTTATGTTATTATTCATCTTATTTTTTTATTTTACTGTTACAAAAAGATATTGTTTATTTGAATATTGATTTCCAGGTTAACCCGGAAGTTAACATTGTCTTAAATATATATATATATATATATATATATATATATATATATATATATATATATATATATATATATATATATATATATATATATATATATATATATATATATATATATATATATATATATATATATATATATATATATATATATATATATATATATATATATAAGTTTAATTAATTAATTTATTTTTAATTAAAGAAATGATGACTAAGAGTCAATTAAGGTTTTTTGAAACCCTTAGCCCTGCGCCCACTGTGTCTTCTTCTTCCTTAAGCAAACAAAAGCCCAAATCTAGAAATTGTACAATAATATCAAATCAGGAAAATATTGAAAATATTATTTGATTTATGGATTAAACATATAAAATTTGTCCAGATTCATTACAATAGCAAATCCTAATTCTAATTTCTAACTAGATCTATTCTGATTTACAAATAGAATCCCTAATTGAATCAATCTAACCCCTAATTGATTTATAACAACAAATCAATAATTATCAATATTCCTAATCGATTCTAATTCTAAGCCTATTTAAACCTAGTCCTAAAACCTAATAGAGGACAGAGAATTTAAAGAAGAAATTGAAAGAGAAGAGTTAAAGAGTGTTTTTGCCGTGAATTCCTGAGATCCTTGTTACCTCTAAAACAGAAAGAAGGAGAAGGAGATTAGAAGCAGAAATTGAGGAGAAAACCAAAGGAATTTTTACTAGAAGTATCACTGCAGGAGAGGTTGGTAATCACTTAGCTTGCGATAATTTTGTTGTAATCATTATTGTTGACTGATTGCTAGCATTCAATTTGGTTTCTGAATTGTGTTTAGCGTTAGAGTTCTTCATTTTGGGGTTAGGGTTATCAGGATTCCAAGGGCTCGATTAGGGTTCTAATGAATTTATGGGTAAAAAGATGATGTTTCCGGTAAACATTCATCTTCAACGGTGACCACATGATGAGGAGACTGTTGACCAGTCTTCCCACACTCCCTCCTTCCATACTCCCTAGTCAACTCTTAATCTCATTCATTCAATCTTCATACTTTTGATCAGCGCTCCAGAGTTAACCTCTGGTATCCTTCTGATCAAGATTACACGCTCAAATTTTGCTAGCGTACCGTAAGCTCATAGGATCCCCCCACATTATTTACTTCTATAATTTTGCTTATTTATTTACTTTGGTTTATTTATGTATTTTCTGAATTACTTTATAATTTATTTTAATCAAATAACAAATAATTTTGCTAATATGTATTTAATTTATCTTATAATCATATTATATATTTTCTTTAGAAAACTAATAAGCTTTTTTCTTTTACATCATTAATAAAAACTATTATTATTTATTTTTTATATTATTTTTTTTCTAAATTACTAACCATTATTTTTCTAAACATTAATCAATTATTTTTCTTTTTTTAACAAAACATTTTACTAACTTCGATATCAATTTACTTTTCAATTATGCACTTTCCACTTCTATTTTTAAAATTAGATCAATATTAAAATAGCTAACCAACTCAAAACCCTTTTTACTAACATAATAAAACCTCAAGATTATTTAAAAAAAAAGAATTAATAGCATTGCTTTCAAATTAAATTTCAAACTGCGTCTACGATCACTTAATCTCAAACCTAGACAAAGTTTAAAAGATCATTTGAAAGCAATTCTAAACAATCCTATAAAAAACTAACCAAACATATTCAAACTACGAAATGAACTCCGATTTCTTCACAAGAGGATACGTAGGCACGCGGTTCAAAAACCAAGGCGAGTCTCCTAACTTAAAACTAAACTTTTTTTCTTCCTTTTTTGTTATTATTTAGAAATATGATTAAATAGAAAATACCTCCCATAAGTCCAAAAGTTAAAGAGGGTCCCCTTGAGTACAAGAAAGATAAAGGGTGCCTAATACCTTCCCTTTATCTAATCAACTCGTGAACCTAAAAATATCTGAAAAAATAGGGTTATCTGTTCCTATCCCGTCCTTAGGACAAAAAATATTGGTGTAAACTCTCGTATTTTTTAGCGGTTACGACAGTTGGCGACTCTGTCGGGGACACAACCCTTAAGTTAGAGTTGACCCTACCTTTAGATCTAGGATTCTTGGGGTTTTTTATTTATTATATTTTGTTATTTCCTTATTTGCTTTTGTTTCATTTTTTATGTTATTTATAATTTTGGTTGTCATCATTATTTCATGTGTTTATTGGTGGGATTTAATTCATAATAATAAACCTTAGATAAGGGGTAGTCAATTGGCCACTGGAGTTTAACATCCCTATGAATTTTTGCGATAACTTCGTTTAGAGTGGGTCGGAATCCGAGGAATATCTCTAGAGGGATAGCCTCTCTTGGAGATAGGACTTTGTATTTGACCAATGACTCTATGAATAATCCCAAAAATAAAATCTCATAGTGAGACCTTGTACGACCTACAAGACGAAACTCTTGGTCTACAAAGAGGCTCCACTTAAGGGAGACCCTTATGCATTTTCCTTTTTGTGTTATCCATGATACCTTAAGGAGACCACCCTTATGGGGAAACATAGAATATCCGTAGAACAAACTTATTAACTTACACAATAATGATACCCTTATCATCCCACCATCATATTGCATCACCATACACGCATACATCTTGCATTTAAAAATATTTATTTTTGCATTTTTTGTGTGTCTTATTCACAAGATTTCTTTGAAAAAATAATTTTAAAAAAAGAAAAGTTTTTGGTGACCATCCTAAGAATGAATAATAATAATAAGAAACCAACCATTTGCATTAGCACCATGCTACCTGATTTGAAGAAATTGAAATTGATTAGGGGGAAACTACCTGAAAAAGCTATGAAAGATTTTGTTTGTCACTATGGAGATATCATTGATCTAATAAAAATGACTGTACAAGTGGAAGCTATCACTGCCCTTGCTAAATTTTATGACCCTCCACTAAGGTGTTTAACTTTTCAAAGTTTTCAATTAATACCTACTTTGGAGCAATTTGATAGGATTTCGGGATTCACTAGAATCAAAGATGGATCTTACATAGGAACTGGGCAAACCATCAAGGTCTGAGATTTGGGTAAAGAGATGGGGATACCATTCACTAACCTAATACTCAACTACAAAAAAGATGGTGAAGTGCAAGGTATTAAGAGGCAATAACTAGAAACTAAGACTCTCTCTTTTGCAGATCAGAAAGAATGGGAGGCTTGTGGAGATTGCTTGGCGCTACTTATTTTTGGTTTGATTATTTTTAAAAATATTATGGACTATATATATTATGTGGCTATTAATGTATTTTGGGTCATGAAAGTATTGTATGTTGATCCTACTCTTGCTTTGTTCGCTAATGTGTATTACTCCTATGATACGATGGGAGAACTGACTTGAGGATTTTGCGTTTTATCGCAAATGTTGCGGTTAGCAAGAGTCGCCACCGAGTTTTCTTTTATCCAAAAGGAAAGGTGACAAAGCACAAGAAAGACCTTTGAGATTTTTTCTTGAGTTCGGGGGGTAGATTATGAAAAGGGAAGGTATTATCACCCTTTTCATCCATGGTTTTCCATGGGCTCTTAGTTACTTGCTAGATCACTTGCTTTTTATTTTGAAATTGTGCTTTGCATGGTTTTTTGAAAGTATTTTGTAAAAGAGGCCATTGTTTAGGCAACCTTTGTAATGATTCTCGTTCGTAAGAATGTATACAAAGATGTTTGTCTTTTTGAAAATGTTTTTAATGTTTGTAAAATGTTTTAGAAATGTGTGTGTTTTGTTTTGAAGATAGCAAGGATAATTGTTTGAAAATAGAGCAAGTAACTAGAAGTAATCTACCTACTCAAATGTCTTTCTTGTTCATTTTCTATTCCTTTGACATTGTTGTCTTACCATTGATTTGGTAAGCAACCCTATTTTTGGATGTAAACGGGACGGGCGTGGGTCATTGTATAGCCATGATTAGCAATGTTGCAAAGTATCTTAGCATTTTTGAGGGACCAAGATCATTTTTTAAGGCAACTTAGAATAGCGTCATCGAGGGACTATGATATTATATTTGTTTGTTTTGCCAAGATACTTCGCATGCGTAACATGACTATTTTTGTATAAGGCAACCAAGTGAAGAAACCCTAAGGGTGCTTGTGTGTAAGTGTGTTATTTTCATGCTTGATTTTGTCTTGGATTAAGGTTTTCTATTTGATTTGTTTTTATCTTGCCATTCAAACCCTAATTACTAGCATGGTATATAAAAGCGATAAATTGCGTAATTTAAAGATTACTACGCTCTTACAACATTTTATGGGAGGGGGGAATACAAATTATGAATGGGGATTTGCAATAATGTAAATCTAATTAAGCTATTACAACCAAATCGAAATTGTACAAATGCTTGAATAAATAATATACAATATAAATTAAATATGCAATGGTATGTATATGCAAGAAAAAGATTTTACTTTGTTTTTCATATGCAAAAGAATTTTGAATTAAACCTAATAATATTAAAAAGGAAATTATTTCTTGAAAAAAATGGTTAACCCTAATTTCTAATTTAAAAAGAAAATAAAGTTCTTTAAGTATTATTTTTGTGTATTTTTTGTCTTAAAATAATAAATAACATTTATGAAAATATTTAGTCTTTTTATATGTCAAAATAAATATTTACAAGTATGAAGGAAAAGAAATAAAATATATTTAAGTTTATTTTATTTTATAAGTTTGTTTAAGAAAAATAATTAGTATATAATTAAATAAAAATATATTTTTTTATGTGAAAATAAATAAATTACAATATTTATCATGTTTTTATATATTTTTTAATGATTTTCTATGTTAAAGAAAATATTTAATAAAATAAAAATGAAACTAAAAACAAATAAATAAATGTATGAGCCAGGGGGTATCCTGAGTAAACAGGATGTAAGCATCAAAAAAAAAATATGAAGCCCAGTAGTTGAGCCCACGCTGCAAAAATGAGAGAAATGGCCAAAAATGAGAAAATATGCAAAAAGGCAGTCATCAAGGTTCGAACCCATGACCTTGGCATTCTCAGCGCGCTGCCTTGCCACTGGGGTGGCTGTACACCCGTTAGTTCAAATAAAACAAGAAAAACATAATACATAACGCCTCCTTGCCCTGTACTTCATCTTCTTCCTCAAGCTGGCCAAAACCTCTGTATGTTTCTCATTTCTCCATGAAAATGGAAACTTCCAACATGAAAATTATAGTACTCATTCCCACGATTTCAACCATGTAAATCATGTAAACTAACAATCAAAGATCAAAGCGAATTTTAAACCTAAATTTTACAGAAATTTGAACTCTAAAATTCTCTATACACAATGAATATAAATGAATTATATGCACATGGTTGGCTTTAGCACAATAATATCTACATTTTCCTTTCACAAATCGTGGCCAATGGATGCTTGTATGAAGAGATAAAAGTTGGGGTTCTTACCTCTTTCAGCTGAGATCGTGAATGGAGTTTGAGTGAGTTTTATGAAGGCCTGAAGATTCCTTTAGCTTGCCTGAACCTCCCTGAGTGTGTTCCAATCCTTGCCTTGCTTTGAAAGTGCCTGAATCTCTCTATCCAAGTCAACCTGCAAGCTTGAAAAAAAATGGTAGATGAAGAAGGAGGAGTTAC
Organism: Vicia faba; assembly: GCA_948472305.1. Classification (NCBI taxonomy): domain Eukaryota; kingdom Viridiplantae; phylum Streptophyta; class Magnoliopsida; order Fabales; family Fabaceae; genus Vicia; species Vicia faba. The sequence continues at coordinate 388,190,292 of OX451740.1, read as the reverse complement.
AATGAAGGGATGATGGTCTGGAACACTTAGATATGAGGTAGGTAAAGTGTTTGAGTGATTAAAACTTGAAACACACGAGTAAATTTGTGGATTGCTATGCTTGGTTTCAAACTGCAAGTTTTGATAGTTTTTTTTGGTGATAGGGAGTTTTAGGGAGTTTTTGGCCTTTTGCAATCGTGTTCTAAGTTGTAATGTGTTTGTGTATTACTATAGAGAAGGTTTCTAATCCACTCCACAACAAATTTCTGAGTTGTAGCTTTTTTGCACTCTTACTTGCTTTTTAAGAAAGGTGAAGAGACCACTCTCTACATGCTTGTACAAGCCTGCTTGGAGTTGGTACAAGTTCTAGGCAACTTGTTTTTGGTTTATAGGACTTGTGTGTGCAGATAAAACAGGTCCAATTCTCAAGAAGTGAAAAGTTGTAAAAGTTATGCTTTTCCAAAATGGCAATGGCAACTTTGTGCTATTTATGGAATTAAAGCTTGGACAAAGACTCTTGTGCTTGGATTAAGGCTTTATAAACTGAGTAAGCATTAAATTATGAAGTGATAAACAAGTTTGAGACCTGTAAAGCAAGGATTAGGCAGCATAGGTTCAGATTTGAATTTTGTTCTTCATGAAATGGCTTGAAATCAAAGTGAGAAATTGCCAACTTCCTCTCTTCGATTATCCCTACTCAAAAATGATCTCAAGGAGTTCTTGGACATTTTGGAAATCTTGCAATGTGCTCTATAACTCATCTTTGAAATTCATTTCAAGATTCCTCTTGGAACTAGGTGAAAAATTGCCATGAAGTTAGGTAAAAAATCTGCCTAAATTAGGGCAAAGTTTCACTAAGTTATTTTAGTTCATGGGCATGTATTCACAAAATTATATCTTGAGATCCAAGAATATTTAGGGAAAAATGTGTGAAGAAATTTTTTAGATTTCATGGAGATATACAACTTTCATGTTGGGAATTTTCTTTGAATCATCTTGTATCATGGTGAAAAAATGGCTTAAAGTTGAGAAAAAATTAGAAATTTTCTATACTTAGAAAAATTTCTAAGTTAAGAAAAATTCAAATTTCAAAACCAAATCTTCAATCTTTGATTTCTTGATGAAAAAGTTTCACATTTTGACATGTTTTGATGAATTGTGATCCTTGGCACTTTATTTTGACCAAAAAGTCAAAGTTTGACTTTTTAGTATACAGTTGACTTTTGATCAGTTGACTGCAAATTTCATCTGTCAATCCAATGAAATTGCAATGTTTTGAACCATGTTATTAGGTCAAGATGATACAATTGAACCCTTTAAATCATGCTTCAAATCAATTGGTCATTTGCTAGGTCAAAAATCAGAAATTGCCCTTTCTCAGTCAAAACCCTAATTTTAACCATTTTTCCCTTTTGATGATTTGATCAAATTTCTTGAGGAATTATGGTCCAAACTTGATCAAATGATACATATGAGTCCAAAATGTTAATGTGGATAAAAAATTATGAAGTTTGACTGTAAATTGGCCATGGTTTACTTTTTCCCTAATACAACTGATTTTTAGGTAAACTGTCCAATTGACTGATCAAAAATGTGGTTCAAGGCTTGAAACTTGTCATGAGTAATCTTAGGGGTCCATAATGATGTTTGAAAGTCATATGAAGTATTTATAGTCCAAAAATCCCTGTTCAATCTCAAACCCTAATTTTGGGTGATCAATGCATGATGAGAGATCTTGAGCTGGTCAAACCCTAATCCAGTCTTGAGTCAAAGAGATCTTGTGAGAATAATCTTGATAAATGAGAGGGGAAATTTTGGGGTACAACAACTCTCTTCATACACGTTATGAAAAAGGGAAAGGTGTGTGTGATCGGTGGATCTGGAACTGACTGTTTAACGCTGGTTCGCGAAATGTCGCGGAAGCAAGAGTCGCCACCGTCTTTTATTTTCTCCAAATGGAAAGGACAAAAGCACAGAAAAATTCCTTATAGAGATTGCTCTCGGTTCGGGAGGTAGATTATAGAAAGGGAAGGTGTTAGCACCCTTTCTATCCAGGTTATCCATGGGCTCTTAGATACTTGCTCATTTGTGTTTTCAAAATGGTTTGTTTGCTTTTCAACTGTGGGTTTAAAAAGTTTCTTTGAAAATTCCAGTTCGACTCTTGTATCGGTCCTCAAGAGTGTTTGAAAAATGCTTTCGAAAGCTTTTTGAAAATGTGTTGGTGTGAAAAGTATTTTTTGATTTGTTTTGTTTGGAATTAGAGCAAGTATCCATGAGTCGTCTACCTACCCTAAGGAATTCGTCTGTGTAAATGTCCTTTAAAGTAGTGCCATCCCACCATTGAGAGGTAGGTAGCACCACCGTTGGAGGTGTTCGGGTCAATTCGAGGTTCGGGACATGGTGATCACCAGAGCAATGGGAAGATACCTTAGAAGCTACCCTCATGCCAGGTTCCCGGATCATGAGGACTTACTAAGACATCCTCTACTCGACGATCACCTTTCGAGGCAAGGCAACAGTGAGGCGTACCCTAGGGGTGGTGTGTGATTTGTGTGTCAGATTCGTTTATTTTTGTCTTGTCATGGTATAGGTGATCTACGCGTTTGTTTTTATTTTTATCATTCATTCTTGCATGCCATTATTAACAGTTAAAAATTGCGAGAAATTTAAAAGTTCTAAACTATTACAAAGGCGCGGGTCCACATCGCCAAAATTTCCAGGACCCGATTTGACAGAAAGTAAATAAAGTGCGAGAAATTAAGTTTACACGGCTTTGGGAGAATTACATAAATATTATAAGAAATAAAATAAAATGCGCGAAACAAATCAATAATTGAAAGCGAGGGCATTGGACCCCTTTTTTAATGAAATTAAATTAAATGATTAAATTAATGAAAATTAAAATGAAAGGGAATTATTTTTGGTATTTTTGTATTTTATGACTTTAGTGAAATTGAATTAAATTGAGAAATTAACCCTAATTCTAATTTTTTATTTATTAAGAAAAAATATTACAGTTAAACCTAAATTAACCTAATTAATTATATGGTAATTTTAATTTATAAAATAATAGGAAATATTTAATTATTTAGAGAAAAGAGAAGAAAAGGGATAAAAAATCAATACAAACCCTAATTCTACCAATTTTAAATTTATTAAGAAAATGCTTGAATTAAACCTAATTTAATAGCTAACATTAATGAACAATATTTATTTACAAAAAGTATATTATTTAAATAAAAATACTTATTTTTGTCTTTTTCTGATTTTATATTGTTTTTATGTTTTTTATGAAAAATAATTAAATTAAAAGAATTAATTAAAAAGAACAATAATTGAAATAAAAAATAATGAAAAGAATATTGCAAACCTAGGGGGGTTCTGTCCCCAGTTGGAGGTCACAACTTAGAAATCCAGGCCCAATAGCTTTGGCCTGGTTGACTTCTCATGCCAGCGTGTAACACCTTTGACTCATGCCTATGATATTCTTCCAACTATGGCCCTTGGATTGATCTTAGCATGTGCGTGGCAAGCTGGATGGTGAGTTGCATGGTAGACTCCCTGTATTGAAACTGCATAGGATGATAATTGAAGGAAAAATAATATGAAAGGGGTGGGGACCTGGGGCTCGAACCCAGGTCCTGATGATTACCAACACTACGCATTGCCATCCGTGCTGCTTCTTTTCTTTGTACATTATATAAACAATAAACATAATAAAGTAAAACAAACGCTAGTGCTTTTTTCGCGTGAGAATTTGAATAACCCAATTACTACTGGACACCTCATCTTCTTCTTCTTCGTTGTGTTTCTTCCCTGAAAATAAAATAAGGTTAGCGGGGGTTTTGAACCCCCCCAAAACATGCTTGATTTGATAATAGCGATTAGGCCGTCCGGCCACATAAATTAGGCGCGAGGGTCGTTTCCACATCGTCCAATCACGCTGAGTTTGGTCATGGTACTGAGAGCTTCCAATTTTACAGCATTTAAAAGTACCCAATTCAAAGCTTGAAAAACCCTAAAAGACAACAATGGCAGATTCGTGTATAGTGTATAAAAACTCAATTAATCCATGTGGTTAGCTTCAGAATTAATCAAGGAACATAAATCAATAAAGAAAACGCAAGAAAAATGCATGAGATTCATGATTCGATTATGGAATTTTCGTGCAAAGCTTGACTCAGATATACCACCTCCTCGAGTATGGGACAAAGTTCTTGATTGGAATCGTCTCCTGGCAACCTTTGCAAGCTAATGGAGTGATTATTTGACCTTGAAAAGCCCTAAAACCTAGTTTTCAGTTTTCAACTTTCTTGGCAAAAACTCAAGTTTTGTTCTTTGTCTATGGCGCAGCTGGGAGTCTCTGGGCACGAGGGTTTGCTTTGCACTTATGTATGGAAGGATTAGGGTTGAGAATTTGATCAAAAAATCCATGAATTGAAGGAATCAATATTTGATTTTTATGCCATAATTTCCCAAATCTTTTTCATGCTATTTTGGCTTCAATCATATCCAATCACTTCAATTCCTTCCATATATGATCATGCACGAAATTTTAAACCTATTCCATGCACAAAAAGATTTGATTGCATTGGTTTAGTATTTTTCATGTATTTTAATTAATTAAATGAATTATTAATAATAAAAAATCCAAATAAATAAATAAAAATGATAAAAAACTTCCCTTTGGGCCACATGGTCGTGCACATGCCTTGGATGATGAATTGTGGAAGAAAAAGAGGCCCATTAGCATTTTTAGGTCATTTGAATCAATGTTGACTTTTCAAAATATCCAAAAATTTCCCAACTTCCACAAGGCATATCTTGCTCAATTTTTAAGCTTTGCTCATGTTCTTGGACATTTTGGAAAGGTATTTGAGTCCTCTAACCAATGCCTTTGGTCCCATGTCATTTTGATTTACCAATCTCAAGTTATGGCCTTTGACTTAAAGTCCCTTTTTGTTGACTTTTGAAAATGACCTATAATGTTGAAATTGATAACTTTTTTGTGAGAGAATTTCTTGGACTTGAAGTGTGAAGAGGAGTTGTAGGAAATGTCTTTATCTTCAAAATGAGCTTTGGATGGAATTTTTCTGATAATCCATGTGAAAGTTATGCCTTGGTCAAGTTACAGTTGACTTTTTCAACTGTCCAAATATGGAAACTTTTGCATCTTGATGATTTTTGAGCCAAGCTTTGAGAATCATGATCAAGAATTGATCAAATGATGTTTGTGGCTTAAAAATGAGATGTTTACCAAAAATTTGGACTTTTGACTGTCAAATGACCATTTTGCCCCTACAGTTGACTGCAGTGCAATTAGGGTTTTTGACCGTGCAATTTTGTGCTGTAAGTCTTGAAACTTGGTATGAGGATGCTTGACCATGTTTATAAGCATGTGGGACTTGATTGGACCCTTGGAAACTTCATTTTCTTTGTCAGAACCAAAACCCTAATTTTGACTGTACAGGAGGCCCTTGAACTGTGCAACCCTTGGGGAACTTCTGAAGCATTGACTTTGCAATTCTTGAAGAATATGGGAGGGCAAATTTTGGGGTACAACAACTGCCCCTGTTCAATCCTCTTAGACCTGAGGATGCAGATTGGCTAACGTGCCTTTCGTAATCCGAAGGTGGAGGATGATTGAACACTAGAGTGCCCAGAAATTTGCGCTCACATAGTTGTGTGATGGTGGAATGGGCTTATAGATGCCATTTGGAGATCGATGGATAGGATGATGGGCTTATAGATGCCATGCTAAGAGATGATAGAAGGTGGATGGGCTTATAGATGCCATCTGGATGTTGATCGCATAAGAGATTCCTTAGCGAGACCTTGCGTACCTGCAAAAGAAAAAATGATTACCTGACCTGTTACAGGAGTTGGTCTTCAAATTCTTTGTATAGATGTGTCCTGACTGGTTACAGGAGCTGGATCTGGAGCTTCAAACGACGATGAATGAACCAGGGGTGGTTACTACCTCAACAGGAACGGTGAGAGAACCTTGGACGACTACTACCTCAATAGCAATCATTGAGAGAATCTTGGATAAATTCAACTTCAACAGCAATCGTTGAGCGAATCTTGGGATGATTACTACCTCCGCAGTATCGGGGAGAGAACCATAGGCGACTACAACCTCAACAGCAATCATTGAGAGAATCTTGGATAACTTCAACTTCAACAGCAATCGTTGAGCGAATCTTGGGATGATTACTACCTCCGTAGTATCGGGGAGAGAACCATAGGCGACTACAACCTCAACAGCAATCATTGAGAGAATCTTGGATAACTTCAACTTCAACAGCAATCGTTGAGCGAATCTTGGGATGATTACTACCTCCGCAGTATCGGGGAGAGAACCATAGGCGACTACAACCTCAATAGCAATCATTGAGAGAATCTTGGATAACTTCAACTTCAACAGCAATCGTTGAGCGAATCTTGGGATGATTACTACCTCCGCAGTATCGGGGAGAGAACCATAGGCGACTACAACCTCAACAGCAATCATTGAGAGAATCTTGGATAACTTCAACTTCAACAGCAATCGTTGAGCGAAACTTGGGATGATTACTACCTCCGCAGTATCGGGGAGAGAACCTTAGGCGACTACAACCTCAATAGCAATCATTGAGAGAATCTTGGATAACTTCAACCTCAACAGCAATCGTTGAGAGAATCATGGGATGATTACTACCTCCGCAGTATCGGGGAGAGAACCATAGGCGACTACAACCTCAATAGCAATCATTGAGAGAATATTGGATAACTTCAACCTCAACAGCAATCGTTGAGCGAATCTTGGGATGATTACTACCTCCGCAGTATCGGGGAGAGAACCATAGGCGACTACAACCTCAACAACAATCATTGAGAGAATCTTGGATAACTTCTACTGAGTCTTTATCAGGAAAATCTGTTTGGGGTCGATTTAACTGGACTAGAGAAGGCCTTGGACTGGATAAGAAACAGAAAATCTTAGGGTCGATTAACTGAACCGGTCTAGGTCTTGAAATGTCTTCAACTGGATAAGAAACAGGGAGATCTTAGGGTCGATCTGACTGAACCAGAGAAGGCCTTTGACTGGATAAGAAACAGAGAAATCTTTGGAGTCGATTTAACTGAACCGGTCTAGGTCTTGAAATGTAGCTGAGAACTTAACTGAATCTTTTCCTGAAAGGTAAAGGTCAGTCATATGCAATGCATGATATGGATCAGGCAATGATGTTCTCAACATAAATGAGATTTGTAAGATATGATGCGTATATGCATGCTACAATGATGTATGTGATGTTTAGGAATGTATGTTTTCGTCTAGGAAAGTAAATCCTTGACGGGCGCCGGGAAGTCACTCCTGGGCTGATGTTGAAGAATAGATTTTGCTTCCGCTGGGGATGATAGTTGCAAGAATGCCGGTAGGAGAAGATAACTCCGTTGGGGGATAAACTTGGCAAATGGAATATTCTGCGGGGAGAAAAGTGCTCTAACGATCTTGCTGGGAAGCAATACTCTGTGGGGAGAGAGATACTTTGTTGAGTTGTTGATAATAACTTGCTGGGGATACCACTGTTCTTTTGGAAGTGTTAATAGACTTCGCTGGGGATAAGAATACTTCGTCGAGGACGATCTTTCCGTGGCCTTTGGCTGAGGATAACCCAGTTATATTCTGGTAAGGAAATAACTCCTTGAATAAATCCGGGAGACGCGTTCGTGCTCTGCGGGGATAAGCTTCCATAATCTACTGGGGATAAGCTTACTGCTTGGGGAGATGGATTCCAACTTTCTGGGGAAACTGGATTGGACTCTCCTGGGGAAGTTTTGAATTGTACTGGGGAAATGACTCCATTGAAAGTTTGGTATACCGCCGAGGAACAATCTTTAGGTCAAGACTGCCGGGGATGCTTGTTAAGAATACATGTATATATGCTGCTGGGGAATGTTGAGATCTACTGGAGGATACCCAACTTCCTTAAGTTTGATAGTAGCTTTGCTTGAGGAGAGTGTACTGACTTGCTGACTCACTCTCTGGGGAATTAAGATATCTGGCTATGTTCATCAGCTGAACCTACCTTGGTACCTTGGAGGATAGAACAATTAGATTGTTTAGACAACTCTTTATTGCCCCTGTTTCTAATGTTACCTGTAATTAATTCTTTGTTTCGCATGCAAATATTCATGAGTTAGCAAATTATTGTCAATGCATATATCACAAATTGAACCTTGGACGTTCTTTGCAAAACAAAACAGAAAAGGAAAACAATTGGCAATTTTAACTGAAAAGTGTATTTGTATTGATTTTGAATGGCCTGTAAATAAGCGTTTTATGTACAAGAGGCTAACGTCCTAGTAAGAGAACGCCGCCGAACAAAAGAGTTTATACAAATTTTGTACAAGAGAAAATAAAACAACTGTGTGAAATGAATGATCCCACTGGGTTTCAACTCTGCTATTGCCCTTATAACTCCGAGCGTCTCATCACTTGATGACCTTAGTTGAATGTGAAGCTGACTGATCGATGCCGTCTGAACTTGATGTAGATACCGGATTCTGGATGCAAAGTGATCCAATGAGACATAGTATTACGCTTCATCCCTAATTTTTTCCTGGACCGCCCTTTCGGGTTTTCAGTCCACCGGGATACCCATTTTTGCCCAAGCCGCCTTTTCAGGTTTTCGACTTGCCGGGTGTACAGATTTTTTCATTTTATCCCTTCATTTTGCCCGAACCCTTTTGGTTCGCCGGGAAGCCCTAATTTTTGCCTAGGCATGTCAGCCTAGCGGGTCTTTTTTCATGCGTAGTATCTTTTTACTATGTCTGCATTGGCGGGGTGAGGAAGGTCGTCACCATCCATGTTGGTTAGAATCATGGCTCCTCCTGAGAACACATGTTTAACCACAAATGGCCCTTCATACGTAGGGGTCCATTTGCCCCTTGGATCACTCTGAGGAAGGATGATTCGCTTGATTACCAGATCCCCAACTTGATATTCCTGTGGTCTGACCTTTTTGTTAAATTCCCTGATCATCCGTTTCTGGTACGTATGACCATGACAGATAGAAGCAAGTCTCTTTTCATCGATGAGGTTTAGCTGATCAAGTCGTGTCTGGATCCAATCATCTTCGTTCAGATTTGCATCCTTCATTATCTGGAGAGATGGTATTTGCACTTCGATCGGTAAGACTGCCTCCATACCATAAACCAGGGAGAAAGGAGTTGCCCCGGTTGACGTCCTGGCTGAGGTACAGTACCCATGTAGAGCGAACGGTAACATCTCGTGCCAATCCTTATAAGTCACTGTCATCTTCTGCACGATTTTCTTGATGTTCTTATTTGCTGCTTCTACAGCCCCATTCATCTTCGGTCTGTAAGGAGAAGAATTGTGGTGCTGTATTTTGAACTGCTCGCAGAGCTCAGTGATCATCTTGTTATTGAGATTGGTACCGTTGTCTGTAATAATTCTTTCTGGGACGCCGTATCGACAGATTAGATTATGTCGGATGAACCGTGCCACAACAGTCTTGGTTACTGTAGCATAGGATGCTGCTTCAACCCACTTCGTAAAGTAATCAATCGCCACTAGGATGAAGCGGTGCCCATTAGATGCCGTAGGTTTAATCTCACCGATCATATCTATGCCCCACATTGCAAATGGCCAAGTCACAGTCAGAACATTCAAAGGAACTGGAGGAACATGCACCTTGTCTGCATATATCTGGCATTTGTGGCATGTCCGAGAATGTTGGTAGCAGTCAGCTTTCATGGTGGACCAGAAATACCCTGCCCGTAGGATCTTCTTAGCCATAGTGTGCCCACTGGAATGTGTGCCAAAGGTCCCTTCATGTAACTCTTCCATGATCCTTTCTGCTTTTGTCTTATCCACACAACGCAGTAAGGTTGAATCATGGTTTCGCTTGTACAAGATGCCGTTGCTAAGGAAGAACTTCGCTGCGAACCTTCTCAGAAACTTTTTATCATTGACAGAGGCACCTTCAGGGTACTCCTGAGCTTCCAAATATCTCTTCACCTCATGGTAACAAGGCTTCTCAGTCACCAATTCAGTCTCGAGATCACAACAGTATGCCGGTTCGTCCAGTTTCCAGATGATGATCCGGGGAGCCTCATTATCCCATTTGACCTTGAACATGGAAGACATCGTAGCTAACGCGTCCGCCAGCTGATTCTCCTCTCTTGGAAAGTGTTCAAAGGTTATCTTTGTGAAGTGGGGGATCAAAGTCAACACATATTCTCTGTAAGGAATAAGGTCCGGATGTTTCGTATCCCACTCTCCTTTGATCTGATTGATCACGAGAGCAGAATCTCCGAAGACACTCAGAAACTTGATCCTTAAGTCGATCGCAGCTTGAAGACCCATGATGCACGCCTCATACTCCGCCATGTTGTTGGTACAGTTAAAACATAGCCGAGCAGTGAGTGGAGTATGAGTGCCTTGAGGAGATATGATTACAGCGCCAATACCGTTACCCAAAGCATTGGAGGCTCCGTCAAAGTGCATAGACCATCGGGATCCTTCCTCAGGTCCTTCATCCGGTCCAGGTACTTCACAATCAGTCACAATCATGATGCTTTCGTCCGGAAACTCGAAGTTCATTGACTGATAGTCGTCTACTGCCTGATGTGCCAAGTGGTCTGCCAATACATTTCCCTTGATGGCTTTCTGAGTTGTGTACTGAATGTCATATTCTGTCAAGATCATCTTCCATCTTGCGATTCTCCCAGACAGAGCGAGCTTTTCGAATATGTACTTTATAGGATGCATCTTTGAGATTAACAAGGTAGTGTGAGTCAGCATATACTGTCTCAGCTGGCGAGCAGCCCATACCAAAGCGCATCAAGTTTTCTCAAGCAGTGAGTATCGGGTCTCACAGTCGGTAAACTTTTTGCTAAGGTAATAAATGGCATGCTCTTTTCGGCCAGACTCGTCATGCTGCCCCAGCACACACCCCATTGAGTTGTCAAACACTGTCAGATATAGTATCAGAGGTCTCCCTTCAATCGGTGGCATAAGGATGGGTGGTTCTTGGAGATACTCCTTGATTCTGTCAAAAGCAGTCTGACATTCATCATTCCAACGTACTACCTGATCTTTCTTCAGTAGCTTGAAGATTGGCTCACAGGTAGCAGTCAGGTGTGAGATGAAGTGAGCAATGTAATTCAGGCGTCCTAAAAAGCCTCTGACTTCCTTCTCTGTCCTATGAACTGGCATCTCTTGAATAGCTTTGACCTTAGCAGGGTCCACTTGAATACCCTTATCACTGACAACGAAGCCTAGCAACTTCCCAGACCTTACCCCGAAGGTGCACTTGTTCGGGTTCAACCTCAGCTTGTACAACTTCAGACGGTCAAACAATTTCTGCAGATGATCTAGGTGCTCTTCCTCAGTCTGGGACCTTGCGATCATGTCGTCAACATACACTTCTATCTCATGATGGATCATGTCATGAAATAAGGCAACCATGGCACGTTGGTAGGTTGCCCCAACGTTCTTTAGTCCAAAAGGCATGACCTTGTAACAGAAGGTGCCCCACTGAGTAACAAAGGTAGTCTTTTCCATGTCTTCAGGTGCCATCTTGATCTGATTATAGCCTGAAAAACCATCCATGAAAGAAAACACCTTATGCTGAGCCGTATTGTCAACAAGGACATCAATGTGAGGTAGAGGGAAGTCATCTTTGGGGCTGGCCCTGTTCAGATCCCTGTAATCAACACACATTCTGACCTTACCATCTTTCTTTGGTACCGGCACCACATTAGCAACCCACCGAGGGTAAGAAGTCACTGCAAGGAACCCAGCATCAAACTGTTTCATAACCTCGGCTTTGATCTTCTCAGACATCTCTGGACGCATACGGCGGACCTTTTGCTTAACCGGAGGGCAGTCTTCTTTAGTTGGCAAGTGATGGACCACAATATCGGTATCCAACCCAGGCATGTCTTCGTAGGACCAGGCAAAGATCTCCATATAATCATGTAGCATCTTAGTCAACCGTTGCTTCACGCTGAGCTCTAGGTTGGCACCAATCTTTACCTCCTTCCTATCTGCCTCAGTACCTAAGTTTATTACTTCCACTGGCTCTTCATGTGGTTGAATTGCCCTCTCTTCCTGAAGTAACAGTCTTACAAGCTCGCCAGGCACTTCGCAATCATCTTCACCTTCATCTTCGGCTAAGTTGATCAGATTTTCGAAGTCATAACTGGCAGTAGCAGAGTCGTTACCAGTGAGATCCAGAGTGGATTGAAACCTGTATGAGTGAGTGTGTGTAAATACAGCTGTTTTGAAATATATATAAAGGAAGGAAAGACAGAAAAGGAGCATAAGATTTGAAATGCGAGAAAACGTCCAAGATTTTTATTTATGATATATGAAATGACAATTTATATGCCCTCACAAATAAAACCACGGTGCCTCGGGTAAGACACCGGGCCATAGAGTTCAATTTGTTGTTTATTACAAATAATAAAACAAAGAAGTTTATTACTGCGTAACAAAAGTAACAGGAGTATGGTCCTTAGCAATCCAATTGGTCAATCCGCCATCAGTTGTCGGGTAAATCCAGCTATTGAACTCTGCTTCATCCACTTCATTATCCTCCCCAACAGCATTCACTCCTGGATTTGTAATGAGCACAGGAGGTCTTCTGGTCTTCGCCTTCCGCATAGCTTTCTGTCCCTCTGCAGTAAAACCCAGCCCAAACTTGTCAGTTTTCTGTGTAAAGTCGGGAAGCATGCCCCAGTTAGTACATTCACCTTTCTGAACCACAGCCCGGGCATCCTTTAGGGAAGCCATCTTCAAAGGAACGTCCTCTTCGTCCGCTGTTTCTGCTGCTGTTGAAATCGGAAGTACCTCCTCGAAATGCTGAAAGGGGGTTTCAATAAACTCCCCGTCCATCTCAATATATCTGAAGGAATTCAAATGGCTCACCATATACTCCTCCTCTCCCTGCACAGTGACGATCTTCCCTCTGACAGGGTATTTCAGCTTCTGGTGCAAGGTAGAGGTCACTGCCCCAGCTTTATGGATCCAAGGTCGACCCAGTAGACAAGAGTACGATGGACGGATATCCATCACATAAAAAGTAGAGTCAAACACCTGATAGCCCACATGAATAGGAATGCCAACCTCTCCATGAACCATCCTTTTTGAACCGTCAAAGGCCCTGACGATGATATTGCTGGGTTTCAGTTCCAGGCCTTCACAATCCAAACGGTCTAAATCCTTCTTGGGTAGCACATTCAAAGAAGAACCAGTATCCACCAATACGTGTGCCAGAGTAGTGCCCCTGCATTCAATAGAGACATGCAGGGCGTCATTGTGGTCTCTTCCCTTTGCAGTCAGGTCAGCATCTGAGAAACCCAAGCCATTGTCCGCTGTCAGATTTGCTACGCAATCAGTGAACTGGACTGCAGATGTCTCCTGTGGCACATGGGCCGTCTTGAGAAATGAGATCAAGGCCTTAGCATGGGCCTCGGAGCATAGCAATAAGGAAAGCATTGAGATCTTGGAGGGCGTATGCCCCAGCTGTTCCACAACATTGAAGTCACTCTTCTTTATTATTTTCAGGATTTCCTCCATCTCTTGTTGGGAGGCTTCAGCAGTTATAGGTATTGATGCCTCCATCCGGGCAGGCTCAACTTCAATCCCTTTGCCCCGAGCATTAGATGACTCGGCATCAGGGGAAACAACTTGATCAGCAACAGGAACAAGTACACTTGTAGGTGTTATAAGGAGGGGTCTTCGAGTAGCGGGCGGTGCAATGTCAGGCGAGAAGAGCCTGCCACTGCAGGTAACCTTGGCTGGACCAGTGATATCGCAGATACTGGCGCCAGTGTTGAACTCTTGTTTGATTCCATTCACATACACATCTGCCCCATAGTGCCAGGGGACAACCTTATCAGATACGTAGGGGAGAGGCCTCGGAACAGTAATAACCACAAGTGCAACAGTCATGATTTGAACAGGCTTCTTCGGGAGAGCCTTGATTGGATTATTGAAGATGGTAACCACAGAAACTTCTTCTACTGGAACCAACTGAACAACAGACTTTTTGAACAGAATCTCCTTACTGTCCATCAGGCTTTGGATGCCTAACTTCAGCAAGGGACAACCAGATAGGGAAACTGCACAGAACAGGCAACCCTCACTGCAACCCGGAAATAAACCGGCCAGCAGTAGGTTCCTCTTGACAGTCTTCAAAGGAGTAGCTACATCATCCACAGAAACAGCGTACACATCTTCATCAACAGCATTTACCCCATGCTGAGGCATAGGAGCAGTTACCACATTCGGCCTTTCAGGCGCTTCAAACTGTATCTCCTTCGCGTCGATAAGGTCTTGCACCTTATTCCTTAATGCCCAACAGTCATCAGTGGAATGCCCCGGGCTATCAGAATGATAAGCACAACGAGCATTTGGATTATATTTGGGGGAGGCAGTGTTCACAACTTTGGGGGCCTCTCTGACAGTCACTAGATTGGTGGATAGCAACTGTGGCAAGATCTGCGACAAAGTCATACTTAAACGGGTAAACTCCCTCCAGGGTCTTTCAGCCCTTGGTGGATTGGTTGGCCGAGGAGCGGCAGCAGGCTTAGCAATCATTACCGCACTGACAGATTGGCGGTGCTCAGATTTCTCTTGTCTCCGGGAGCCATATACAACACTAGCCTCCTTCTTGAAGGGTTTCTTCTCTGAACTTGTAGATGCACCCTTCGGAATCTTACCAGACTTCAACCCAGCCTCAATTCTCTCTCCAGTCAAAATAAGATCCGTGAACCCTGCAGACGAGTTACCGATAAGATGGTTGAAAAATGGCCCAGATAGGGTCCCCAGGAACATGTCTACCAACTCCCGATCAGTCAACGGAGGCTGCACCCTGCCAGCCAGATCCCTCCACTTCTGAGCGTACTCTTTAAAACCTTCACTTGAACCTAACGACATACCCTGGAGTTGAGTACGTGTAGGGGCAAGGTCGGCATTATACTGATACTGCTTATAGAAAGCAGTAGCCAACTCCTCCCAGTTACGAACCTTGGTCCCATCCAGCTGATAGAACCATTCGAGATGAGTCCCTGAAAGACTCTCCTGGAAGAAATGGATCCACAAATTCTTATCCACTGAGTACGGTTGAATCTTCTGAACATAGGACCTGAGATGTAACTTGGGACAAGACGCCCCGTCGTACTTAGTGAAAGATGGTGCTTTGAACTTACGAGGAATAATCACACCAGTAGACAAACCCAGATCTCCGAAATCCAGCCCAGGAACTTGTTGGATCTCCATAGCATTCAATCTGTCTTCCAACTGCTTATACCGGTCTTCAGCCGGAGGATACTGCTCCTCATCAAAATCAGTCTCTTTGTCGGAGACTACCGGGCTAGGACCTTTTTCTGCTTGAGGAGTACCCTTGCCAATGGAAGAACCAGCCTCTTCATTCTGCAGAGTATTGCCAAACCTTCGGCCCGTGTTGAAAAGAACAGTTCTTCTCTTCTTCTTCTTTTCCTTCTTCAGGAGCAGAGCCTTCAGCTCTTCTTGGCCCTGAGCCAAACCCATGATTAGTTCCTGAAATTGCGCATTCTGCGCCTGAAGAGCCTTGATGGACATCTCAGTTGGTGATGAGTCAGGATTCATGATGCTGAAATAAACAGCGAAGAACGGTAAGCAACCTGAAAAGAAGAAAACCTGCTATGCACATGATGAATGGAATGCGTATGATTATGCTTTCAAAGACAATCGGGAATCAACTTTGTACACAAAAAGGAACACACTTCATTAGATTCAACTTTGAAACTGAAATCATTCAACAGGTTGCCCTTAGGCGTTACATGAAAGGAAATACTGAAAAGGGAAACAAAAATGTAAAAGAACATCCCGAGCTCCTTATTGATCCCATGGTCTCCTCTTCTCAGTACGGATGTAGTCGTTCAGAGTTCGCTCATTCTCCAACTGCTTCATCAGCTTTTGGATCTTCAATTCCTGCTCGTTGAACTTTTCCCGGTAAGAATCCCGTTCTTCTCGCAGTTGCGACCAAGACCTCTTTAATGTCTCATAATCAGTAGGTATCTGAGGAGGAAGGACAGTTGGAGGAACACCATCTTTGTCAGGAGACTCAAGGATGACGGGTCTGACAACTTCATACGGCATACCTAACTTCTGAGCACGGATGCGAACCCATTTGTAGTAGGCTTCCATAGGTAAAGAAGTCTTTGGCCCTAACTCTTGTGGGTCAGCTTTATGAACTTTGTCCCAAGCCTTGATGAACCTACGACGCAACTCGTCACTATCCACCTGAAACTCAAAACTGATGTGAGGCACCAATATCTCATGGGGGCCTGCTCTTCTGGCTCTTCTAAACTGACGGAGCGCTAGACATGGATTGTAAGAGATTCCTCCTTGGGTACCAATCAGAGGAACATTAGGGTATTCCCCGCATCGATCAATAACAGCTATCTCATCCAAACCTCTGCAAGTCCAAATGATGTCTCTGTCGGTGAGAGACATTAACCTATGAGCCCAACCTCTTTCTTCTTGGTTCTTCAACACGAACTTAGGGAGGTGCGAAATAAAACACCTCACCAACAAAGGGATACAACACCATAGGGTTCCTCGTCTTCGGGTAGTACGAGCATGAAGTTGTTGCAGGATGTCACCCAAGAGAGTGGGCACCGGATTCTGAGACATAAAGATCCTTATGGCAGTGACATTGATGAAGTTGTCAAGATTAGGAAACAAGACTAGCCCATAGATTAGGAGAGCCAAGATGTCTTCATATGCCCTAAAGTCCAGGTCATTCCAGAAACTGTTAGCTTTACCAATCAGAAACTTAGCCAAGAAACCCTTAACTCCGCTTCTAGTCACCCAGTTGTCTGTTACCTCTTGATGTGTCAAGGGAAGAGCTGCAGCAACATCCTCAAGCCTGAGGGTCTTTTCCCAACCAGTGAAGGGAGTCTGATCCAAGATAGGGATACCAAGCAAATCAGAGAACTCTTCCAGGGTAGGGACCAGCTGGAAGTCTTGAAAGGTGAAGCACTGGTACAGAGGGTCATAGAACTGGGTCAGAACACTCATCAACTGTTGATCCCGCTTTGCAGTGACTAAACTGAGAAGGGAACCATGCCTCTGAATGAAGGAAGTGGTATTTGGAATTCTGCTAACCAACTCTTCAAGCAACTCAGGTGAATGAACAAAGTTGAACCGGATAGTATTCCTTCGCACAGGCATCACGATGTCCTACAAAACAGAGCAAAGGTGAAACCCTCTTGTCTTTGAAATGGTCAGTCCTTATGCAGGATGCATGCAATGCTCATGATGTTATGATGTTATGATAAAGCACACCACAAATAGATACAAAGGCAAACATGGTAAGGCACACAAGTCACACAAGGCAAGCCCCTAAAGTTTAGGCCAGCGTGAGGTCTAGGTACTACCCTCTTTCAGTTTGTTGGTTCATACCTGTCCTATCAAAGTAACCGGGTTCTTAGAGGATCCCAATATCATTGACTACCCTCAATCGGTCATAACTCTAGCATCGCAATCTTTTCTTGCAGCCAGAACCATCACGAGAGTTTAGCCTCAATGGGCGTAGCATACTGCTACTGTTCTAATGGCCAAGTTGTGTCATTTAAGGTTCTAAGGTTGTTGGTGCTTAATGACTCCTCAGAAGACCCATATTCTCCTCGTTGCAACACAAGGGATATCGGTACAGACCAAGGTGTCACACCAACGTAGCCACTGTTTCACCCGTGTTGGTCTACGCCGGATAGGTCCCTCACAGCTTATGCTACCTAAACAGGGTATCCCCAGATCCGGGTTAGGATCTATGTAACTCCCATGCAACCCACAAATTTAAAGCAGACAAGTCAATACAATTGAAAACACAGTTATGAACTAACCCTAAGGTACACCTCACTTTAAAAAATTTCCCCAGCAGAGTCGCCAGTTCTGTGATCGGTGGATCTGGAACTGACTATTTAACGCTGGTTCGCGAAATGTCGCGGAAGCAAGAGTCGCCACCATCTTTTATTTTCTCCAAATGGAAAGGACAAAAGCACAGAAAAATTCCTTATAGAGATTGCTCTCGGTTCGGGAGGTAGATTATAGAAAGGGAAGGTGTTAGCACCCTTTCTATCCATGGTTATCCATGGGCTCTTAGATACTTACTCATTTGTGTTTTCAAAATGGTTTGTTTTCTTTTCAACTGTGGGTTTAAAAAGTTTCTTTGAAAATTCCAGTTCGACTCTTGTATCGGTCCTCAAGAGTGTTTGAAAAATGCTTTCGAAAGCTTTTTGAAAATGTGTTGGTGTGAAAAGTATTTTTTGATTTGTTTTGTTTGGAATTAGAGCAAGTATCCATGAGTCGTCTACCTACCCTAAGGAATTCGTCTGTGTAAATGTCCTTTAAAGTAGTGCCATCCCACCATTGAGAGGTAGGTAGCACCACCGTTGGAGGTGTTCGGGTCAATTCGAGGTTCGGGACATGGTGATCACCAGAGCAATGGGAAGATACCTTAGAAGCTACCCTCATGCCAGGTTCCCGGATCATGAGGACTTACTAAGACATCCTCTACTCGACGATCACCTTTCGAGGCAAGGCAACAGTGAGGCGTACCCTAGGGGTGGTGTGTGATTTGTGTGTCAGATTCGTTTATTTTTGTCTTGTCATGGTATAGGTGATCTACGCGTTTGTTTTTATTTTTATCATTCATTCTTGCATGCCATTATTAACAGTTAAAAATTGCGAGAAATTTAAAAGTTCTAAACTATTACAAAGGCGCGGGTCCACATCGCCAAAATTTCCAGGACCCGATTTGACAGAAAGTAAATAAAGTGCGAGAAATTAAGTTTACACGGCTTTGGGAGAATTACATAAATATTATAAGAAATAAAATAAAATGCGCGAAACAAATCAATAATTGAAAGCGAGGGCATTGGACCCCTTTTTTAATGAAATTAAATTAAATGATTAAATTAATGAAAATTAAAATGAAAGGGAATTATTTTTGGTATTTTTGTATTTTATGACTTTAGTGAAATTGAATTAAATTGAGAAATTAACCCTAATTCTAATTTTTTATTTATTAAGAAAAAATATTACAGTTAAACCTAAATTAACCTAATTAATTATATGGTAATTTTAATTTATAAAATAATAGGAAATATTTAATTATTTAGAGAAAAGAGAAGAAAAGGGATAAAAAATCAATACAAACCCTAATTCTACCAATTTTAAATTTATTAAGAAAATGCTTGAATTAAACCTAATTTAATAGCTAACATTAATGAACAATATTTATTTACAAAAAGTATATTATTTAAATAAAAATACTTATTTTTGTCTTTTTCTGATTTTATATTGTTTTTATGTTTTTTATGAAAAATAATTAAATTAAAAGAATTAATTAAAAAGAACAATAATTGAAATAAAAAATAATGAAAAGAATATTGCAAACCTAGGGGGGTTCTGTCCCCAGTTGGAGGTCACAACTTAGAAATCCAGGCCCAATAGCTTTGGCCTGGTTGACTTCTCATGCCAGCGTGTAACACCTTTGACTCATGCCTATGATATTCTTCCAACTATGGCCCTTGGATTGATCTTAGCATGTGCGTGGCAAGCTGGATGGTGAGTTGCATGGTAGACTCCCTGTATTGAAACTGCATAGGATGATAATTGAAGGAAAAATAATATGAAAGGGGTGGGGACCTGGGGCTCGAACCCAGGTCCTGATGATTACCAACACTACGCATTGCCATCCGTGCTGCTTCTTTTCTTTGTACATTATATAAACAATAAACATAATAAAGTAAAACAAACGCTAGTGCTTTTTTCGCGCGAGAATTTGAATAACCCAATTACTACTGGACACCTCATCTTCTTCTTCTTCGTTGTGTTTCTTCCCTGAAAATAAAATAAGGTTAGCGGGGGTTTTGAACCCCCCCAAAACATGCTTGATTTGATAATAGCGATTAGGCCGTCCGGCCACATAAATTAGGCGCGAGGGTCGTTTCCACATCGTCCAATCACGCTGAGTTTGGTCATGGTACTGAGAGCTTCCAATTTTACAGCATTTAAAAGTACCCAATTCAAAGCTTGAAAAACCCTAAAAGACAACAATGGCAGATTCGTGTATAGTGTATAAAAACTCAATTAATCCATGTGGTTAGCTTCAGAATTAATCAAGGAACATAAATCAATAAAGAAAACGCAAGAAAAATGCATGAGATTCATGATTCGATTATGGAATTTTTCGTGCAAAGCTTGACTCAGATATACCACCTCCTCGAGTATGGGACAAAGTTCTTGATTGGAATCGTCTCCTGGCAACCTTGGCAAGCTAATGGAGTGATTATTTGACCTTGAAAAGCCCTAAAACCTAGTTTTCAGTTTTCAACTTTCTTGGCAAAAACTCAAGTTTTGTTCTTTGTCTATGGCGCAGCTGGGAGTCTCTGGGCACGAGGGTTTGCTTTGCACTTATGTATGGAAGGATTAGGGTTGAGAATTTGATCAAAAAATCCATGAATTGAAGGAATCAATATTTGATTTTTATGCCATAATTTTCCAAATCTTTTTCATGCTATTTTGGCTTCAATCATATCCAATCACTTCAATTCCTTCCATATATGATCATGCACGAAATTTTAAACCTATTCCATGCACAAAAAGATTTGATTGCATTGGTTTAGTATTTTTCATGTATTTTAATTAATTAAATGAATTATTAATAATAAAAAATCCAAATAAATAAATAAAAATGATAAAAAACTTCCCTTTGGGCCACATGGTCGTGCACATGCCTTGGATGATGAATTGTGGAAGAAAAAGAGGCCCATTAGCATTTTTAGGTCATTTGAATCAATGTTGACTTTTCAAAATATCCAAAAATTTCCCAACTTCCACAAGGCATATCTTGCTCAACTTTTAAGCTTTGCTCATGTTCTTGGACATTTTGGAAAGGTATTTGAGTCCTCTAACCAATGCCTTTGGTCCCATGTCATTTTGATTTACCAATCTCAAGTTATGGCCTTTGACTTAAAGTCCCTTTTTGTTGACTTTTGAAAATGACCTATAATGTTGAAATTGACAACTTTTTTGTGAGAGCATTTCTTGGACTTGAAGTGTGAAGAGGAGTTGTAGGAAATGTCTTTATCTTCAAAATTAGCTTTGGATGGAATTTTTCTGATAATCCATGTGAAAGTTATGCCTTGGTCAAGTTACAGTTGACTTTTTCAACTGTCCAAATATGGAAACTTTTGCATCTTGATGATTTTTGAGCCAAGCTTTGAGAATCATGATCAAGAATTGATCAAATGATGTTTGTGGCTTCAAAATGAGATGTTTACCAAAAATTTGGACTTTTTACTGTCAAATGACCATTTTGCCCCTATTGTTGACTGTAGTGCAATTAGGGTTTTTGACCGTGCAATTTTGTGCTGTAAGTCTTGAAACTTGGTATGAGGATGCTTGACCATGTTTATAAGCATGTGGGACTTGATTGGACCCTTGGAAACTTCATTTTCTTTGTCAGAACCAAAACCCTAATTTTGATTGTTCAGGAGGCCCTTGAACTGTGCAACCCTTGGGGAACTTCTGAAGCATTGACTTTGCAATTCTTGAAGAATATGGGAGAGCAAATTTTGGGGTACAACAGTGTGCTACATTGTTGTATACATCTCCTATATTCTTGGCTTATTTCTCACCTCTACAAAGAAATTACATGGTCAAGGATCTAATGAGGAATGGGTGGTCTTAAAAATTGAGGTCCCTCAGTGCATATTCTATTTTGTGGTATGCTAGGAAACTTAATATAGAGGAGATTGTCTATAGTTACGGAGATTTCCTCAATGTTCCTTTAATTGGGAAAAAAGATTTATTAATTCTAACCCGGCTCTGGCTTTATGTTAACTTGGGTACTTTATGGAAGATAAACCTTCAAATGAGCAACTTCAATAATTGATCTTTCATGATATGGGTAAAAGTAACCCCTAACTACTCAAGAAAATCATACAAGCTTGGAGCAAAGTTCACAAGAAATAGGCTGAATTTGGAAGTAAAAATGTCGTGGCGAGAGAGCTCTATACTCAATGGGTTTTGGATAGGGTCTGAATCAACAAATTATCATTCGACATTGATCCTACATACAAGTCAGACATACCAGATCGTCTTTCAATATCAGTAAAAGAAGTGGAAAAACTAAGGGATGCCCTTGAGAAAGCCCAAAGATAAAAAGAGGGATTAGAGCATAGCCTTTATGACCTTGCCTATGAGAAGAATTAGTTACAACATGAGCTCGAGCTAAAAGATCAATATATTCAAAAAGATCGTGAATTAACTGATAAAGAGAGGCTTAAACAAAAGTGTTCGACTGAAGGGTTGCTAAGTGCTACTTTTAATCTTAATTCCCACAATCAACATCTGGATGATGCAACTAGAGAAATTGGAAGACTAAAGGGTTGGTACAATCAAGCACTGCAAGATAAGAGGGAGTTAAAAGAGGCTCTGAAAGCCCAAATCTAAGGATTTGAAGAAAATGCTCAAGGTCAAGAGGAGCAGATCCAAAATCTTGTCACAAGTCCCTAAGAAAGCCAAGAGTTAAAAAAGGGAATGCCTTAGGAGGATGAGAGCAAAAAGACTCTTATCCCAACGAGTAAAGGAGCATGAAGAAATATGTCAAGAGTTAGAAGATCTCTAAAAAGATTTCCTTATACAAAGGGAACTCTATAAGAAGGTAAAAGCTGAAAAATCATATTGTGAAGAGAAACATACAATTATAGCCCAAACGGGAGATGACAACAAGCGCATAATCTTGACACTCTACAAGGAGTATTTGAGGTACAAGGACAAGTATGCAAAACTTGCCTTCTTAGCAAATAACCTCATTGGTGATATTCCTAGAAGCTTAAGGGATGCAGAAGCTACAATGGTCCCTCTCCCAAAAGATGTTGAAGACTTCCTCAAGCTTTGTAGGGAGACGGTCGATGGTTTTAGGACGAAAATTCACAAGCACCGTTAGGAGATTTAATTTACCTTTGTTATTTCATATTCTGTATTTTGTTTTTGGATTTCTATTATTTGCTTCTGTTTTTCAACATTCAGTATTTGCTTCTGTTCGAATTGTATTTTCGTTTTGAGGATTGTTATGGTTTCCTTGATTCAATAAAAAGTATTTTTGTTCCGGTATTTATATTTTTGGAGTGCTCACCAATAAAAAGTAAGAACCTGAAAAAAATAATAATAAATAACAAAAAGAAATTCCAAGTGAATAAGACATTAAAATTAATTCTTAACATATTCATACGCATTGATCCAACTGCAAACATCACACTCACATTTCATACAAAAAAATCATCTTTTTCACATAATCTCTAGTTAAATCATCGAGCAAGACAAAATGACTTCCTGACCTCCATATCAAACCAGAGCTCATAAAAAGAAAGTAATGGAACAAATCGAGCAAAATCAAGCTATCTTGCAAGAGGATTTGGAATAAGTGAAAGGAAGTATCGACTCAATGAAAAGGGATATGAGTCAAGTTTTGCTCGCCTTGAAGAACATCATAGAAAGACAAGACGGGATTCCCAAGGTAGCCTTTGAAGAAGTATCCTAAACCATTGGTGCATCTAAGGGTCACCCACTAAGGGATGAGCCAGAATCTGGTCTCGTCAAGACAATTGCTGCCCAACAAGAGACCATCATGGATCATAGTGAAGATTTTGTTCCCACACTCTGCAGATTCCAGTCAACAATCCTCCCAATATGACCAACTATATAGACCTACAATATGGAGAACCTGATTTGGAAGGAATAACTTAAGTTCCTAACAAGAGGCGCTTCACACCAGCGCTGTTAAAGATCCTATGTTGGCCAATCAATTTAGAGCCATTGAAGAAAGGCTAAAGGTTGTAGATGGTTATGATGCCTATGACGTTGGTGCTCTAGAAATGTGTTTAGTCCCAGACGTAGTGGTTCCTCCCAAATTCAAGGTACCTGAATATGAAAAATATAAGGGACTCACATGCCCAAGGAGTCATGTACACATGTTTTGTAGGAAAATGGCTGCCTACGCTCATGATCAGAAACTGATGATCCACTATTTCCAAGATAGACTGAGTGAGGCATCTCTAAATTGGTATATATAGTTGGAGCGAGCACATATCCGAACATGGTCAGACCCTTCTCATGCCTTCTTAAAGTAATACAAGTATAACTTGGACATGTCTCCTAACCACATGCAACTTAAAAACTTGTCTCAAAAGAAAGATGAATCCTTCAAGGAGTATGCTCAACGATGGAGAGAGATGGAAACACGTGTGCAACTACCACTCCTCGAAAGAAAATTGGTGGACATGTTCATGAGTACTTTACAAGGTCTATATTATGAGAAGATGGTAGGAAGCGTCTCCTCAGGATTCTCCGACTTGGTGATAATTGAGGAACAAATTGAAGCTGGTTTGAAAAGAGGCAAGATACAAGGGGCAACCAATACTCCTTACAACTCAAAGAAGCATATTCATAAATTCTTGAAACAAAAGGAAGGAGAAGTTAATGCTGTCGCACCTCACCATAAGGCACATCAACCATTAGTGAACCCACAAGACTAATGACATAAAAGGTTCGAAAGACCTCTGAGAAGATTTGATCCTTTCCCCATGCCTCACAGTTAACTACTACAATACCTACTCAAGGAATCCATGGTAGAGATAAAGCCACTCACGCCTCCAATTGGGGCACTCCCACCAAAATATGACGTAAACGCAAGGTGAGAATATCATGTTGATTCCCTAGGGCATACAATTGAGAAATGTTGGGCCTTCAGACACAAGGTTCAAGATCTGATAGACTCCTAAGATATCACCTTTGATAAATCCAATATCAAGATAAACCCCATGCCTCTGCATGGTCGCCTAACTGTAAATGCAATTGAGATAGTCACTAATCATGGAGATACTAAATGAGTAAAGGATCCTATAGATGTCCTGAAGGAGCATTTTTTGATACATGGTTTTATTTTGGAACAAAATGGCACTTTCAAGAACACTTTGCAAAAATTGGTGGATCAGGGAATAGTCCAATTCAGACAATACCCTGAAGATGAATATGTAGCTGCAATTATTGGGAATACAAGAAGACACTTGGTGATCCCTTTCCAAGGTCTGAGTTCTGCAAAGAAACCACTTGTAATTAATTGTGGAGAGCCAAGCTCAAAAAGAACACCACTAACAATACCATGTCAGAATCAAACTTTGAAGATATTAGTGCCTCCAAAGAGTAAAATGGTCATCAAGGGTCTGTCTCCCACTCCGTATGAAAGTAATAAAATTGTGCCATGGAGTTATGACACCACTGTCTATATTGATGGACAGAAAAAAGAGTGTGAACCATTAATAAATCAAGGACCTGCAATTACAAAGATAGCAGGAACAGGGGGCGTGACTCGCAGTGGTCTCTTATATGCTCCAGATCAATAAAATAAGAATGATACTTTGGTTAAAGATAAAGGAAAAACTCTGGATGAAACTATCCAAGGGAATGAGCCTCCAAGTAAAGCCTTCATTGACCAATAGGCTAATGAATTCTTAAAAATGATCAAGAAAAGTGACTATAGGGTGGTTGATCAACTTCACCAAACTCTGTCTAATATTTCAATACTCACATTGCTACTAAATTCAGAAGCACGCCGAGATTCTCTAATGAAGATTCTGAGTGTTTCTCATGTAACAAAGGAGATCACAGAGGATCAATTTCATGGAGTCGTGGCCAATCTGACATCTGAAACACGCCTAGGCTTCAATGACAGTGAATTACCTCCACAAGGTAGATCTCACAATAAGGCACTGCACATTTCAATCTAATGCGGAAATACTAGTCTATCTAGAGTATTCACCGATATTAGTTCTTCCCTAAACATACTACCAAAGACTAGTATGATAAAGTTAACAATGGACGCCATCGTCATAAGACCAAGTTCCATGGTGGTTAAAGATTTTAATGGTTCCCAAAGCACTATGTATGGGGAGGTGGATCTCCCTATAAATATTGGTCCGCATATTTTCTATATTACCTTTCAAGTTATGGATATAGAACCATCATATGCTTGCCTACTAGGGAAGCCATGGATTCATGCTACAAGAGCTGTCACCTCAATTCTACATCAAAAACTGAAGTTCCTCATCAAAGGAAATCTGCTCATGATTGATGGAGAAGAAGATATCTTTGTGAGTCACTTGGTGTCCTATAGGTACATCAGTATGGAAGAAGATCATGTGGAAACGCCATTCTAGGTCTTGGAAGTGACTTCAGCAGTTACCCTCTCGGTAGAAACGGTCAAAAGACCAAGGACCTCCATGATATCATGGAGAGACTTACAAACAAATGTGGAAGATCAAACATCTAAAGGTCGGGGCTAACTCATGGAGATACTTGAAAAGAAAGACTGCTTTGGTTTGGGTTATCAACCGTCAAAGGCTACTAAGAAAGATAAAGAGAAATTTCCTCCCATCGAAGATACCTTCATCAACAAAGGAGTAGAGCATAGTGGGCAAGTGTCAGTGATATTAGACAAGAGCAGTAACAAATAGGCATCCAACTTTGTCCATGAGTAGGCTCCCGGTGAAGAGCTCAAGAATTTGAAAGTTATGGATATTCCATGGATCTTTTTTCTTTCCAAAGTAATTTTTTCTTTATTAAAAGAACATATGTCCCTCCCGAGGCTAAGGGGTAGCTTGCAAGGACCCCAATTTACTTTCAAACAGTATTTTTCATTAATAAAAGTTATGTTTTGCATTCAATTGAGATCCATTTATTTCTCTTTTTTTACTCTTTTCTTCAAAATGGAAATAATTTTCTTCATACGCACTTTCTAATTTCACATTCTAAAAAGAAACCAAAACATGACAAAATGTGCATTTCCACACCTAAACTCACCGATAATGATACTGCTACGATCCAATATGATTTTGATGTACCAATTAACCAAGATGAAGAGGAGGATGCGGAAGATTATGAACTCTCTGAAGAGTTGGCAAGGTTACTAGAGAAAAAATCAAGTGACATACAACAGTACCAGGAACTTATAGAGAACATCAACCTCGAGACAGAGAAAGACAAGAAAGAGATTAAGATAGGTGCAACCTTGGAAGAAAGCATGAAAGAAAGGCCAATCGAGCTTCTACATGAGTATGTAGATATATTTTCCTAGTATTACCGAGATATGTCGGGTTTGGATACAAACATTGTCGTGCATAAACTACCATTCAAGAAAGGTTGTTCGCCAGACAAAAGCTCAGAAGAACTCGTTAAGACATGGCTAGTGAAATTCGAGAAGAAGTTCTTAAGAAATTCGACACATGTTTCTTAGCTGTGGTAGACTATCCCCCTTGGATTTCTAACATTGTGCCGGTACCCAAGAAAGACGGTAAAGTGCACATGTGTATGGACTATCGGGATCTAAACAAAGCATGTCCTAAAGACGATTTCCTGTTACCTCACATAGATGTTTTAGTGGATAATAAAACTCAAGCTTCGATATTTTCTTTCATGGATGATTTCTCAGGATATAATCAGATCAAGATGGCTCCCAAGGACATGGAAAAGACTACTTTCATGACTCCTTGGGGCGCCTTCTGCTATAAAGTAATGCCCTTCAGTCTGAAGAACGCATGGGTAACCTATCAATGAGCAATGGTCACACTATTTCATGACATGATCCACAAGGAAGTCAAAGTATACGTGGACGATATGATTTCCAAGTCTAAGACATAAGAAGATCACATTGTTCACTTGCAGAAATTACTCAAATGTCTAAGAAAATACAAACTGAGGTTGAATCTGAACAAATGTATATTTGGTGTCAGGTTAGGTAAATTATTGGGTTTTATTGTAATCCAACAAGGTATTTAGGTGGATCCCGACAAAGTAAGGGCCATGCAAGAAATACCAGCTCCGAGAATAGAAAAAGAGGTTCATGATTTCTTAGGACGATTGAACTATATTTCAAGGTTCATATCTCACCTAACTGCCACTTACGAGCCTATATTCAAACTACTCAGAAAGGATCAATCAATGGAGCGGAATGAAGATTGTCAAACAACCATTGAAAGGATAAAGCAATATTTACAAGAACCACCGATTCTAATGCCACATGTCCCCGAAAGATCCCTTATTATGTACTTGACATTTCTTGAAGGATCTATGGGATGTGTATTGGGTGAACACGATGAAACAAATAGAAAAGAGCATGCTATCTACTACCTAAGCAAAAAAATTACTGACTGTGAAACCTGATACTCATTTCTTGAGAAGACTTGTTGTGCTCTAGCTTGGGCCACTAAATGACTGATACAATATATGTTAACTCACACCATGAGTCTAATAGCAAGAATGGATCCTTTAAAGTATGTGTTTGGAAAGCCATCTCTCACAGAAAGAATTACTCGATGGAAGATGTTATCCAAATACGATATCCAATATGTTACACAAAAGGCCATCAAAGGCAGTATACTAGCTGATCACCTATATCATCAACCAATGACATAATATCAGCCCATGAAGTTTGATTTCCTAGACGAGGACATCATGGTTATAGGAGACTAGAAAATATTAGGACCCGACGAAGGACCTGAACCAGGGGCATGATGGACACTCATGTTTGATGGTGCTTCAAATGCACTAGGGCATGGAATTGGGGAAGTATTGACTTCTCCGAAGAATTTTCATAAACCTTATACCGCAAGGTTATGTTTTGATTGTACCAACAATATTACTGAATACGAAGCTTGTATATTGTGTTTAGAAGCTGCTATTGACCCAAGGATCAAATTCCTCGAAGTATATGGAGATTCAACATTGGTCATACACCAAGTCAATGATGAATGGAACACCCGACATCCCAAATAAATTACATATCAAGATCATGTTTTGAAGCTAGCTATAGAATTCATAGAGATTACTTTCACTCACATTCCTCGTGAAGAAAATCACATGTTAGACGCCTTGGAAACTTTGTCAGCCATGTTCAAGGTAACTTGGCCTAATCATGAACCATGCATCATGATCAGACATTTCAAAGAACCTGCACAATGTCTCACAGTTGAAGAAGAGCCAGCTAAACAAACCTTGGTTCTACGTGTAATATGGTGGGAGAACTGACTCGTTTTGCATTTTATTGCAAATGTTGTGGTTATCAAGAGTCACCATCGACTTTTCTTTTATCTAATAAGGAAAGGGTAAAAAGAACAGGAAATACCTTTAAAGATTTTGAGTTTGGGGGGTAGGTTATGAAAAGGGAAGGTGATAGCACCCTTTTCGTCCGTAGTTATCTACGGGCTCTTAATAGCTTAGATCACATTGAAAATTTTCTTTTTGTGTGTGTTTGAAAATATTTTGAAAATTCCAATGTAAGGCGAACTTTGTAATGATTCTTGTATCAGTCCTCAAGAATGCGTACAAAGTGTTTTGAAAATATCTTTGAAAGTGTTTGTGTGAGATGCTTTTATTTTGAAAAGGGTGAGCAAGAGATTAATAGTATTATACCCACTCAAGGTATTTCTTATACTTTTCCTTCTCCTTTAGATAGTGCTATCTGTACTATTGTACCCCAAAATTTGCCCTCTCATTCTTCAAGAATTTTCTCACAAGCTTTCTGTTGGGTCAAGGCTGCACAAGGTTGGATCAGTTCAAGATACTTCCTCAACACTGATGACTCAAAACTAGAGTCTGAATTTACACAAGTACCATTGGTTTTTTAATGCCCCTTGTGATTTCCAAGGATTATGTTGGATTTCCAAGCGTCAGGTTAAAAAGGAAACTATTGAAAGAGCAAAGCAGATAAATTTGATTTTTCTGACAAAATTGAAGAAAAACAAGTTTGCTTCAATTCATGCTTAACTTTGACCGAACTCTCCCCTGCATGCAAGCTTCGACTAAGTATTTATTTCCTTTGAAATAATAACCTTCGATTCAGGAGGAAAGGGCCTCCTGTTAGCTTCCTTCGATTCAGGAGGCAAAGGCCTCTTGTTTGGCTTCCTTCGATTCAGAAAGTTGATGACCTTCTGGTAGCTTCCTTTGATTCAGGAGGCAAAGGCCTCTTTTTGGTTTCCTTCGATTGCACCTTTTACCTCCTTTTGGCATCCTTCGATTGCACCTTTCATCTCCTTTTTGCATCCTTCAATTGCACAATTTACCTCCTGCATGCATCTTTCGTTTGGGCATGTGGCCCTCCCTTGATGCAAGCCTCATTTAGGCATTTTTACTTCCTGCATGCCTCATTCGTTTGGGCATGTGGCCCTCCCTTGATGAAAGCCTCGTTTGGGCATTTTTACTTCTTGCATGCCTCTTTTGTTTGGGCATGTGGCCCTCCCTTGATGCAAGCCTCGTTTGGGCATTTTTTACTTCTCGCGCGCCTCTTTCGTTTGGGCATGTGACCCCCCTTTGATGCAAGATTCGTTTGGGAATTTAGACCTTCTACATGCATCTTTTGTTTGGGCATGTGGCCCCCTTTGATGCAAGCTTCGTTTGGGCATTTAGACCTTCTGCATGCATCTTTCTTTTAGGAATGTGGCTTCCTTCAATGCAAGTTTTGGTTACACCCTTTGTCTGGGCATGTGGCTCCCTTCATGCAAGCTTTCATTTAAGCAAAGAACTCTTGCATGTTTGCTTGAAGTCATAAAGCAATGGCCTCCTGCATCTCTCCTTCGACTCAGAAGCCATTGGTTTTCCATGTTTTCCTTTGACACCACAAAGCCAGGATTTCCTTCATGCCAACAGGCACAAGGCAGGGACCTCCTGCATGCACCCTTTCGTTTGGCCATGTGACCTCTGGCAGGCAAAGCTTCGATTGGACAAGAGCCACCTTCACATAAAGCTTCAATTGGAGTTTTGGTTCCATTCAAATCAACATACTTTGAATCCAATATGAGCCCTTCTAAGCAAGCTTGTTTGAAGAACTTTGAGAAAACTCATAGCCTTATCCTCCAAATCTCACTTGTCAAGCTATGTTGCTTCCAAATCTTTACATAATCAGAGGCTTATACAAAGGTTCAAAGCTTTTTCTACTGGATAATACTATTCTTGGATAAAATAGCAAAAGCTACGTACCCTTTTTTCTCCTGCCCCCGACAGACAGCAGGCCCCCACTTGTACTTGAAACTTGGGAATAACGAAAGGGATGAATTTTGTTTTCATTTCAACCAAACCATGGTTTGTTATCCTACAAACCTAGTTACTCCAACACCTCTACCCCTTGCTCTATAAATAGAGAAACATTTGCAAGCTAAAAGGGACTTTTTTTGGGTGGTGGAAAGAATCTTCAAAAATCATCAAACTCTCAAAACTCTTAAACTCTTAAGATTCCCAAACACTAAACACAAACCCAGAATCTAGAATAAACACAACACTTAATTCCTTGGCCCTTCGAATCCAGAAGAAACACCACACCAGTTCCCTTGGCACTTCGAATCTAAAGAAACACAACACTTGTTTCTTTTTCTCTTTTGAATCTGAAGCTTTCCAGCACTTGGTTCCTCTTTCGAATCCAGTACTAGAAACATAACCCATGTTTCTTTCCTTTGAATCCAAGAGCACTCAGGGTAGCCACTAAAGATCCAGCATACGTTCCAACTTCAAGTAAGGTAAGTTCTCTTAACCTTAGGCTTTTTCGTTTCAAGCATAACATGTAAACAATCATTTCCTTTCTTTCAAGACAACATCACTAGCCTTTGGTTCGTTTCGATTCCACCTTCTCTGTTTTGTTTTCGTTACTAATCTTATGGCTTGTTTTCTCTGTTTATCAAACATGTTTTAAGAATTAATCTGGCCATGAAACAATGCTAGCATGGCCTCGGGCTATGTTATTATTTAAATCTCAAACAAAAGAAAACAGGAGGAAGGAAGTATGAATGGAAGCTTTAGGCTTCCCCCTGGCTTCTTCATAGTTGCAAGCAGAACGAAGAGTGTGGCCTTAGGCTTCGCCATACACTGACTTCCAGGCCATTTGAAGGAGCAAAAAGGGAGAAATGAAAGTTGACCACACAGACTTCCAGGCCCAATCGAAGAAGGCAAAAAGGAGCTTGGGGTGAAGAGCGCACCTCATGCTGATTCCAGGCCCCAATCGAAGGAAGCGAAAAGGCAGAATTGAAGGCTGCATCTCATGCTTCATACTAAGCCCAAATCGAAGGGAGTCAGAGAAGCAGAATCGAAGGGTTTTGCTGCCCAAATCGAAGCACTCATTTTCCTCCTTTTATTTTGTTTTGTCTTTACATTTTCTTGCTATTCAATATGGTTGTAATAGTGTAGGATTTATTTTCTGCATTTTTATTGCTTTTGTACAAATGTTAGTAATTAGGATGTATGGCAAGATAAAACCAACAATTAGACAACCCAAAAATCAAAGACAAAATGCATGCAAATCAAACACATTATTTACACATGCACCTCTAGGGTAATCCCACTTGTTGCCTCAGAAAATAGTCATGTCCCTCGAATATGGGCGTTTTAGAAAAGACCCTCGATAAAAGATCGTAGTCCCTCAATGTTGCCTTCGGTAAATGATCTAGTCCCTAAACGACATTGCTAAAACGTCTCATAGGTTGCCTTCTATGACTATACAAACGACCCACACCCGTCCCTTCACATCCAATGATGGGGCTTCTTATCAATCAATGGTAAGATAGCAACATCTAAAGGAGGAGGAAAGGAACATTATAACTTTTGAGTAGGTAGGATGCTCATAGTTGCTCGCTTGATCACAATAAAAACATTTTACACACCAACACTTTCATTTGAAACATTTTCAAAAGACAAATCTCTTTGTACGCATTCTTATAGATACGAGAATCATTACAAAGACACTTTTCAAAATCACTTTCAAAAACACATTCCACAAACACCTCCTTGAACTATTTTCAAAACCAACACTTTGTACGCGTTCTTATAGAAACGAGAATCATTACAAAGAAGTTTTTTTCAAAATACTTTCAAAACCCATACCACAAGCACATTTTCAAATAAAAGCAAGTGATCTAGCAAGCAACCAAGAGCCTGTAGATAACTACGGATGAAAAGGGTGCTAGCACCTTCCCTTTTCATAACCTACCCCTTGAACTCAAGAAAAAATCTCGAAAGGTCTTTCCTGTTCTTTTTAACCTTTCCTTTTGGATAAAAGAAAATACGATGGCGACTCTTGCTATCCGCAACAATTACGATCAAATGCAAAACACCCAAGTCAGTTCTCCCACCGTGTTACAGAACTGGCGACTTCACTAGGGAATTTTTGGAAGTGGGGTTAACTTAGGGCTAGATCACCTTTACTTTCTTTCCTTGTTTAACTTGCTTGCTTTACATTACGGTTCCTTGTTTGGGCTTTATTGATCCTCCACCCAGATCTAGGGCACCAGTTAGGTAAGTAGCAATAGATTATGGAAATTGTACGGCAATGACCGATATGGTTGAAATGATGGTTACGTTAGTGTGACACATTTGTTGGTACCAGTATCCCTTATGCTAAATCAAGGAGAATACGGGGCCGCTGAGCAGCGTCATGAAGCACTAACTAACCTTAGAACCTTAATTGAAAAACTTGGCCATTAGGAAGTAGTGAGATAGCCGGTTTCGGCAGAAAGCTGAAAATTGGTTGATACTCGATACTACACTCATTGAGATCAGACTTTTGGGATATCTCAGCCGCAAAAAAAGATTGATTGTGCTGAGACAATGCCTAAAAGAAAGGCCAGTGATATTTGAGATCCCCTAGAACCCAGTTACTTTCTAGGACAAGTTGAGCCAACTAAACTTCAATAGGGTACTTACCTACAAACTTCATACAAGCCTATACCTAAGTACTTGTCTGATTTGTGTGTATATGATTATTTGTACATAATAACTTGCTTGCTTTGAGTAATTGTACATAACATCATAAACATCATAACATCATAATCATTCTCACTAACCATTTTAAGGATTTAGGAATTTATCTTTGTTTTGTTTTGCAGGCCATGACTCCCATCCGAAGGAATACCATCCGAATCAACTTCGTGAAAGCACACCCTTAACTCCAAGAATTAGCATCAAGGGTTCCTGGATATTCTCCCTTCACCAAGAAATAAGGTCGACTTCTAAGCTTGGCTACCTCCAATTTCCAAGAATAAATGATGTGTGTACTCTTCCAATTCTTTGATCCCATGTGTGATACGGTGGGAGAACTGACTTGAGGTGTTTTGCATTTGTGTTCGCAAATGTTGCGGTTAAGCAAGAGTCACCACCGACTTTTCTTTTATCCAAAAGGAAAGGAAAAAAACACAGGAAAGACCTTTTGAGATTATCTCTCGGGTTTGGGGGGTAGATTATGAAAAGGGAAGGTATTAGCACCCTTTTCATCCATTGTTTTCCATGGGCTCTTAGTTATTCGCTAGATCACTTGCTTTTGTTTGAATGTGCTTGTGGTGTGGTTTTTGAAAGTATTTTGAAAATGTAACTTTGTAATGATCCTCGTCTCTATAAGAATGTATACAAAGTGTTGTTTCGAAAATAGTTCAAAGATTTGTTTGTGAGATCTGTTTTTGAAAGTGATTTTAAAAAGGGTTGAAGGCTCTCGTCTCTATAAGAACGCATTCAAAGTGTTTATCTTTTGAAAATGTTTCAAAGTGAGAATGTTGGTGTATAAATGTTTTTGTTATGAGCAAGCGAGTAACTGAGAGCGAACCTACCTACTCAAAAGGTCTTAGATATGCTTTTCCTCCCCCTTTAGATGTCGCTATCTTACCATTGATTTGGTAAGAAGCCCCATCATTGGATGTGAAGGGACGGTCGTTAGGTCATCGTATGACCATGATAGCAATGTTGTGAGATGACTTAGCACTTTTTCTTTAGGGACTAAGATCATTTTGATAGGCAACTTTGATAGCGTCATCGAGGGACTATGATCTTGTATTTTTCGATTCGTTTGTGCTAAGACATCCCACATGCATAACATGGCCATTTTTGTAAGGCAACAAGTGAGATCACCCTAAGGGTGCATGTGTGCAAGTGTGTTTGATTGCATACATTTGTCTTTGATTTTTTGGTGGTCTACTTGTTGGTTTTATCTTGCCATACACGCCTAATTACTATACAATATAAGGAAAACAATAAATTGCAGAAAATGAAATTCTACGCTATTACAATATTTAGGGGAAGGGGATACATATGTACGAATGGGGATTGCAAGTAAAAATGAGTCCTAAGTTATTATTACAACCATATTGAAATGCATAACATAAGAAGGAAATGGACTTGTTTTAAAAGAATGTTTTTGTCTTAAGGAAATAAATTAAAAGGAAAATATTTCTATGTTTTTTATGTTAATATATAAAAAAGATGAAAAGGAAAATAAATGCAAGGTAGGAACAACACGTTGCTGTAAGCAGAACAGCTAGGATCAAAAGTTCTGAAGCCAAGAGCGCTATGACTTAGAAGGAGACACCCATGGGATCAAAAGTTCTGGACTGGTAAACTCTGAGGTCCTGCAAGAAACATTAGATGACAAACACAGAGGTTCTGGGTGGTATGCAGCCAGCGAACCAAAAGTCAAAAGTTTTGTATTACACTAAAATAGTGAGCAAACGTCAGCAGTTCAGTGCATTGTCAGCATGTGAAAGTCATAAACTCTGAGTGTTTGAAAACAACTGATGGAAACATCAGAGGTTCAGTGTATTTGACATGTGAGGAGAACTCAGAAGTTCTGTGCTGTGTTAGGACAATGAGTGAATCATCAGAAGTTCAGTGTTGTGAAAATGGTGAGTGAAAAACAGAAGTTCTGTGTTACGTCTCAACTCTTAATCAACACATCAGCAATTTATTCAGTTCAGTAAATCAGAATAATCACAACACAACAAATCATGGAAACCCCAATCCTAAGTCCGAGCCTAACATTATTCTAGAAGTTCTGATCCATAGTTTTTCTATTCATACAATGATATGTACAACATTAATACTATGATATTTACATGTTAATGATGTTCAGAATGAAAATCAAGTGAAGTCAGAAAGACTTACCTGGAGCATGCTTGGAGCTTTGAGAGGCTGCCTTTGGATGTTCAGAATCAGCAAGAGAGACGGAAGAGTGGTCATGTTCTTTGGTTCAAAGGGAAGAACACATGTTTGTTTTTCTGTTTGGGATTTCTGGATTTTTATGAAGGTTTTACAAATTCCTTTTCTCTCTTTTGGCAAGTTTCACTTTCAAAGTCCAGCCCCCTGAACGTGTGATGGAACCAAGTATTTATAGATGATTTTTGTTGTGATTTGGGGGGAAAAAGCAAGTGGGATTTGAACCTGTTTTGGCATCCTGTTCCTTTGCTTTTTCATCACATTTTTTGTATGCTAGTTTAGTGTAATCATGGGATGCAGGCGTAGGTTGAACCAGCTGTTGGTCATAGGTCTGCAGTAAGTTGTATAAACAAGGTTTTTGGGATTTGGTCAAGTTCTGACCAAAGTGTTAAAATAGCCTTCATGTGCTGAAGCGCTGCCTTGTTTTTGAAGTAAGCATGGTGGCTATCAGCAGGTATTAAGGAAAAGAAAAAAGCAAAGCATGGGCTTAGTATCAAAATTGCTATCCCAAGATAGTAGAGGTACACGTGGTGAAAATCCTTTGGATAAGACTCAGAAGGTGGTTGTGAGCATTAAATGAGCATTAAATGATGATGAGACTTATCACAAACAGAAATCCTACAACGTGAGATTCTACACCAAGGCTTAGTTCTGGATCAGAAGTCCTGAGCTTGCGTAGCATCTAATCTTCTGATCCTCTTATCTTCTGGCTCCAGCATGTTCTGAAGAAGATTTGGAAAGCTTGCAGCATGCTTCTTAACCTTTTTTGTATTACCCTGGCAAACTCTAACTGAGCTTGCGTAGAGGCTGAAGAGCCATGTTCTGACTGAAGGCTATGTTCTGAACCATGTTTGCAACTTCTGACTGCACTTGCATGGAGGCTGGCTCAGAAGTTCTGAGGTGTCATATTTTTTCTTAAATAGTTAGAAAGATCCCAAATATTTAGAAATTTGGCTTTTCCCTAGTAAATTTGACTTTTGAACTTTAGATGGAACAAACTTCCTGTTTCAACATGTTTTGATGATATATATTTTTTTTGAGATTTTGATCAACATGTCAAAGTTTGGCCTTTCAGCGTGCAAATGACCATTTTGCCCCTGGGAGTGATCTTCATGAAAAATTTGTAATTCAAAGCTTGGGATTGGTTGGAAGTAAACCTGAGGATCCAGGGTGATTTCTTGAGAAAAATGAGAGGGCAGATTTTGGGGTACAACAGCTGCCCCTGTTCAATCTTCTTTAACCTGAAGAGTTAGATTGGCGAGATTTGCCATTCGTGACTCGAAGGTGGAAGATGATTGGACACTAGAGTGCCCAGAAATTTGCACTCGACGATGATAGGAGGAATGGGCTTAAAGATGCCATTTGGAGAGGTGATAGAATTTTGTTGGAGATGGGCTTGTAGATGCCATCCAAGAATGCTTTGTTGAGATGTAAATCTGTAAGTTGAACATCAGAATGGCGTCCGTGACTGGAGCCTATCTGTATTGTATCAAAAGTTGAGTCTGAAAGAGTATCAAAATGGATTCTGTGTCTGGAGCGTATCAGAACTGTACCAGGAGGTTGAATCTGAATGAGTATCAAAATGGCTTCCGTGTCTGGAGCGTATCTGAAACTGTATCTGAAGTTGAATTAGAATGAGTATCGGGATGGCTTCCGTATCTGGAGTGTATCTGATACTGTATCTGAAGTTGAATTAGAATGAGTATCAGGATGGCTTCCGTATCTGGAGCGTATCTGAAACTGTATATGAAATTGAATTAGAATGAGTATCAGGATGACTTCTGTATCTGGAGCGTATCTGAAACTGTATCTGAAGTTGAATTTAGAATGAGTATCAGGATGGCTTCCGTATCTGGAGCGTATCTGAAACTGTATCTGAAATTGAATTAGAATGAGTATCAGGATGGCTTCCGTATTTGGAGCGTATATGAAACTGTATCTGAAGTTGAATTTAGAATGAGTATCAGGATGACTTCCGTATCTGGAGCGTATCTGAAACTGTATCTGAAGTTGAATTAGAATGAGTATCAGGATGGTTTCCGTATCTGGAGCGTATCTGAAACTGTATCTGAAGTTGAATTAGAATGAGTATCAGGATGGCTTCCGTATCTGGAGCGTATCTGAAACTATATCTGAAATTGAATTAGAATGAGTATCAGGATGGCTTCCGTATTTGGAGCGTATCTGAAACTGTATCTGAAATTGAATTAGAATGAGTATCAGGATGGCTTCCGTATCTGGAGCGTATCTGAAACTGTATCTGAAGTTGAATTAGAATGAGTATCAGGATGGCTTCCGTATCTGGAGCGTATTTGAAACTATATCTGAAGTTGAATTAGAATGAGTATCAGGATGGCTTCCGTATCTGGAGCGTATCTGAAATTGAATTAGAATGAGTATCAGGATGGCTTCCGTATCTGGAGCGTATCTGAATTGTATCTGAAATTGAACGAGTGTTGAAGGAATCTTGGACGATTACTACTCCAAAAAGGTGATGAAGGAATCTTGGATAACTACAACCTCAACAAGATGATGAAGGAATCTTGGACGATTACTACCTCAGCAGGATGATGAAGGAATCTTGGACGATTACTACCTCAACAGGATGACGAAGGAATCTTGGATGATTACTACCTCAGCAGGATAATGAAGGAATCTGGATGATTACTACTCCAAAAGGTAATGAATTTTATCTGTCGGTCGATCTTTCCTGAAAAGGTAAAGAGTTAGTTGTATGCAATGTCATGATGTATGCATTGTGTAATGATGTTCTCAAAATAAATGAGATTTGTGTCATGTGTACTTTGTATGCATATGCTATGAATGTTGTTGCAATGCAATTTTGTCTTGGATAATAAATCCATGACAAGTGTAGGGAAGTTATTAAATCCCAGATTGCTGTTGAAGAGTAGGTGTGTCTTCAAACTTTGCTTAGAATGTTTCCACTGGGGATTCCTGTCTTGTTGTTTGAGGAGAACTCCGCTGGGGAATATTGAAAACTCTGTGGGGAGAATTTTGATTCCTGCTTGGGAAAAGAGTTCAGGAGTCTCGGTTGTTCGTTGCTCTACTGGGGAATCAAAGTTGAACTGATATCTGGTAGGGTCCAGGTTTCACAGTAACTTGCCGGGGATTGTAGAGTAGTCTGCTGGGGAAGAGGAGTTGTGGTCCTGGCTTCACAACCATTTACTGGAGGATGAGACGAATTAACTGTTATCTGGTCGGGTCCAGGTTTCATAATAAACTGCTTGAGGATTTAGTTGTTATCTGGTCGGTTTCCAGGTTTCACAACGAATCTCTGAGGGTGATTGCTATCTGGTCAGGTCCAGGCTTCGCAACGGCTTTCTTGAAAGGATGGAAATGAAAACTGATATTTGGTCGGGTCCAAGTTTCTCAGCCATTTGTTGGGGATAGAGAGGTGATGACTTTGTTGGGAAAAAGTCCTCGAGGGTTCTCGAGGTTGTCTCATCCGGGGAAAGGTTTTCAGAGGTTAAACTCTTGCTGGGGAATCATCCTATGAGAAGGATTGTTGGGGAGATTTGTCACTGCCCTTAGTAGCGAGTGTTTGTGGCACTGCCTGGAAATGTTTGACTGCATGTAACCCTTTGTCGGGATTAATGTTCAATGCCCTGAGTGACGGAGATGGAGAGTTGCCCCTGGTTACTCTGTAATTCTTGAGAGATTTCTTGGAATCTTGACTGGACTGCCCCAGGTGCACTGGATAGTGACATGTCATGTCCCCCTGTTGATAGGAGATTTTTCAATGAAAGTGTCATCCTTCTTGAATTGATTTTGTTGATTGAGAGAGCCTTCGTTCATCGGATATTCGTTGTGTGAATTTCTCCGCTGTCAAACAAATAACCATATGCAAATAGTGATATTTAAGTAATGCAAATTTTATGTTTGTCTCGAAGTTTTGAAAAATGCGTTTTTAGTAAGTAAAGAAGTTTGTAATTCAACTCTGGATTTTGAGTAAAGCCTTACAGGAGTCAGGATACCTTTTGTAACAGTATGCTTTCTAACTAACCCATGCTTCAATTAGGACTTTTGAAGGGTTGTAACGTGGCTTGGTTCACAGTTTTAAGAAACAAAGGATAAAGGCTCAAAGGTATTTGTACCCACTTGTTCTTCGTGATATTCTTCAGTACTAAGCTCAGTTAATTATGCGTTTGAACTCCAATTGAGTCTTGAATGACATTTTGGTGATGGTTCAGACAAGTTAAGTTTGTCGGAGGGCAGTCATTTTTTTGCATAATTTTTCATGTTATTGAGGATTTGTAGTGACCCTTTTTTTTGATTTGTTATCCCTAATTTTTGCCTGACTGTTCTTGTTTTGAGATTACAGTCAGCGGGATGCCCCAGTTTTCTTAAGTCTCCTTTGTAGGTTTTGACTTAGTGGACTTTTCTTTTTGAGAGATAATGACTGCCTATGTGATAGGGAACCATCACCGTCTTCTGATTCCAGAGGAATGTTTTTTTTGATGTCATTCGTTGTATTACGAGATGAGAGTTTGCGGCCTAACGCGCATTTGAATTAACTGAGAGACTACCCTGCCCCAGGTTTTGATTAAAGGTTTCAGTTTGTTAAAACAGAAAACTTCTACTTATTTGGCTCGAAGGGGTTGACTAGGGATTATCTTCCTTATAACTCCAATGTTTAGGATTTGAAATAATTCCTGTACATCGTTAGCAAGGTCTGTTCAAAAGCATACTGTATGAGATTATGGCATTGTTTTCGTCATCCTCCCTCTAAAGGCTTGTAACTTTTAGCAAGAGTTGTATGTCATAAAGTGAGTAAAAAGCATAGTTTAAATATAATGAAAATGAGTGGATCAGATCAAGACAAACATATGCAGTGCATTAATGAAACAAAGTTTGACATTAATAGATAATTGTTTAAATAACAAAAGAAATTACAATTGAAAAATCAAATGAACAGAAGCCTCTTTGTCTGAACTTGTCACTTTAGGTGGTGAGCCCTTGAAGGATGGCAGAAGAACTCAGTCTAACCATCTTGTGTGAACTCTTGTGCTTCCTCGTCGACCAGGTCTTGAATTTTATTTCTCAACATCCAACAACTATTGGTGTCATGTCCATGACTGTTGGAGTGGTACACACATCTTGTATTTGGATTGTACCATGGGGAGGCTGTGTTGGGATTCTGAGGAGGGTCCCTTAATACAACCAGCTTGGCCTCCAACATGTGTTGCAGTGCTTGAGACAATGACATGTTGATTTCAGTGAAGCGTCTTTCAGATGTATTCCTCCTATGCCGATTACCCTGTTGTTGGAGAGATTATTATTGGGCTCGTGACGCGGAAGCAAATTGGAAAGGTGCACTTTCGGCTCCCTGTCTCATGGGAGGTTGAATGATGATTTGATCCCAAATCCTAGGTGTTTGCCATATTTGGTTACATTCCTCCTGATGAAGCTTGTTGATGAGGACCCCCAACTCTTCTTGTCCTTGTGCCAGATTTTGGATAAGAGCCATTTGGCCCACCAGTTGTCCCATCATTTGGACCTTCATTATGGCTATCTCGGTTTGTATCCGTTCCAACTGGTCATCTTTGTTGCCCTCAGGATTCCCCATGGTCATACCCCTAGTGAGGAGAGCTTTGACTTCTTCTCGCCCCTTGGATAGGTTCAAAAACATCTCTTGAAGTTGAGCGTTTTGAGCCTGGATGTCCTTGATAGTTTGTTCAAGAGCCATTGCTGAAATAAACAGCGGAGGAGATGAGAAACCTGTTATGAATCATGTTATGCAATGATATGTATGATATATATGCAATGTTTTCAAGGATCTCGTGGGGTAAACAAGAAACTGTTAGAATTTGATTACAACTTGATTGAAGAAACTTCGTGTCGTTGGGAGTCCTTCTTCAAGAGTCAAGCTCACCATATCGAGTGGGTCATAGCCCTTGACTCTGGTTCGTTGTACTTGATTTTGACGATGTTTGGTTAGAGGGAAATAAATCCTCTTGTCTCTTGATGGACCTCTTGGTTCAACGTGACCCTGCATCGAAGACCCTCGAGATCCTTGAAATGGTTATTGAAAATGCTAAGGTATGATGCTTATGATGTTATGTACAAGTATGCGAGGTAAGCAAATGTATATACAAATAATCATATTCACACAAAGCAGACAAGTCCTTAGTTTTAGGCTTGCATGGAGTTTGTAGGTAAGTACCCTCTTGAAGTTTAGTTGGCCCAACCTTTCCTAGTTAATAGTAACCGGGTTCTAAGGGATCTCAATATCACTGATCTTTCCCCCAAGTTTCGTTCAATAAACGATTGACTTGCAACGAAACAAAACTCAAGGGTCAAACCTCAATGAGTGTAGCATCGAGTATCAACCAACTTCGGACTGCACCAAAGCCGTTTATCTCGCTACTTTCTAATGGCCAAGTTGGTCAAGTAAGGTTCTAAGGTCAGTTGATGTTTTACGACACCACGCGGCGGCCCCGTAGTCTCCTTGACTGACTCAAGGGTTATCGGTACCAACCAAAATGCCACATCAACGTAGCTACTGCTTCAACCGTGTCAGTATACCCCGCACAGTTCCCTCACAGTTTATTGCTACTTACCTAAAAGGTGTCCCCAAATCCGGGTGTAGGATTTAAAACAAGCCCAAACAAGGAACCATAATGTAAAGCAAACAAATCAAACAATGTAAGCAAGTAAATGTGATCTATCCCTAAGGTAACCCAACTTTTAAGTTTCTTCCCCAGCAGAGTCGCCAATTCTGTGATACGGTGGGAGAACTGACTTGAGGTGTTTTATGTTTGTGTTTGCAAATATTGCAGTTTAGCAAGAGTCGCCACCGACTTTTCTTTTATCCAAAAGGAAAGGAAAAAAAGCACAGGAAAGACCTTTCGAGATTATCTCTCGGGTTCGGGGGGTAGATTATGAAAAGGGAAGGTATTAGCACCCTTTTCATCCATGGTTTTCCATGGGCTCTTAGTTATTCGCCAGATCACTTGCTTTTATTTGAATGTGCTTGTGGTGTGGTTTTTGAAAGTATTTTGAAAATGTAACTTTGTAATGATCCTCGTCTCTATAGGAATGTATACAAAGTGTTATTTCGAAAATAGTTCAAAGATGTGTTTGTGAGATGTGTTTTTGAAAGTGATTTTAAAAAGGGTTTCCTTTGTAAAGGCTCTCGTCTCTATAAGAACGCATTCAAAGTGTTTATCTTTTGAAAATGTTTCAAAGTGAGAATGTTGGTGTATAAATGTTTTTGTTGTGAGCAAACGAGTAACTGAGAGAGAACCTACCTACTCAAAAGGTCTTAGATATGCTTTTCCTCTTCCTTTAGATGTCGCTATCTTACCATTGATTTGGTAAGA
The DNA here is from genome assembly GCA_948472305.1 of Vicia faba. NCBI lineage: Eukaryota > Viridiplantae > Streptophyta > Magnoliopsida > Fabales > Fabaceae > Vicia > Vicia faba. The sequence continues at coordinate 388,146,885 of OX451740.1, read as the reverse complement.
AGCCCCAATTGTTGGATGTGAAGGGACGGGCGTTGGGTTATCGTATGACCATGATAGCAATGTTGTGAGATGACTTAACACTTTTTCTTTAGGGACTAAGATCATTTTGATAGGCAACTTTGATAGCGTCATCGAGGGACTATGATCTTGTATTTTTCGATTCGTTTATGCTAAGACATCCCACGTGCATAACATGGCCATTTTTGTAAGGAAACAAGTGAGATCACCATAAGGGTGCATGTGTGCAAGTGTGTTTGATTGCATGCATTTGTCTTTGATTTTTTGGTGGTCTACTTGTTGGTTTTATCTTGCCATACACGCCTAATTACTATACAATATAAGGAAAACAATAAATTGCAGAAAATTAAATTCTACGCTATTACAATATTTAGGGGAAGGGGATACATATGTACGAATGGGGATTGCAAGTAAAAATAAGTCCTAAGTTATTATTACAACCATATTGAAATGCATAACATAAGAAGGAAATGGACTTGTTTTAAAAGAATGTTTTTGTCTTAAGGAAATAAATTAAAAGGAAAATATTTCTATGTTTTTTATGTTAATATATAAAAAAGATGAAAAGGAAAATAAATGCAAGGTAGGAACAGCGCATTGCTGTAAGCAGAACATATAGGATCAGAAGTTCTGAAGCCAAGAGCACTGTGACTTAGCAGGAGACGTCCGTGGGATCAGAAGTTCTGGACTGGTAAACTCTGAGGTCCTGCAAGGAACGTTAGATGACAAACACAAAGGTTCTGGGTGGTATGCAGCCAGCGAACCAAAAGTCAAAAGTTCTGTATTATACTAAAACAATGAGCAAACGTCAACAGTTCAGTGCATTGTCAGCATGTGAAAGTCATAAACTCTGAGTGTTTGAAAACAGCTGATGGAAACATCAGAGGTTCAGTGTATTTGACATGTGAGGAGAACTTAGAAGTTCTGTGCTGTGTTAGGACAGTGAGTGAATCATCAGAAGTTCAGTGTTGTGAAAATGGTGAGTGAAAAATGGAAGTTTTGTGTTACGTCTCAACTCTTAATCAACATATCAGCAATTTATTCAGTTCAGCAAATCAGAATAATCATAGCACAACAAATCATGGAAACTCCAATCCTAAGTCCGAGCCTAGCATTATTCTAGAAGTTCTGATCCATAGTTTTTCTATTCATACAATGATATGTACAACATTAATACTATGATATTTACATGTTAATGATGTTCAGAATGAAAAGCAAGTGAAGTCAGAAAGACTTACCTGGAGCGTGCTTGGAGCTTTGAGAGGCTGCCTTTGGATGTTCTGAATCAGCAAGAGAGACTGAAAAGTGGTCGTGTTCTTTAGTTCAAAGGGAAGAACAAAGGTTTGTTTTTCTGTTTGGGATTTCTGGATTTTATGAAGGTTTTACAAATTCCTTTTCTCTCTTTTGGCCAGTTTCTCTTTCAAAGTCCAGCCCCTTGAACGTGTGATGGAACCAAGTATTTATAGATGATTTTTGCTGTGATTTAGGGGGAAAAAGCAAGTGGGATTTGAACCTGTTTTGGCATCCTGTTCCTTTGCTTTTTCATCACAGTTTTCGTATGCTAGTTTAGTGTAATCATGGGATGCTGGCGTAGGTTGAACCAGCTGTTGGTCATAGGTCTGCAGCAAGTTGTATAAACAAGGTTTTTAGGATTTGGTCAAGTTCTGACCAAAGCGTTAAAATAGCCTTCATGTGCCGAAGCGCTGCCTTGTTTTTGAAGTAAGCATGGTGGCTGTCAGCAGGAATTAAGGAAAAGCAAAAAGCAAAGCATGGGCTTAGTATCAAAATTGCTATCCCAAGACAGTAGAGGTACACGTGGTGAAAATCTTTTGGATAAGACTCAGAAGGTGGTTGTGAGCGTTAAATGAGCATTAAATGATGATGAGACTTATCACAAACAGAAATCCTGCAACGTGAGATTCTACACCAAGGCTTAGTTCTAGATCAGAAGTCCTGAGCTTGCGTAACATCTAATCTTCTGATCCTCTTATCTTCTGGCTCCAGCATGTTCTGAAGGAGCTTTCAGACTTTCTGGAAAGCTTGCAACATGCTTCTTAACCTTTTTTGTATTACCCTGGCAAACTCTGACTGAGCTTGCATAGAGGCTGAAGAGCCATGTTCTGACTGAAGGCTATATTCTGAACTATGTTTGCATCTTCTGACTGCACTTGCATGGAGGCTGGCTCAGAAGTTCTGAGGTGTCATATTTTTTCTTAAATACTTAGAAAGATCCCAAGTATTTAGAAATTTGGCTTTTCCCTAGTAAATTTTACTTTTGAACTTTAGATGGAACAAACTTCCTGTTTCAACATGTTTTGATGATATATTTTTTTGAGATTTTGATCAACATGTCAAAGTTTGGCCTTTCAGCGTGCAAATGACCATTTTGCCCTTGGGAGTGATCTTCATGAAAAATTTGTAATTCAAAGCTTGGGATTGGATGGAAGTAAACCTGAGGATCCAGGGTGATTTCTTGAGAAAAATGAGAGGGAAAATTTTGGGGTACAACACCATGCATTATTACTTCACCTTTCCTGACTATCAGTTGGTGCCTACATTATAAGAGTTCACTCAACTGTTGGGAGTTCCTGTACTTGATCAAATACCGTTCACCGGTTTAGAGGAGACTCCAAAGCCTGAAGTCATTTCCGAAGCCCTGCATCTGAAGAGATCCTACATTGTAACAAATTGGGAGACAAGAAGGGGAGTTAAGGGTTTCCTAGCCAAGTTTCTGTTGGAGAAGGCTCGTTCATTCTGGGAAGAAATGGATTTTCAAGCTTTTGAAGATGTCTTGGCCCTTCTATTCTATGGTTTGATTCTATTTCCCAATCTGGACCAATTCATAGATGTGAATGCCATCAAGGTTTTCCTCTCTCGTAATCCTATACCTACTTTGCTTGGAGGCATTTTACATTGTTTCCACACTCGCACCATGAATAAAAGAGGTACTCTTTTGTGTTGCATTCCCCTACTCACTAATTGGTTTACTTCGCACCTACCTTGATCAACATTGAAGAACGAGCAAGGTTTGACATGGTCTCAAAGGATGATGTCCCTCACACACTCTGACATTTATTGGTGTTCTCGATCCTTGGAGTACACTATTATCATTGACTGTTGTGGGGAATTACCTAATGTCCCAATCTTAGGCATTAGGGGAGGTATCACCTATAACCCTTCTCTTGCATTACGCCAATTTGGGTATGCACGAAGAGATGGTCCTCATGATGTATTCATCCAAGGTTTGGTATTTGACTATGAGGGCGACAACCAAGGTGTTGTACCCCAAAATTTTCCCTCTCATTTTTCAAGGCATTTCTCACAAGGATTCTCAAGGTCCAAGATTGCACAAGTACATTGGGATTTTCCAGTACCAAGATTAAAAGGAAACTGTCAAAAAGGAAGAAAACAGATAAAAATAATATTTTGACAAATTTGGAGAAAAACAAGTGTTTTTCGATTGGCCTTTTGTCCTCTTTCTATGCAAGCTTGGCTTGCATCCTTTGGCTGGGCGTGGGTCTATGGAACGCTGGCTGGGATTCACAAGGCACAAAGCCTCCTATAGTTTCCTTCAATTCCAAGGCAAAAAGCTCCCTCTTGGCATCCTTCGATTGCTCAAATTTGCCTCCCGCATTTCTCTTTTGTTTGGACATCTTTGCAAGCCTAGCGTACCTATTTCGTTTGGGCACTTGACTCCCTTCATGCTTTCTTTGTTCGTGCATATGAATCCTGCAGTACAAGGTTTTGGTAAAACCTCTCGTTTGGGCATGAGGCTCCCTTCATGTTTGCATAAAGTCACAAAGCAGGGACCCCATATGTATACTCCTTCGTTTGGCCACATGGACCTTTGGTAGGCAAGATTTCGACTGGACAAAACCACCTTCACAAGGTTTCGTTTGTAACTTTGGTTCCCTTCGAATCAGCATCTTTCGAACCCAACTCTGGGCATCCCATTCGAAGAACATGCTTGATGGCCCATTCGAAGGGTTTAAAAATCCCACCTTAAGGCATGTTTTTGTGACCCATCCAAGGGTCACACTTTTGGCTCCTTCGAAGGGTGCACAAAGGTAGCCCATTCGAAGGACACTTGCTAGAGAAAAAAATAAAATAATATTGTTGGGAGAAGAATTTGGTCGAAGAAGAGTAAAAACGAAAGGGTGAAATATTCAAAGATGCTTGCTGCCAAGTTCAGGCCTGGTACACTGGCCAAGACTGCTACACAGTAGCCCTGAAACACTGCCCCATTCTTGTACCGAAATAGCATTCAAGGAACTTTCTCTCGAAAGCTACAAGGCGCAGGTTACTCAATTTATTCAAACCTTTTGTTTTCCCTAAAAAAGCTTCAGGAAGCCTTGCCTATAAATAAGAGGCTCCAACACATGTTTGAGGAGGACTTTTTGGCAAGAGGAACAAATCTTCAAATTTCTCAAACACCATAAAGTTATCAAACACTTAAACACTTGTGAAAATACAAACTCAGAATCCAAACACTTGTTCCCTTCGAATCTGAAACATTCTTACATCTTGTTACCCTTCGAATCCAGCAAGAAAGACATTTCACTTGTTTTTGTCTTTCGAATCCAGCAGTAGAGACGCTGCCCTTGCTTCTTCTCTTTGATTCCAGGGACACTCAAGGAAACCACCTAAAGGCCCAACACACGTCCCATCCTCAAGCAAGTAAGTCATCCTTAACCTTGGATCCTTCGTTTCCAGCATAACATGTAAATAAAATTCCTTTTCGTTTCAAACATGTACATACCATTGTTCTCCTTTTCGTTTCCATCCTTATAATATGTTTTCAGAGCTAATCCTTTTGTTTTTGCTTCTTGTTTACCTAAACATGCTTTAAGTACTAACCTGACCATAAGGAAACACTAACATGGACTTATGCCATGTTTCTATTTAAGAGTTCAAACGAAAGAAACAGGAAACATGAAGTAGAAAACGAAGCCTTTGGCTTCCACATTAACCTCCAGGTCAAACGAAAGAGGCAGCCAGAAGGCACACCATGCTGACTTCCAGGCCCAGATGAAAGGCACACCATGCTGACTCACAAACCCCAATCGAAGGAGGAAGAAAGGCAGATTGCATATTGCACTGATTCCAGGCCCAGTCGAAAGGCACGCCCACACTGGCCTCCAGGCCCCAATCGAAAGTCATGCCTTCACCCCTTTCAGGCCAAATCGAAGAGATCTAGAAAGTGCAGAATCGAAGGGTCTTCTACCTCAATCGAAAGACCCTCATTTTTCTTGCTTTTATTTTATTTTTGCCTTTATATTTCATGCAATTCAATATGGTTGTAATAGTGTAGGATTTTATCTTTCTGCATTTTATTACTTTTGTATGATTGCTAGTAAAATAGGGCATGTATGGCAAGATAAAAAGAAGAAGTATATAACCAAATGTTAAAAAGACAAAATGCATGTAATCAAACACACTATTCACACATGCGCTCTTAGGGTAATCTCACTTGTTACCTCGGAAAAATAGTCATGTCCCTCGAACATGGGTGTTTTAGCAAAGACCCTCGATAAAAGATCGTAGCCCCTTGATGACCCTCAATGTTGCCTTTGGTAAACGATCTAGTCCCTAAACAGCATTGCTAAAACATCCCATAGGTTTCCTTCTATGACTATAAAAATGTCCCTTGCCCTTCCCTTCACATCCAACGACGGGACTTCTTACCAAATCAATGGTAAGATAGCAACATCTAAAGGAGGAGGAAAAGAACACTAAAGACCTTTTGAGTAGGTAGGTTGCTCCTAATTGCTCGCTTGCTCACAACAAAAACATTTTATACACCAACACTTTCAATTGAAACATTTTCAAAAGACAAAACACTTTGTTCGCGTTCTTATAGAAACGAGAACCATTACAAAGACACCTTTTCAAAATCACTTTCAAAAACACATTCCACAAACAATTCTTTGAACTATTTTCAAAATAACACTTTGTACGCGTTCTTATAGAAACGAGAGCCATTACAAAGGACACTTTTCAAAATACTTTCAAAACCCACACCACAAGCATATTTTCAAACAAAAGGAAGTGATCTAGCAAGCAACTAAGAGCCCGTAGATAACTACAGATGAAAAGGGTGCTAATACCTTCCCTTTTCATAACCTACCCCCCGAACTCAAAGAAATTATCTCGAAAGGCCTTTCCTGTTCTTTTCAACCTTTCCTTTTAGATAAAATAAAAGTCGGTGGCGACTCTTGCTATATTTAACAATTGCGATCAAACGCAAAACACCTGAGTCAGTTCTCCCACCGTTACACAAGGCTACCGTCAAAGGTTCATACGAGCTTGGAGAATGGTAAATAAAGTGGATAGCAAGACATTTGGGCGTAAGAACTCCATTCCTTAGGAGCCTTATCTTAAGTGGGTACGAACTCGTGCTCAAAGACTCGGTATGCCATACCCTGCCATTTTTCCTATCATCATGGAGCCATTAGTTGAAGGAGATGTTCTGTATGATATCCTTCATCCTACCATGCCTACTTCTCTTGAAGACTTACAAGGAGATTAGATCCAGCTGAAGGAAGAACGAGACACCTTCGAAGCCCAGTTCTACGTGAGTGAAAAGAAGGTTCTGGAGCTTACAAGACAACTTCATGGGGAGCAAAATTTGAACGCCTACATTGCGCTAAAGAGGATGCGCTCAACCTTTTTGTCTTAGGAGTTTCTTTTGCTTTACTTCCTCCATTATAAGCCCAAGGGGCATGTTTATAATCAATTTAAACTTATTAATACAATTGATGTTTGCTCCTTTTTTGTCTAAAACAAATTTAAATTTTCTAAGTCCTTGAAAACATTGCATCTACATACCATGCATCATATCATGACAGGATTTCCCCACACAGGTCTCTCATCTGCTTACTGTTTATTTCAGTAGAGATGGCTCTAGAGCAGGCTATCAAGGACATTCAGACTCAAAATGCTCAACTTCAAGAAATGTTCTTGAACCTATCCAAGGGGCAAGAAGAAGTGAAAGCACTCCTCACTAGGGGCTTGACCATGAAGAATCCTGAGGACAACAATGATGACCAGTTGGAGTGGCTACAAACTGAGATAGCCATATTAAAACCCACAAAATGGAACAGATGGTGGGCCAGATAGCTCTTATCCAAAACCTGGCTCAAGGACAAGAAGAGCTGAGATCCCTTGTCAACAAGCTTCATCAAGACGGATGCAACCACATAGGGAAAACAGCTAGAATTGGGGATCAAGTCTTTAATCAGCCTCCCATGAGACAAGAAGCCGGTTTGATAGAGAGCAGACCATTCCAAATTGATGCCAAGTCACGAGCCAAACAAAAACCTCACCAACAACGACAAGGGAATCAGCGCAAGGAGGTCGCACCTAAGAGACAATTCACCAGGATAGACATGTTGCTGGCTTAGGCGCTACAACATATGTTGAAGGCAAAGCTAATTACGTTAAAGGAACTATTTTTAAAACAACACTTTGTACGCGTTCTTATAGAAACGAGAGCCATTACAAAGGACACTTGTCAAAATACTTTCAAAACCCACACCACAAGCACATTTTCAAACAAAAGCAAGTGATCTAGCAAGCAACTAAGAGCCCGTAGATAACTGCGGATGAAAAGGGTGTTTATACCTTCCCTTTTCATAACCTACCCCATGAACTCAATAAATTATCTCAAAAGGTATTTCCTGTTCTTTTCAACCTTTCATTTTGGATAAAATAAAATTAGGCGGTAACTCTTGCTATCCGCAATAACTGCGATCAAACGCAAAACACCCAAGTCATTTCTCCCACCGCGTTACAAAAATGGTGACTCAGTTGGGGAGATTACTTAAAAGTAGGGTTACCTTGGGCTAGATCCCTTTTACTTGATTTCCTTGTTTGACTTGCTTGCTTTACATTATGGTTCCTTGTTTGAGTTTGTTTTGATCCTCTACCCGGATCTGGGGCACCTTTTGGGTAAGTAGAAATAGATGGTGGAAACTGTACGGCGTAGAACGATATGGTTGAAGCAATGGCTACATTAGTGTGACACATTTATTGGTACCAGTATCCCTTGTGTTGAATCAAGGAGAATACTGGGCCACTAAGCGGTGTCACGAAGCACTAACTGACTTTAGAACCTTAATTGAACAACTTGGCCATTAGGAAGTAGTGAGATAGCCGGTTTCGGTGGAAAGATGAAAATTGGTTGATACTCGATACTACACTCATTGAGATCGGACTTTTGGGATATCTCGGCCGCAAGAAAAGATTGATTGAGCTGAGACAATGCCTAAAAGAAAGATCAGTGATATTGAGATCCCCTAGAACCCAGTTACTTTCTAGGACAGGTTGAGCCAACTAATCTTCAAGAGGGTACTTACATAAAAACTCCACGCAAGCCTAAACCTAAGGACTTGTCTGATTTGTGTGTACACAATAACTTGATTGATTTGAATACTTGTACATAACATCATAAACATCATAACATCATAAGAATTCTCACTAACCATTTCAAGGATTTAGGAATTTATCTTTGTTTTGTTTGGTAGGTCATGAATCCCATCCGAAGGAATACCATCCAGATCAGCTTTGTGAAAGCACACCCTTAACTCCAAGAGTTAGCATCAAGGGTGCCTGGAGATTCTCCCTTCACCGAGAAATATGGTCGACTTCTCAGCTTGGCTACCTCCAAATTCCCAGAAGAAATAATGTGTGTGCTCTTCCAATTCTTTGATCCCATGTATCATTGCTTCACCTTTCCTAACTATCAGTTGATCCCTATGCTAGAAGAGTTATCTCAACTATTGGGAGTGTCCGTGCTTGATCAATTACCGTTCACTAGTTTAGAAGGGACTCCAAAGCCTGAAGTCATTGCCGAAGCCCTACATCTGAAGAGAGCCGACATCATAGTAAATTGGGAGACAAGAAGCATAGTTAAGGGTTTCCTAGCCAAATTCCTGTTGGATAAGGCTCGCTCATTCTGGGAAGATATAGATTTCTAAGACTTTGAAGATGTCTTGGCTCTTATAATCTATGGTTTGGTTCTATTTCCCAATTCGGACCAATTCATAGATGTGAATTCCATCAAGGTCTTCCTCTCCCGTAATCCTATACCTACTTTGCTTGGAGACATTTTAGATTGCTTCAACACTCGCACAGTGAAGAAAAGAGGTACTATCTTGTGTTGCATTCCCCTACTTGCTAAGTGGTTTACTTTTCACTTACCTAGATCAACATTGAAGAACGAGAAAGGATTAACTTGGTCTCAAAGGATGATGTCCCTTACACACTTTGACATTTATTGGTGTTCTCGATCCATGGAGGATACTACTATCACTGACTGTTGTGGGAAATTCCCTAATGTCCCTTTGCTTGGCATTAGGGGAGGTATCACCTATAACCCTTCTCTTGCATTACGTCAATTTGGCTATGCACGAAGTGATAGTCCTCACGATGCACTCATCTAAGGTTTGGTGTTCGACTACGAGAGTGGTGATCAAGGCTACCGTGAGAGATTTATACGAGCTTGGAGGATGGTAAACAAAGTGGATAGCAAGACATTGGGGCGTAAGAAATCCATTACTTTGGAGCCTTATCTTAAGTGAGTATGAATTCGTGCTCAAAGACTCGGTATGCCATACCCTGCCACCTTGCCTATCATAATGGAGCCATTAGTTGAAGGAGATGTTCCTTATGCTATCTCTCACCCTACCATGCCTACTTCTTTTGAAGACTTACAAAGAGCTTGGATCCAGCTGAAGGAAGAACGAGACACTTTCGAGGCCCAGTTCTATGCGAGTGAAAAGAAGGTCTTGGAGCTTATGAGACAACTTCATGAGGAGCGAAATTTAAACGTCTACATTTCTCCAAAGAGGATGCGTTCAACATTTTTGTCTTAGGAGTTTATTTTGATTTATTTCCTCCATTGTAAGCCCAATGGGCACGGTTGTAATCAATTTAAACTTATTAATAAATTGATGTTTTCTCCTTTCTTTGTCTATAACAAACTTAAATTTTCTAAGTCCTTGAAAACATTGCATCCACATACCTTGCATCATATCATGACAGCCTTTTCCATACAGGTCTCTCATCTGTTTACTGTTTATTTCAGTAGAGATGGCTCTAGAACAGACTATCAAGGACATTCAGACTCAAAATGCTCAACTTCAAGATATGTTCTTGAAGCTATCCAAGGGACAAGAAGATGCGAAAGTGCTCTTCACTAGGGGCGTGATCATGGGAAATCCTGAGGACAATAAGGATGACCAGTTGGAACGGCTACAAACTGAAATGGCAATAATGAAAGTCCAGATGATGGGACAACTGGTGGGCCATATGGCTCTTATCCAAAACTTAGCTCGAGGACAAGAAGAGTTAAGGACCCTCGTTAACAAACTTCATCAAGACGGTTCCAACCGTATGAAACAAACGGTAAAGATTGGGGATCAAGTCAGTACTCAGCCTCCCATGAGACAAGAAGCCGGTTCAATGGAGAATAAATCTTTCCAAATTACCGCTACGTCACGGGCTCAACAATGACCTCGTCAACTGGAAAATCAACAAAGGCAAAACAAGCCCGAGAGATAGTTTACTAAGATCAACATGCCACTGTCTCAAGCATTGCAACACATGTTGAGGATGAATCTGATTACGCTGATAAGACCTCATCTAAACCCCAAAACTTCTTCACCTAACTACAATCCTAATGCCAGGTGTGCCTATCATTCCGATAGTCCTGGGCATGATACAAATGATTGTTGGGCGCTGAAATACAAGATTCAAAACCCGATCAACGGAGGAGCATTGGAGTTTACACAAGACGATCAATTGGAGCTTTTCTATCACCCCTCAAGGGTATCCATATTAAGTGACGATCTGAGCAAGGAAACTTTCTGTTTATTCGAACTTTCAGTTGCATTTTCTTTGTTTACTTAAACACTTATCTATATGTCAGACTTTGGTCATTTTCATTAATGCATTAAATATGTTTGTCTTGAATTAGTCCATTCATTTTCATTCTAATTAAATTATGCCTTTTACTCCCTTTATGATATTCAACTCTTGTTTTAAAAGTTGCAAGCCTTTAGAGGGAGGATAACAAAAACAATGCCATAATCTCATACAGTATGCTTTTGGACAGACCTTGCTGACGTTGTACAACCGTTCTTTCAATTCCTAAACACTGGAGTTATAAGGAGGATAATCCCTAGTCAACCCTTTTAATCCAAAGAAGTAGGAGTTTTCTTTTTCACACAAATTGAAATCTTTAATCAAAACCTGGGGTAGGGTAGTCTCCCAGTTAATTCGAATGCATGTTCAGTCACAAACTTTCAATTTATATACAATGAATGACATCAAAAAAATTCCTCTGGAATCAAAAGACGGTGATGGTTCCCTACCAAAATAGGCAGTCATTATCTCCCAAGATAAAATCCCACTAAGTCAAAACCTACGAAGGAGACTTAAGAAAAATAGGGGGCATCCCGTTGACTATAATCTCAAAAAACAAAAACAGTCAGGAAAAATCAGGGATAACAAATCAAAAAGAGGTCACTACAAATCCTTAACAACATGGAAAATATGACAAAAATGACTGCCTTCCAACAAATAAATTTTCAAATTTCTGAACCATCACCAAAATGTCATTCCAGACTCAATTGGAATTCAAACGTACAATTAACTGAGTTTAGGATCGGAGGACATTACGAAGAACAGGCGGGTACAAATATACTTTGAGCTTTATCCTTTGTTTCTTAAACCGTGAACCAAGCCATGTTACAACCCTTCAAAAGTCCTAATTGAAGCATGTGTTAGTTCGAGAGCATACTGTTACAAAAGGTACCCTGACTTCTGTAAGGCTTACTCCAAATCCTGAGTTGAATTTTCTTGCAAAAATTATTTTATCCGCTAAAACAAATTTTCAAAACTTCAAGACAAGCATAAACTTTGCATTATTTGAATATCATTGTTTGCATATGGCTAATTGTTTGACAACAGAGAAATTCACATGACGAATATCCAGTGAACAAAAACTCTCTCGGTGGACAAAATCACTTCAAATGGGATGACACTTCCAATGATAGATCTCCTATAAGCAGGGGGCATGGCGCACCATTTTCCAAACTCACCTGGGTCAGTCCAGTCAAGATTCTAAGGAATCTCTCGAGAAGTGCTGAATAACCAGGGGCAAGTCTGCATCTCAATCACTTGAGCATTGAGCTTGAATTCCAGTAAAGGGTCAAGCAAACATTTCTCTGGCAGTGCTACAACACTTGCTACTAGGGGCAGTGACAAATCTCCCACAAAGTCCTTTTCATAGGGTGATCCCCAGTCAAGTCCCCACAAAGTCATCTCTAAAAGGTTATCCCCATGGAATAATCTTCACGGATAAAGGTACAAACTCCTCAAGACCAAATTCATGGATATCCCCATAAGGTTGGATCCATGCAATCCCCATCCAGAGTTTCAATCTCTAGAAAAACCTTCTTCCCAACTGAGTTGGTCTCAAGAAGAATCCTCGAGGAGTTCTGCCAAGAGAAAACACCTCTCTAAAAGATGGGCGACAAGGTTTATTTCCCCAATAAACAACAAGATTCCCCAGCTTGAATTTTCCTTTCAGACTATCACACATCAAGGGACCACAACTCCTATTCCCCAGTAGACTTTCCTACAATCCCCAGTAGCTCCCCAGTAGAGAAACATACAACTAAGACTCCTGAACTCTTTTCCCCAAGCGGAAATCAACACTCTCCACAGAGCTTTCTTCTTAAGCAAAATCAACATTCCCCAGCGGACTTCCCGTCAAACAACAAAAACAAGAATCCCCAGCAGAAACATTCTAAGAACAAAGTCTGGAGAGGTGCATACTCTTCATCCCCAACAACAGTCTGGGAATCAACTTCCCAAAGCTCCCCAGCACTTGTCAAGGATTTATTTTCCAAGACAAAATTACATTCCAACAACATTGCATGCATCATATTACATACATGATAAGCGCATACAACATAAATGCATACGACATAATCTCATTTATTTTGAGAACATCATTACACCATGCATTTCATACATCATGACATTGCATACAACCAACTCTTTACCTTTTCAGGAAAGATCAATCAACATAAAATTATCATCAATATATTTTCAATAATGACAAGACAACTATCTGCGAACAAATCAATTTTAGATCAACTCCTGAAACAGGACGGGGTGACTATCTACATGATGAATACTCCCTTCGGACCTCTACTAGTTCAGTTTAAATCTCTCAATGGTTTATCCTGATTCTTTACCGTAGACATTTTCTATGGTTTAGATAAATCACTCCAAGATTTATTCTGATTCTTTCCAGTTAAAGAATATTCAAGCCTCTACTGGTTCTGTTTAAATCTCTCAATGGTTTATCCTAATTCTTTCCCATAGACATTTTCTCTGGTTCAGATAAATCGCTCCAAGATTTATTCTGATTCTTTCCAGTTAAAGAAAATTCAAGATCTCTACTGGTTCAGTTAAAATCTCTCAATGGTTTATCCTGATTATTTCCCGTAGACATTTTCTCTGGTTCAGATAAATCGCCCCAAGATTTGTTCTGATTCTTTCCAAACCTCTGCTGTTTAGTTTAAATCTCTCAATGGCTTATCCTAATTCTTTCTCTAGACATTTTCTCTGATTCAGATAAATTGCCCCAAGATTTGTTCTGATTCTTTCTAAACCTCTGCTGGTTCAGTTTAAATCTCTCATTGGTTTATCCTGATTCTTTCTCATAGACATTTTCTATGGTTCAGATAAATCGCCCCAAGATTTGTTCTAATTATTTCCAGACCTCTGTTGGTTCAGTTTAAATCTCTCAATGGTTTATCCTAATTCTTTCCCGGTAGACATTTTCTCTGGTTCAGATAAGTCGCCCGAAGAATTGTTCTGATTCTTTCCAGACCTCTACTGGTTCAGTTTAAATCTCTCAATGGTTTATCCTGATTCTTTCCCGGTAGACATTTTCTCTGGTTCAGATAAATCACCCCAAGATTTATTCTGATTATTTCTAGACCTCTGCTGGTTTAGTTTAAATCTCTCAATGGTTTATCCTGATTCTTTCCCGGTAGACATTTTCTATGCTTTAAATAAATCACCCCAAGATTTATTCTGATTCTTTCCAGACCTTTGCTGGTTCAGTTTAAATCTCTCAATGGTTTATCCTGATTCTTTCCCGTAGACATTTTCTCTGGTTCAGATAAATCGCCCCAAGATTTGTTCTGATTCTTTCCAGACCTCTGCTGGTTCAGTTTAAATCTCTCAATGGTTCATCCTGATTCTATCCCGTAGACATTTTCTATGGTTCAGATAAATCGCCCCAAGATTTGTTCTGATTCTTTCCAGACCTGTGTTGGTTCAGTTTAAATCTCTCAATGGTTTATCCTGATTCTTTCCCGGTAGAAATTTTCTCTGGTTCAGATAAATTGCCCCATGATTTTTTTTGATTCTTTCCAGACCTCTGTTGGTTCAGTTTAAATCTCTCAATGGTTTATCCTGATTCTTTCTCGGTAGACATTTTCTCTGGTTTAGATAAATCGCCCCAAGATTTGTTCTGATTCTTTCCAGACTTCTATTGGTTCAGTTTAAATCACTCAATGGTTTATCCTGATTCTTTCTCGTAGAGATTTTCTATGGTTCAGATAAATCGCCCTGATATTTGTTCTGATTCTTTCTAGACCTCTGCTGGTTCAGTTTGAATCTCTCAATGGTTCATCCTGATTCTTTCCCATAGACACTTTCTCTGGTTCAAATAAATTTCCCCAAGATTTGTTCTGATTCTTTCCAGACCTCTGCTGGTTCAGTTTAAATCTCTTAATGGTTTATCCTGATTCTTTCCCATAGACATTTTCTCTGGTTTAGATAAATCACTCCAAAGATTTATTCTGATTCTGTTCTAGTTGAAGTCAAATTTAGACTTAGTCTAATTTCTATCAACAATCACCTTTGGATGGCATCTATAAGCCCATCTCCGACAACTATCCATCATCCCTCCAAATGGCATATGTAAGCCCATTCCCTACACAATCAACCACCATATCATAAAGTGCAAATTTTTGGGCACTCTAGTGTTCAATAATCTTCCACCTTCAAGTCACGAATGGCATACTCGCCAATCTAACTCTTCAGGTTTAAGAAGATTGAACATGGGTAGCTGTTGTACCCAAAATTTGCGCTCTTATTTTTAAGGCATTTCTCACAAGGATTCTCAAGGTCCAAGCTTGCACAAGTACATTGGGATTTTTACAGTACCAAGATTAAAAGTAAACTGTAAAAAAGGAAGAAAATAAATAAAAATAATATTTTGACAAATTTGGAGAAAAAACAAGTGTTTTTCGATTCAGTTATTTCGATTGGCCTTTTGGCCTCTTTCGATGCAAGCTTGGCTTGCATCCTCCGAATGGGCGTGGGTCTCTGGCACACTGGCTGGGATTCACAAGGCACAAAGCCTCCTGTAGTTTCCTTCGATTCCAAGGCAAAAATCTCCCTCTTGGCATCCTTCGATTGTTCAAATTTTCCTCCTGCATTTCTCTTTCGTTTGGACATCTTTGCAAGCCTAGCGTACCTCTTTCGTTTGGAAACTTAACTCCCTTCATGCTTTCTTCGTTTGGGCGTATGAATCCTGTAGTACAAGGTTTTGGTTAAACCTTTCGTTTGGGCATGAGGCTCCCTTCATATTTGCATGAAGTCACAAAGAAGGTACCCCCTACATACACTCATTCGTTTGGCCACATGGACCTTTGGCAGGCAAGCTTTCGACTGGACAAAACCACCTTCATAAGGTTTCGTTGTTAACTTTGGTTCCCTTTGAATCGACATCTTTTGAACCTAACTCTGGGCATCCCATTCAAAGGACATGCTTGATGGCCCATTCGAAGGGTTTACAAAGCTCACCTTAAGGCATGTTTTGGTGACCCATCCAAGGGTCACACTTTTGGCTCCTTCGAAGGGTGCACAAAGGTATCCCATTCGAAGGACACTTGCTGGAGAAAAAATCAAATAATATTGTTGGGAGAAGAATTTGGTCGAAGAAGAGTCAAAATGAAAGGGTGAAATATTCAAAGATGCTTACTGCCAAGTTCAGGCCTGGTACACTGGCCAAGACTGCTGCACAGCAGTTCTGAAACACTGCCCCATTCTTGCACAAAAATAGAATACAAGGAATTGTCTCTCGAAAGCTACAAGGGGAAGGTTACTCAATTTGTTCAAATCTTTTGTTTTCCCTCCAAAAGCTTCAGGCAGCCATGCCTATAAATAAGAGGCTCCAACACATGTTTGAGGAGGACTTTTTGGCCAGAGGAACGAGTCTTCAAATTTATCAAACACCATAAAGTTCTCAAACACTTAAACACTTGTGAAAACACATATCCAGAATCCAAACACTTGTTCGGTTCGAATCTGAAACATCCTTACATCTTGTTACCCTTCGAATCCAGCAAGAAGGACATTTCACTTGTTTTTCTCTTTCGAATCCAGCAGTAGAGACACTACCCTTGCTCCTTCTCTTCGATTCCAGGGACACTCAAGGCAACCATTTAAAGGCCCAACACACGTCCCATCCTTAAGGAAGGTAAGTAATCCTTAACCTTGGATCCTTCATTTCCAGCCCAACATGTAAATAAAATTCCTTTTCGTTTCAAACATGTACATACCATTGTTCTCCTTTCGTTTCCATACTTTTAATATGTTTCAAGAGCTAATCCTTTTGGTTTTGCTTCTTGTTTACCTAAACATGCTTTAAGTACTAACCTGACTGTTGTACCCCAAAATTTGCCCTCTCATTTTTCAAGATTTTTCTCACAAGACTTCTTGGACTCAAGACAAGATTAGGGTTTGGTCAGCTCAAGACATCACCTTGCACTGATAACCTGAAATTAGGGTTTGAGTTTGCACAAGGATTTTTGGACCATCAATGCTTCATGTGACTTTCATACACCATCTTGTACCCCTTAGATTGCTCATGCTAAGTTTCAAGCCTTGAATCACATTTTTGCTCAGTCAATTGGACAGTTGACCTAAAAATCAGCTGTATTGAGGGAAAAGTCAACCATGGCCAATTTACAGTCAAACTTCATAATTTTTGATCCACAACCACATTTTAGACTCATATGTACCATTTGATCAAGTTTGGATCACAACTCCTCAAGAAATTTGATCAAATCATCAAAAGGGCAAAATGGTCAAAATTAGGGTTTTGACTGTGAAAGGGCAATTTCTGATTTTTTAACCTAGCCAATGACCAATTGGGTTCAAGAATGATTTCAAGGACTCAATAGCATCATCTTGACCTAATTACATGGTTCAAAAGATCTCAAGTTCATTGGATTGACAGATGAATTTTCCAATCAACTAATCAAAAGTCAACTATACACTGAAAAGTCAAACTTTGAATTTTTGATTAAAATCAAGTATCAAGGGTCATAATTCATCAAGATATGTCAAAACATGAAACTTGTTCACCAAGAAAACTAATTTTGCAAATTAGGGTTTAGAATTTGAAAATTTCATAGAATTTTTCTAAGTATGGAAATTTTCTTATTTTTTCCCAACTTTCCACCATTTTTTCACCATAATGCAATTTGATTCAAAGAAAACTTCCAACATGAAAGTTGTAGTCCTCCATGAAATCTACAACTTTTATTCACAAAGTTTTCCAAAATTATGCTTGGATCTCAAGTTATGAATTTGTGAATAGGGGTCCATGAACTTCTTAACTTAGTGAAATTTTGCCCTAATTTAGGCAGTTTTTTGACCCAACTTCATGGACATTTTTCACCTAGTTCCAAGAGGTATCTCAAAATTCATTTCAAATATGGATTATAGAGAACATTGAAATATTTCCAAAATGTCTAAGAACTCTCTAAGATAATTTGTGGTTAGGGAGAATCGAAGAAGAGAAATTGACATTTTATCACTTTTGTTCAAGCCATTTTCACAAAGTGTCAAGTTGCAAATCTGATCTTGGATGCTTGTACCTTGCATTACAGGTCCTAAACTTATTCTACACTCCATAATTTAATGCTAACTCAGAGGATAAGGGCATTATCTTTGCTTTTGGAGCATTATACAAGAAATAATTCCATAAATGGCAAAAAGTTCACAATGCCATTTTCATAAAGCAAGCTTTTTGCAACTTTATCATTCTTGAGCCTTGGAGCTGTCCCTTTGGTGCAGGAAATTTCCATAGATCACAAGCAATGTACATCAACTCTTTGCAGACCTAAAACTAGCCAGTACAAGCATGTTGCACAAGTCATCTCACTTTTCTTAAAATGCAAGAAACTTGGCCAAAAGTTCAGAACTGGTACAAGCTAATAAGGGGTGGACTTTGTATCATTCTATACAGATTCACAAACTTGTTACAAGCTAGAACACGAATGCATAACACCTGAGACTCTCCAAAAACTCCAAAACTTCATTTTTCTGCCCAAACATCCAGCTTATGCAAAATCCTTTCCAACTTCATTTTGGCTCGTGCGTTTTTCCTTTTAACCTTTGAAACACTTCATCCATATTATATCAAAGCTATCCAAGCATTCATCCTGCAACTGTAAGTCCTGTTTCAGCCATTGCCATTTTCAAACTTGGAGGTTGCAGTTTGACTTCTACAGAGAGTTTCAGCCATCCACAAAGCCAGCTAAGCATTGGAGTAGCTTGAGGGAACTTCAAGGAAGCTCACACAATCCTCAGGCCTCACTCAAAGTCCCTGTATTGTCATATCCAAATCCAGCTGAAGGAGGTATTTTTCAAATCTCTATCACTCTATTTAGGCATCCTCAAGCCACGATTTGTGAAGCAAAAATGTAGCCCTTATCATGGTGAAGCTGTACATATGCATACTTGTCATTTATATTAACTGAGCTAAGAGAATTTGAACCTTGAAGTTGCTGAAATATTTAGGTCACGATTTAGGGCCATTAAAATTCTCCCTGATCTTTTAGAGTTAGGTTACAAATTTTATATCATTGGAATCGTGAGATTACAAGCTACATGTTTTATGTTAAGGGTTTTTGTTTTTATGCAAGCTATAGCAAGATACATGACTGTACATGATGCGCGCGCAGAGCTGAAGGACAGGGACGAAGATGACTGGCCTTGGGCTTTTTGGCGCGCTGGGCTGTTTTTGTTTTTACTTTTCACACCCTTCTGACCACTATTTGCACCCCTGACCTATTTTGTTATATTTTTTCATATTTTCTCATATTTTTATGTTTATTGATTTTAATAATTTTTTCTGAACATTAAAAAAATTACAAAAATCATTTCTTAATTTTTTGCAATTTTATTTTATTTTTTTATTATTTTTTTACATAGATAATAGTTTATTAGGATAATAGATTTTATTTTCTTAAATAAATTATAAATACATTTAATAAAAATACTATAGATTTTTATTTTATTATTTTACACATAAAATATTTATTTTCATACATATTTTAAATTTTAATATTTGTACATAACATTAGGTATTATTTTCTTAAACAAAAAATGAACAAAATAATAAAAGGAAACATATTTTTCTTTTAATTTGAAAACTAGGGTTTCATCCCTCCAAAAATAACAATATTATTTTTTCCTTATTTTCTAGGGTTTACATAAATCATTTTCTCATACAAAAATCAATTACAAAACCTTTTTTTCATAAATACATTGCATGGCATATTTAAATATTTGTATATTTATTTATTTCGCACAATATTCAATTGGGTTGTAATAGTATTTTAGGGTTTATTTTGTGCAATATCCCCATTCAAAAACTTGTATCCCCCTTCCCATAATAATTGTTGTAATAGCTTAGTTTACATTTACGCAATTTATCGCTTTATATACTTGTGTAGTAAATTAGGGTTTTGCATGATAAGACCAAAAACAAAACAAATAGAAAAGACCTAATGCAAGAAAAAAGCATGAAAAATGACACACTTTGCACACAAGCACCCTTAGGGTTTCTCCCACTTGGTTGCCTAAAATAAAATGGCCATGTTACGCATGCGAAGTATCTTGGCAAAAAAAACAAAAAAATAAGGTCATAGTCCCTCGATGACGCTATAAAAAGGTTGCCTAAAACAAAATGATCTTGGTCCCTCAAACATGCTAAGATACTTGGGAACATTGCTATCATGGTCATACGATGACCCACGCCCGTCCTGTTTACATCCAAAGATAGGGTTGTTTACCAAATCAATGGTAAATCAACAATGTCAAAGGAATAAAAATGCATAGGAAAGACATTTGAGTAGGTAGATAGCTTCTAAGTTACTTGCTCCATTTCAAAACAATCCTTTCTATTTTCAAAAACACACACACATTTTCAAAACATTTCCAAACAACTTTCAAAACATTGAAACATTTTTCAAAAGACAAACATCTTTGTATACATTCTTACGAACGAGAATCATTACAAAGATTGCCTAAACGATGACCTCTTTTCAAAAAACTTTCAAAACCACACCAAACACAAAGCACCATTTCAAACAATTTCAAAATCAAAGCAAGTGATCTAAGCAAGTAACTAAGAGCCCATGGAAAACCATGGATGAAAAGGGTGCTAATACCTTCCCTTTTCATAATCTACCCCCTGAACTCAAGAAAACATCTCAAAGGTATTTCCTGTGCTTTTTTACCTTTCCTTTTGGATAAAACAAAAGTTGGCGGAGACTCTTGCTAAACCGCGACAATTGCGACGAAACGTAAAACCTCAAGTCAATTCTCCCACCGTATCACAGAACTGGCGACTCTGCTGGGGATAATTATAAAAGTGGGGTTACCTTAGGGTTTAGATCACCTTTATCTACTTACAATGTTTTGACTTGTTTGCTTTACATTTTGGTTCTATTGTTTGGTTTTGAATCCTCTACCCAGATTTGGGAAACATTATAGGTAAATAGCAATACATTGTGGAAACTGTGCGAGGTATACCGACACGGTCTAAGCAATAGCTATGTTAGTGCGACATATTTGTGGGTACCGGTAGCCTTTGAGTCAATCTAAGAGAATAGGGGGCTGCTGAGTGATTTCATGAAGCACTAACGAACTTCTAGAACCTTTACTTGACCAACTTGCCCTTTTAGGATGTAGTGAGATGACCGGCTTTGGTGCAGTCCGAAGTTGGTATATACTCGATACTACACCCATTGAGGGTCGGTTCCTTGGAATATTTCGGTCGCTAGTAAGAGGCTTGAATTGAAACAATGAACAAGGAAACAATCCAGTGATATTGAGCTCCTTAGAACCCGGTTACTATTTCTAGGACAGGTTGAGCCAACTAAACTTCAAGAGGGTACTTACTTATGAAACCCCATGCAAGCCTAAACTAGGAACTTGTGTGATTTTCTTGTACATATATACTTGTGCATAACATCATGGACATCATGAGCATCATATGCATCCACTAACCATTTCAAGGATTTTGGAAATTCATCTTTGTTCCTATTTTGTAGGTTATGGATTCACTTCGCAGGAAAACTATCCAAGTCAACCTTGTAAGAATTCCTCCACAACTCAAGGAGCTAGCTTCAATGATTCCTGAGAATTCTCCATTCACCGAGAGACATGGTCTCCTACTCAACCTAGTCACTTCCAACATAGAGGAAGACATGATGAAAGTTCTCTTCTAGTTTTTTGACCCTTTGCATCACTGCTTCACATTTTCTGACTACCAGCTTGTGCCCACTTTGGAGGAATTTTCTCAACTCTTGAGGATTCCTATTCTCAATCAACTACCTTTCAACGATACGGAAAGAGATCCAAAGCCAGAAGAGATTGCTCAAGCCCTGCACTTGCACTCATCTGATGTCACAACCCATTGGGAAACTAGAAGTGGTGTCAAAGGCTTCTTGTCAAAGTTTCTGTTTGAGAAGGCCCAAAGCTTTTGGAATTCCTTGGACTTACAAGCTTTTGAGGAGATTGTAGCTCTTCTCATTTATAGTATGGTCTTGTTCCCTAATCCTGACCAACTCATAGATGTGAGTGCTGTCAAAATCTTCATGTCTCGCAATCTGCTGCCTACATTGCTTGGAGATATATTACACTCTTTTCACACTCGTACAATGAGGAAAAGAGGTGTTATCATGTGTTGCACTCCTCTCCTGGCAAGATGATTTATTTCTCATCTTCCCTAATCAGTCTTGAAGAATGAGCAAGGTTTGAGGTGGTCACAAAGGTTGATGACACTTACACATTCAGACATTCATTGGTGTTCTCGATCCAAAGAGAATGTTATCATTGTCGACCATTGTGGAGAATTCCCTAATGTCCCTCTACTTGGCATTAGGGGAGGCATCACCTACAACCCGTGCTTGGCTCTAAAACAGTTTGGTTATGCCCGAAGGGATGGCCCACATGACATGCTGATTCAAGGCTTGGTTTTTGACTTCGACAATGACAATCAAAGACTTAGTCAAAGGTTCATCCGAGCTTGGAGGATGCCTAACAAGGTAGACAGTAAGACCTTGGGACACAAGAATTCCATCCCTCTTGAGCCTTACCTCAAGTGGGTACGAACCCGTGCCCAAAGTCTTATGATGCCTTACCCCTCTGTTCTCCCAGTGATTATAGAGTTTGTTAAGGAAGGAGAGGTTCCATACACCATCCTACATCCTGAAATGCTGATATCACTCGAAGACCTGCAAAGGAGTTGGATACAGCTCAAGGGAGAATGCGATACTTTTGAAACCCAATTCTATGCTAGCGAGAAGAGGGTTTTGGAACTCACTCGGTTACTTCACGAAGAGCAGAATCTCAACACCTACATTTCATCAAAGAGGATGTGCAACGTCTTTTTATCTTAGAATTTTTGTACTATTTTGCCCTAGGGACATTGATGTAATCAAATTCTATTTTATTAATATAATGTGTGTTCCTTTTTGTTTGAAACAAATTTCAAATTTCAAACCCTTGAAAACATTGCATGAATACATATCATTCATCATGTGGATAAACAGGTCTTTGCAAGAAGTTTCCTCATCCCTCTGCTGTTTATTTAAGCAAAATGGATCTTGAACAAACGGTTAAAGACTTACAAGCTCAAAATTGACAATTTCAACAACTACTCTTGACCTTAGCCAAGGGACAGGAGGAGCTCAAGACTCTGCTAGAGAAAGAGAAAGAGAAAAAGAAGAAGAAGCCAACCAGTGTGGTTATCATGGGCAGAAGGTTTCAGGGACAAGCCAGACGGACCTTGGAATTTCCATCAACCTCTGAGGAAGGGGAAAGAAAAGGAAAAGAGACGTCAGTGCCATCATATTCTAAAGCAGAAGAAGAGGAGGAAGAGGACTACTCTGAACAACAGTACCCTCCGGCCGATGATAAATACAAACACTTGGAAGAACGTCTAGCTGCTATGGAGGTACAGAGAGTACCGGGGCTGGATTTGGAGGAGTTAGGGCTGGTATCAGGAATTGTAATCCTTCCTAAGTTTAAAGTGCCACTATTTGCCAAGTATGATAGGGTGTCTTGTCCCAAGATGCACCTACGATCTTATGTCAGGAAAATTCAGCCACATTCTGCTGACAAATATTTGTGGGTCCACTTTTTCCAGGACAGTTTATCAGGAACACAGCTTGATTGGTTCTACCAGTTGGAGAGAGCAGATGTCCATAATTGGGAAGACTTGGCAGCCTCCTTCTATAAACAATATCAATACAACACCTACTTGGCACCAACCCGTACTCAACTCCAGAGTATGGCCATGGTATCCAATGAGGGCTTCAAAGACTACGCCCAAAAGTGGAGGGATTTAGCCGAAAGGGTGCAACCACCTTTATCTGAAAGGGAGCTAGTGGACATGTTCCTGGGAACTCTTTCGGGTCCTTTCTTTAATCATCTGATTGGAAGTTCCTCTGCAGGATTCACTGAATTGATTTTAACTGGTGAGAGGGTGGAAGCCGGTATAAGAAGCGGGAAAATTCAGAAAGACGCATCTGCCTCTACAGTTGCAAAGAAGCCCTTCACCGGAAAGAAGTGTCTGCTGTCTATGCACAGAGGAATCAGGGAAGAACCGAACGACGACCAACGGTGGGGGATGTTATGATTCAAAAGTCTGCATCAGACCAGCCAAGAAACAACCAGCCGAGAAATGACCAGCCGAGAAATAACCAGCAAAGGGTGGAAAGGCTTGTACGGAAATTCACCAAGATAAACATGACTCCAGCTCAAGTACTACCACATCTTTTGAAGTTGAATCTGGCCATGCTAAAAGAGGCCCCTAAAAATCCCAATACTGCATCTCCACACTACCATCCAAATTCCAGGTGCGCATACCATTCTGAAAGTCCAGAGCACGACACCAACAACTGTTGGGCTCTGAAGAACAAGATTCAAGATCTGATCGGTGCAAAGGAAGTTGAATTTGAAGCTTCTGAGAAACCAAATGTTATCTCCGCTCCAATGCCTAGGCATGGACACAATGCCAATGCTGTTGAGGAAGACTTATTTGTTGACACCGTGGATGATTTGTTAACTCCTCTCTCGACCATCAAGTTGAATTTGTTAAAGGCTGGGGTGTTCTCAGGTTGTGACAAAGATTGCCATACTTGCTTGTCCTCATCATTTGACTGCCCTCTGTTGAAGAAAGGTATCCAACAACTGATTGATAATCAAGAAATTTTGTTTGAGAAAGCTCATATTTCACCCGTTCCAGTGAAAGAAGTTTCAATAATAACCATATATGCCAATCCTTCCAGGGTCCCTAAAAGACCCATTAGGATTACATCTGCTCCAATGACTACTCCGTTAAAGATAACAATGCCCGGGCCAACCCCATACAAATCAGATAAAACGGTACCATGGAACTATGGTGGAGAAATCTACTACCATGGTGTCAAACAGATTGAACAGATTGCCGAAGAGGAGAGCTCCGAAGAGGACAATTCCGACATCAGTAACATTGCCGGAACAAGAAAAATTACCCGCAGTGGGAGGATTTTGTCTCCAGAGATTGCCCCTCCAAAGGCAGTCTTTGGACCCGTGGCTGTTCCGAAGATTACATCTGTACCCGTGATTGTACCTACCAACAACAATGACAATGCAATTCCTATCCCTACTTTCGCTGCTAAGAATAAAGGAAAGAATGTTCAAGAGAAGCCTGTCCTGACGAAGGCTCAATCACTAGTTATTCCTGAAACACCCAAGAAGAAGATGGAAGAAATCCTGAGGATCATTAAGAAAAATGATTATGATGTGGTTGAACAACTAGGGCAGACCCCTTCCAAAATCTCTATGTTAGCCCTGCTGCTGTGCTCTGAGGCACATGCTAAAGCGTTGGTAAAATTTCTAAAGACGGCTCATATGCCGCAAGAGACGTCTGCGAATCAATTCCAAGAGTGTGTGGCCAGTCTGACAGTTTACAATGGCCTGGGTTTCTCTGATGCAGACTTGACCTCCAAAGGGAGAAAACACAACGACACACTACATGTATCGGTGGAGTGTAGGGGAACCACCATATCCCATGTCTTGGTTGATACTGGATCATCTTTAAACGTCTTTCCAAAGAAAGCCCTGGATGGACTGGATTGAGAGGGGTTGACTTTAAAACCCAGTAATATAATTGTGAGAGCATTTGACAGCTCAAAGAGGATGGTCCATGGGGAGGTGGACATCTCGATCAAGGTGGGTACCCAGACGTTCAATTAGACATTCTACGTGATGGACATCTGTCCTTCTTACTCTTGTCTGTTGGGGCGCCCCTGGATTCATAATGTCGGTGCGGTCACATCCACTTTGCATCAGATGCTGAAGTACCCTGTCCAAGGGAAGATCATAACTATGCATGGGGAAGAGGAATACATGATTAGTCATCTGAATTCTTTCCGATATGTAGAATTGGATGGCGAATTCATTGAGACCCCTTTCCAACATTTTGAAGAAGTCTCTCAGGAAATAGAAGCGACCAAAGCGGTATCCTCAACTCCTGTGATCACAAGACCTCCACCTCGGATGTCTTCTCTAAAGGATGCAAAGGCAGTAGTGGAAGAAGGCGGATCCACCATCTGGGGGCAGCTTCCAGACTTTCCCTACAAATCATACAAGTTTGGCCTGGGATTTACCTTAATTGCTCAGAAGGCTATGCGTCACGCCCGTGCCGGAGGGCCACCTGTGAAGATCAGCCACCAAGGGGTTAATGCACTAGAGGACAGTGAAGAAGAGGGCAACTTGGAAGACTGGATATTTCCTACTGTCGACGGAGGACTGTGCAACTTGGAAGCAAAAGACTTTGTTCCGATTACTTTCATATCTCAGTAATTTATCTTTTCCATTTCTGTTGGATCTGTAATAATTCACAAACAATTCGTACTTTTTCAACCTTGTGTCTTACCCGAGGCACAACGGTCCATTTGTAAGGGTTCTTATTTCATTTTCATATGTCATTTCAATGAATCATGGACGCTTTTTCATATATAAACCTTTTGTGCTCATTGTCTTTCTTTTACATTTTGTTGATTTAAGATGGCTATACCCTTACACACACCCACACTCACAAATACAGGTACCCTTCCACTCCGGATCCCATGGGTAACGATACTGCTATAACCTTCAGTGACTCTGAAGATCTGATCTACCATGCCGAATACGAAGGTGAGGAAGATTGTGAGGTGCCAGGGGAACTGGCCAGACTTCTACAACAAGAGGAAAGAGCTATTCTGCCTCATGAGGAGCTGTTGGATACAATCAACTTGGGTACTGAGGAAGACAAGAAGGAAATCAGAGTGGGTGCCAATCTAGAGCCGAGTGTCAAGGAGCGCCTAATTCAGCTATTGCATGATTATGTTGAGATATTTTCCTGGTCATACAAATACATTCCGGGACTCGATACAGACATTGTGGTACACCGTCTACCCACAAGAGAAGACTGTCCACCAGTGAAGCAGAAAGTCCGCCGCATGAGACCTGGCATGTAAGAAAAGATCAAAGCAGAAGTTATGAAACAGTTCAATCCTGGATTTTTGGCTGTTACTTCCTATCCACAATGGGTTGCTAACATTGTTCTCGTGCCTAAAAAGGACGGCAAAGTGAGAATGTGCGTGGATTATAGAGATTTAAACAGGGCCAGCCATAAAGATCACTTTCCACTTCCGCACATCGACATCCTGGTTGGCAACACAGCTCAACACAAAGTATTTTCTTTCATGGACAGATTCTCAGGCTATAACCAGATCAAAATGGCACCTGAGGACATGGAGAAAACTTCATTTGTCACACAGTGGGGTACGCTCTGCTACAAAGTGATGCCATTCGGACTGAAGAATGCCGGGGAAACCTATGAACGCGCCATGATAGCTTTGTTTCATGATATGATACATCATGAGATAGAGGTCTACGTAGATGACATGATAGCCCAATCACAAACTGAAGAAGAACACCTTGATCACTTGCAAAAGCTGTTTGTCAGGTTAAAGGAGTACAAGCTAAGGTTGAATCCAAACAAGTGCACATTCGGAGTCCGGTCCGGTAAGCTCTTGGGTTTCATTGTCAGCAACAAAGGCATCGAGGTTGATCATGCCAAAGTCAAAGCTATACAAGAAATGCCTACTCCTCGCACTGAGAAAGAGGTCAGAGGTTTTTTGGGACGCCTAAACTACATTGCTAGGTTCATTTCTCACCTAACATCTACTTGTGAGCCAATCTTCAAGCTGTTGAAGAAAGATCAGGTAGTTAGATGGAATGATGACTGTCAAATTGCTTTCAATAAAATCAAGGAGTATTTATAAGAGCCTCCTGTCTTGATGCCGCCAGTCGAAGGGAGACCGCTAATCATGTATCTGACCGTCTTAGAGAACTCAATGGGGTGCGTATTGGGGCAGCATGACGAGTCTGGCCGAAAAGAGCATGCCATTTATTACCTTAGCAAAAAGTTTACCAACCGTGAAACCAGATATTCACTGCTCGAGAAAACTTGATGCGCTTTGGTATGGGCTGCTCGTCGGCTAAGACAGTATATGTTGACTCATACCACTTTGCTGATATCTAAGATGGATCCGATAAAATACATCTTTGAGAAGCCTGCTTTGTCTGGAAGGATAGCTAGATGGCAGATGATCCTAACAGAGTATGACATACAATACACGACCCAAAAAGCTATAAAGGGCAGTGTGCTAGCTGATCATCTGGCCCATTAAGCTGTAGAAGATTATAAATCCATGAAGTTCGACTTCCCTGACGAAGACATCATGACATTGGACAATGTTGAAGATTCCAGACCATATGACAGACCTCAACAAGGATCCCGATGGACCCTGTACTTTGATGGGGCCTCCAATACACTTGGTAACAATATCAGTGCTGTACTTATATCTCCAGAAGGATGCCAAACTCCTTTTACCGCCAGACTTTGCTACAACTGTACAAATAACATGGCAGAGTACGAAGCTTGCATCTTTGGACTCAAGGCTGGCATAAACTTGGGAATCAAATCACTGGTTGTGTTTGGGGATTCAGCTTTGGTCATCAGTCAGATCAAAGGAGAATGGGACACTAAGCATCCAAACCTCATCCCTTACAAAGAACATGTCTTGACATTGTTACCACATTTCGAGCAGATTACCTTCGAGCACATCCCGCGAGAAGAAAATAAGCTAGCAGATGCTCTAGCTACAATGTCATCCATGTTTAAACTTAATTGGGACAAGGAGGCTCCCCAGATCACCATTGAACGAATGGACGAACCTGCACACTGTCATGAGATTAATACCAAAGAAGTAGTGGACCGGCCTTGGTTTCATGAAGTCAAAAGGTGTCTCGAGGCTCAAGAATACCCAGAAGGAGCTTCAGTCAATGACAAAAAGTTCTTAAGGAGATTCTCAGCTAAGTTCTTCCTAAGTAATGGCATCCTGTACAAACGCAATCATGATTCTATTCTGCTCCATTGTGTGGATAAGCTTGAAGCTGAAAGGATTATGGCTGAATTGCATGAAGGTGCCTTCGGCACTCACTCTAGCGGGCATACGATGGCAAAGAAAATTCTACGGGCAGGCTATTACTGGTCTACCATGGAAGCAGACTGCTATCAGCACTCCCGGACTTGTCATAAATGTCAAATCTATGCAGACAAGGTGCACGTGCCCCCGGTTCCTCTAAATGTCTTAACAACTCCTTGGCCCTTCGCTATGTGGGGGATCAACATGATTGGAGAGATCAAGCCTACAGCCTCCAATGGACATCACTTCATTCTAGTGGCCATTGATTATTTCACAAAGTGGGTCGAAGCAACTTCCTTCGCCTACGTTACAAAGAATGTTGTTGCCCGCTTCATCAAGCAGAATCTTATCTGTCGGTACGGTATCCCCGAAAGGATCATCACTGATAACGGTACGAACCTTAACAATACTATGATCACCGCCTTGTGCGAGCAGTTCAAGATTCAACATCACAATTCATCCCCCTATCGGCCAAAGATGAATGGTGCAGTCGAAGCTGCGAATAAAAATATAAAAAAGATCATACAGAAAGTGATAGTCACCTACAAGGACTGGCATGAGATGCTACCGTTTTCTCTCCACGGGTACCGTACCACGGCTCGCACCTCAACTGGGGCAACACCCTATTCTTTGGTTTATGGCATGGAGGTTGTTTTACCTATTGAGGTTCAGATCCCCTATTTAAGAATCATGAAGGATGCAGGTTTGAGTGAAGACGATTGGATCCAGACCCGACTTGATCAATTAAACTTAATTAATGAGAAGAGACTTACTGTTGTTTGTCATGGTCAGACGTATCAAAAACGGATGATCAAGGCTTTCAACAAGAAAGTCAGACGCCAAGTGTATCAAGTTGGAGATCTAGTGATCAAGCGCATTATTTTGCCACAAAGTGATCCCAGGGGCAAAGAGACTCCTACCTATGAAGGACCATTTGTAATCAAGAATATCTTTTCTGGTGGGGCAATGATCTTAACCACCATGGACGGCGACGACCTGCCACACCCTGCGAACACAGACATAGTCAAAAGATACTACACATAAAAGACCCGCTAGGTTGACACACCTAGGCAAAACAAGGGCATCCCGACGAACCAAAAGGTTTGAGCAAAAATTAGGGATAAATGAAAAAAATCTGTACACCCAGCAAGTTGAAAACCCGAAAGGGCGACTTGGGCAAAAAAGGGTTTCCCGGTGGATCGAAAACCCGAAAGGGCGGTTCAGGCAAAAGTTAGGGAATTAAAGCGTATGACTATGTCTCGTCGGATCACTTTAAGGATAATCTCTTCATTGACAAACCTGGAGCTTCTTATCAATCCAATCATCTTCGGACAAGGCAGCGAATGGACAAGATATTCAGAGATACGAAGGCTATAGCAGAATGGGAACCCCATGGGATTTTTACACATAGCTATCTTTCTTTGTATAAAATTTTCTCATTTTTATGACACTATCCTCTTACTAGGATGTCTGTCTCCTTTGTACAAAATACTTATTCAAAGTAAATACAAAGATATCTCTTTAAAGTGAAGAAAACTAGTTGTCTTTTTCTTTTACACTTGTGTTTTATTTGCAAAAACGTCCAATGATTCATTAATGAACATATGCATTTGAACATAATTACTGTTTACAAATAAACCGAAATGGAAAAGAACGATTACTGACAGGTTGAAAGAATAGGAAAATGTCTATAGGCTATTCTATGAACAATCCCTACAGTATGTCAATGGGATCCCCAGCGGAGCCAAAACTTCAAACTATTAGATCCCCAGCGGAGCCAAAACTTTGAACTACAGATCCCCAACGGAGCTGAAACCTTCAATCCCCAGCGGAGTCAAAATTTCCAATTATCAATTCCCAGTGGAGACCATCCAGTTTCTCTAAATTCCCCAACAAGTTATCTTGAAGCCTGAAAACCAACCAGACAACAACTTGTGATAACTCCCCAGTAGATTGGCAGACAACCCAAACTCCCGAACCTAATCCCCAGCAGGAATAAGCTTTTCCCAGAGTCTTCACTACTCTCCAACAAGATAGCTTTCTTCCCCACAGAGTTTTCATTGCTCCCCAACAAAATGAAGATTCTTATTCTTATTTCCCAGCAGAACAAGGATTCCCTTTGTGTAATTCCCAGCAGAAGTCATTAAAGTTCTCTGGATTCTCCAAGCAGATTACTCCAACAGTACATGGCATTACTCTCACAACGGAATTTTTGTCAATACTCCAACTTCAAGACATGAAGGATTCCTATATCCACAGTGAAGTCACCAAGGATTTCTTATCCTCAGCAATCAAGGATTTTTAATCCCCAACAGTCGCCAAGGGTTTCTTATCCTCAGCAGTCAAGGATTTATTTTCCCCGACAACAGTCAAGGATTTATCTTCCTCAGCAAAACAGCTAATCAGCTTACATGCGCATACATTACATTCATATATCATAAACATTGATAAAGCACATTTATTGCATCATACATTTCATGCAACATAACTATGTGTTTTAGCTAACATTTCCCCTTTTCAGGATAAGATTAATAACTACTATTGA
Organism: Vicia faba; assembly: GCA_948472305.1. Taxonomy (NCBI): domain Eukaryota; kingdom Viridiplantae; phylum Streptophyta; class Magnoliopsida; order Fabales; family Fabaceae; genus Vicia; species Vicia faba. The sequence goes on along the minus strand of OX451740.1, from coordinate 388,115,406 downwards.
CAATGTTCAAAGATTTCAGATACAGTCCAGATACGCTCCAGACACGGTTGCCATTCTGTCACTTATTCTGATTTTCCCTAGCTTAGATATGCTCCAGACACGTAAGCCATTCTATCACTCATTCAGATTCAGACTTCAGATACAGTCCAGATACGCTCTAGATACAGATGCCATTCTGTCGCTTATTCAGATTTCAGATTCTAGATACAGTACAAATACACTCCAAACACGGAAGTCATTCTGTTACTAATTCAGATTCAAATTCATATACGGCTCGGATACGCTCCAGTCACGGACGCCATTCCATTGCTCGTACAAATTCAGTCTCCAAATGCAGTTTAGATACGTCCCAGATACGGACACCATTCTGATGCTCATTCTTTTGACTTACAACAAACATTCTTGGATGGCATCTACAAGCCCATCTCCAACAAGATTCTATCACCTCTCCAAATGGCATCTTTAAGCCCATTCCCTCAACTACTTCATCAAGTGCAAATTTATGGGCACTCTAGTGTCCAATCATCTTTTACCTTCGAGTCACGAACGGCAAAACTCGCCAATCTAACTCTTCAGGTTCAAGAAGATTGAACAGGGGCAGATGTTGTACCCCAAAATTTGTCCTCTCATTTTTCAAGATTTTTCTCACAAGACTTCTTGGACTCAAGATAAGATTAGGGTTTGGTCAACTCAAGACATCACCTTGCACTGATAACCTGAAATTAGGGTTTGAGTTTGCACAAGGATTTTTGGACCATCAATTCTTCATGTGACTTTCATACACCATCTTGGACCCCTAAGATTGCTCATGCTAAGTTTCAAGCCTTGAATCACATTTTTGCTCAATCAATTGGACAATTGACCTAAAAATCAGCTGTATTGGGGGAAAAGTCAACCATGGCCAATTTACAGTCAAACTTCATAATTTTTGATCCACAACCACATTTTAGACTCATATGTACCATTTGATCAAGTTTGGATCACAACTCCTCAAGAAATTTGATCAAATCATCATAAGGGCAAAATGGTCAAAATTAGGGTTTTGACTGTGAAAGGGCAATTTATGATTTTTTAACCTAGCCAATGACCAATTGGGTTCAAGCATGATTTCAAGGACTAAATAGAATCATCTTGACCTAATTACATGGTTCAAAAGATCTCAAGTTCATTGGATTGACAGATGAATTTTCCAATCAACTGATCAAAAGTCAACTGTACACTGAAAAGTCAAACTTTGAATTTTTGATCAAAATCAAGTATCAAGGGTCATAATTCATCAAGATATGTCAAAACATGAAACTTGTTCACCAATAAAAACAAATTTTGAAAATTAGGGTTTTGAATTTGAAAAATTTCATAGAATTTTTCTAAGTATGGAAATTTTCTTATTTTTTCCTAACTTTCCACCATTTTTTCACCATGATGCAATTTGATTCAAAGAAAACTTCCAACATGAAATTTGTATTCCTCCATGAAATATACAACTTTGATTCACAAAGTTTTCCCAAATGATGCTTGGATCTCAAGTTATGAATTTGTGAATAGGGGTCCATGAACTTCTTAACTTAGTGAAATTTTGCCCTAATTTAGGCAGTTTTTTGACCCAACTTCATGGACATTTTTCACCTAGTTACAAGAGGTATCTCAAAATGCATTTTATAGATGTATTATAGAGCACATTTCAAGCTTTCCAAAATGTCCAAGAACTCTCCAAGATCATTTGTGGTTAGGGAGAATCGAAGAAGAGAAATTGGCATTTTATCACTTTTGTTCAAGCCATTTTCACAAAGTGTCAAGTTGCAAATCTAATCTTGGATGCTTGTACCTTGCATTGCAGGTCCTAAACTCATTATACACTCCATAATTTAATGCTAACTCAGAGGATAAGGGCATTATCTTTGCTTTTGGAGCAGTATACAAGAAATAATTCCATAAATGGCCAAAAGTTCACAATGCCATTTTCATAAAGCAAGCTTTTTGCAACTTTATCATTCTTGAGCCTTGGAGCCGTCCCTTTAGTGCAGGAAATTTCCACAGATCACAAGCAATGTACACCAACTCTTTGCAGCCCTAAAACTAGCCAGTACAAGCATGTTACACAAGTCATCTCACTTTTCTTAAAATGCAAGAAAGTTGGCCAAAAGTTCAGAACTGGTACAAGCTGATAAAGGGTGGACTTTGTATCATTCTATACAGATTCACAAACTTGTTACAAGCTAGAACACGAATTCATAACATCTGAAACTCTAAAAAAACTCCAAAACTTAATTTTTCTGCCCAAACATCCAGCTTCTGCAAAATCCTTGCCAACTTCATTTTGGCTCGTGCGTTTTGCCTTTTAACCTTTGAAATACTTCATCCATATTATATAAAAGCTATCCAAGCATTCATCCTGCAACTGTAAGCCCTGTTTCAGCCATTGCCATTTTCAAACTTGGAGGTTGCAGCTTGACTTCTACAGAGAGTTTCAGCCATCCACAAAGCCAGCTAAGCATTGGAATAGCTTAAGGGAACTTCAAGGAAGCTCACACAATCCTCAGGCCTCACTCAAAGTCCCTATATTGTCATATCCAAATCCAGCTGAAGGAGGTATTTTTCAAATCTCTATCTCTCTATTTAGGCATCCTCAAGCCACGATTTGTGAAGCAAAAATGTAGCCCTTATCATGGTGAAGCTGTACATATGCATACTTGTCATTTATATTAACTGAGCTAAGAGAATTTGAACCTTGAAGTTGCTAAAATATTTAGGTCACGATTTAGGGCCATTAAAATTCTCCCTGATCTTTTAGAGTTAGGTTACAAATTTTATATCATTGGAATCGTGAGATTACAAGCTACATGTTTTATGTTATGGGTTTTTGTTTTTTTGCAAGCTATAGCAAGATACTTGTTTGTACATGATGCACGCACAGAGCTGAAGGACAGGGACGAAGATGACTGGCCTTGGGCTTTTTGGCGCGCTGGGCTGTTTTTGTTTTTACTTTTCACACCCTTCTGACCACTATTTGCACCCCCTGACCTATTTTGTTATATTTTTTCATATTTTCTCATATTTTTATGTTTATTGATTTTAATAATTTTTTCTGAACATTAAAAACATCACAAAAATAATTTCTTAATTTTTTGCAATTTTATTTTTTATTTTATATTTTATTTTCACATAGATAATAGTTTATTAGGATAATAGATTTTATTTTCTTAAATAAATTATAAATACATTTAATAAAAATACTATACATTTTTATTTTATTATTTTACACATAAAATATTTATTTTCATACATATTTTAAATTTTAATATTTGTACATAACATTGGTATTATTTTCTTAAACAAAAAATTAACAAAATAATAAAAGGAAACATATTTTTCTTTTAATTTGAAAACTAGGGTTTCATCCCTCCAAAAATAACAATATTATTTTTTCCTTATTTTCTAGGGTTTACATAAATCATTTTCTCATACAAAAATCAATTACAAAACCTTTTTTTCATAAATACATTGCATGGCATATTTAAATATTTGTATATTTATTTATTTCGCACAATATTCAATTGGGTTGTAATAGTATTTTAGGGTTTATTTTGTGCAATATCCCCATTCAAAAACTTGTATCCCCCTTCCCATAATAATTGTTGTAATAGCTTAGTTTACATTTACGCAATTTATCGCTTTATATACTTGTGTAGTAAATTAGGGTTTTGCATGATAAGACCAAAAACAAAACAAATAGAAAAGACCTAATGCAAGAAAAAAGCATGAAAAATGACACACTTTACACACAAGCACCCTTAGGGTTTCTCCCACTTGGTTGCCTAAAATAAAATGGCCATGTTACGCATGCGAAGTATCTTGGCAAAACAAAACAAAAAAAATAAGATCATAGTCCCTCGATGACGCTATACAAAGGTTGCCTAAAACAAAATGATCTTGGTCCCTCAAACATGCTAAGATACTTGGCAACATTGCTATCATGGTCATACGATGACCCACGCCCGTCCCGTTTACATCCAAAGATAGGGTTGTTTACCAAATCAATGGTAAATCAACAATGTCAAAGGAATAAAAATGCATAGGAAAGACATTTGAGTAGGTAGATAGCTTATAAGTTACTTGCTCCATTTCAAAACAATCCTTGCTATTTTCAAAAACACACACACACACACATTTTCAAAACATTTCCAAACAACTTTCAAAACATTGAAACATTTTTCAAAAGACAAACATCTTTGTATACATTCTTACGAACGAGAATCATTACAAAGATTTCCTAAACGATGGCCTCTTTTCAAAAAACTTTCAAAACCACACCAAACACAAAGCACCATTTCAAACAATTTCAAAAGCAAAGCAAGTGATCTAAGCAAGTAACTAAGAGCCCATGGAAAACCATGGATGAAAAGGGTGCTAATACCTTCCCTTTTCATAATCTACCCCCCGATCTCAAGAAAACATCTAAAAGGTCTTTCCTGTGCTTTTTTACCTTTCCTTTTGGATAAAATAAAAGTCGGTGGCGACTCTTGCTAAACCGCGACATTTGTAACGAAACGCAAAACCTCAAGTCAGTTCTCCCACCGTATCACACTGACCATAAGGCAATACTAACATGGCCTTAGGCCGTGTTGATATTCAAGAGTTAAAACAAAGGAAATAGGATACAAGAAGTAGGAAACGAAGACTTTGGCTTCCATATTAACCTCCAGATCAAACGAAAGAGGCAGCCATAAGGCACACCATGCTGACTTCCAGGCCCAGATGAAAGGCACACCATGCTGACTCACAAACCCCAATCGAAGGAGGCAGAAAGGCAGATTGCATATTGCACTAATTCCAGGCCCAGTCGAAAGGCACGCCCACACTGGCCTCCAGACCCCAATCAAAAGTCATGCCTTCACCTCTTTCAAGCCAAATCGAAGAGATCCAGAAACTACAGAATCGAAGGGTCTTCTGCCTCAATCGAAAGACCCTCATTTTTCTTGCTTTTATTTTATTTTGCCTTTATATTTTCTTGTAATTCAATATGGTTGTAATTGTGTAGGATTTTATGTTTCTGCATTTTATTACTTTTGTATGATTTCTAGTAAAATAGGGCATGTATGGAAAGATAAAAAGAACAAGTAGATAACCAAAAGTTCAAAAGACAAAATGCATGTAATCAAACATACTATTCACACATTCACCCTTAGGGTAATCTCACTTGTTGCCTCGGAAAAATAGTCATGTCCCTCGAACATGGGCGTTTTAGCAAAGACCATCGATAAAAGATCGTAGTCCCTCAATAACCCTCAATGTTACCTTCGGTAAACAATCTAGTCCCTAAACGAAATTGCTAAAACGTCCCATAGGTTGCCTTCTATAACTATACAAACGTCCCACGCCCTTCCCTTCACATCCAATGATGGGGCTTCTTACCAAATCAATGGTAAGATAGAAACATCTAAAGGAGGAGGAAAAGAACACTAAAGACCTTTTGAGTAGGTAGGTTGCTCCTAGTTGCTCGCTTGCTCACAACAAAAACATTTTATACACCAACACTTTCACTTGAAATATTTTTAAAAGACAAAACACTTTGTACGCGTTCTTATAGAAATGAGAACCATTACAAAGACACCTTTTTAAAATCACTTTCAAAAACACATTCCATAAACACTTCTTTGAACTATTTTCAAAACAACACTTTGTACGCGTTCTTATAGAAACGAGAGCCATTACAAAGGACACTTTTCAAAATACTTTCAAAACCCACACCACAAGCACATTTTCAAACAAAAGCAAGTGATCTAGCAAGCAACTAAGAGCCCGTAGATAACTACGGATGAAAATGGTGCTAATACCTTCCCGTTTCATAACCTACCCCCCCCCCCCCCCCCAAACTCAAGAAATTATCTCGAAAGGTCTTTTCTGTTCTTTTCAACCTTTCCTTTTGGATAAAAGAAAATTCGGTGGCGACTCTTGCTATCCGTAACAATTGCGATCAAACGCAAAACACCTGAGTCAGTTCTCCCACCGTATTACACAAGGCTACCGTCAAAGGTTCGTACGAGCTTAGAGAATGGTAAACAAAGTGGATAGTAAGAAATTTGGGCGTAAGAACTCCATTCCCTTGGAGCGTTATCTTAAGTGGGTACGAACTCGTGCTCAAAGACTCGGTATGCAATACCCTTCCATTTTTCCTATCATCATGGAGCCATTAGTTGAAGGAGATGTTCCGTATGCTATCCTTCATCCTACCATGCCTACTTCTCTTGAAGACTTATAAGGAGCTTGAATCCAGCTGTAGGAAGAACGAGACACCTTAGAAGCCCAGTTCTACGCGAGTGAAAAGAAGGTTATGGAGCTTACGAGACAACTTCATGGGGAGTGAAATTTGAACGCCTACATTGCGCCAAAGAGGATGCGTTCGACCTTTTGTCTTAGGAGTTTTTTTTGCTTTACTTCCTCCATTGTAAGCCCAAGGGCTATGGTTGTAATCAATTTAAACTTATTAATACAATTGATGTTTGCTCCTTTTTTGTCTAAAACAAATTTAAATTTTCTAAGTCCTTGAAAACATTGCATCCACATACCATGCATCATATCATGACAGGATTTCCCCACACAGGTCTCTCATCTACTTACTATTTATTTCAGTAGAGATGGCTCTAGAGCAGACTATCAAGGACATTCAGACTCAAAATGCTCAACTTTAAGAAATGTTCTCGAACATATCCAAGGGGCAAGAAGAAGTGAAATCACTCCTCAATAAGGGCTTGACCATGAAGAATCCTGAGGACAACAATGATGACCAGTTGGAGCGGCTACAAACTGAGATAGCCACATTGAAGATCCAGATAATGAAACAGATGGTGGGCTAGATGGCTCTTATCCAAATATTGGCTCAAGGACAAGAAGAGCTGAGAGCCCTTGTCAACAAGCTTCATTAAGACGGATGCAACCACATGGGGAAACAACTAGAATTGGGGTTCAAGTCTTTAATCAGCCTCCCATAAGACAAGAAGCCGGTTTGATGGAGAGCAAACCTTTCCAAATTGCTGCCACGTCATGAGCCCAACAATAACCTCGCCAACAACAACAGGGGAATCACCACAAGGAGGTCGCACCTAAGAGACAATTCATCAGGATCGACATGTCGTTAGCTCAGGCGCTATAACACATGTTGAAGGTAGAGCTAATTACATTAAAGGCTCCTCCCCAGAATCCTAACACCACTGCTCCTAGTTACCATCCCAATGAGAGGTGTGTATACAATTCTAATAGTACTGGGCATGATACGAAGGGTTGCTGGGCTCTGAAGAACAAAATTCAAGACCTAATCGACGAAGGAGTGTTGGAATTTACATAAGATAATCAACTGGATCTCTTTTATCACCCCTCAAGGGCGTCCATATGAAGTGACGATCTAGGCGGAGGAATTTTCTATTTATTCGAATTTTCAGTTGTAATTTCTTTGTTTGATTAAACACTTATCTTTATGTAAAACTTTGGTTATTCTCATTAATGCATTACATATGTTTGTCTTAAATTAATCCATTCATTTTCATTTAAACTATGTTTTTTACTCCCTTTATAATATTCAGCTGTTGTTTTAAAAAGTTGCAAGCCTTTAGAGGGAGGATGACAAAAACAATGCCATAATCTCATACAATATGCTTTTGGGCAGACTTTGCTGACGATGTACAGGCGTTTGTTTCAATTCCTAAACACTGGAGTTATAAGGAAGATAATCCCTAGTCAACCCCTTTGAGCAAAAGAAGTAGGAGTTTTCTTTTTCACACACATTGAAACCTTTAATCAAAACCTGGGGCAGGGTAGTCTCTCAGTTAATTCAAGTGTGTGTCAACCGCAAGCTTTCACTTTGTACATAACAAATGACACCAAAAACATCCTTCTGAATCAAAAAGACGATGATGTTTCCCTATTAAATACGCAGTCATTATCTTCCAAGAGAAAAGCCCACTAACTCAAAACCTACGAAGGAGACTTAAGAAAAACTGGGGCATCCCGCTCACTATAATCTCAAAACAAGAACAGTCAGGCAAAATATCAGGGATAATAAATCAAGAAGAGGTCACTACAAATCCTAGACAACATGAAAAGTGTTGCAAAAATGACAACCTTCTTAAATAAACTTCCAAATATCTGAACCATCATTCCAGATTCAATAGGAGTTCAAACGCACAATTGACTGAGCTTAGGACTGGAGAACATCATGAAGAACAGGCAGGTACAAATACATTTTTAGCCTTATCCTTGTTTCTTAAACTATGAACCAGACCACGTTACAACCCTTCAAAAGTCCTAATTGAAGAATGGGTTAGTCCGAAAGCACACTGTCACAAAAGGTATCCTGAATCCTGTAAGGTTTACTCTAAATCCTGAGTATCCTTACAGGAGTTCAGCCAAAAGAAAACACCTCTCCAACAAATTTGCGACAAGGTTTATTTCCCCAACAAACGGCAAGATTCCCCAGCTTGAATTTTCCTCTCAGACTATCACAAATCAAGGGACCACAACTCCTCTTCCCCAATAGACTTTTCTACAATCCCCAGTGAGTTACTGCAAAGCCTGGAAGCCAAACCAGATAATAGTTAACTCCTTTATCCCCAACAAGTTGTTAACTTCCTTTCTCTTCCATCAAGAGATAACTCCCCAGTAGAGCAACAGACGACTAAGACTCCTAAACTCTTTTCCCTAAGCAGGAATCAACACTCTCACAGAGTTTTCCTCAAGCAAAGTCAACAACTCCCAGTGGAGTTCTCCTCAAACAACAAAAATAGGAAGCTCCGACGGAAACATCCTAAAACAAGGTCTAGAGAGGTGCATACTCTTCATCCCCAACGGAAGTCCGGGATTTAGCCTCCCAAAACTCCCCAACATTTGTCAAGGATTTATTTTCCAAGACAAAAATACATTCCAACAACATTTCGCATTTCATGCATCATATTACATACATGATGAATGCATACATCATAATCTCATTTATTTTGAGAACATCATCAAGCCATGCATACATCTGCATGCAACTAACCCTATTCCTTGCAGGGATAAGTCAATCAACAAAAGTCCTTTTTGGAAAATACCACAACCATTTTTCAAAATGTCAGAGATTAATAACTGAAACCAGACAGGACAACTATCTCAACGACCAACAAAACAAAGTCCCAGATTAATACCTGTAACGAGCCAGGAAAACTATCTACGAACGATTGATTATAGATTAATACCTGTAACTAGCCAGGAAAACTATCTACATAAGTAGATTGAAGATTAATACCTATAACAAGCCTGGATAACTATCTTTCTTTCTGAGGTCATAGATTAATACTTGAAACAAGACATGACAACTATCTACTTGACCGGCTGAAGCAACCCTACCCAGGTTCCTTCTCATTTCCAGATATAGTTTTACAGACTCATCAGGAAGCAACCCAACCCAGGTTCCTTCTCATTTCCAGATGCAGTTTTACACAGACTGATCATGAAGTAAACCTACCCATGTTCCTTCTCATTTTCCAGATGAAGTTTAACACAGACTCGTCATGAAGCAACCCTACCCAGGTTCCTTCTTATTTGCAGATGAAGTTTTACACAGACTCATCCTGAAGCATCCCTACCCAGTTTCCTTCTCATACAATTCCAGATAAAGTTTCACATGGAATCATCCTGAAACAGCCCTACCCATGCTTCCCTCTCATATATCTCCTAAATCAGACCTACACAGGCTCACCATAAAGCAATCTTACACATATTCCTTCTAATACATTTCCAAACACGACTTAACACGGGTCCGTTCTAACATATCCATCAGAGTTAAATCAACCAAAGATTTATTCTGATTCTTTTCTAGTTGAAGTCAAGCTTAGACTTAGTCTAATATCTGTCAACAGTTACCTTTGGATGGCATCTATAAGCCCATCTATGACAACTCTCCGTCATTTCTCCAAATTGAATCTTTAAGCCCATTCCCTACACAATCAACCACCACATCATCAAGTGCAAATTTCTGGGCACTCCAGTGTTCAATCATCTTCCACCTTCAAGTCACGAATGGCAGACTCACCATCTAACTCTTCAGGTTTAAGAAGATTGAACAGGGGCACCTGTTGTACCCAAAAATTTTCCCTCTCATTCTTTAAGAATTTTCTCACAAGCTTTATGTTGGGTCAAGGCTGCACAAGGTTGGATTAGTTCAAGATACTTCCTCAACACTGATGACTTAAAACTAGAGTCTGAATTTACACAAGTACCATTGGATTTTTAATTCCCCTTGTGATTTCCAAAGATTATGTTGGATTTCCAAGCATCAGGTCAAAAAGGAAACTATTGAAAGAGCAAAGCAGATAAATTTTATTTTTCTGACAAAATTGAAGAAAAAGAACTTTGCTTCGATTCATGCTTAACTTTGACTAAACTCTCCCCTGCGTGCAAGCTTCGACCGAGTATTTGTTTCCCTTTAAAATAACAACCTTCAATTCAGGAGGCAAGGGCCTCCTGTTAGCTTCCTTCGATTCAGGAGGCAAAGGCCTCCTGTTTGGCTTCCTTCAATTCAGAAAGTTGATGACCTTCTGGTAGCTTCCTTCGATTCAGGAGGCAAATGCCTCTTTTTGGTTTCCTTTTATTTCACCTTTTACCTCCTTTTAGCATCCTTCGATCGAACCTTTTACCTCCTTTTGGCATCCTTCGATTGCACAATTTACCTCCTGCATGCATTTTTCATTTGGGCATGTGGCACTCCCTTGATGCAAGCCCCGTTTGGGCATTTTTACTTCCTTCATGCCTCTTTCGTTTGGGCATGTGGCCCTCCCTTGATGCAAGCCTCCTTTGGGCATTTTTTACTTCCTGCATGCCTCTTTCGTTTGGGCATGTGGCCCCCCTTTGATGCAAGCTTTGTTTGGGCATTTAGACCTTCTGCATGCATCTTTTGTTTGGGCATGTGGCCCCCTTTGATGCAAGCTTCGTTTGAGCATTTAGACCTTTTGCATGCATCTTTCGTTTGGGCATGTGGCTTCCTTCAAAGCAAGTTTTGGTTACACCCTTCATTTGGACATGTGGCTCCCTTCATACAAGCTTTCATTTGAGCAAAGACCTCTTGCATGTTTACTTGAAGTCACAAAGCAATGGCCTCCTGCAGCTCTCCTTCTACTCATAAGCCATTGGTTTTCCATGTTTTCCTTTGACACCACAAAGCCAAGATTTCCTTCATGCCAGTAGGCACAAGGAAGGGACCTCCTGTATGCACCCTTTCGTTTGGCCATGTGACTTTTGGCAGGCAAGTCTTCGATTGGAAAAGAGCCACCTTCACAAAAAGCTTCTATTGGAGTTTTGGTTCCCTTCGAATCAGCATACTTCAAATCCAATCTGAGCCCTTCGAAGCAAGCTTGTTTGAAGAACTTTAAGCAAATCTCATAGCCTTATCCTCCAATCTCACTTGTCAGGCTATGTTGCTTCTAAATCTTTACATAATCAGAGGCTTACACAAAGGTTAGAAGCTTTGTGTTGTACCCCAAAATTTGCCCTCCCATATTCTTCAAGATTTGCCAAGTTAATGCTTCAAAATCTCCCCAAGGGTTGCACAGTTCAAGGGCCTCCTAACAGTCAAGAATTAGGGTTTTGGTTCTGGCAAAGTAAATGAAGTTTCCAAGGGTCCAATCAAATACCACATGCCTACAAATATGGTCAAGCATCCTCATGCCAAGTTTCAAGACTTATAGCACAAAATTGCACAGTCAAAAACCCTAATTGCTCAGCAGTCAACTGCAGGGGCAAAATGGTCATTTGACAGTCAAAAGTCCAAATTTTTGGTCAACATCTCATTTTGAAGCCACAAACATCATATGATCAATTCTTGATCATGATTTTCAAAGCTTGGCTCAAAAAGTCTCAAGATGCAAAAGTTTCCATATTTGGACAATTGAAAAAGTCAACTGTAACTTGACCAAGGCATAACTTCCACATGGTTTATCAGAAAAATTCCATCCAAAGCTCATTTTGAAGAGAAAGACATTTCCTACAACTCCTCTTCACACTTCAAGTCCAAGAAATGCTCTCACAAAAAGTTATCAATTTCAACATTATAGGTCATTTTCAAAAGTCAACAAAAAGGGACTTTAAGTCAAAGGCCATAACTTGAGATTGGTAAATCAAAATAACATGGCACCAAAGGCATTGGTTGGAGGACTTCAAGACCTTTCCAAAATGTCCAAGAACATGATCAAAGCTTAAAAATTGAGCAAGATATGCCTTGTGGAATTTGGGATATTTTTGGGAATTTTGAAAAGTCAACTTTGCTTCAAATGCCTTAAAATTGCTAATGGGCCACATTTTCTTCCAAGATTCATCATCCAAATCATATGCACGACCATTTGGCCCAAAGGGGATTTATTTCATCATTTTTATTTATTTATTTGAATTTTTAATTACTATTAATTCATTTAATAAAATAAAATATGACAAAAATACTAAAATAAAGTTTTCAAATCTTTTTGTGTAGAATAAACTCTCCTTAAAGGCTCAAGATTCGTGCATAACCAAAATTGGAAGGTTTGGCCATGATTGACATCAAAATCACATGGAAAAAGATTTGAAAGATATGCATGAAAATCAAATATTCCATACATCAATGCAAAGGGTTTTGGATCCAAATCTTTACCCTAATCCATCCCTCATATAAGCCTGATGCAAACCCTAAAGCTCATACCTGAAAGTTGCGCTAAAAACATCACATACACTTTGCACTTTTTTGTGAAATTTTTCAAAACTGAAACCACGATTCCAAAGTGTTTCAAGGCAAGATACCTATTCCATTACATTCCTGAGGCTTCAAGGAACGTTTCTGGATCAAAAACATTATCTCTAACGCAAGGAATTGGTAGAACGACCTTGTCCCGTTCATAATTTTTCTCATATTCATGTATCATAATTCATGCGTTGTTTGCAATTTTTAATGTTTGGTTTGTATTAAGTTACTCATTCTAAAGCTAACCATGTATTTTAATTGAGTTTTTGTGCATCATACGCGAATTCACCATTGAAGCTCGCTAGGGTTTCTCAAGTTTCAAATTGGGCGTTTGTATATACTGTAAAATCAAGGCACCCCAGTACCATGGCTAGAATCAGGATGCTTGGACGAATTTAACACACTAATCGCGCCTAATTTATATAGCCATACGGGCTATTCGCTATTTTTGAAAAGACTGCATTTTGGGGGGGTTTAAAACCCCCGCTACTTCTTTTTTGTTTCAGGGACAACAAAGAAGAAGGTCAGGTGGCACGACATGGTTGGACAATTTGAATTCAACGCGCGTTTTTTTGTTTCTAGGCCACTAACACCAATTTTCTCTTATATTATTTATGCTTTATTTTACATACAACGCGTTGAAGCAGCTCAGTTGGTGGAATGTTGTGTTGGCAAGCTTTGGGACCTGGGTTCGATTCCCAGGTCCCCTCCCTTTCTCATATTATTTTCTGTTCCATCTTCCTATGCAGCGCATACTCCAGGGGTTCATTATACACCCATAATCCAGACGTGCCACATGGCCACTGAGGGCAATCCAAAGGTCAAGATTTGAAGAGTACCATGGGCACTAGTCAATGCACACGCACGTGGCCCTGAAAAGTCAAACAAAGCCTTGAAACGTTGGGCCTAATTGCTAGACAATACCTCCAGTTTGGGGACAACACCCCCTTTGGTTTGCTCTCTTCCATTCTTTTTTCTATTTTTATTTGTTTTGTTTAATTTTAATTTAATTCTTCAAATTAATATTTTTCACAAAACATAAAAAATAATAAAAATCAGAAAGACAAAATAAAATATATTTTACTTAAATGTTATTTTTTGTAAATAAAATCTTGTTAATTAATTTAGTTTTAAATTCTAGGATTAATTTTAACATTTTCTTAATAAACTTAAAAAATGTGTAGAATTAGGTTTTAATCACTTTTATCCTTTTTCTTTTCTTTCACCATTATTAATAATTAATTATTTATTTTTGTAAATAAAAATTGTATTAAATAATTAGGTTGATTCTAGGTTTAACTTTAACATGTTTTTTTTAATAAATTAAAAATAGCTAGAATTAGGTTTTAAATTCCATTAATTCTTATTAAAAATCCATAAATACAAAGAACTCAAAAAAAAAAAATCTTTTCTTTCTTTATTTTAATTTAATTAATTCGTTAATCGTAATTTAATTTCATTAAAAAGGGTCCAACGCCCTCGCTTTCGATTATCAGTTCGTTTCGCGCATTTATTTCCTTTCTTATAATCTTAATGTAATTCTCCCAAAGCCATGTAAATCGGACATTTATATTTCTCGCACTTTATTCTATTTTTAAATCGGGTCCTGGATTAAATTTGGCGATGTGGACCCGCGCCTTTGTAATAGCGTAGGAATTTTAATTCTCGCATCTTTTAAACTGTTAACTATTGCATGAAAGAATGAATGTCAAAATAAAAGCAACGCGTAGATCACCATTCCAGGAACAAGACAAAATATCTGAAAACGACACACAAATCACACACCACCCCTAGGGTACGCCTCACTGTTGCCTTGCCCCACGAAAGGTGATCGTCGAGTACAGGATGTTTTAGCAAGTCCTCATGATCCGAGAACCTGGCATGAGGGTAGCTTCTAAGGTGTCTTCCTATTGCTCCGGTGATCACCATGTCCCGAACCTTCGAATTGACCCGAACACCTCCAACGGTGGTGCTACCTACCTCTCAATGGTGGGATGGCACTACTTCAAGGACATTTACACAGACGAATTCCTTAGGGTAGGTAGACGACTCTAGATACTTGCTCTAATTTCAAAACAAATTCAAAAAATACTTGTCACACCGACACCTTTTCAAAATGCTTTCGAAAGCAACTTTTCAAACACTCTTGAGGACCGATACAAGAGTCGAACTGGAATTTTCAAAGAAACTTTTTTAAAACCCACAATTGAAAAGCAAGCAAACCATTTTTGAAAACACAATGAGCAAGTATCTAAGAGCCCATCGATAACCATGGATAGAAAGGGTGCTAACACCTTCCCTTTCTATAATCTACCTCCCGAACCGAGAGCACTCTCTATAAGGAATTTTTCTGTGCTTTTGTCCTTTCCATTTGGAGAAAATAAAAGATGGTGGCGACTCTTGCTTCCGCGACATTTCGCGAACTAGCGTTAAACAGTCAGTTCCAGATCCACCGATCACAGAACTGGCGACTCTGCTGGGGATAACTTTAAAGTGAGGTGTACCTTAGGACTAAGATCACTGTGTTTTCAATTGCTTTGACTTGTTTACTTTAAATTGTGGGACTGTCTTGGGAGTTCTATGGATCCTAACCCGGATCTGGGGATACCTTCTTAGAAAGTAGCAACAAGGCTGTGAGGGAACTGTGCGGGGTATACCGACATGGTTGAAACAGTCTGCTATGTTGATGTGGCACTTTGGTGTGTATCGGTAACCCTTGAGTTCAGTCAAGGAGAGTACGGGGCCTCCGCGTGATGTCGTGAAGCATCAACAGACCTTAGGAACCTTAATTGAACTATCTTGGCCTCTTTAGGGTAGTGAGATAACTGACTTTGGTGCAGTCCGAGGTTGGTTGATACTCGATACTACACTCAATTGAGGGTTGATTTCCTGGAATATTTCGGTCGCCAGTTCAGTGGCTAAATCGAAATGATGAACAATGAAAGCAATCCCGTGATATTGGGACCCTTAGAACCCGGTTACTTCTAATAGGACAGGTTGAGCCCACCAACTTCAAGAGGGTAATACCCAGACCCCATGCTGGCCTAAACCCTAAGGGCTTGTATTGTGTGACTTGTGTGCCTTACATGTTTGCCTTTGTAAATATCTGTGGTGTGTTTAATCATAGCATCATGACATCATCCAGCATCATATGCATTGACTGACCATTTCAGGGGTTCGAATCTTCATCTTTGTTCTTGTTTTGTAGGACATGGAAACTGTTCGCAGAAAGACAATTCAAATCAGCCTTGTAAGGATCCCTCCTCAGCTTAAGGAGCTTATATCCAGGATTCCCGAGAGCTCTTCATTCAGTGAAAGACATGGAAGACTCATCAGCTTGGTCAATACCAACATTGAGGAAGATATGATAAAGGTCCTGTTCCAGTTCTTTGACCCTCTGCATCACTGTTTCACCTTCTTGGATTATCAGCTGGTACCTACATTGGAGGAGTTCTCCCGGCTTCTGAAGATCCATATACTTGATCAACTACCCTACAACGGTACGGAAAAGGAACCCAAGCTTGAAGAGATTGCTAAAGCCTTGCACCTACAATCATCTGACCTCAAGGGACATTGGGAAGTTAGAAGTGGTATCAAAGGGTTCTTAGCCAGGTTTCTGTTTGAAAAGGCCCATGAATGCTGGAACTCCCTTGACTTACAAGCTTTTGAAGAAGTTGTGGCCCTCCTTGTCTATGGTTTGGTGTTGTTCCCTAACCCAGACCAGCTTATAGATATCAGTGCTGTCCAGATCTTCATGTCCAGGAATCCTATACCTACGTTGCTGGGGGACATCCTTCACTCATGTTACACTCGAACCATGAGGAAAAGAGGTGTCCTTATGTGTTGCACTCCTCTCCTGGGAAGGTGGTTTATTTCGCACCTTCCACAATCAGTTCTGAAGAACGAGCGGGGTTTGAGATGGTCACAACGGTTGATGACTCTTACACATGCAGATATACATTGGTGCCCTCGGTCCAGAGAGGATGTCATTATCATTGATCGTTGCAGGGAGTACCCTAATGTTCCTTTACTTGGAATCAGAGGAGGTATTACTTACAACCCATGCTTGGCTTGGAGACAGTTTGGTTATGCTCGAAGGGACGGCCCTCATGACATGTTAATTCCTGACATAGTTTTTGACTTCGACAACGATGCACAAGGACTTCGCCAAAGATTTATCAGAGCTTGGAGGATGCCAAGTAGGATAGACAGCAAGACCCTGGGGCACAGGAATTCCATCCCGTTGGAGCCTTATCTCAAGTGGGTACGAGCCCGCTCCCAGAAGTTAGTGATGCCATATCCTCATGTGCTCCCCGTGATCAAAGAGCCAGTCTTGGAAGGAGAAGTGTCCTACACTATTCAACATCCTGACATGCCCACATCCTGGGAAGAGATGCAGAAGAGCTGGATCCAGCTTAAGGAAGAACGGAATTCTCTTGAGACCAGTCTACATGCTAGTGAAAAGAAGGTCTTGGAGCTCACCCGCCTATTGCATGAAGAGAGGAATCTCAACACCTACATAGCTCCAAAGAGGATGCGTAGTGTCTTTTGGGATTGATTTGCTTTGTAATTTATGCCCATGAGGCTTTGATGTACTGAACAATTATTTCCTTAATAATAACGTGTGTTCCTTTTTTGTCTGCAACAAATTTGAACTTTAGAACCCTTGAATGCATTGCATAAACACATATCATTCATCATGTGCGTAGCAGGTTTTCTCTTCTTTTCAGGTTGCTTACTGTTCTTCGCTGTTTATTTCAGCATCATGAATCCTAACTCATCATCAACCGAAATGTCTATCAAGGCTCTTCAGGCGCAGAATGCGCAATTTCAGGAACTAATCATGGGTTTGGCTCAGGGCCAAGAAGAGCTGAAGGCTCTACTCCTGAAGAAGGAGAAGAAGAAGAAGAAGAGAACTGTTCTTTTCAACTCGGGCCGAAGGTTTGGCAACACTCTGCAGAATGAAGAGGCTGGTTCTTCTATAGGCAAAAGCAGTCCCCAAGGGGGAAAAGGTCCTAGTCCGGTAGTCTCTGACAATGAGACTGATTTTGATGAGGAACAGTATCCTCCGGCTGAAGACCGGTATAAGCAGTTGGAAGACAGACTGAATGCTATGGAGATCCAACAAGTGCCTGGGCTGGATTTCAGAGACTTGGGTTTGTCTACTGGTGTGATCATTCCTCATAAGTTCAAAGCACCATCCTTTACCAAGTATGACGGGGCGTCTTGTCCCAAGCTACACCTCAGATCTTACGTGCGGAAGATTCAACCGTACTCAGTGGACAAGAACTTGTGGATCCACTTCTTCCAGGAGAGTCTTTCAGGGACTCATCTCGAATGGTTCTATCAGCTGGATGGGACCAAAGTTCGTAACTGGGAGGAGTTGGCTACTGCTTTTTACAAGCAGTATCAATACAATGCCGACCTTGCCCCTACACGTACCCAACTCCAGGGTATGTCGCTAGGGTCAAGCGAAGGTTTTAAAGAGTATGCACAGAAGTGGAGGGATCTGGCTGGCAGGGTGCAGCCTCCGTTAACTGACCGGGAGTTGGTAGACATGTTCTTGGGGACCCTATCTGGGCCATTTTTCAACCATCTCATCGGTAACTCATCTGCAGGGTTCACTGATCTTATTCTGACTGGAGAAAGAATAGAGGCTGGGATGAAGTCTGGTAAAATTCAGAAGGGTGCATCTACAAGTTCTGAGAAGAAACCCTTCAAAAAGGAGGCCAGTGCTGTATATGGGTCTAGAAGACAAGAGAAACCGGAGCGCCGCCAGTCTGTCAACGCGGTGATGATTGCTAAGCCTGCTGCCGCTCCTCGGCAAACCAATCCTCAAAGGGCTGAAAGACCCAGAAGAGAGTTTACCCGGCTAAGTATGACTCTATCGCAAATCTTGCCGCAGTTGTTGTCCACCAACTTAGTGACTGTCAGGGAGGCCCCGAAAGTTGTGAATACTGCCTCCCCGAAATACAATCCAAATGCCCGCTGTGCTTATCACTCTGATAGCCCGGGGCATTCCACTGATGACTGTTGGGCCTTAAGGAATAAGGTGCAAGACCTTATTGACGCAAAAGAGATACAGTTTGAAGCGCCTGAGAGGCCGAATGTAGTGACTGCTCCTATGCCCCAACATGGAATAAATGCTGTTGATAAAGATGTATACGCCGTTTCTGTGAATGATGTAGCTACTCCTCTGATGACCGTCAAGAGGAACCTACTGCTGGCCGATTTATTTCCGGGTTGTAGTGAAGGTTGCCTTTTCTGTGCTGTTTCCCTATCTGGTTGTCCTTTGCTGAAGTTGGGCATCCAAAGCCTAATGGACAGCAAAGAGATTCTGTTTAAGAAGACTGCTGTTCAGTTTGTTCCGGTGGAAGAAGTTTCTGTGGTTACAATCTTTAATAATCCGATCAAGGCTATCCCAAGGAAGCCGGTTAAAATCATGATTGTCGCACCTGTTGTTATTACTGTTCCGGGGCCTCTCCCCTATGAATCTGATAAGGCTATCCCCTGGCACTACGGGGCAGACGTGTATGTGAATGGAATCAAACAAGAGTTCAACACTGGCACCAGCATCAGCAATATCACTGGTCCAGCAAAGGTTACCCGCAGTGGCAGGCTCTTCTCGCTTGACATTGCACCACCCGCTATTCGAAGCCCCCTCACTATAACACCTGCAAGTGTACCTGTTCCCAGTTCTGACCAAGTTGTTTCCCCTGCTGCCGAGTCATCCAATGCTCGGGGTAAAGGGATTGAAGATGAGCCTGCCCGGATGGAGGCACCAAGACCTGTAAATGCTGAGGCATCCCAACAAGAGATGGAGGAAATCCTGAAAATAATCAAGAAGAGTGACTTTAATGTTGTCGAGCAGCTGGGGAATACACCCTCCAAGATCTCCATGCTCTCCTTACTACTGTGCTCAGAGGCCCATGCTAAGGCCTTGATTTCATTTCTCAAGACGGCCCATGTGCCACAGGAGACATATGCAGTCCAGTTCACTGATTGCGTAGCAAATCTGACAGCGGACAATGGTTTGGGTTTCTCAGATGCTGGCCTTACTGCCAAGGGAAAGGACCACAATGACGCCCTGCATGTCTCTATTGAGTGCAGGGGCACTACTCTGGCGCACGTGTTGGCGGACACTGGTTCTTCCCTAAATGTGCTACCCAAGAAGGCCTTAGACCGTTTGGATTGTGAGGGCCTGGAGCTGAAACCTAGCAACATCATCGTCAGAGCCTTCGACGGTTCCAAGAGGATGGTCCATGGAGAGGTGGACATTCCTATCTGAGTGGGTTCTCAAGTATTCGACTCTACTTTCTACGTGATGGATATCCGTCCATTGTATTCTTGTCTACTGGGTCGACCTTGGATCCATAAAGCTGGGGCAGTGACCTCTACCTTGCACCAGAAGCTAAAATACCCTGTCAGAGGGAAGATTGTCACTGTGCAGGGAGAGGAGGAGTATATGGTGAGCCATTTGAATTCCTTCAGGTATATTGAGATGGACGGGGAGTTTATTGAAACCCCCTTTCAGCATTTCGAGGAGGTACCTCCAACTTTGGCAGCAGCAGAAACAATGGTCGAAGAGGATGTTCCTTTGAAGATGGCTTCCTTGAAGGATGCCCGGGCTGTGGTCAAGAAAGGTGAATGTGCTAACTGGGGCAGGCTCCCTGATTTTACACAGAAAACTGACAAGCTCGGACTGGGTTTTACTGCAGAGGGTCAGAAAGCTATGCGGAAGGCAAAGATCAGAAGACCTCCTGTGCTCATTACCAATCCAGGGGTGAATGCTGTTGGGGACGAAGATGAAGTGGGAGAGTTAGAGTTCAATAGCTGGATCTACCCGACGGCTGATGGCGGATTGACCAATTGGGTTGCTAAGGACCATACTCCTGTTACTTTTGTTACGCAGTAATAAACTTCTTTGTTTTGTTATTTGTAATAAATAATTAAAACTCTATGGCCCAGTGTCTTACCCGGGGCACCGTGGCTTCATTTGTGAGGGCATATAAATTGTCATTTCATATATCATGAATAAAAATCTTGGACGTTTTCTCGCATTTCAAATCTTATGGTCCTTTTCTTTTGTTCCTTTCTTTATATATTACAAAACAGCTGTATTTACACACACTCACTCATACAGGTTTCAATTCACTCTGGATCTCACTGGTAACGACTCTGCTACTGCCAGTTATGACTTCGAAAATCCGATCAACTTAGGCGAAGACGAAGGTGAAGATGATTGCGAAGTGCCTGGCGAGCTTGCAAGACTGTTACTTCAGGAAGAGAGGGAAATTCAACCACATGAAGAGCCAGTGGAAACAATAAATCTGGGTACTGAGACAGCCAGGAAGGAGGTAAAGATTGGTGCCAACCTAGAGCTCAGCGTGAAGCAACGGTTGACTCAAATGTTACATGATTATATGGAGATCTTTGCCTGGTCCTACGAAGACATGCCCGGGTTGGATACTGATATTGTGGTCCATCATTTGCCTACCAAGGAAGACTGCCCTCCTGTCAAGCAAAAGGTCCGTCGTATGCGTCCGGATATGTCTGAGAAGATCAAAGCCGAGGTTATGAAACAGTTTGATGCCGGGTTTCTTGCAGTGACTTCCTATCCTCAGTGGGTTGCTAATGTGGTACCAGTACCTAAGAAAGATGGAAAGGTCAGAATGTGTGTCGACTACCAGGATCTGAACAGGGCCAGCCCCAAGGATGACTTCCCCTACCTCACATTGATGTCCTTGTTGACAATACGGCTCAGCACAAAGTGTTCTCCTTCATGGATGGTTTTTCAGGTTATAATCAGATTAAGATGGCTCCTGAAGACATGGAAAAGACTACCTTTGTTACTCAGTGGGGCACCTTCTGCTACAAGGTCATGCCTTTCGGACTGAAGAACGCTGGGGCAACCTACCAACGTGCCATGGTTGCCTTATTTCATGATATGATCCATCATGAGATAGAAGTGTATGTTGACGACATGATCGCAAGGTCCCAAACTGAGGAAGAGCACTTAGATCATCTGCAGAAATTGTTTGACCGTCTGAAGTTGTACAAGCTGAGGTTGAACCCGAACAAGTGCACCTTCGGGGTAAGATCTGGAAAGTTTCTAGGCTTCGTTGTAAGTGATAAGGGTATTCAAGTGGACCCTGCCAAGGTTAAATATTCAAGAGATGCCAGTTCCTAAGACAGAGAAAGAGGTCAGAGGCTTTCTAGGACGCCTGAATTACATCGCCCGGTTCATCTCACACCTAACTGCTACCTGTGAACCAATCTTCAAGCTGCTGAAGAAAGATCAGGTAGTACGTTGGAATGATGAATGTCAGGCCGCTTTTGACAGAATCAAAGAGTATCTCCAAGAACCACCCATCCTTATGCCACCGGTTGAAGGGAGACCTCTGATACTATACCTGACAGTACTCGACAACTCAATGGGGTGTGTGCTGGGGCAGCATGACGAGTCTGGCCGAAAAGAGCATGCCATTTATTACCTTAGCAAAAAGTTTACCGACTGTGAGACCCGATACTCACTGCTCGAGAAAACTTGCTGCGCTTTGGTATGGGCTGCTCGCCGGCTGAGACAGTATATGCTGACTCACACTACCTTGTTGATCTCAAAAATGGATCCTATAAAGTACATATTTGAAAAGCCTGCTCTGTCTGGGAGAATAGCAAGATGGCAAATGATCTTGACAGAATATGACATTCAGTACACAACCCAGAAAGCCATCAAGGGAAGTGTATTGGCGGACCACTTGGCACACCAGGCAGTAGATGACTATCAATCAATGAACTTCGAGTTTCCGGACGAGAGCATCATGATTGTGACTGATTGTGAAGCACCTGGACCGGATGAAGGACCTGAGGAAGGATCCCGATGGTCTATGCACTTTGACGGAGCCTCCAATGCTTTAGGTAACGGTATCGGCGCTGTGATCATATCTCCTCAAGGCACTCATACCCCACTCACGGCCCGGCTATGTTTCAACTGTACCAACAACATGGCGGAGTATGAGGCATGCATCATGGGTCTCCAAGCTGCGATTGACTTAAGGATAAAGTTTCTGAGTGTCTTCGGAGATTCCGCTCTCGTGATCAATCAGATCAAAGGAGAGTGGGATACGAAACATCCGAATCTTATTCCTTACAGAGAATGTGTGTTGACCTTGATCCGCCACTTCACAAAGATAACCTTTGAACATTTCCCAAGAGAGGAGAATCAGCTGGCGGACGCGTTAGCTACAATGTCTTCTATGTTCAAGGTCAAATGGGACAATGAGGCTCCCCGGATCATTATCTGGAAACTGGACGAACTGGCATACTGTTGTGATCTCGAAACTGAATTGGTGACTGAGAAGCCTTGGTACCATGAGGTGAAGAGATATTTGGAAGCTCAGGAATACCCTGAAGGTGCGTCTGTCAACGATAAGAAGTTCCTGAGAAGGTTCGCAGCGAAGTTCTTCCTTAGTAACGGCATCTTGTACAAGCGAAACTATGATTCGACCTTACTGCGTTGTGTGGATAAGACTGAAGCAGAAAGGATTATGGAAGAGCTACATGAGGGAACCTTCGGAACACATTCCAGTGGACACACTATGGCAAAGAAAATCCTTCGGGCAGGGTACTTCTGGTCCACAATGGAAGCTGACTGCTACCAACATTCTCGGACATGCCATAAGTGCCAGATTTATGCATACAAGGTGCATGTTCCTCCAGTTCCTCTGAATGTTTTGACAGCACCTTGGCCGTTCGCAATATGGGGCATAGATATGATCGGTGAGATTAAACCTACGGCATCCAATGGGCATCGCTTCATCCTAGTAGCGATTGATTACTTCACGAAGTGGGTCGAAGCAGCATCCTACGCTATGATAACCAAGACTGTTGTGGCACGGTTCATCCGGCACAACCTGATCTGTCGATACGGCGTCCCGGAAAGAATCATTACAGACAACGGTACCAATCTCAATAACAAAATGATCACTGAGCTCTGCGAGCAGTTTAAGATACAACACCACAATTCTTCTCCTTATAGACCAAAGATGAATGGGGTTGTAGAAGTAGCAAATAAGAACATTAAGAAAATCGTGCAGAAGATGACAGTGACTTATAAAGATTGGCACGAGATGTTACCGTTCGCTCTTCATGGGTACCGTACCTCAGCAAGGACGTCAACCGGGGCAACTCCTTTCTCCTTGGTCTACGGTATGGAGGCAGTCTTACCGATCGAAGTGCAGATACCCTCTCTCCGGATAATGAAGGATGCAGATTTGAACGAAGATGATTGGATCCAGACACGACTTGATCAGTTAAACCTTATTGACGAAAAGAGACTTGCTTCTATCTGTCATGGTCAGATGTACCAAAAACGAATGATCAGGGAATTTAACAAAAAGGTCAGACCACAAGAATATCAAGTTGGGGATCTGGTAATCAAGCGAATCATCCTTCCTCAGAGTGATCCAAGGGGCAAATGGACCCCCACGTACGAAGGGCCATTTGTGGTTAAACATGTGTTCTCAGGAGGAGCCATGATTCTAACCAACATGGATGGTGACGACCTTCCTCACCCCGCCAATGCAGACATAGTAAAAAGATACTACGCATGAAAAAGACCCGCTAGGTTGACATACCTAGGCAAAAATTAGGGCTCCCGGCGAACCAAAAGGGTTCGGGCAAAATGAAGGGACGAAATGAAAAAATCTGTACACCCGGCAAGTCGAAAACCTGAAAAGGCGGCTTGGGCAAAAATGGGTATCCCGGTGGACTGAAAACCCGAAAGGGTGGTCCAGGCAAAAGTTAGGGATAAAGCGTAATACTATGTCTCATTGGATCACTTTGCATCGAGAATCTGGTATCTACATCAAGTTCAGACGACATCGATCAGTCAGCTTCATCTTCAACCAAGGTCATCAAGTGATGAGACACTCGGAGACAAAAAGGCAATAGCAGAGTCGAAACCCAGTGGATCATCCATTTCACACAGCTATTTTATTTTCTTTTGTACAAACTTGTATAAATTCTTTTTGTTCGGTGGCGTTCTCTTACTAGGACGTCAGCCTCTTGTACATAAACGCCTACTTACAGGCAAATTCAAAAATCAATACAAATATACTTTTCAGTTAAAATTGCCAATTGTTTTTCCTTTTCTGTTTTGTTTTGCGAAGAACGTCCAAGGTTCAATTTGTGATATATGCATTGACAATAATTTGCTAACTCATGAATATTTGCATACGAAACAAAGGATTAATTACAGGTAACATTAGAAACAGGGGCAATAAAGAGTTGTCTAAGCAATCTAATTGTACTGTCCTCCAAGGTATCAAGGTAGGTTCGGCTGAAGAACACAACCAGTATATCTTAAATCCCCCAGAGAGTGCGTCAACAAGTCAGTACACTCCCCCCAAGCAAAGCTAATATCAGCCTCAAGGAAGTTAGGTATCCTCCAGCAGATCTCAACATTCCCCAGCAATATACATGCAATCTTAACAAGCATCCCCGACAGTCTTGGTCTAAAGATTGTTCCCCAGCGGTATATCAAACATTCAGTGGAGTTACTTCCCCGTTACAATTCAAGACTTCCCCAGGAGAGTCCAATCTAGTTTCCCCAGGAAAGTTGGAATCCATCTCCCCAAGCAGCAAGCTTATCCCCAGTAGATTCTGGAAGCTTATCCTCGCAGAGCACGAACGCGTTTCCCGGCTTTATTCAAAGAGTTACTTCCCTACCAGGATATAACTGGGTTATCCTCAGCCAAAAGCCACAGAAAGAGTGTCCTCGACGAAGTCTTCTTATCCCCAGCGAAGTCTATCAGCACTTCCAACACAACAATGGTATTCCCAGCGAAGTTACCATCAACATGCCAGCAAAGTACCTCTCTCCCCACGGAGTATTGCTTCCCAGCAAGATCGTTAGAGTACTTTTTTCTCCCCGCAGAGTAATCCATTCGCCAAGTTTATTCCCCAACGGAGTTATCTTCTCCTACCGGTATTCTTGCAACTATCATCCCCAGCGGAAGCAAAGAGCTATTCTTCAACATCAGCCCAGGAGTGACTTCCCGGCACCCGTCGAGGATTTATTTTCCTAGAAGACAAAGACACATTCATAAACATCGCATTTCCATACATTATAGCATGAAAATATGCATCATATCTTATAAATCTCATTTATGTTGAGAACATCATTGCTTGATTCATATCATGCATTGCATATAACTGACCTTTACCTTTCAGGAAAGATTCAGTCGAGTTCTCAGCTATATTTCAAGACCTTGACCGGTTCAGTTAAATCGACCCTAAGATTTTCCTGTTTCTTATCCAGTCAAAGGCCTTCTCTGGTTCAGTCAGATCGACCCTAAGATCTCCCTGATTCTTATCCAGTTGAAGATTTCAAGACCTAGACCGGTTCAGTTAAATCGACCCTAAGATTTTTCTGTTTCTTATCCAGTCAAAGGCCTTCTCTGGTTCAGTCAGATCGACCCTAAGATCTCCCAGATTCTTATCCAGTTGAAGATTTCAAGACCTAGACCGGTTCAGTTAAATCGACCCTAAGATTTTCCTGTTTCTTATCCAGTCAAAGGCCTTCTCTGGTTTAGTCAGATCGACCCTAAGATCTCCCTGTTTCTTATCCAGTTGAAGATTTCAAGACCTAGACCGGTTCAGTTAAATCGACCCTAAGATTTTCCTATTTCTTATCCAGTCAAAGGCCTTCTCTGGTTCAGTCAGATCGACCCTAAGATCTCCCTGTTTCTTATCCAGTTGAAGATTTCAAGACCTTGACCGGTTCAGTTAAATCAACCCTAAGATTTTCCTGTTTCTTATCCAGTCAAAGGCCTTCTCTAGTCCAGTTAAATCGACCCCTAAAAGATTTTCCTGATGAAGACTCAGTAGAAGACATTCAAGATTCTCTCAGCGTTACTGTTGAGGTTGAAGTCGCCCAAAATTCTCTCAGCGTTACTGTTGAGGTTGAAGTCGCCCAAGATTCTCTCAGCGTTACTGTTGAGGTTGAAGTCGCCTATGATTCTCTCAGCGTTCCTGTTGAGGTAGTAATCGCCCCAGATTCTCTCAGCGTTCCTGTTGAGGTAATAATCGTCCAAGGTTCTCTCACCGTTCCTATTGAGGTAGTAACCATCCCTGGTTCATTCATCACCGTTTGAAGTTCCAGATTCAATTCCTGTAACCAGTCAGGGCACATCTATACAAAGAGTTTGAAGACCAACCCCTGTAACAGGCCAGGTAATCATTTTCTTTTCAGGTACGCAAGTTCTCGCTAAGGAATCTCTTACGCGATCAACATCCAGATGGCATCTATAAGCCCATTATCCTATCCATCAATCTCCAAATGGCATCTGTAAGCCCATTCCCACCATCACACTACTATGTGAGCGCAAATTTCTGGGCACTCTAGTGTTCAATCATCTTCCACCTTCGGATTACGAAAGTCACGTCAGCCAATCTGCATCCTCAGGTTTAAGAAGATTGAACAGGGGCAACTGTTGTACCCCAAAATTTGCCCTCCCATATTCTTCAAGATTTGCCAAGTTAATGCTTCAAAATCTCCCCAAGGGTTGCACAGTTCAAGGGCCTCCTAACAGTCAAGAATTAGGGTTTTGGTTCTGGCAAAGTAAATGAAGTTTCCAAGGGTCCAATCAAATACCACATGCCTACAAATATGGTCAAGCATCCTCATGCCAAGTTTCAAGACTTATAACACAAAATTGCACAGTCAAAAACCCTAATTGCTCAGCCAAAAACCCTAATTGCTCAGCAGTCAACTGCAGGGGCAAAATGGTCATTTGACAGTCAAAAGTCCAAATTTTTGGTCAACATCTCATTTTGAAGCCACAAACATCATTTGATCAATTCTTGATCATGATTTTCAAAGCTTGGCTCAAAAAGTCTCAAGATGCAAAAGTTTCCATATTTGGACAGTTGAAAAAGTCAACTGTAACTTGACCAAGACATAACTTCCACATGGTTTATCAGAAAAATTCCATCCAAAGCTCATTTTGAAGAGAAAGACATTTCCTACAACTCCTCTTCACACTTCAAGTCCAAGAAATGCTCTCACAAAAAGTTATCAATTTCAACATTATAGGTCATTTTCAAAAGTCAACAAAAAGAGACTTTAAGTCAAAGGCCATAACTTGAGATTGGTAAATCAAAATGACATGGGACCAAAGGCATTGGTTATAGGACTTCAAGACCTTTCCAAAATGTCCAAGAACATGATCAAAGCTTAAAAATTGAGCAAGATATGCCTTGTGGAAGTTGGGAAATTTTTGGGAATTTTGAAAAGTCAACTTTGCTTCAAATGCCTTAAAATTGCTAATGGGCCACATTTTCTTCCAAGATTCATCATCCAAAGCATATGCACGACCATTTGGCCCAAAGGGGATTTATTTCATCATTTTTATTTATTTATTTGAATTTTTAATTACTATTAATTCATTTAATAAAATAAAATATGACAAAAATACTAAAATAAAGTTTTCAAATCTTTTTGTGCAGAATAAACTCTCCTTAAAGGCTCAAGATTCGTGCATAACCAAAATTGGAAGGTTTGGCCATGATTGACATCAAAATCACATGGAAAAATATTTGAAAGATATGCATGAAAATCAAATATTCCATACATCAATGCAAAGGGTTTTGGATCCAAATCTTTACCCTAATCCATCCCTCATATAAGCCTGATGCAAACCCTAAAGCTCATACCTGAAAGCTGCGCTAAAAACCTCACATACACTTTGCACTTTTTTGTGAAATTTTTCAAAACTGAAACCACGATTCCAAAGTGTTTCAAGGCAAGATACCTATTCCATTACATTCCTGAGGCTTCAAGGAACGTTTCTGGATGAAAACCATTATCTCTAACGCAAGGAATTGGTAGAACGACCTTGTCCCGTTCATAATTTTTCTCATATTCATGTATCATAATTCATGCGTTGTTTGCAATTTTTAATGTTTGGTTTGTATTAAGTTACTCATTCTGAAGCTAACCATGTATTTTAATTGAGTTTTTGTGCATCATACGCGAATTCACCATTGAAGCTCGCTAGGGTTTCTCAAGTTTCAAATTGGGCGTTTGTATATACTGTAAAATCAAGGCACCCCAGTACCATGGCTAGAATCAGGATGCTTGGACGAATTTAACACACTAATCGCGCCTAATTTATATAGCCATACGGGCTATTCGCTATTTTTGAAAAGACTGCATTTTGGGG
This sequence comes from Vicia faba, assembly GCA_948472305.1. Lineage (NCBI taxonomy): Eukaryota > Viridiplantae > Streptophyta > Magnoliopsida > Fabales > Fabaceae > Vicia > Vicia faba. Next base: position 388,086,444 of record OX451740.1, on the reverse strand, counting down.
GGGTTTAAAACCCCCGCTACTTATTTTTTTGTTTCAGGGACAACAAAGAAGAAGGTCAGGTGGCACGACATGGTTGGACAATTTGAATTCAACGCGCGTTTTTTTGTTTCTAGGCCACTAACACTAATTTTCTCTTATATTATTTATGCTTTATTTTACATACAACGCGTTGAAGCAACTCAGTTGGTGGAATGTTGTGTTGGCAAGCTTTGGGACCTGGGTTCGATTCCCAGGTCCCCTCCCTTTCTCATATTATTTTCTGTTCCATCTTCCTATGCAGCGCATACTCCAGGGGTTCATTATACACCCATAATCCAGACGTGCCACATGGCCACTGAGGGCAATCCAAAGGTCAAGATTTGAAGAGTACCATGGGCACTAGTCAATGCACACGCACGTGGCCCTGAAAAGTCAAACAAAGCCTTGAAACGTTGGGCCTAATTGCTAGACAATACCTCCAGTTTGGGGACAACACCCACTTTGGTTTGCTCTCTTCCATTCTTTTTTCTATTTTTATTTGTTTTGTTTAATTTTAATTTAATTCTTCAAATTAATATTTTTCACAAAACATAAAAAATAATAAAAATCAGAAAGACAAAATAAAATATATTTTACTTAAATGTTATTTTTTGTAAATAAAATCTTGTTAATTAATTTAGTTTTAAATTCTAGGATTAATTTTAACATTTTCTTAATAAACTTAAAAAATGTGTAGAATTAGGTTTTAATCACTTTTATCCTTTTTCTTTTCTTTCACCATTATTAATAATTAATTATTTATTTTTGTAAATAAAAATTGTATTAAATAATTAGGTTGATTCTAGGTTTAACTTTAACATGTTTTTTTTAATAAATTAAAAATAGCTAGAATTAGGTTTTAAATTCCATTAATTCTTATTAAAAATCCATAAATACAAAGAACTCAAAAAAAAAAAAATCTTTTCTTTCTTTATTTTAATTTAATTAATTCGTTAATCGTAATTTAATTTCATTAAAAAGGGTCCAACGCCCTCGCTTTCGATTATCAGTTCGTTTCGCGCATTTATTTCCTTTCTTATAATCTTAATGTAATTCTCCCAAAGCCATGTAAATCGGACATTTATATTTCTCGCACTTTATTCTATTTTCAAATCGGGTCCTGGATTAAATTTGGCGATATGGACCCGCGGCTTTGTAATAGCGTAGGAATTTTAATTCTCGCATCTTTTAAACTGTTAACTATTGCATGAAAGAATGAATGTCAAAATAAAAGCAACGCGTAGATCACCATTCCAGGAACAAGACAAAATATCTGAAAACGACACACAAATCACACACCACCCCTAGGGTACGCCTCACTGTTGCCTTGCCCCTCGAAAGGTGATCGTCGAGTAGAGGATGTTTTAGCAAGTCCTCATGATCCGGGAACCTGGCATGAGGGTAGCTTCTAAGGTGTCTTCCTATTGCTCTGGTGATCACCATGTCCCGAACCTTCGAATTGACCCAAACACCTCCAACGGTGGTGCTACCTACCTCTCAATGGTGGGATGGCACTACTTCAAGGACATTTACACAGACGAATTCCTTAGGGTAGGTAGACGACTCTAGATACTTGCTCTAATTTCAAAACAAATTCAAAAAATACTTGTCACACCGACACCTTTTCAAAAAGATTTCGAAAGCAACTTTTCAAACACTCTTGAGGACCGATACAAGAGTCGAACTGGAATTTTCAAAGAAACTTTTTTAAAACCCACAGTTGAAAAGCAAGCAAACCATTTTTGAAAACACAATTAGCAAGTATCTAAGAGCCCATGGATAACCATGGATAGAAAGGGTGCTAACACCTTCCCTTTCTATAATCTACCTCCCGAACCGAGAGCAATCTCTATAAGGAATTTTTTTGTGCTTTTGTCCTTTCCATTTGGAGAAAATAAAAGACGGTGGCGACTCTTGCTTCCGTGACATTTCGCGAACCAGCGTTAAACAGTCAGTTCCAGATCCACCGATCACACTTTGTCTACTGGATAATACTATTCTTGGATAAAATAGCAAAAGCTACGTACCCTTTTTTTCATAAAGAGTACTTTAGTCACAAAATCAGCTCCCAATCTGATTTTTGTCAGAATGCAAGCAATGCCAAAAGCATACATCCAATCTCCTGCCCCCAACATACAGCAGGCCCCCACTTGTACTTGAAACTGGGGAATAACAAAAGGGATGATATTTGTTTTCGTTTCAACCAAACAATGGTTTGTTATCCTACAAACCCGGTTACTCCAACACCTCTACCCCTTGCTATATAAATAGAGAAACATTTGCAAGCTAAAAGGGACTTTTTTTGGGTGGTGGAAAGAATCTTTAAAAATCATCAAACTCTCAAAACTCTTAAACTCTTAAGATTCCTAAAAACTAAACACAAACCAAGAATCCAGAAGAAACACAACACCTATTTCCTTGGCCCTTCGAATCCCGAAGAAACACCACACCTGTTTCCTTGGCCCTTTGAATCTAAAGAAACAACACTTGTTTCTTTTTCTCTTTCGAATCTGAAGCAATCCAGCGCTTGGTTCCTCTTTCGAATCCAGTACTAGAAACATAACCCATGTTTCTTTCCTTCGAATCCAAGAGCACTCAGGGTAGCCACTCAAGGTCCAACACACGTTCCGGCTTCAAGCAAGGTAAGTTCTCTTAACCTTAGGATTTTTCGTTTCAAGCATAACATGTAAATAATCATTTCCTTTCGTTCAAGACATCACCATTACCCTTTGGTTCATTTCGTTTTCACCTTCTCTGTTTTGTTTTCGTTACTAATCTTATGGCTTGTTTTCTTTGTTTATCAAACATGTTTTAAGAATTAATCTGGCCATGAAACAATGCTAGCATGGCCTCAGGCCATGTTATTATTTAAATCCCAAACGAAAGAAAATAGGAGGAAGGAAGTATGAACCAAAGCTTTAGGATTCCCCCTGGCTGCTTCACAGTTGCAAGAAGAACAAAGAGTGTGGCCTTAGGCTTCACCACACACTAACTTCCAGGCCATTCGAAGGAGCAAAAAGGGAGAAATGAAAGTTGTCGACACTGACTGCCAGGCCCAATCGAATAAGGCAGCAAGGAGATTAGGGTGAAGAGCGCACCTCATGCTGATTCTAGGCCCTAATCGAAGGAAGAAGAAAGGCAGAATCGAAGGCTGCATCTCATGCTTCATGCTAAGCCCAAATCGAAGGGAGCCAGAGAAGCAGAATCGAAAGGTTTTGCTACCCAAATCGAAGCACTCATTTTTCCTCCTTTTATTTTGTTTTGTATTTACATTTTCTTGCTATTCAATATGGTTGTAATAGTGTAGGATTTATTTTCTGCATTTTTATTGCTTTTGTACAAATGTTAGTAATTAGGATGTATGGCAAGATAAAACCAACAATTAGACAACCTAAAAATCAAAGAAAAATGCATGCAAATCAAACACATTATTCACACATGCACCTCTAGGGTAATCCCACTTGTTGCCTCGGAAAATAGTCATGTCCCTCGAATATAGGTGTTTTAGCAAAGACCCTCGATAAAAGATCGTAGTCTCTGGATGACCCTCGATGTTGGCTTCGGTAAACGATCTAGTCCCTAAACCACATTGCTAAAACGTCTCATAGGTTTCCTTCTATGACTATACAAACGACCCACGCCCGTCCCTTCATATCCAACGATGGGGCTTCTTATCAATCAATGGTAAGATAGAAACATCTAAAGGAGGAGGAAAGGAACATTATACCTTTTGAGTAGGTAGGATGCTCATAGTTGCTCGCTTGCTCACAATAAAAACATTTTACACACCAACACTTTCATTTGAAACATTTTCAAAAGACAAAGCTCTTTGTACACATTCTTATAGAGACGAGAATCATTACAAAGACACTTTTCAAAATCACTTTCAAAAACACATTCCACAAACACCTCCTTGAACTATTATCAAAACCAACACTTTGTACGCGTTCTTATAGAAGCGAGAATCATTACAAAGATGTTTTTTTCAAAATATTTTCAAAACCCACAACACAAGCAACTTTTCAAACAAAAGCAAGTGATCTAGCAAGCAACTAAGAGCTCGTAGATAACTATAGATGAAAAGGGTGCTAACACCTTACATTTTCATAACCTACCCCCCGAACTCAAGAAATAATCTCGAAAGATCTTTCCTGTTCTTTTCAACCTTTCATTTTGGATAAAAGAAAAGTCGGTGGTGACTCTTGCTATTCGCAATAATTACGATCAAACACAAAACACCCAAGTCAGTTCTCTCACTGTGTTACACGTACCATTAGTTAGTAAGAAGCCCTATCGTTGGATGTAAAGGGACATGCATAGGGCCATCATACAGTCATCGAAGGTAACTTGTAAGGACGTTTTAGAAATTTCATAAGAGACTAGATCATTTATCCAAAGGCAACGTTGAAGGGTCATCAAGGGACTATGATCTTTGATTTGAGGGTCTTTGCTAAAGCATCGCTACGTTCGAGGGACATGACCGTTATTTTTAGAAGGCAACAAAGGGAGGTTACCCTAGAGGTGTAAGTGTGCAAGTGTGTTGATTTGGTTATTTTATCTTGCATTAGGATTTTCTAGCGTTTAGTTATCATCTTCCATACAATCCTATTAGCTAACAGTTATATATACATACAAGGCACACAAAGTATAAATGCGAGAAATTAAAGACCTGCAGCTATTACATGGCCTTGGAGCAGTTACATGAAAATGAAATTGTATGGGAATTTAAACTAGGTTATTACAAAATTTGTACATCCTATACAATTTGTCTAATAAAATAAATAGTAAAATAAAATAAAATGTTAGTAAATTATTTTTAATGTCCTAATATCTAAAATGTTAGAAATTAATTTTTTGGTTTGATTTGAATGATAAAACAAATAGATTTTAAACCTAAATTAATTATAAAAAAACCTATGTCTAATTAATTAATTAAGAAAAATATTTTCAAAAATTAAATTAACCTATTAAAAGTCTAAATATGATTTTATTTTATTTTTTATAAATTGTTTTGCTTTAATAGAAATTAATTAAATGAGTAAGAAAATGTAAAGAAAGAAAGTTGGAAATAAGTGGAACTAAAAAATGCATGGGGTGGGAATCAGTTCATCAATGGCCAACCAGGATTTGGACATTATAAACTCCATGTAATGGTCGCGACCTGTTCTAAACATCATCATAAACATACATGAACACACAAGATTAGTTATCAATGCATAAAATAGAAGTTTACGATTTTGGAAAAGTTACGTAACTAGTGTTCTTGAGAGAGCATGTTCTGGGATGTCTCGAGCTTGTTAAAAGACTGGAAACGACTCCTTGGATCTTCAGGAGTGTAATGGAATGCTTGGAATTGCTTGGGAGAGGCTGCAAATAGGGTTTCACGCTTGCCCTAGTTCTTGAGAATTTTTTGTGATTCTTGGAGCTTGCTCTTGAGGTAGAAATTCATGGTCTTGTTCACTGATGTTGTGTGTATTTATAGAGGAGGAAAATAGATCAATACAAAAGAGGAAAAAACTAACTATTCAATGCCTTTCCAAAACACAAAAAAACATGTTTTCAAACATTCCATTTTGAGAATATTATGTCCCAATCTTGACTCCTACGGTTTTGCCAAGTTGGATATATGTTCTTGGGCCTCAAATTTGATCCAAAACCAAGCCCACATGCCTTGGTCCATAATTTGTTATTTAATTTAATTTATTTTGTATTTAATTGAATAAAAATCAAAATAAATATAAATAAAAAATCATGGTAAGTTATGAATGAGTTTAGGAGTCCTATATACGGTCATGAACATGTTTATACCTTAGAAGATAGGTCCACTAGTCCATAAATTCAAAATTGCTCAATTGAGGTTTCACGCATTTTCCAAAAATTGCTCAACTTGCACCAATCATAACTCTCTCAATTTTTGTCATATGAAGGTGATCTTGGACTTTTTTGAAAGCTCAAGATGTCCCCTACAATCTCTATACTGAGAATTTTCTCATTTGAAGAATTTATCTTGATGTAAGTTGCCTTGACAAAAAGTGTCTTTTTGTTGACTTTTGAAATTGCCTATAATGTTTTGGCCCATATCTCTCAAATGATGCATTTTTTGGACTTGAGCTTAGAGAGGCAAAGTTGTAGAGAATTGAATTTCCTTCAAGATATGATTTGGTTGAGAATTTTCTGATGAAGCGTGTGAAATTTATGCTTGGTCAAAGTTCAGTTGACTTCTCCTTAAGAAAACCTTAATTTAGTGACTTTTGACTTTTGATGAATCTTGAGTTTTCTTGAAGAATCATGACCAAACCTTGATCAAATGATGAATGTGACCTCAAAATCTTGATGTTGACAAAAAATATTGAAGTTTGACAGTATGTTGACCATAATTGACTTTTTGTTCAATACATTTGACTTTCACTCATCTGAACAATTGACTGAGAAAACTTGTGATGCAAGGCTTGAAACTTGACATGAGGATTCTTTGAAGAATGTGAGGAACCATGAAACTAACTTGAGGCATTAGAAGCTCAATTTTCTTTGAAAAAACCAAAACCATAATTGTAGGCCATTGCTTAAGAGAGGTGCTTGTATGCTTAAATCCTTGAGCATTTTTTAGCAATTGAGAACCCTAGGAGCATGAGGAGGTGTCTTGAATTAATTGTCTTAAAAATGGGAGGGCAAATTTTGGGGTACAACAACTTCCCTTGTTCAATCTTCTTAAACTCGAAGAGTTAAATTGGCATGTCCGTCATTCGTGATCTGAAGGTGGAAGAGGATTGAACACTTAAGTTCCCATAAATTTGCACCCACATGTGTACAAAGTGACACTATTGGTTGATTATACTGCTTGAATAGGCTTAAATATTCCATTCGGAGATGTGACAGAGTGTCGCTGGAGACGAGCTTATAGATGCCACCCGAGGTAACAGTTGATAGGAGTATCAGAATGAGCCTACACCTGACTATATCTAAAGAATGCATTTCAGAAGGAAAATGCTCGCCAAAATTCAGTCTATAGGGGAAATGCTTTCTATAATAAACTTGTGAAGGAGAATGGTTTTCAGAACGAAGGCCCTGAAGGATATGCTTTTCAGAATAAACCTCTGAATAAAATGCTTTCCAGAATTCAGTCTCTGGGTGGGTGCTCATCAGAATTCAGCCTATGAAGGAAATCATTTGGTCATGAAAATAGTCGCTCTGTCCTATTTCGGGAATTGATCTACAATCTATTTTTCATTGGTAAACATGTCCTATTTCGGGAATTCATACCGCCTGGTCATATAGATATTTGCACTATCCTGTCTTGGGAATAAATCTTTGACCTATTTTTTGTTGGTAAACCCGTCCTGTTTCAGGAATTCATACCGCGTGGTCATATATATAGTTGCCCCATTCTATTTCGAGAATTAATCTACGACCTGTTTTTCATTGGTAAACCCATCCTGTTTCAGGAATTCATATCGCCTGGTCATATTGATAGTTTCCCCGTCTTGTTTCGGGAATTAATTTGTGACCTATTTTTCATTGGTAAACCTGTCCTATTTCGGGAATTCATACCGCCTGGTCATATAGATAGTTGCCCCGTCTTGTTTCGAGAATTAATCTGCGACCTATTTTTTTTTTTGTAAATCCGTCCTGTTTTGGGAATTCATACCACTTGGTCATATAGATAGTTGCCCCGTCATGTTTCAGGAATTAATCTGCGACCTATTTTTTGTTGGTAAACCAATCATGTTTCGGGAATTCATATCGTCTGGTTATATAGATAAATGCCCCGTCTTGTTTTGGGAATTAATCTGCGACCTATTTTTTGTTGGTAAACCCATCCTGTTTTGGGAATTAATCTGCGGCCTGTTTTTCATTGGTAAACCCGTCATGTTTTGGGAATTCATACCGCCTGGTCGTATAGATAGTTATCTCGTCATATTTCGGGAATTAATCTCTGACCTGTTTTTTGTTGGTAAACCTGACCTGTTTCAGGAATTCATACCGCCTGGTTGTATAGATAGTTGCCCCGTCCCGTTTCCGGAATTAATCTCTAACCTGTTTTTTGTTGGTAAACTCGTCCTGTTTCGAGAATTCATATCGCTTGGTCGTATAGATAGTTGCCCCGTCCTATTTCTGGAATTAATCTCTGACATATTTTTTGCTGGTAAACCCATCCTGTTTCAGGAATTCATACTGTCTGGTCATATAGATAGTTGCCCTGTCCTGTTTCGGGAATTAATCTTTGACCTGTTTGAAAATTGCTGATGATATTCGTCTATTTGCGGACTAACCTGGAAGAAACAAAGTTAGTTTTATGCAATGTCATGATGTATGTAATGTATTGCATAATGATGTTCTCAAAATAAATGAGAGTGATATATGTGTTTCGGTATGCATATGTTATGATGTATTGTGAGATGATGTATGGGTGCAATATATTGTTGAAGCGTATCGGTAGCTTCTTGTAACAACTCTGGCTGCAGAAAATAAATCCCTGACTGTTTTTATGGATGAAGAGAGTGATTCTTCAACTTTTGTTGGGAATAATTTTGCTGGGGACTCCCGCTTTCTGTTTGAGGATATTATAATGGGGATCTTCGACTTCTGCTTTAGGATAGAGGTATTCAAGGAGAGTTGTCCATCTGTTGTTCTCTTTGTTGAAGGATTTGATTCTTACGTGCCCTATCTGGGGATAAAAGAGATGGATATTCCTTCGGTGTACTATCTGTCTAGGTTTCAGATACCGTAGAAAATCTTTTAAGGATAACAACTTTGATTAAACCCTGCTGGAGAAGAGAATTTTGTTAGGGATTTACGGTGTTGGAGTAATAAACTCTGCTGGGGAATTAAATTCCTGTAGATCATGTTGAGGAAATAAATTCTGATGGGGATAGGAATTTCATAGGCTCCACTGAGGAAGTCTCCACTATATGTTGGGGAAATGATCAAACTTCTTTATATGCTAAGGGACCTATTGGAGAAGATGATCATGTCAAGCTATCCATCAGGGATATGGAGGTGAACTATTGGAAGATGCCCAAATTTCTATCTGAGGGCATATTAGACTTGCTGGGGAATATATCTCTGTTGGGCATGACCTTATGAAGATAGCTCTATAGAGATAGTTCCGTGGATATTGCTCTATGGGGATATGTGGATGACTTGAACATTATCCCAACTTCTAGAGTCTTAAGTAAATTCTTATTAGAGTGATAAATAAGTGATGAGATAATGATACATAGTCGTACGCTTTAATCCCTAACTTTTGCATGGACTGTCTTTTCAGATTTTCAGTCCTCCGGGATACCCTTTTTTTACCCAAACCGCCTTCTCAGGTTTTCGACATGCCGGGTGTACAATTTTATTTATATGTCCCTAATTTTTGCCCGAACCCTTTTGGTTCGTCGGGATGCCCTCATTTTTGCCTAGGCCAATCAACATAGCGAGTCTCTTTTTCCTGCGTAGTATTTTTGACTATGTCCATGTTCACAGGGCACGGGGAATTTTCACTGTCTATAGTAGTAAGTGTTGTAGCACTGCCAGAAAATATTTTCTTGATAATACGTGGCCCTTCATATGCGGGAGTCCATTTTCCTCTGGGATTAGTCTGGTGTACTCGATGTTTGAAGTTATTGATCAACCATTGTGTAATACGGTGGGAGAACTGACTTGGTATTTTGTGTTTGATCGTAATTGTTGTGGATAGCAAGAGTCGCCATCGAATTATCTTTTATCCAATAAGGATAGGGTGAAAATAACAGGAAAGACCTTAAAGATATTTTCTTGAGTTTAGGGGGTAGTTTATGAAAAGGGAAGGTGTTAGCACCCTTTTCATCCATAGTTATCTATGGGCTTTTAGTTGCTTGCTAGATCACTTTTTGTTTGAAATATATTTGTGGTGAGTTTTGAAAGTATTTTTGGAAAGCGCCTTCGTTTAGGAAAACTTTGTAATGATTCTCGTCTCTATAAGAATGCATACAAAGTGTTGGACTTTTGAAAATTTCATGTTTTTTTGAAAGTGTTTGGTGTGTTTGAAAATATGTTTGTTTTTGAAGATGGATTGTGAGCAAGCAACTAAGAACGTTCTACTTACTCAAAAGTCTTTTGTTCATTTCTATCTTCCTTTGATATTGTTATCTCACTATTAATTGGTAAATAACCCCATCTTTGGATGTGAAGGGACAAGTGTGGGTCATCGTATAGTCATAGATAGCAATGTTGTGAGATACCTTAGCATTTTCCTTAAGGCCCTAAGATCATTTTGAAGGCAACATTTGAAGCGTCATCGAGGGACTATGATCTTGTATTTTTTATTGTTTTTTCTAAGGTGTCTCACATGCATAACATGACCATTTTCTTAATGCAACAAGTGGAGTTAACCCTAGAGGTGTAAGTGTGCAAGTGTTTATCTTTCATGCTTAATTTTATCTTGGATTAGGGTTTCTAGTCATTAATTTTATCTTGCCATACAAACCCTAATTTACTAGCATTTATATGAGAGCGGTAAATTGCAGAAAGTGAATGTCCTACACTATTACATCATTAGGGGATGGATGTATAAATGGGGAATTGAAAGCGATAAAGGTCCTAATCATCTATTACAACCATATTGAACTTGAATGAATAATGTACAAATTTATAAATATACAAGGAAGTAAATAGAAGAGAAAATAAATTTTGTTTGGATTTTGTTAAAGAAAAGTCTTGTTTTGACCTAATGAAACTAAAAAGAAAATGTTTAATAAAAGAAAATTAAACTTAATTTAAATTAGAAAAGAAAATATTTTTTAATGTTTTTTGTGGAAAGATTTTAATATTAAACCAAAAGATATGAAAATTAAATTAAGAAAAGCCTAAGTTCTATGTTTATTTTAAGAAAATAAAATAAGCCTAAATCTATTTAATTGATTAAAAAAAGGTTAAGTTTGTAATAAAAATATTTTGGAATTTTTTTATTAATAAAAAATAATAATATTAATAATAATAAAAATACAGAAAATAAAATAAAATAGAAAAATAAAATAAAAGTCAGAATGGTGTATGTTGTACCCTAAAATTTGCCCTCCCATAATTTTCAAACATTTCAAGAAAGATCTCCAAGTTGCTCAAGGTTGCTCAAGGATTGGTCAGACAAGCTCTCTCCTAAGGCAGTCAACCCCAAATTAGGGTTTCATCCATGTCAAGTTTCAAGCCTTGCAGAGAAAGTTTGCTCAGTCAATGGCTCAAAGGTCCAAAAATCGATTGTGTTAGGGCAAAAGTCAACTGTAACCTACATACAGTCAAAATTCAAGATTTTTTTGTCAACATTATCATTTTGAAGTATATTTAATCATTTGATCAAGGGTTGATCATGATTCATCAAGGATTGCTCACAATTCATCAAGACTCAAAAGTTGCTAAATTAGGGTTTTACAGGAAAAGTCAACTCAACTTTGACCAAGCATAAGTTTCTCATATTTTATGAGAAATGACCCATCCAAAGCTCATTTTGAAGATAATGCAATTTCCTACAATCCATCTTCATCTCCCAAGATCAAAATATGCACTCACAAGAAGTTATGAATTTGGACATTATAGGTCATTTTTGAAAGTCAACAAAAACACCTTTTTTTGTCAAAGCTTATAACTTGAGCATGGAATATCAAAATGAGATGATACCAAAAGGGTTGATTATAAGACATCTCAAGATTTCTAAAAAGTCAAAGAACACCTCCAAAGATTCAAAATTGAGGAAGTTATGCATTGTTGAAGTTTGACTTTTTTTGCAAAATTGCCAAAAGTCAACTATCCCCAAAACTTCAAATTTTTCCAAATGGGCCCATTCTTTTTCACTTGTTTTGAGCTGGCATCATAGCCCACGTGCCCTATCTTTTTCCATGTGTCCATATCATATTTTTATTAATTATTTTGATTTTTATTTGAATTAGTTTGATTTAAATCAAATAAAATCAAATAAAATCCAAAGCATTAATAACAATGGATCTTTTGATTGTTTCAGGCTTTAATCACAGCTAGCAAGGCATTCAAATTCGCATCAAGCCAATTGTGTACAAAGAGATTGCAAAGGAGCCAAATTTTGAAGGTTTGTTAAGGGGAATCAAATCAAATATCAAAGCATTGAAAGAGAGAGATTTGGACTGAGTTTACAACCCTAATGCATTGTACAATACATAAGGGTCGTGTGCATATCAAAATAACGGTTAGAGATCAGATAGAGAGCAAGAACAAAATTTGCAAAAATACCAAAAAAAGTGTGAGATCGAAACAGGACTTAGAAGCAGTTTCAGGGCTTGGCAATTGTCTCAATCATCTCCTGGCAATTTCCATAAGCGAAAGCAACCAAAAGCACACGTTTTCAGACCCTCACACGCGCTGTAAGTCACTCATGAACTCACCCTGTTCTTGAATTCACATCTTGCAATTTAAGCATGATTGATCTGAATTAATGGCATAATCTTAATCTACACATCATTTGCAAGCTTTTGGTATTACTCGATTTCATTTATCTGACCTATATCATGGATCACCATTGCTAGGGATTTGTGTTTGTTTTTAGGGATTTTTGTTTCAAGAAAAATTGGCCCTAATAATGGCCATGGTTGCAATCAAGAGGATGAGACGATCTCAACCATGGTCTTAGAATGCATTTCCATGGACTGTAGGAGATTTGGGAGGAACCCCTGTCTGTAGCGACAAACATTTATCCGTAGGTATAGGTGTTGTTGCTTTTAGCTACGGTGCAGAGGACATGGACGATGAGTTGTCACGCCACCACTCGTCCATTCAAATATTGGCGCGTTTTTCTGATAATTATCCAATAATATTTGTTTTGTTATATTATCATTTATTTGCATTATATTAACAATTAAAAGCAAGTGTCCTAGTGGTAAACACATCGGCGCATAAGGATCCCAAGGCTGGAGGCCATGGGTTCGATCCCTGCCTCCAGCATTTGCCATTTTTCTTATTTCTTTCAGGAGATCCAGTGTATGCGCATGCCAAGAGACCATCATACTCCCTCACTAGCCAATGTTCCAGATGGCCAGATGGCCAGATCTGGTGGCCATCATGGAAGGTGAACCAAAGGACCAGGTCAATGTTTGCATACAGGATCCAAAAAGTCAATCTGGACCAGCATCAATGGGTCAAAATAAATGCTTTCTACACCTCCAAATATCAGGCCCAATCTCTTCCCTTTTTTTATTTTCTTTTCTATATTTTATTTATTTACATTTAGTTATTTTTAATTAATTACTAACCAATAGAATAATTTCTTTTTATCAAAAAATCACAAAAATATTTTTTTACCCAATTAAATTTTAGAACTTTATTTTTTTCATTAATAAATATTAACTAATTTAATTAGGATATTAATTAGGCAACTTTAATTTATTTTGCAAATAAATAAAATCAATTAGAATTAATAGGTTTTAACATTAGTTGAATTATTTTATTTTCTTTCCTAAATTAACAAAAACTCCAAAAAATATGTCATTTAATATTTTTCATTAATTAATTTATTTAATAATTAATTTAGCATTTAATTTTAGGATTCAATTTCTTTTCTTAAAAATAAAAACAACAAAAACATTTTCTTTTAAAAGGGTCAAAACCCTAATTTCGCATTCGATTTAATTTTGCACCGCACGCTTTATTTTTCTTTATCAAATATTGTATCTGCTCCTGGCGTGTAATAAATAATTAAGACATTTATTTTTCCGATTTTATTTTATTTTATTTTCAAAGGGTTGTTTTTGGCGATGTAAATACCCGACGCCTTGTAATAATTTAGTTTAATTTCCGCACCTTTAATTTCTGCAAATATACAACTGCTAGATGTTTGGTAATAGGGTTTGTATGACAAGATTTAATGCTTAATTTTAAAACGGTTAGATCACCCTAAACATGTGCAAAGATAAAAATAACTGAAATCAACACACTCGCACATGCCCACTCCTAGGGTACACTCCCACTTGGTTGCCTTTGTACACGGTCATTGAGTATAGGTCGTTTTAGAGGTTGTCCTCTCGTCTAAAAGATCATAGTTGCCTCGAAACGGTTGCCTCGGATAATGTTGCCTCGAAAAAATGATCTAAGACATTAGGGTTACCGCTAAGGCGTCCTAACATTGCTTTAGTGACTGTATGTCCCCCTTTCGAATTGTCCCTTCAAAACTCCAACGACGGTGCTACCCACCCACTAATAGTGGGATAGCATTGTCTAAAGGAAATTAGTATAGAACGATTCCTTTTTCGAGTAGGTAGATTAGTTCTTAGATACTTGCTCATCCAAAACAAAACTTTTTTCACACTTACACTCCTTTTCAAACAAAGTTTTCAAAAAAACTTCATTACACTCTTGAGGACAGAAGCAAGAGTTAAATCGAAGTTAAAACAAAAACTTTTTTTCAAACCCACAAACAAAAAGAAAACAATTTTGAAAACAATGAGCAAGTACCTAAGAGCCAGTGGAAAACCATGGATAGAAAGGGTGCTAATACCTTCCCTTTCTATAATCTACCCCCCGTACTCAGAAATATCTCAAAAAAAGGAATTTTTCTATGCTTTTTTCCTTTCCTTGTTGGATAAAATAAAAAGACTGTGGCGACTCTTGCTTACCACGACATTTTGCGAAAACAAACGAAAAACACAAACCAGCTTTCCAAAAACAGTCAGTTCTTCCACCGTATCATAGTGTAAAATTGATTTAGGGTCTTTTTTTGTGTAAAAACATATTTTTGGTTAAGCCTGGCCCAAGAGGAGTTTTGTTAGTCAGCAAAATAATAATAAAAAAACAATTGGGCCTGCGTGATGGTTAGTAAGCAGGGGGGGGGGGTATTGGAAGTAAAACGAATTGGGCTTATGAGTGTTTGGTTGGCGTTAGAAGGAGGGGTGGTAGACAGTAAGGAAAGGGGTATGCATGAGTAAAGGCGTTGGGTTGGGTCAGTTTGGGTTAAAGCCCAAAGAAAATATAAATTAAGAAGAACAAAAAAATGACAAAGGCTTTGTCATTTTAACAAAAACATTCTCTCTCTTGTTTTATTTTCTCTCTCGTTCTCTCAAACATTCTCTCGTTGGAGAAGAGAGAATGGTCGCGTCGGAAATCGCCTTACAGCGGAGGCGATGATCCAAACTTGATTTTTCTTACATCAATCTCCTCCTCTCTTCCTTCTAATCACTAATCTGGGGCTTAGTTTTGCAGATCATAACTATTTTTGCTAGATCTAAAAGGGAAGGAATGAAACCCTAGGGTTTGGATTTGGACGGAAATGACTTTATCTCGGTGAGATCGTTCCTTTTCTTTTTCTTTTATAAACTTTGAAGGGTCGGGTTTTAGGAAAATGATGATAAAACAATGTTAGGGTTTTGTTGTTGTTTGCTTTGGTTCTGTACCTCTGTATATTTGTGTATCTATGTTTTTTTTCTTTTGGATTTGCTGAAAAATGGTTTTTGAGAGGAGGGTAACATTGTTGTTTGTTGTTGCTTCGGACTCTGTATATTTTTGGTGAAAACAAGTTGACAACGATTTTGAGAAGAAAAAATAAGTGTTAATGTTTTTATGTTGGGGTTCGGTCGTTGTATGGTTTCTATATCTTTTTGTGATTTCTTATTTGATGAAGGAGATAATGTTACTTTTGGTTCTTGGGGCTTAGCCTCTGTAAATTTTTTGTGAACATAATCCCCCCTCTTGTGCTTCTATGTGTTGTGCTGATTCTCTGTGTATGGTATATTTTATGAAAGAAGCTCTGAATTCTGTCCACCCTTTGTTGTGAATCGTGGCTCTGCTTTTATGCTATGGCTTGGGACTTTGTACAATTTTCTGTGACATGTTGATGCTGACTTTGCTATGTTCATTTTTAACTTGATTGTTCATAAATCAACTTTGTACTTGTTGCTTGTTGGATTGGCATTGATGGCTGTACTTGCTGTACCGTTTACTTGTTGGGTTGGTGCTGGTTGATGCTTTTCTGTACAAGTTTTTATACTTGTGGATGACTTTGAACTTTATATTTTTCTGGTTTTTTCTCTTTTGTTGTGAACCAAACAAATTTTTTTAATATATTTTGTTTGAGATTTGCTGTTTTTGCGTGAAACATGATGATAAATCTGATTTCTTCTTTATCTTTTGCCTTTTTTGTGAACCAAAACCTGTTTTTGTGATTTGCAACAAGCAATGTTCCTAAGCCAATGATGTAGTTCTGATTTTGTTAAATAACATGTATGAGGCTTTTAATTTTCTGTTGGGCTTGAATTCTGTTGGGCTTGATTGAAGGAATTATGTTTTTACCTTTTCCTTCTATTGTGAATCAAATAAAACTTTGTAATTTGCAATAGAAATTATCCCATGATAGAAACTTAAATGTTTGAGGCTTTAAGATACAAAAAACCCTTCTTTTCTGATACCAAAAAATAACCACCCTAATGTTGAATTTAAATCAATTGTAATTTTGTTTATTTTTGATTGCTAACTCTTGTTTTCTTTGTTTCATGTACAAGATAAAAATGGCAAGATCAATGAGGAAGTTTGAAGGTGCTTGAAGATGAAGACATTTCTTTATTTTGTAATAGAAATAGGAAAAATAGGAAAAATTTTATAGTTTATATGCCTTTGAAAATTGTAATTGAATTTTGTAATGATTTTGAAATTGTTTTGAATTTGTAAATAGATTTGGAGTTTTTGAATAATGAACATTTGAAATTTTAGAAATTTGAATAAATATGAAAGAATTTGAAAGAATAATGTGATGTAAGTTATAATGTTGAAAGAATAAAAATGTAATATGTTTAAAAAGAATAATGTGATATAGGTTATAATGTTGAAAAAAATGTAATATGTTTAAAAAGAGTAATGGGATGTGTTGAAAAATAATAATGGCGTAATTTGTAATGTTGAAGGAAGAATAGATGTAAATAGAAAATGTAATGTTTTTGAAAAGTAAATATGATGTAATTTGAAAGAAAAATAGAGAGTGTGATGTTTTGAAAAACAAATGTGAAAGAAGAGTCCAAGAAATCTTATCTTGTGAATGAGAGACTTGGTATCCTTGCATTGTCCATGACAAACAAACTTGGAATCTAAGCCATAGAGACTTGAATAAGGCTCGCATTTCTCAGAACAAAACAAAGTTGTCAAACCTTGCAATTAAATTCCAATTGAAGCTTCCTCAGTGTGTGCTAAATGAACACCAGAGTTTGAATCAACACGACCCTAATTCATCTCGTCACGAATCAAAATCCCTTAATTCGAGGTGACCTCAAATACAAGCCTTAATATTGTGAAACCACTAAAACATGTATCTTGATCTCAACAGACGTCCCGTCTTTAAGAGTCAAAATCCTATCTCAATACTAAAGGACAAGAGACACTTTGAGCACTTGCAAATTTGAACCTTTGAGGAATTAATTGACGTGGTTGGAGGTTTGAGAAACCTTGAACAGTTGAAAAACCCTAGAAGAAAATTTTAATGGAAAGGGAGGGAAAATTTTGGGGTACATTAGCTGCCCCTGTTCAATCTTCTTAAACCAGAAAAGTGAGAATGGCTTATCACCATTCGTAGCTTGAAGTTGGAAGATGATTGAACACTAGAGTGCCCAGAAATTTTCACTCCCTGGTGTGTTAGTTGATTGTGTCGGGAATGGGCTTAAAGATGCCATTTGGAGAATAATGAAAAGTTTGTCGGAGATAGGCTTACAGATGTCATCCAAAGGTGATAAGGAGTCGTTGGAGATGGGCTTATAAATTCCATCGAAAGTGACTGTAGTTAGAGATTGGAAGGAACGTCAGAATAAATATTTGATCGACTTATGTTGAAACAATAAATGTCTTAAATAATCTTTCACTGAATAATGAATCGGTATAAATCTTCAGAGCAATTTAACTGAACAAGGGAAAGTGTATACTGGAACGAAATCAGGATAAATCAATGGTCTATTTAAACTGAAACAACAAATGTCTTGAAGGAAGTATTTCTCATGTAGATAGTCGCCCCGTCTTGTTTCGGGGAATGGATTTATAGTCAGTTTATTGGTAAGCCCATCCTGTTTCGGGAGTTCATACCATTGGTGATAAAGATAGTCGCTTCGTCCTGTTTCTGGAATTGATATTTATCAAACCAAAGAGAAAGAAAGATAGTTTCCTCGTCCTCTTTCAGGAGTTAATCTTTAATCTGCTCATGTAGATAGTTGTCCTGTCTTGTTTTGGGTATTAATCTACAATCAGTATGTTGGTAAACCCGTCCTGTTTCAGAAGTTCATACCATTGGTGATAAAGATAGTCACTCTGTCCTGTTTCGGGAATTGATCTTTATCTAACCAAAGAGAAAGAAAGATATTTTCTTCGTCCTACTTCGGGAGTTAATCTTCAATCTGCTCATGTAGATAGTTGTCATGTCTTGTTTCAGGTATTAATCTATAATATGTTTGTTGCTAAACCCGTCCTGTTTAGGGTATTCATACCATTGGTGATAAAGATAGTCGCCCCGTCCTGTTTTGGGAATTGATCTTTATCTAACCAAAGAGAAAGAAAGATAGTTTCCCGGTCCTGTTTCGGGAGTTAATCTTCAATCTGCTCATGTAGATAGTTGCTATGTCTTGTTTCAAGTATTAATCTATAATCAGTTTGTTGGTAAACCCGTCCTATTTTGTGTATTCAGACCATTTGTGATAAATATAGTCACCCCGTCCTGTTTCGGGAATTGATCTTTATCTAACCAAAGAGAAAGATAGTTTCCCCGTCCTGTTTCGGGAGTTAATCTTCAATCTGATCATGTAGATAGTTGCCCTATCTTGTTTCAGATATTAATCTATAATTGGTTGTCCATAGATAATTATCCTATCTTGTTTCAGATGTTAATCCGGAACCTGATTTTTGTTGGTCGTAGAGATAGTTGCCCCGGCTTGCTTCGGAAATTAATCTCTGACTTATTTTGGAAATGTTGATGATATTTGCATGTCTTTAACTGGAAGAAGTAAATATAACCAGAAGAGGTCTTTGAGTCGCTTGTCTTTAACTGGAAGAACTAAATCTAACCAGAATAGGTATTTGATTTGCCTGTCTTTAACTGGAAGAAGTAAATCTAACCAGAAAAGGTCTTTGATTCGTCTGTCTTTAACTCGAAGAACTAAATCTAACTAGAAGAGGTCTTTGATTCACCTGTCTTTATCTGGAAGAAGTAAATCTAACCAGAAGAGGTCTTTGATTCGCCTGTCTTTAACTGGAAGAACTAAATCTAACCAGAAGAGGTCTTTGATTTGCTTGTCTTTAACTGATAGAAATAAATCTAACCAGAAGAGGTCTTTGATTCACATGTCTTAAATAGGTAGAAGTAAATATAACCAGAAGAGGTCTTTGATTCGCCTGTCTTTAACTGGAAGAACTAAATCTACCCAGAAGAGGTCTTTGATTTGCATGTGTTTAACTGGAAGAAGTAAATCTAACCAGAAGAGGTCTTTGATTCGCCTGTATTTAATTGGAAGAACTAAATCTAACCAGAAGAGATCTTTGATTTGCCTGTCTTTAGCTGGAAGAAATAAATCTAACCCGAAGAGGTCTTTGATTGTTGATTGAACTTTTCCTACAAGGAAAAGAATTAGTTGCATGCAGATATATGCAGAGCGTAATGATGTTCTCAAAATAAATGAGACTATGCTATATGCATTTATCATGTATGCCGTGATGTATGAATGTGAAATTTTATTGTAGTGTATCCTTGTCTGGAAAATAAATCCTTGACAAGTGTTGGGGGGCCTTGGAAAGTTTAAATCCTAGATGGCTGTTGACGATGAAGAATATGTGCATCTTCAAGTTTACTTAGAATGTTTCTTCTAGGAATTCCTGTTTTGTCAAGGAGAACTCCTCTGGGGAACATTGACTTTGGCTTGAGAAAACTTTGCGGAGAGTGTTGATTTCTGCTTGGGAACTAGAATTCAGGAATTTTAGTTGTCCATTGCTCTACTGGGGATCTATCTCTTGATAGGAGAGGAAGAAAGTTTAGTTGTTATCTGGTCGGATTCCAGGCTTCACAATAACTTGCTGGGGATAAAAAAGTTAACTACCATATGGTCGATTTCCAGGCTTTGCAACAACTTACTGGGGATAGTGGAAAACTCTACTGGGGAAGAGGAGTTTTGTTAGTAATTTGAAGAAGTTAATCTATTATCTGGTCGGGTCCAGGTTTCGTTGTAACTTGCTTTTGAAAGAGATGAAGTTAAACTAGTATCTGGTCGGGTCTAGGCTTCATAGTAACTTGCTTGGAGAAATGGAATCAACTGTTATCTGGTTGGTTTCTAGGCTTCACAATAACTTTCGGGGATAGTAACGACTCTGTTGGGGATTATAATGATTTTGTCGGGGATTAGGGGTTTCGGTCCCTTGATATCAATCTGATGGGTAAACTCGAGCTGGGAGATATGTAATTTGTCTGGGGAAACAAACCCTGTTAAAGAGAATCTTTTCACGACCTGCGGGGGAGATGTATTTTTTAGGAAGTAACTCTATAAGACTTCTTCTTTTAGTTGAGGGGAGGATTTTCCAGAGGTTGAAACTCTAGTTGGGGATTTCATGAATCCAAATTGATGGGGATAATTTGATTGAAGTAACTTTGTAGGGACATCCATGAAATTGGCCTTGTGGTGATTTGTAGATAGTTTGAACTCTGCCTGAGTGACAAATCCTATACTGATAGATAAAATGATGAGATAACAGGACATAGTCGTATGCTTTAATCCCTAACTTTTGCATGCACTGTATTTTTAGATTTTCAGTCCAACGGGATACCCTTTTTTGCCCAAGCCTCCTTTTCAGGTTTTCGACTTCCCGGGTGTATTATCTTTTGTATATATATCCCTAATTTTTCCCGAACCTTTTGGTTCGCCAGGATGCCCTTATTTTTTGCCTAGGTATATCAACCTAGCGGGTCTCTTTTCATGCATAGTATTTTTTGACTATGTCCATTTTCATAGGGTGTGGAGAATTGTCACTGTATATGGTAGTAAGTATTGTAGAAATGCCAGAAATTAAATGTTTGATCGCACATGACCCTTTCATATATGGGAGCCTGTTTGCCCCTAGAGTTAATCTGGAGCACTTCGACGTTTGAGATTTTGATCACATTTCCGGTAGTCTTGAACTTCCTAGGTATCTTTTCTAAGACTGTCGTGGAAGAATCCGAACACATGATACTGACACCATCTGATACTACTGGCACATACAAGAAATTTGGTGGTACCTAAGATCTTTGGTCAAGTCTCAGAATTTTCTAAGAACTGTCATGGAAGGATCCGAAGACGTGATAGTGACACCATCTGATATTACAAGAAATTTGGTGGTACCCAAGATCTTTGGTCAAGTCTCAGAATTTTCTAGGAACTGTCATGGAAGGGTCCGAAGACATGATATGAACACCATCTAATACTACTGGCACAAACAAGCAATTTGGTGGTACCGGAGATCTTTGGTCAAGTCTCAGAATTTTCTAAGAACTGTCATGGAAGGATCCGAAGACATGATACTGACACCACCTAATATTACAAGCAATTTGGTGGTACCCAAGATCTTTGGTCAAGTCTTAGAATTTTCTAAGAACTGTCATGGAAGGATCCAAAGACATGATACTGACACAATCTGATACTACTGGCACAGACAAGCAATTTGGTGGTACTGGAAGTCTTCATAGTGGATTTTGTTCAAGCCCGTGATCAACGTAATATTGCCTCTTGAGTGATTCCGATGGAGACTTTCCCCTGGTTATTAAACATTTCCTTGAGAGATTCTTTGAATCTCGACTTGACTACCCCAGATGTGTTGGACAATGATCATGTCATGCCCCTTGATTGTGAGAGATTTATCATTGGAGGTGTCTTTCCCTTTGAAGTGATTCTTGTTTATTGAGAGATTTTTCGTTCATTGTATATTCGTCGTGCGAATTTTTCTGTTGTCAAACAATTATCCCTATGCAAACAGTGGTATTCAAACAATGCAAAGTTTATGTCTGTCTTGAGATTTTTTTTTTTGAAAACTGCACTTTTAAAGAGCAACAAAAATTTGTAAGAATATGAATTCAACTCGGGATCTATAGTAAACCTTACAGGAGTCAGGATAACTTTTATAACAGCATGCTTTCAAACTAACCTATGCTTAAATTAGGAGTTTTAAAGGGTTGTAACGTGGTCTTGTTCACGGTTTAACAAACACAGGATAAGGCTCAAAGTTTATTTGTACCCAACCCGTTCTCCATGATGTTCTCTAGTCCTAAAATCAGTCGATCATGCATTTATCTCCTAGTAGAATCTGGAATGATATTTTGGTGATGGTTAAGTTTATTTGAGGAGGCAACCATTTTTTGCAATATTTTTCTGTTGTTGAGGATTTGTAGTGACCTCTTTTTTTATTTATTATCCCTAATTTTTGTCTGATTGTTTTTTTTTTGAGATCTACAGTCAGCGGGATGCCCCCGTTTTTTTCTTAAGTCTCCTTCATAGGTTTTGACTTAGCGGGCTTTTCTTTTGAGAGATAATGACCGCCTATCTTATGGGGAACTAACACCATCTTTTAATTCAAAAGGATATTTTTGTTGTGAAATGACAACTTGTGACTGAATCCGCATTTGAATCAACTGAGAAACTACCCTGCCCCAGGTTATGATTAAAGGTTTCAATTTGTGCGGAAAAAAATCCTACTTCTTTGGCTCAAAGGGGTTGACTAGGGATTATCTTCCTTATAACTCCACTGTTTTGGGATTTGAAACAACGCTTGTACATCGTCAGTAAAGTCTGTCCAAAATCATAATGTATGAGATTATGGTATTATTTTCATCATCCTCCCTTTAAAGGCTTACAACTTGTAATCCAGAGTTGAAAATCACACAAAAAACAGTAAAAGTGTAGTTTTAGTATAGTGAAAATGAATGGATTAACTCAAGACAAACATATGCAATGCATTAATGAGAATAACTAAAGTCTGACATAAGGACAAATGTTTAAACAGACAAAGAAATTACAACTGGAAATTCGAATGAACAAAAGTTTCTCCGCCTAAAATTTGTCACTTCAGATAGTGTGTCTTTGAGGGGTGACAGAAAAACTCCAGTTGACCATCTTGTGTAAATTCTAACAGTCCTTTGTCGACCAAGTCTTGAATCTTGTTCTTCAACGCCCAACAGTGATTAGTGTCGTGTCCCTGACTGTTGGAGTGGTATGCGCACCTTTCATTTTATTTGTAGTTAGGAGCAGAAGTGTTAGGTTTTTGAGGAGGCTCCCTTAATGTAACCAACTTGGCTTCCAACATATGATGCAATGCTTGATCCAGGGACATACTGACCTCGGTAAACTGTCTTTTTGGCGTATCTTGCTTACGCGGGCCACCTTGTCGTGGTTGATAAGGTCGTTGTTGGACTGTTGGTGTAACATCCATTTTGAAATGTGTTCTCTCAACAAAATATTCTTGTTTCATTTGAGGCTGGTTAATGACTCGATCCCCAATTCTAGTTGTTTGCTCCATATGGTTGCATGCATCTTGATGAAGCTTATTGACGAGGACTCTCAGCTCTTCTTGTCCCCGAGCTATGTTTTGGATAAGAGTCATCTGTCCCAACATCTAGATTCTCATTGTTGCTATCTCAGCTTGTAATTGCTTCAATTGGCCATCCTTGTTGTCTTCAGGATTTTTGTCGGTCATGCTCTCAATGAGGAGTGCTTCAACTTCTTCTTGCCCCTTGGATAGATTCAGGAACAAATCTTAAAGCTGGTCATTTTGGGTCTGAAGATCTTGGACAGTTTGTTTAAGAGCTATTTTTTATTGAAATAAATAGCAAGCGGATGAGAAAACCTGTATGGGGAAAACATGTCATGATATGATGCATGATATGTGGATGTAATGTTTTCAAGGATCTTGCAGGGTAAACACAAGAAAATGTTAGAAATTGGATCTTGATCACAACTTTGATTGAAGAACTTCATATCGTTGAATGTCCTTCTACGAGAATCAAGCTCATCATATCAAGTGGGTCATAGCCCTTGACTCAAGTTATCGTGCTTTGATCTTTGACAGTGTTTGGCTAGGAAAATAAATCCTCTTGCCCCTTGATAGACGTCTGGTTCAACATAACCCTGCATCACAGACCCTTGGGACCCTAGAAATGGTTATTAAAAATGCTATGGTATGATGTCATGATGTTATGTACAAATAAACATATACAAGCAAAAGAAAATAAGTCCTTAGGTTTAGGCTTGCATGGAGTTTATAGGTAAGTACCCTCTTGAAGTTTAGTTGGTGCAACCTATCCTAGAAAGTAATCGGATTCTAGGGGATCTCAATATCATTGATCTTTCTTCATCGAGCATTATTTCAGTGCAAGCCTCTTTATTGGCGATCAAAATATCCTAAAAGTCAGATCTCAATGAGCGTAGCATCGAGTATTAACCAACTTAGGACTGCACTAAAGCTGGCTATCTCACTACTTCCTAATGGCCAAGTTGTTCAATTAAAGGTTCTAAGGTTAATTAGTGCTTCATGACACCACACAGCGGCCCTGTATTCTCCTTGACTGGACTCAAGGGCTACCTGTACCAACAAATATGTCACACTAACATAGTTATCGCTTCAACCATGTTAGTATACGCTGCACACTCCCCATGATCTATTGCTACTTACCTAATGGTTTTCCCAGATCCGGGTAGAGGATCAATACAAACCCAAACAAGGATCCATAAATGTAAAACAAACAAATCAAACAACAAAAGCAATTAAATGTGATCTAGCCCTAAGGTAACCCCACTTTTAAGTAGTCCCCAACAGATTGGCAAGTTCTGTAATACAGTGGGAGAAATGACTTAGTGTTTTGCATTTGATTGCAATTGTTGCATATAGTAAGAATCGCCACCGACTTTTCTTTTATCCAATAAGGAAAGGGTGAAAAGAACAGGAAAGACCTTTGAGATATTTTCTTGAGTTCGGGGGGTAGTTTATGAAAAAGGAAGGTGTTAACACCCTTTTCATCC
Organism: Vicia faba; assembly: GCA_948472305.1. NCBI lineage: Eukaryota > Viridiplantae > Streptophyta > Magnoliopsida > Fabales > Fabaceae > Vicia > Vicia faba. Next base: position 388,061,452 of record OX451740.1, on the reverse strand, counting down.
ATAGTTATCTATGGGATTTTAGTTGTTTGCTAGATCACTTTTTGTTTGAAATGTATTTGTGGTGGGTTTTAAAAGTATTTTTGAAAAGCGCCTTCGTTTAGGAAAACTTTGTAATGATTCTCGTCTCTATAAGAATTCATACAAAGTGTTGGACTTTTGAAAATATTTCATGTTTTTTTTAAGTATTTGGTGTGTTTGAAAAGATGTTTGTTTTTGAAGATGGATTGTGAGCAAGCAACTAAGAACGTTCTACCTACTCAAAAGTCTTTTGTTCATTTCTTTCTTCCTTTGATATTGTTATCTCACCACTGATTGGTAAATAACCCTATCTTTGGATGTGAAGGGACGGGCGTGGGTCATCGTATAGTCATGGATAGAAATGTTTTGAGATACCTTAACATTTTCCTTAAGGGTCTAAGATCATTTTGAAGGCAACATTCGAAGCGTCATCGAGGGACTACGATCTTGTGTTTTTGATTGTTTTTGCTAAGGTGTCTCACATGCATAACATGACCATTTTCTCAATGCAACAAGTGGAGTTAACCCTAGAGGTGTAAGTGTGTAAGTGTTTATCTTTCATGCTTGATTTTATCTTAGATTAGGGTTTTCTAGTCATTGATTTTATCTTGCCATACAAACCCTAATTTACTAGCATTTATATGAGAGCGGTAAATTGCAGAAAGTAAATGTCTTACACTATTACATCATTAGGGGATGGGGTATACAAATTTACAAATGGGGAATTGAAAGCGATAAAGGTCCTAATCATTTATTAGAACCATATTGAACTTGAATGAATAATGTACAAATGAATAAATATACAAGGAAGTAAATAGAAGATAAAATATATTTTGTTTGGATTTTGTTAAAGAAAAGTTTTTGTTTTGACCTAATGAAACTAAAAAGAAAATGTTTAATAAAAGAAAATTAAACTTAATTTAAATTAGAAAAGAAAATACTTTTTAATGTTTTTTGTGAAAAGATTTTAATATTAAACAAAAAGATATGAAAATTAAATTACGAAAAGCCTAAATTCTATGTTTATTTTAAGAAAATAAAATAAGCCTAAATCTATTTAATTGATTAAAAAAAGGTTAAGTTTGTAATAAAAATATTTTGGGATTTTTTATTAATAAAAAAAATAATAATATTAATAATAATAAAAATACAGAAAAAAATAAAATAGAAAAAATAAAATAAAAGTCATAAAGGTGTAAAACTGATTTAGGGTCTTTTTTGTGTAAAAATAGATTTTTGGTTAAGCCTCGCCCATGAGGAATTTTTTTTAGTCAGCAAAATAATAATAAAAAAAAACAATTAGGCCTGCGTGATGGTTAGTAAGCAGGGGGGTATTGGAAGTAAAACGAATTAGGCTTAGGAGTGTTTGGTTGGCGTTAGAAGGAGGGTTGGTAGACATCAAGGAAAGGGGTATGCATGAGTAAAGGCGTTGGGTTGGGTCAGTTTGGGTTAAAGCCCAAAGAAAATACAAATTAAGAAGAAAAAAATGACAAAGGCTTTGTCATTTTAACAGAAACATTTTCTCTCTTGTTTTATTTTCTCTCTCGTTCTCTCAAACGTTCTCTCGTCGGAGAAGAGAGAATGGTCGCGCCAGAAATCGCCTTACGGCGGCGGCGATGATCCAAACTTGATTTTTCTTACATCAATATCTTCCTCTCTTCCTTCTAATCACTAATCAGGGGCTTAGTTTTGCAGATCGTAACTGTTTTTGCGTCGATCTAAAGGGGAAGGAATGAAACCCTAGGGTTTGGATTTGGACGGAAACGGCTTTATCTCGGTGAGATCGTTCCTTTTCTTTCTCTTTTATAAACTCTGAAGGGTCGAGTTTTAGGAAAATGATGATAAAACAATGTTAGGGTTTTGTTGTTGTTTGCTTTGGTTATGTACCTCTGTATATTTGTGTATCTATGTTTTTTTCTGGATTTGCTGAAAAATGGTTTTTGTGAGGAGGGTAACGTTGCTTTTTGTTGTTGCTTTGGACTCTGTATATTTTTGGTGAAAATAAGTTGACAACGATTTTGAGAAGAAAAAATAAGTGTTGCTGTTTTTTTGTTGGGGTTCGGTCTTTGTATGGTTTCTATATCTTTTTGTGCTTTCTGATTTGATGAAGGAGACATTGTTACTTTTGGTTCTTGGGGCTTAGCCTCTGTATATTTTTTGTGAATAAAATCCCCCCATCTTGTGCTTCTCTGTGTTGTGCTGATTTTCTATGTATGGTATATTTTATGAAAGAAGCTCTGAATTCTGCCCACCCTTTGCTATGAATCGTGGCTCTGCTTTTATGCTATGGCTTGGGACTTTGTACAGTTTTCTGTGATATGTTGATGCTGACTTTGCTATGTTCAGTTTTTGACTTGGTTGTTCATAAATCAACTTTGTACTTGTTGCTTGTTGGATTGGCATTGCTGGTTGTACTTGTTGTATCGTTTGCTTGTTGGGTTAGTGCTGGTTGTTACTTTTCTGTACAAGTTTTTGTACTTGTGGATGACTGTGAACTTTGTACTTTTCTGATTTTTTCTCTTTTGTTGTGAACCAAACAAATTTTTTTTATATATATTTTGTTTGAGATTCGCATCATAATTACTTTGCCCCATGATTTGACTTTACAAATTCTAAGTTTTCTTTTGATATGAAATCGCATGAGGCTTTGCTGTTTTTGCATGAAGCATGATGATAAATCTGATTTCTTCTTTATCTTTTGCCTTTTTTGTGAACCAAAACCTGTTTTTGTGATTTTCAACAAGCAATGTTCCTAAGCCAATGATGTAGTTCTGATTTTGTGAAACAAAATGTATGAGGCTTTTAATTTTCTGTTGGGTTTGAATTTTGCTGGGCATGATTGAAGGAATTATGTTTTTACCTTTTCCTTCTATTGTGAACCAAATAAAACTTTGTGATTTGTAATAGAAATTAGCCCATGATAAAAACTTAAATGTTTGAGGCTTTAACATACAAAAAACCCTTCTTTTCTGATTCCAAAAAATAACCACCCTAATGTTAAATTTAAATCAATTGTAATTTTGTTTATTTTGGATTGCTAACTCTTGTTTTCTTTGTTTCATGTACAAGATAAAAATGGCAAGATTAAGGAGGAAGTTTGAAGATGCTTGAAGATGAAGACATCTCTTTATTTTGTAATAGAAATAGAAAAAAATAGGAAATTTTTTTATAGTTTATGCCTTTGAAAATTTTAATTGAATTTTGTAATGATTTTTAAATTGTTTTGAATTTGTAAATAGATTTGGAGTTTTTGAATAATGAACATTTGAAATTTTAGAAATTTGAATAAATATGAAAGAATAATGTGATGTAAGTTATAATGTTGAAAGAATAAAAATGTAATATGTTTAAAAAGAATAATGTGATGTAGGTTATAATGTTGAAAAAATTTAATATGTTTAAAAAGAATAATGGGATATGTTGAAAAATAATAATGACGTAATTTGTAATGTTGAAGGAAGAATAGATGTAAATAGAAAATGTAATGTTTTTGAAAAGTAAATATGATGCAATTTGAAAGAAAAATAGAGAGTGTGATGTTTTGAAAAACAAATGTGAAAGAAGAGTCCAAGAAATCTTATCTTGTGAATGAGAGACTTGGTATCCTTGCATTGTCCATGACAAACAAACTTGGAATCTAAGCCATAGAGACTTGAATAAGGCTCGCATTTCTCAGAACAAAACAAAGTTGTCAGACCTTGCAATTAAATTCCAATTGAAGCTTCCTCAGTGTGTGCTCAATGAACACCAGAGTTTGAATCAACACGACCCTAATTCATCTCGTCACGAATCAAAATCCCTTAATTCGAGGTGACCTCAAATACAAGCCTTAATATTGTGAAACCACTAAAACATGTATCTTGATCTCAACAGACGTCACGTCTTTAAGAGTCAAAATCCTAGTTCAATACTAAAGGACCAGAGACACTTTGAGCACTTGCAAATTTGAACCTTTGAGGAATTAATTGACGTGGTTGGAGGTTTGAGAAACCTTGAACAATTGAAAAACCCTAGAAGAAAATTTTAATGGAAAGGGAGGGAAAATTTTGGGGTACATTAGCTGCCCCTGTTCAATCTTCTTAAACCAGAAAAGTGAGAATGGCTTATCACCATTCGTAGCTTGAAGTTGGAAGATGATTGAACACTAGAGTGCCCAGAAGATTTCACTCGCTGGTGTGTTAGTTGATTGTGTCGGGAATGGGCTTAAAGATGCCATTTGGAGAATAATGAAAATTTTGTCAGAGATGGGCTTACATATGCCATCCAAAGGTGATAAGGAGTCATTTGAGATGGGCTTATAAATGCCATCCGAAGTGACTGTAGGTAGAGATTAGAAGGAACGTCAGAATAAATCTTTGATCGACTTATGTTGAAACAATAAATGTCTTGAATAATCTTCACTAAATAATGAATCAATATAAATCTTCAGAGCAATTTAACTGAACCAGGGAAAGTGTATACTGGAATGAAATCAGGATAAATCAATGGTCGATTTAAACTGAAACAACAGATGTCTTGAAGGAAGTATTTGTCATGTAGATAGTCGCCCCGTCTTGTTTCGGGAATGGATCTACAGTCAGTTTGTTGGTAAACCCATCCTGTTTCGGGAGTTCATACCATTGGTGAAAAAGATAGTCGCTCCGTCCTGTTTCTGGAATTGATCTTTATCTAACCAAAGAGAAAGAAAGATTGTTTCCACGTCCTGTTTCAGGAGATAATCTTTAATCTGCTCATGTAGATAGTTGTCCTATCTTGTTTCAGGTATTAATCTACAATCAGTTTGTTTGTAAACCCATCCTGTTTAGGAAGTTCATACCATTGGTGATAAAGATAATCGCTCCGTCCTATTTTGGGAATTGATCTTTATCTAACCAAATAGAAAGAAAGATATTTTCTCCGTCCTATTTTGGGAGTTAATCTTCAATCTGCTCATGTAAATAGTTTTCCTGTCTTGTTTCAGGTATTAATCTGCAATCAGTTTGTTGCTAAACCCGTCCTGTTTCGGGTATTCATACCATTGGTGATAAAGATAGTCGCCCCGTCCTGTTTCGGGAATTGATCTTTATCTAACCAAAGAGAAAGAAAGATAGTTTCCCTGTCCTGTTTCGGGAGTTAATATTCAATCTAGTCATGTAGATAGTTGTTATGTCTTGTTTCAGGTATTAATCTACAATCAGTTTGTTGGTAAACCCGTCCCATTTCGTGTATTCATACCATTGGTGATAAAGATAGTCTCCATGTCCTATTTCAAGAATTGATCTTCATCTAACCAAAGAGAAAGAAAGACAGTTTCCCCATCCTGTTTCGAGAGTTAATCTTCAATCTACTCATGTAGATAGTTGCCCTGTCTTGTTTCAGGTATTAATCTGCAATTGGTTGTCCACAAATAATTATCCTGTCTTGTTTCAGATGTTAATCCGGAACCTGCTTTTTCTTGGTCGTAGAGATAGTTGCCCCGACTTGCTTTGGAAATTAATCTTTGACCTATTTGGGAAATGTTGATGATATTTGCCCGTCTTCAACTAGAAGAAGTAAATATAACCAGAAGAGGTCTTTGATTCGCCCGTCTTTAACTGGAAGAACTAAATATAACCAGAAGAGGTCTTTTATTCGCCTGTCTTTAACTGGAAGAAGTAAATTTAACCAGAAGAGGTCTTTGATTCGCTTGTCTTTAACTGGAAGAAGTAAATCTAACCAGAAGAGGTCTTTGATTCGCCTGTCTTTAACTAGAAGAACTAAATCTAACCAGAAGAGGTCTTTGATTCGCTTGTCTTTAACTAATAGAAATAAATCTAACCATAAGAGGTCTTTGATTCGCCTTTCTTTAATAGGTAGAAGTAAATCTAACCCAGAAGAGGTCTTTGATTCGCCTGTCTTTAACTGGAAAAACTAAATCTAACTAGAAGAGGTCTTTAATTCGCTTGTGTGATACAGTGGCAGAACCGACTGTTTAATATTGGTTTTACATTTTTTGTTCGCCAATGTCGCGGTAAGCAAGAATTGCCACCGACTTTTTTTATCCAACAAAGAAAGGGGTGAAAAGAACAGAAAAATACCTATTTCGAGATTTTTTGAGTAAGGGGGTAGATTATGGAAAGGGAAGGTGTTAGCACCCTTTCCATCTGTGGTTTTCCACGGGCTCTTAGGTACTTGCTCATTTTTTGAAAAATGTTTGTGTTTGTGTGTTTTGAAAGTTTTTTGTTTGCTTTATGGTAACTCTTATATCAGTTCTCAAGAGTGTGATAAAGCGTTTTTGAAATTATTTTTTGAAAAGTGTGTAAGTGTGAAAAAGTTCAAGTTTGAGCAAGTATCTTAACAGTTATCTACCTACTCGAAAAAGGATAATCTTTTCCTCCTTTCCTTTCGATAGTGCTATCCTACTATTAATGAGTAGGTAGCCCTATCGTTAGATGTTGAGGGACTATCAAAAAAGGGACGTTATGGTCATTGAAGGCAAAAGGTAAGGGTATCTTAGCATTTTGAAGGGACTATCATCATATAGGTAACATCGAGGGACAAGATCATTTTCTCGTAGGCAGCTTGAAGGACGTTAAGGGACCATGATCTTTATGATGACTTTTAGAATTAAGGGTCTTTGCTAAGATATCCCTATATTCGAGGGACATGACCATTTCCGAGGCAACCAAGTGAGGAATACCCTAAGGATGCAAGTGTGAGAAGTGTGTTTTTTTCAGTTATATTATCTTGAGATTAGTGATCTAATGGTTAATTAACTTTATCTTGTCACGCACGCCTAATTTACTAGCACTAATATATACAGAATAATAAAATGCAGAAAAGATAAATTCAGACTATTACATGGCTTCAGGGAGGAGGGATTTACATTCCAAAGCAAATTGAGAAAAGAAAATAAAGCAATAAAGTAATTTCCTATTAGCTATTACATCCCGTATAACAGTTACATGAATATAAAATGCAAAAGGAAATAAACGCGCGACAAATGAAAATACGTTCTAAAACCTAGAGGAAAATCTTTTTGGTTGTTGGTTTTTTTATTTTTAATAACAAAAAGTAAGAGAAGTAAATATCTAAAATTTAATCAGAGAAATAAAAAAGTTGGATGAGAATAAATCCTAATTCTAATGTTTTTTGGTATTTTTTTATTAAGAAAATAATTTAAATAAAAAAGAATCTAAGTCTAATTTGATTTTAAATTGATAAAATTGCATTAAAATAAATGAATAATTAATTAATTAATTTTAGAAAGAAACTAATCCTAATTATTATTTTTTTATTTTTTTATGATTTATAACAAAAAACTTTTGAAAATGATAAACAAAAATAAAATAAAAAAAGAAAATAGACAACACATAAAAACATCGGCTTGGTCAGAAACATAAATATGGGGGTGTTGATCTGAATTGATTAGGCCCAAAATGTGAAGGCCCAAGCCAAGCGTCTGATCCTGTGTGGGCATGTCTCTAGGGTACATGATATTCTTGCGTATTTATATGCATTAGATCTGATCAGGAGACAACTGGTGGTTGAGAATTGTTGGAATATGGTGAGCATTAGACCCTGAAGATTATTGAATCCTGCATGAAATAATAGGAAAATAAGAAAATGTTGGACCTGGGACTCGAACCCAGGTCCTTTCCTTTACCAACGTGCTTCCCTGCCCACTGAGCTTCCTTTCCATTCGTTACATAAAACGAAACAATAATATTATATTCAAAAACAAGTCATTATCCAGGAAATAAAAAAAAGACGTGCGCCATTATTTGAATGGGCCAATCAGAGGCTGACACGCTTCACCTCCTACCTCCCTCCGTCGTCATAGATCAAACACCTATAGTGACAGTTTTTCACTTGTCACTATAGCCCCTGCAATTTGTAAAATTCACAATACGCAATGAAAATGAAAAGTGAGGCCGTGGATTGATTGCTTTCAACCTCCTGAGCAAGATGGTGCCCTTGGTTTGGGCTAATTTTGGCCAATACAAAAAACCCCAATTTGGAGGTTTGAACCCTAGTTATGGCAAACTGTTATACCTACACTCAAACTTCAATCCAACTATGCAAAAAGCTTGTAAACATTTCAACAATCGATAATGTATGATCAAAACGCATATATGTTACATGAATCAAGCATAATGAATTTGAAAAAAAATACAAAATGTGTGAATTGGTTGATGCATTTGGCAATGTTTCAAGGCTTAGTAAAGGTTGCAAATGCTTCAGGGGACCTCCAGGAGTGTGTTTTGATCTTTGTTTGAGACTAAAATAGGCTGGAGATGGGAATTCGAATTTGACAATTTTGGTGTTTTTTTGAAAAACTTTCAGGGGTTCCCCAGGCTATGTATCTCTGCTTGATGCTTTCCAATGGCTTGTTTATATAGAGAATCATGAGGAGACACGAAAAAACAAGCTTGTAACAGCCATAATAAATTGCTTGAATGTCCATTTGTAACCTTGGCCAAAGTTAAGGGATTTTGTCCATTTTTGAAATTTGAATGAGTGCAAACATATTGCCCTTGCTGTACACGAAAATGGGGACCCCTCAACGCATTAAAACAAGCCTTAACCATATTATTTGTAATAATCTTGATTATTTGATTTTTAATTAAATAAAATTAATATAAAATGCAAATAAAGTCAAGACTATGCAAAAATGGTTTTAGGAGTCCTCTATACTCTTAGGAAGATGTTTGAAGTCCAAAAATTTGAGCCATTGCCTTAAAAACTCAAATTAGCTCAATGCATATTTCTTGAAATTTCCCAAATTTTCCCAACTTGGGCAAGCCATAACTTGCTCAATTTTTATCTCATGATGATGATCTTTGACTTTTTGGAAAGCCCAAGATGTCTAATTCAGTCCCTATTTTGATAAATTTTGCATTTGGATATGTTATATTGATGTTAAAGGTCTTGGAAAAAAGTGGCTTTTATTGACTTTCTAAAAATGACTTGTAATGTATAAACTTGTATCTTTCAAATGGTGCATTTCTTGAACTTGAGGGATGAAGAGAAGTTGTAGGGAATTGGATTCTCTTCAAAATGAGCTCTGGCTGGAAATTTTCTAATAAAGTATGAGAAAGTTATGCTTGGTCAAAGTTTAGTTGACTTTTCCTATAGAAACCATAATTTGCCACTTTTGACTTTTGATGGGTTAGGAGCATTTATTGAGGAATCATGATCAACCCTTGATCAAATGATGGACGTCACTTCAAAATGTTGATGTTGACCAAAAATCTTGAAGTTTGACTGTACATGGGCCACAGTTGACTTTTGACCTAACACAGTAGATTTTCCAATACTTGAGCAATTGACTAAGCAAACTTGTTGTTCAAGGCATGAAATTTGGCATGGATGATCTTGAAGACATATTAGGAAAATGGAGAGCATTTGGTATCCTTGGAGCTCAACCATCTTGATGAAAATGGAAACCCTATTTGGGGGTTCATTGCCTTAGGAGGAGAATTGTCTGGTCAATCCTTGGTCAACCTTGAGCAACTGAGAACCTCTAGGGGTATATCTTGTGTGAAAATGTGAGGGAAAATTTTGGGGTACAACAGTCTGTCTTTAACTGGAAGAAGTAAATCTAACTTGAAGAGGTCTTTGATTCGCCTGTCTTTATCTGGAAGAACTAAATCTAACCAGAAGAGATCTTTGATTTGCCTGTCTTTAACTGGAAGAAATAAATCTAACCAGAAGAGGTAATTGATTGTTGATTGAACTTTTCCTGCAAGGAAAATAATTAGTTACATGCAGATATATGTATAGCGTAATGATGTTCTCAAAATAAATGAGACTATGCTATATGCATTTGTCATGTATGCCATGATGTATGAACGTGAAATGTTATTGCAGCATATCCTTGTCTGGAAAATAAATTCTTGACAAGTGTTGGGGAGCCTTGGAAAGTTTAAATCCTAGATGGCTGTTGACGATGAAGAATATGTGCATCTTCAAGTTTGCTTAGAATGCTTCTGCTAGGAATTCCTGTTTTGTCGAGGAGAACTCCTCTAGGGAACATCGACTTTGGTTTGAGAAAACTTTGCGGAGAGTGTTGGTTTCTGCTTGGGAACTATAATTTAGGAGTTTTAGTTGTCCATTGCTCTACTGGGGAGTTATCTCTTGATTGGAGAGGAATAAAGTTTAGTTGTTATCTGGTTGGATTCCAGGCTTCACAACATCTTGTTGGGGATAAAAAAGTTAACTGTCATCTGGCCAGTTTCTAGGCTTTGCAACAACTTACTGGGGATAGTGGCAAACTCTACTGGGGAAGAGGAGTTTTGTTAGTTAATTGACGAAGTTAAATTATTATCTGGTCGGGTCCAGGTTTCGTAGTAACTTGCTTTTGAAAGAGATGAAGTTGAACTAGTATATGGTCGGGTCCAGGCTTCATAGTAACTTGCTTGGATAAATGGAGTCAACTGTTATCTGGTTGGTTTCCAGGCTTCACAGTAACTTTCGGGGATAGTAACGACTCTGTTGGGGATTATAATAATTTTGTTGGGGATTAGGGGTTTCGGTCCCTTGATATCAATCTGAGGGGTAAACTCGAGCTGGGGGATTTGTAATTTGTTTGGGGAAACAAACCCTGTTGAAGAGAATCTTTTGACGACCTGTGGGGGAGATGTATTTTTTAGGAAGGAACTCCATAATACTTCTTCTTTTAGTTGAGGGGAGGATTTTCCGGAGGTTGAAACTCTGGTTGGGGATTTCATGAATCCAAATTGGTGGGGATAATTTTATTGAAGTAACTTTGTGGGGACATCCATGAAATTGGCCTTGTGGGGATTTGTAGATAGTTAGAACTATGTCTGAGTGACAAATCCTATACCGATAGATAAAATGATGAGATAACGGGACATAGTCGTACGTTTTAATCCCTAACTTTTGCCTGGACCATCTTTTTAGATTTTCAGTCCAATGGGATACCCTTTTTTTTCCCAAGCCGCCTTTTCAGGTTTTCGAATTACCGAGTGTATAATCTTTTGTATGTATCCCTAATTTTACCCGAACATTTAGGTTCGCCAAGATGCCCTTATTTTTTGTCTAGGTATATCAACCTAGCGGGTCTCTTTTCATGCGTAGTATTTTCTGACTATGTCCATTTTCATAGGGTGTGGAGAATTGTCACTGTATGTGGTAGTAAGTGTTGTAAAAATGCCAGAAATTAATTATTTGATTGCACATGACCCTTTCACATGTGGGAGCCTGTTTCCCCCTAGAGTTAATCAGGTGCACTTCAACGTTTAAGATTTTGTTCACATTTCCGATAGTCTTGAACTTCCTAGGCATCTTTCCTAAGACTGTCGTGGAAGAATCTGAAGACATGATACTGACACCATCTGATACTATTGGCAAAAGCAAGCAATTTGGTGGTACCTAAGATATTTGGTCAAGTCTCACAATTTTCTAAGAACTGTCATGGAATGATCCGAAGACATGATATTGACACCATCTGATATTACAAGAAATTTGGTGGTACCCAAGATCTTTGGTCAAGTCTCAGAATTTTCTAAGAACTGTCATGGAAGGGTCTGAAGACATGATATTGAAACCATCTGATACAACTGGCACCGACAAGCAATTTGTTGGTACCAGAGATCTTTGGTCAAGTCTCAGAATTTTCTAAGAACTGTCATGGAAGGATCCGAAGACATGATACTGACACCATCTAATATTACAATCAATTTGGTGGTACCCAAGATCTTTGGTCAAGTCTTAGAATTTTCTAAGAACTGTCATGGAAGGATCCAAAGACATGATACTGACACTATCTGATACTACTGGCACAAACAAGCAATTTGGTGGTATCAGAAGTCTTCATAGTGGATTTTGTTCAAGCCCATGATCAACGTAATATTGCCTCTTGAGTGATTCGAATGGAGATTTGCCCCTGGTTATTCAACATTTCTTTGAGAGATTCTTTGAATCTCGACTTGACTGCCCCAGATGTGTTGGACAATGATCATGTCGCGCCCCTTGATTGTGATAGATTTATCATTGAAGGTGTCTTTCCCTTTGAAGTGATTCTTGTTTATTGAGAGAGTTTTCGTTCATTGTATATTCGTCGTGCGAATTTCTCCATTGTCAAACAATTAGCCCTATGCAAATAGTGGTATTCAAACAATGCAATGTTTATGTATGTCTTGGGAATTTTTTTTGAAAACTACACTTTTAAAGAGCAACAAAAATTTGTAAGAATATGAATTCAAATCGGGATCTATAGTAAACCTTACAAGAGTCAGGATACCTTTTGTAACAGCATGATTTCGAACTAACCTATGCTTCAATTAGGACTTTTAAAGGGTTGTAACGGGGTCTGGTTCACGGTTTAAGAAACAGAGGATAAGGCTCAAAGTTTATTTGTACCCATTGTTTGCATTTATCTCCTACTAGAATCTGGAATGATATTTTGGTGATGGTTAAGTTTATTTGAGGAGGCAACCATTTTTTGCAATATTTTTCTATTGTTGAGGATTTGTAGCGACCTCTTTTTTTGATTTATCATCCCTAATTTTTGTCTGATTGTTTTTGTTTTGAGATCTACAGTCACCGGGATGCCCTAGTTTTTTTCTTAAGTCTCCTTCATAGGTTTTGACTTAGCGGGCTTTTCTTTTGAGAGATAATGACTGCCTATCTTATGGGGAACTAACACCATCTTTTGATTCAGAAGGATAATTTCGTTATGAAGTGATAGTTTGCGACTGAATGCGCGTTTGAATCAACTGAGAAACTACCATGCCCCAGGTTATGATTAAAGGTTTCAATTTGAGCGGAAAATAAAACTCCTACTTCTTTGGCTCAAAGGGGTTGACTAGGGATTATCTTTCTTATAACTCCACTATTTTGGGATTTGAAACAACGCATGTACATCGTCAGCAAAGTCTGTCCAAAAGCATAATGTATGAGATTATGGTATTATTTTCATCATCCTCCCTCTAAAGGCTTACAACTTGTAATCCAGAGTTGAAAATCATACAAAAAAGAGTAAAAGTATAGTTTCAGTATAGTGAAAACGAATGGATTAACTCAAGACAAACATATGCAATGCATTAATGAGAACAACCAAAGTCTGACATAAGGACAAATGTTTAAACAGACAAAGAAATTACAACTGGAAATTTGAATGAACAAAAATTTCTCCACCTAAAATTTGTCACTTCAGATAGTGTGTCTTTGAGGGGTGACAGAAAAACTCCAGTTGACCATCTTGTGTAAATTCCAACACTTCTTTGTCGATCAGGTCTTGACTCTTGTTCTTCAACGCCCAACAGTGATTAGTATCGTGTCCCTGAATGTTGGAGTGGTATGCGCACCTTTCATTGTATTTGTAGTTGGGAGCAGAAGTGTTAGGTTTTTGAGGAGGCTCCCTTAATGTAACATACTTGGCTTCTAACATATGATGCAATGCTTGAGCCATGGACATACTGACCTCGGTAAATTTTCTTTTGGGCGTATCTTGCTTACGCGAGCCACCTTGTCGTGGTTGGTGAGGTCGTTGTTGGGATCTTGGTGTAACAACCATTTTGAAAGGTGTTCTCTCAACCAAATCTTCTTGTTTCATTTGAGGCTGGTTAATGACTCGATCCCCAATTCTAGTTATTTGCTCCATATGGTTGCATCCATCTTGATTAGGCTTGTTGACGAGGACTCTCAGCTCTTCTTGTCCCTGAGCTAAGTTTTGGATAAAAGTCATCTGTCCCAACATCTAGATTCTCATTGTTGCTATCTCAGCTTGTAATTGCTTCAATTGGCCATCCTTGTCGCCTTCGGGATTATTCTCGGTCATGCTCTCAATGAGGAGTTCTTTAACTTCTTCTTGCCCCTTGGATAGATTCAGGAACAAATCCTGAAGCTGGTCATTTTGGGTCTGAAGATCTTGGACAGTTTGTTAAGAGCCATTTTTTACTGAAATAAACAGCAAGCGAATGAGAAAACCTGTATGGGGAAAACATTTCATGATATGATGCATGATATATGGATGTAATGTTTTCAAGGATCTCGTGGGGTAAACACAAGAAAATGTTAGAAGTTGGAATTTGATCACAACTTTGATTAAAGAACTTTGTATTGTTGAATGTCCTTTTACGAGAATCAAGCTCATCATATCAAGTTGGTCATAGCCTTTGACTCCATTTATCGTGCTTTGATCTTTGACAGTGTTTGGCTAGAGGAAAATAAATCCTCTTGCCCCTTGATAGACGTCTGGTTCAACATAACCCTCATCACAAACCCTTGGGACCCTAGAAATGGTTATTGAAAATGCTATGGTATGATGTCATGATGTTATGTACAAATAAACATATACAAGCAAAAGCAAACAAGTCCTTAGGTTTAGGCTTGCATGGAGTTTATAGGTAAGTACCCTCTTGAAGTTTAGTTGGTGCAACCTGTCCTAGTAAGTAACCGGGTTCTAGGTGATCTCAATATCATTGATCTTTCTTCATCGGGCATTGTTTCAGCGCAAGCCTCTTTATTAGCGATCAAAATATCCTGAAAGTATGATCTTAATGAGTGTAACATCGAGTATTAACCAACTTCGGACTGAACCAAAGATGGCTATCTCACTACTTCCTAATGGCCAAGTTGTTCAATTAAAGGTTCTAAGGTCAGTTAGTGCTTCATGACACCACACATTGGCCCTGTATTCTCCTTGACTGGACTCAAGGGAGACCTGTACCAACAAATGTGTCACACTAACATAGCCATCGCTTCAACCATGTTGGTATGCGCTGCACACTCCCCACGATCTATTTCTACTTACCTAATGGTGTTCCCAGATCCGGGTAGAGGATCAATACAAACCCAAACAAGGATCCATAAATTTAAAGCAAACAAATCAAACAATGAAAGCAATTAAATATGATCTAGACCTAAGGTAACCCCACTTTTAAGTAGTTCCCAGTAGATTCTCCAGTTCTGTAATACTGTGGGAGAACTGACTTGGTGTTTTTTGTTTGATCGGAATTATTGCGGATACTAAAAGTCGCCACAGACTTTTCTTTTATCCAATAAGTAAAGTGTGAAAAGAACAGAAAAGACCTTTGAGATATTTTCTTGAGTTTGGGGGGGGGGGGTAGTTTATCAAAAGGGAAGGTGTTAGCACCCTTTTCATCCATAGTTATCTACGGGCTTTTAGTTGCTTGCTAGATCACTTTTTGTTTGAAATGTATTTGTGGTGGGTTTTAAAAGTATTTTTGAAAAGCACCTTCGTTTAGGAAAACTTTGTAATGATTCTCGTCTCTATAAGAAGGCATACAAAGTGTTGGACTTTTGAAAATACTTCATGTTTTTTTGAAAGTATATGGTGTGTTTGAAAAGATGTTTATTTTTGAAGATGGATTGTGAGCAAGCTACTAAGAAAGTTCTACCTACTCATAAGTATTTTGTTCATTTCTCTCTTCCTTTGATATTGTTATCTCACCATTGATTGGTAAATAACCCTATCTTTGGATGTGAAGGGACGGGCGTGGGTCATTGTATAGTCTTGGATAGTAATGTTGTGAGATACCTATGCGTTTTCCTTAAGGGTATAAGATCATTTTGAAGACAACATTCGAAGCGTCATTGAGGGACTATGATCTTGTATTTTTGATTATTTTTGCTAAGGTGTCTCACATGCATAACATGACCATTTTCTCAAGGTAACAAGTGGAGTTAACCCTAGAGGTGTAAGTGTGCAAGCGTTTATCTTTCATGCTTGATTTTATCTTGAATTAGGGTTTTCTAGTCATTGATTTTATCTTGCCATACAAACCCTAATTTACTAGCATTTATGTGAGAGCAGTAAATTGCGGAAAATAAATGTCCTACACTATTACATCATTAAGGGATAGGGTATACAAATTTATAAATGGGGAATTGAAAGCGATAAAGGTCCTAATTATCTATTACAACCATATTGAACTTGAACGAATAATGTACAAATGAATAAATATACAAGGAAGTAAATAAAAAAGAAAACGAATTTAGTTTGGATTTTGTTAAAGAAAAGTCTTGTTTTGACCTAATGAAACTAAAAAGAAAATGTTTAATAAAAGAAAATTAAACTTAATTTAAATTAGAAAAGAAATTTTTTTTTAATGTTTTTTGTGAAAAGATTTTAATATTAAACCAAAAGATATGAAAATTAAATTAAGAAAAGCCTAAATTTTATGTTTATTTTAAGAAAATAAAATAAGCCTAAATCTATTTAATTGATTAAAAAAAGGTTAACTTGGTAATAAAAATATTTTGGGATTTTTTTATTAATAATAATAATAATAATAATAATAATAATAAAGAAAAGAAAATAAAATAGAGAAAATAAAATAGAAAAAATAAAATAAAAGTCAGAAAGGTTTAAAATTGATTTAGGGCCTTTTTTTTGTGTAAAAGCAAATTTTTGGTAAAGCCTGACCCAAGAGGAGTTCTTGTTAGTCAGCAAAATAATAATAAAAAAATAATTGGGTCTGCGTGATGGTTAGTAAGCAAGAGGGTATTGGAAGTAAAACGAATTGGGCTTAGGAGTGTTTGGTTGGCGTTGGAATGAGGGGTGATAGACAGCAAGGAAAGGGGTATGCATGAGTAAAGGCGTTGGACTGGGTCAGTTTGGGTTAAAGCCTAAAGAAAATACAAATTAAGAAGAACAAAAAAATGACAAAGGCTTTGTCATTTTAATATAAACATTCTCTCTCTTGTTTTATTTTCTCTCTTGTTTTCTCAAACGTTCTCTCGCCCGAAAAGAGAGAACGACCGCGCCGGAAATCGCCTTACGACGGTGGTGATGATCCAAACTTGATTTTTCTTATATCAATCTCCTCCTCGCTTCCTTATAATCACTAATCCGAGGCTTACTTTTGCAAATCGTAACTGTTTTCGCGTAGATCTAAAAGGGAAGGAATGAAACCCTAGGGTTTGGGTTTGGACAGAAACGGATTTATCTCGGTGAGATCGTTCCTTTTCTTTATATTTAATAAACTCTGAAGGGTCGGGTTTTAGGAAAATGATGACAAAACAATGTTAGGATTTTGTTGTTGTTTGCTTTGGTTTTGTACCTCTTTATATTTGTGTATCTGTGCTTTTTTCTGGATTTGCTGAAACATGGTTTTTGAGAGGAGGGTAACGTTGTTGTTTGTTGTTGCTTTGGACTCTCTATATTTTTTATGAAAAGAAGTTGATAATGATTTTGAGGGAAAAAAATAAGTGTTGCTGTTTTTTTATTGGGGTTCAGTCTTTGTATGGTTTCTATATCTTTTTGTGCTTTCTGATTTGATGAAGGAGACAATGTTACTTTTGATTCTTGGGGCTTAGCCTCTGTATATTTTTTTAGAACAGAACCCCCCCCCTCTTGTGCTTCTCTGTGTTGTGCTGATTTTTTATGTAAGGTATATTTTGTGAAAGAAGCTCTGAATTTTGTCCACCCTTTGTTGTGAACCGTGGCTCTGCTTTTATGCTATGGCTTGGGACTTTGTACAGTTTTCTGTGATATGTTGATGATGACTTTGCTATGTTTAGTTTTAACTTGATTGTTCACAAATCAACTTTGTACTTGTAGCTTTTTGGATTGGCATTGCTGGTTGTACTTGTTGTATCGTTTGCTTGTTAGGTTGGTGTTGGTTGTTGCTTTTTTGTACAAGTTTTTGTACTTGTGGATGACTTTGAACTTTGTACTTTTCAGGTTTTTTCTCTTTTGCTGTGAACCAAACAGATTTTTTATATATATTTTTTTATATTTGCAACATAATTACTTTGGCCCATGATTTGACTTTAGAAATTATAAGTTTTCTTTTGATATGAAATCACATGAGGCTTTGCTATTTTTGCGCGAAACATGATGATAAATTTGATTTCTTCTTTATCTTTTGCCTTATTTGTGAACCAAAACCTGTTTTTGTGATTTGCAACAAGAAATGTTCCTAAGCCAATGATGTAGTTCTGATTTTGTGAAACAACATGTATGAGTTTTTTCATTTCTGTTGGGCTCGGATTCTGTTGGCCTTGATTAAAGGAATTCTGTTTTTACCTTTTCCTTCTATTGTGAACCAAATAAAACTTTGTGATTTGCAATAGAAATTAGCCCATGATAGAAACTTAAATGTTTGAGGCTTTAACATACAAAAAATCCTTCTTTTCTGATTAAAAAAAAACCACCCTAATGATGAATTTAAATCAATTGTAATTTTGTTTATTTTGGATTGCTAACTCTTGTTTTCTTTGTTTCATGTACAAGATAAAAATGGAAAGATCAAGGAGGAAGTTTGAAGATGCTTGAAGTTGAAGACATCTATTTATTTTGTAATAGAAATAGGAAAATAGGAAGAAAAAATGTATAGTTTATGCCTTTGAAAATTGTAATTGAATTTTGTAATGATTTTGAAATTATTTTGAAATTGTAAATAGATTTGGAGTTTTTGAATAATGAACATTTGAAATTTGAATAAATATGAAAGAATTTGAAAGAATAATGTGAAGTAAGTTATAATGTTGAAAGAATAAAAATGTAATATGTTTAAAAAGAATAATGTGATGTAGGTTATAATGTTGAAAGAAAAAATGTAATATGTTTAAAAAGAATAATGGGATGTGTTGAAAAATAATAATGACGTAATTTGTAATGTTGAAGGAAGAATAGATGTAAATAGAAAATGTAATGTTTTTGAAAAATAATTATGATGCAATTTGAAAGAAAAATAGAGAGTGTGATGTTTTGAAAAATAAATGTGAAATAAGAGTCCAAGAAATCTTATCTTGTGAATGAGAGACTTGGTATCCTTGCATTGCCCATGACAAACAAACTTGGAATCTAAGTCATGGAGACTTGAATAAGGCTCACATTTATCAGAAAAAAACAAAGTTGTCAGACCGTGTAATTAAATTATAAATTGAAGCTTCCTCAGTGTGTGCTAAGTGAACACTAGAGTTTGAATCAACACGACCCTAATTCATTTCGTCACGAATCAAAAACCCTTAATTCGAGGTGAACTCAAATACAAGCCTTAATATTGTGCAACCACTAAAACATGAATCTTGATCTCAACAAATGTCACCTATTTAAGAGTCAAAACCCTAGCTCAATACTAAAGGACATGAGACACTTTGAGCACTTGCAAATTTGAACCTATGAGGATTTAAGTGACGTGGTTGGAGGTTTGAGAAACCTTGAACAATTGAAAAACCATAGAAGAAAATTTTAAAGGAAAGGTAGGGCAAATTTTGGGGTACAACACATTGATTACCAGGTTTCTGGTAGTCTTGACCTTCCTCTGTATTTTTCTAAGAACTGTCATGGCAGAATGACACCATCTGATACTGCTGACATATACAAGCAATTTGGTGTACCGAATATTCAATTTTTATAGTGGATTTTTCTGAATATTATGATCTATGTAACATGCCCCAAGTGATTCAGACGAAGATCTACCCCTGGCTATTCAGCACTTTTGAGAGATTCTATGAATCTTGACTTGATCTCCACAAATGAGTTGGATAATAACATGTCATGCCCCTTGATTTATAACCAATTGTGTCTATGAAAGGCCTGTTACTGAAAGTGTCTTTCTCTTTGACCCATCCGCTAAAGTAATTCTGTCCATTGGGAGGATTTTCATTCATTGAATATTCGTCATGCGAATTTCTCTACTGTCAAACACTTAGTCATATGCAAACAGTGGTATTAAAATGCAAAGCTTATGTTTGTCTTGAAGTTTAAAAAATGTATTTTTTAGTAAAACAAAATTTGTAAGAATGTGATATCAACTCATGAATTCTAGTAAGTCTTGCAGGAATCAGGATACCCTTTTGTAATAGTATGTTTTCGAACTAACCCATGCTTCAGTTAGGACTTTGAAGGGTTGTAATGTGGCATGGTTCACAGTTTAAGAAACAAAGGATAAAAGCTCAAAGTTTATTTGTACCCAAACCGTTATCCATAATGTCCTTCAGTTCTATACTCAGTTAATTATGCATTTAGGTTCCAATAGAGTTTGGAATTATAGCACGGAAACTTGGTGATGGTTCAGAAACCGAAAGTTTATTTGAGAAGGAAATCAATTTTTCTTGTAACGTCTATCTTTTTTTGAATATTTGTAGCGACCTCTTTTTTAATTTATTATCCCTAACTTTTGCATGAATGTTTCATTTGAGATTACAGTCAGCGGGATGCCTCAATTTGTTTCCTAAGTCTCCTTCATAGGTTTCGACTTAGCGGGCTTTTCTTTTGAAAGATAATGACTGCCCGACTTAATGATTATGGGGAACCATCACCGACTTTTGATTTGGAAGGATTTCTTCGATACTACCTGCTGTGTATGAAGGAAAAGCTTGCGATTGAATACACAACTGAATTAACTTAGAAACTACCATGTCCTAGGTTATGATTAAGGGTTTCAATTTGCGCAAAAAAGAAAACTCCTTCTTCTTAGGATCAAAGGGGTTGACTAGGGACTAACTTCCTTATATCTCCACTGCTTAGGAATTGAAGCAACACCTGTACATCATCAGAAAGGTCTTTTTAAAAGCATATTGTATGAGATTATGGTATCATTTTCGTCATCCTCCCTCTAAAGGCTTATATTTTTAACGAGAGTTGAATATCCCAAAAAGGAAGTAAATATCACAGTTTAAATATAGTGAAAATGAATGGATTAATTCAAGACAAACATATGCAACGCGTTAATTAAAAAAACAAACTTTGACGTAAAGATAAGTGTTTTAACAACTAAATAAATTACAAATAACAATTCAAATGATTTTGAAGCTTCTCCGCCTGAACTTGTCACTTCAGAATGGTGTGCCTTACAATTTCGATATTTGAGGGATGATAGAAAAACTCAATTTGACCATCTTGTATGAATTCTAAAACTTCTTTATCAATCAGGTCCTGAATCTTATATTTCAAAGTCCAACAGATGTTAGTGTCATGTCCAGGTATATTGGAGTGATATGCACACCTTGCATTAGGATTGTAGCTAGGAGCAGAAGTATTGGGATTATGAGGAGGATCCTTCAATGTGACAAAATTCATCTTCAACATGCGTTGCAGAGCTTGCGACATCGGCATGTTGATTTTGTAAAATTGTCTTTTGGATGTATCATGCTTACGCTGATTACCCTGTTGTTGTTGGAGAGGTCAATGTTGAGCTGGAAATGTAATAAAAAACTGGAAATTCCCTTTTCCATTAACTGAAGGATTAGAAATTTCAACTTGTCTCTTTCCCTCTCTTATTCTCCTTCTACTTTCAACCAAGTTAGTTTCCTGTTTCATTGGAGGATGGTTAATAATCGGATCCCCAACTCTAGCAGTTCATCCTATACGGTCATATTTATTCTGATGAAGATCGCTGATGAGGATTCTCAACTATTCTTGTCCCCGAGCTAAATTTTGGATAAGATTCATCTTACCAATCATCTAGATTCTCATCTCAGCCTGCAGTTGTTCCAACTGGTCATCCTTGTTGTCTTCAGGATTCTTCTGGGCCATTTTCTCATCTAGGAGTGCTTTCAATTCCTCTTTCCCCTTGTATAGGCTTAAAACCAATTCCTAAAAGTAAGCATTTTGAGATTGGAGATCCTTCACTGTTTGTTCGAGAGCCATTTTTGCTTAAATAAATAGTAAGATGATGAGAAAACCTGTCTTGGGAACACCTGTTATGTAATGATATGCATGACATGTAGATGCATATGTAATGTTTTCAAGGATCTTATGGGACTTAAAATTTTAGAAAAATAATATGGTTGCGGCTTTGTATTTGAAGAAATTTGAGTTTTCATCTTTGGAAGTCCTTCTATAAGAATCAAGCTCACCATATCAAGTGGGTCTTAGCCTCTGACTCAAGAAAGTTCACTTTGATCTTGACGGCATCTGGCTAGAGGAAAATAAATCCTCTTTCCCCTTGATAGAAATTTGGCTTATAACAATCCTGAAAATATTGCACCATAAATCCCTAAGATCCTTGAAATGGTTAGTAACAGTGCTATGTTATGAGATGACATGATGTATATGCCATGCACTAATAAAAAGCGTAAGGTGATGAGAACAAATGAGTTTATACAAACAAATCCTGTGAGGAATTCAAGTTTTTAGATAGTGAATACAAACAAGTCATACAAGTAGCCTCATATTTAAAGTCTTGCATGAGGTCCATAGGTAAGTACCCTTTTCTAGCGACTGGGTTCTAGCGATCTCAATGTCACTGATTTTTCTCACAAGTTTTGTTTAGCACGGCAACTGACTTGCCACCAAAAAAACCCGAGAGCCTAATCTCATTGAGTGTAGCATCGAGTATCAACCAACTTCGGACTGCACCAAAGTTGTCTATCTAACTAACTTCTAATGGCCAAAAATGGATCAATTAAGATTCTAAAAGTAAGTTAGTGCTTATGACACCACGCAGAAACCCAATGTTATCCTCGACTGACTCAAGGAACATCAGTACAAACTAAAGTGTCACACAAACATAGCCATCACTTCAACCATATCGGTCTATGTCGTACAGTTTCCATGATCTATTGATACTTACCTAAGGTATCCCTAAACCCGGTTGTAGGATCTTTACAAGTAATGAAACACAAACAACCCTTAAAGATAAAGCATACAATGCAAATAAAGCAAAAGTAAAGTGATCTAAAATCTTAAGGTAACCCCTCTTTTTTTAAGTTTTCCCCGACAGAGTCGCCAGTTCTGTAATACGGTGGGAGAACTGACTTGTTTAGCGTTTTATTGAAAATGTTGTGGTTAGCAAGAGTCGCCACTGACTATTCTTTTATCCAATAAGGAAAGGGTGAAAAGAACAGGAAAGACCTTTAAAGATTTTGAGTTCGGGGGGTAGGTTATGAAAAGGGAAGGTGTTAGCACCCTTTTCATCTGTAGTTATCTACGGGCTCTTAATCGCTTAGCTCACTTTGAAAATTTGCTTTTTGTGTGTGTTTGAAAATATTATGAAAATTCTAATGTAAGGAGAACTTTGTAATGATTCTTGTATTGGTCCTCAAGAATGCCTACAAAGTGTTTTGAAAATATCTTTGAAAGTGTTTGTGTGAGATGTTTTTGTTTTGAAAAGTGTGAGCAAGCGAATAACAGTATTCTACCCACTCAGGGTCTTTCTTATAATTTTCCTTCTCCTTTAGGTAGTGTTATTTGTACCATTAATTAGTAGGAAGCCCTATTGTTGGATGTAAAGGGACAGGTATAGGGTCATCGTACAGTCATCGAAGGTAACTTGTAAGGACGATTAGCAATTTTGTAAGGGACTAGATCATTTATCGAAAGCCAACATCGAAGGGTCATCGAGGGACTATGATCTTTGACTTGAGGGTCTTTGCTAAAGCATCCCTATGTTCGAGGGACATGACCGTTATTTTTCATAGGCAACAGAGGGAGGTTACCCTAGAGGTGCAAGTGTGTTGATTCGGTTATTTTATCTTGCATTAGGGTTTTCTAGGGTTTGATTATTATCTTACCATATAATCCTATTAGCTAACAGTTATATATACATACAAGGCATACAAAGTATAAATGCGAGAAAACAAAATTCCAAAAAGTAAAGACCTACCGTTGTTACATGGCCTTGGGGAAGTTACATGATAAACAAATTGTGCAAGAATTTAAACTAGGTTATTAAAAAATTTGTACATCCTATAAAATTTGTCTAATAAAATAAATAAAAAAATAAAATAAAATGTTAGTGAACTATTTTTAATGTCCTAATATCTAAAATGTTAGAAATTATTTTTTTGTGCATTTTTTGGTTTGATTTGAATGATAAAATAAATAGATTTTAAACCTAAATTAAACACTTTTTATTTATAAAAAAACCTATGTCTAATTAATTAATTAGGAAAAATATTGTCAAAAATTAAATTAACCTATTAAAAGTCTAAACCTAATTTAATTATATTTTTTATGAATTTTTTTGATTTAATAGAAATTAATTAAATGAGGAAGAAAATGTAAAGAAAGAAAGTTAGAAATAAGTGGAACTAAAAAATGCATGGGGTGGGAATTAGTTCACCAATGGCCAACCAGGATTTATACGTTATAAACTCCATGTAATGGTCGCGACCTGTTCTAAACACCATCATGAACATACATGAAAACTCAAGATTAGTTAATAATGCATAAAATTGAAGTTTATAATTTTGAAAAAGTTACCCAATTGGTGTTCTTGAGAGAGAATGTTCTGGGATGTCTCGAGCTTGTTGAAAGACTGGAAACAACTCTTGGGATCTTCAGGAGTGTAATGGAATGCTTGGAGTTGCTTGAGAGAGGCTGCAAATAGGGTTTCATGCTTGCCCTAGTTCTTGACATATTTTTGTGATTCTTGGAGCTTACTCTTAAGGTAGAAATTTGTGGTCTTGTTCACTGTTGTTGTGTGTATTTATAGAGGAGGAAAATAGATTAAGACAAAAGAGAAAAAGACCAAGTATTCAATGCCTTGCCAAAACACAAAAAAAAAACATGTTTTCAAACATTCCATTTTGAGAATATTATGTCTAAATATTGCCTCCCATAGTTTTGGCAAGTTGGATATGTGTTCTTGGGCCTCAAATTTGATCCAAAACCAAGCCCACATGCCTTGGTCCACATTTGTTATTTTACTTAATTTATTTTGTATTTAATTGAAAAAAATCAAAATAAATATAAATAAAAAAATCATGGTAAGGTATGAATAAGTTTAAGAGTCCTCTATAAGGTCATGAACATGTTTAGACCTTAGAAGATAGGACCACTAGTCCAAAATTTCAAAATTGCTCAATTGAGGTTTCATGCATTTCCCAAAAATTGCTCAACTTGCACCAATAATAACTCTCTAAATTTTTGTCATATGAAGGTGATCTTGGACTTTTTGGAAAGCTCAAGATGTCCCCTACAATGTCTATGCTGATCATTTTATCATTTGAAGAATTTATCTTGATGTAAGTTTCCTTGACAAAAAGTGTCTATTTGTTGACTTTTGAAATGACCTATAATGTTTTGGTTCATATCTCTCAAATGAAGCATTTTTCGGGCTTGAGCTTAGAAAAACAAAGTTGTAGAGAACTAAATTTACTTAAATATAGGCTTTGGTTGAGAATTTTATGAGGAAGCATGTGAAAGTTATGCTTGGTCAAAGTTTAGTTGACTTCTTCTTAAGAAAACCCTAATTTAGTGACTTTTGACTTTTGATGAATCTTGAGTTTTCTTGAGGAATCATGATCAACCCTTGATCAAACAATGAATGTGACCTCAAAATCTTGATGTTGACCAAAAATATTGAAGGTTGACTGTATGTTGACGACAGTTGAATTTTTGTTCAATACAGTTGACTTTCACTCATTTGAGCAATTGACTGAGCAAAATTATGATGCAAGGCTTGAAACTTGACATGAGGATTCTTTGAAGCATATGAGGAACCATGAAACTCACTTGATGCATTAGAAGCTCAATTTTATTTGAGAAAACCAAAACCTTAATTGTAGGCCATTGCTTTGGAGAGGTGCTTGTATAACTCTTGATTATTCTTGAGCAATTGAGAACCTTGGAAGAATGAGGAGGTGTCTTGAATCAATTGTCTTCAAAAATGGGAGGGAAATTTTTGGGGTACAACACTACGATATCAAGAGGTATTTAGAAAATCAAGAATATCCAAAAAAAGTGCCTCAATAATAAACAAGTAAACTCTAAGAAGGCTAGTGTGATCGGTGGAAATAGAACTGACTGTTTTTTAGCTGGTTTCGCGAAATGTCGCGGTAAGAAAGAGTCGCCACCGTCTTTTATGTTCTCCAACATGGAAAGGACAAAAGCACAGCAAAATTCCTTATTCGAGATGTTTTCTCGGTTCGGGAGGTAGATTTATAGAAAGGGAAGGTGTTAGCACCCTTTCTATCTGTGGTTATCCACGGGCTCTTAGGTACTTGCTCTTATGTTTTCAAAATTTGTTTGCTTTTCAAGTGTGTGTGGGTTTTTGAAAAAGTTTCGTTTGAAAAATTTCTAAGTAACTCTTGTATCTGTCCTCAAGAGTGTATGAAAAATTTGTTTGAAAACTTTTGAAAGTGTGGGGTGCGAAAAGATGTTTTGTTTGTTTGAAAAGAGCAAGTACCCATGAGAATCTACCTACTCTAAGGAATTAAGTTGTGTAAGAGTCCTTTAGATAGTGCTATCCCACAATTGAGAGGTAGGTAGCACCATCGTTGGAGGTGTTCGGGTCAATTCGATTCTTAGGACAGTGTGGTCACCGAAGCAATGGTAGGACACCTTAGAAGTAACTCTAATGTCCTAGATCCTTTTTTTATCCAAGGAAACCGTTTCGATGCAACTGGATCTTTAGAAAAAGGGTGACCTCTAAGACGTCCTATACTTGATGACCATGTTTCGAGGCAACGAGTGAAGCGTACCCTAGGAGTGGCATGTGCTTGTGTGTTCAATTTCAGTTTATGTTTGTCTTTGATCATGCAATTGTAAGCTACGGATTAATTTTATTTACATACATTCTTTCATGCATTGTTAACAGTTAGGGGTGTGGAAAATTAAAGTGCGGAAATGTAAAGCTACGCTATTACAAGGCGCAGGTCTATACATCGCCAAAAATACAAAGACCCGTTTTGATAAAGTGCGGAAAGTAAAGAAAACAATAAACCTAATTACTATTACATTCTTGAAGCAGTTACATAATAATCAAAATAAAATAAATGCGCGTGAATAAAAATTAATCGGGAATGTCTTAAGGGTTTTGACCTTTTTAAGAAAAGAAATGAATTTTTTTTGTCTTTTTTGAATTAAATGCAATTAATTAAATAAAGCCTAATTACTAATTAATTTATTTATTAAAAGAAAGTATTTTTTGTGTTTTTATGTTTTTTAATGAAATAAAATAAAAAGGAATTAAAATTAGAAGTTAATAAAATCTAATTCTAAATTTATTTTAGTTATTAAAAAAAAGATTAAAATTGCCTAATTAAACTAATTAATTAATTATAATTTAATTACAAAACAATGAATTAAAGTGAAATTAATAAATAAGAATAATAAAAATATTAGTTTTTATTTTATTTTTTTGTTTATGAAAATAATTATCTATGAATTAAATAATAATAATAATAGTTAACAATAATAATTAGTTAAAAGAAAATAAAAAAGGAAAAGAAAACAAAAGAAAATATGAAAGAACCATGGGGGTGTTGGCCCAGGTATGGAGGTTTGAGGAAGCAATATGGCCCAATAAGCTTAAGCCTTTGTTGACTTTAGGAATCGCCTGCACATGCTTTGACTTGGAGCATGGTATCCAGCATCTCATAGCCCCTAGATTGATCTTTGAGGCCACTTGGCGCATGATCGTTTGATGCACATGGTGGAAAGCCTTTGTGAAACCTGCACAGGAACATGTTATGGAAAAATAGAAATAAGCATTTGGGGGACCTGGGATGTTGATGGAGTGCTTGGAAGTAGTTGAATCTGGCTAGATCAGGTCTTTCGAGCTTGACAACTTCAAGGAAATTTTTGCAATTTTGGGGCGTTCTCTAGGCTGTGTGTATTTTTTCTCGTTTTGAATGAGGCTTGCAAGGCTTGTATATATAGTAATGAGTGAGAATCAGTCACTATTATGAGCTCTTAACCATTGCAATTAAACTTTGGATTTCTCCATAACCACCATTAAAGCAACTTGCCAATTTTGTTCAAATTTGAATTTTATGCTTAAAATGGACCTTACACGAATTTGGTAGGTGCATTATGCTTCATCAAGGTCATTAAACCACAAGATATCATTGAATTAATTTTTTTGATTTTTATTTGAATTTTATGGATTTAAAATGAATTAAATCAATAAAATTAAATAAAAAATAGAAAAATTAATGTTTAATCTTGAAATTAATCATGGGACACGTGGGTGGCATGACAAGGCTGAACCAAGTGGAAAAAAGTGGGCCCTTTTGTCAAAAATTGAAGTTTCAAGGATAGTTGACTTTGGCCATTTCACAAAAATTTCCCAACTTCTCCAATGCATATCTTGCTCAATTTTGATCATATGAACATGTTCTTGGACATTTTGGAAAGGTCTTGCAGTCCTCTAACCAATAGACTTTGGTCCCATGTCATTTGAATTTACCAATCTCAAGTTATGGTCTTTGACTTAAAATGCCTTTTTGTTGACTTTTGAAAATGACCTATAATGTTGAAATTGGTAACTTTTTGTGAGAGCATTTCTTGGACTTGGAATGTGAAGATGAGTTGTAGGAAATGTCCTCCCCTTCAAAATGAGCATTGGATGGGATTTTTATGATGAACCATAAAAAAGTTATGCTTTGGTCAAGTTACAGTTGACTTTTCAAATGTCCAGAAATAGAAACTTTTGACACCTTGATGATTTTTGAGCCATTCTTGTGAAATCATGATCAAGACTTGATCAAATGATGATTGTGGCTTCAAAATAAGATGTTGACCAAATTTTTTGACTTTTGACTGCCAAATGACCATTTTGCCCCTACAGTTGATTGTGAAGCAATTAGGGCTTTTGACTGTGCAACTTGACCTTGTGAGCCTTGAAACTTGACATGTAGATGCTTGACAATGTGTATAGGCATATGTGACTTGATTGAGCCCTTGAAAACCTCAACTTCCTTGCAAGAACCAAAACCCTAATTTTGACTGGCTTAGGAGGATGGTTTGACTGTGCAGCCCTTGAGTAGACTTGAGATGATGCTTGCCAAAACTTTGAAGAATATGGGAGGGAAAATTTTGGGGTACAACAGTTGCCCCTGTTCAATCTTCTTAGACCTGAGGATGTAGATTGGCTTGTGTGCCTTTCGTGATCCGAGGGTGGAAGATGATTGAACACTAGAGTGCCCAGAAATTTGCACTCACATAGTAGAGTATCAGCAGTGTGATGTCGGGAATGGGCTTACAGATGCCATTTGGAGAGATGGTGGATAAGAGGATGGGCTTATAGATGCCATCTGGAGCTGTGACAGAACCTTGTCGGGAATGGGCTTATAGATGCCATTTGGAGACTGTTGGTATGTGGATGGGCTTATAGATGCCATCTAGGTGTCGATCGCGTAAGAGATTCCTTAGCGAGAACTTGCGTACCTGAGAAAGATAATTTCCTGGCCTGTTATAGGTGTTGATCCTCACTCAGTCGCTCACAGACATGCCCTGGCTAGATGCAAGTATCGAATCTGGAACTTCAAAAGGTTGATGGGTTGTCTCTACTGACAGGTTATCTCAGAAAAATCTTTAGGATTTAACTAAACCAGAGGAGGTTGTTGTACCCCAAATTTTGACCTAAGATACCATTTCCTATCTGCATCATTACATTGCAAGTGTTTTGACCTATCTTTATCAATTTTCAAAGCAGATTTTAAATTCATAACTTTTTCAACTCAAGAGCTGTTTATTTTTGAAACGCTAAATTTATTAATTGATCAATGCTAAAACAATGTTTATTTAATTATTTATTATTCTGAATTTAAATAATTGGAATTTATTTTCAGTTATTATATAAATTAAAGAATTATAAATGATAAAGTAAATATTTGAAAAGAAGTTTGTTAATTGATCAATGATGTTTATTTAATTATTTATTATTCTGAATTTAAATAATTGGAATTTATTTTCAGTTATTATATAATTTAAAGAATTATAAATAATAAAGTAAATATTTGAAAAGAAGTTTATTAATTGATCAAACAATGTTTATTTAATTATTTATTATTCTAAGTTTAAATAGTTGAAATTTTATTTTCAGTTATTATAATTTAGAAGAATTATAAATAATGAAGTAAATAATTGAAGAGAAGTTAATTGATCAATGATGTTTATTTAATTATTTATTATTCTGAATTTAAATAATTGGAATTTATTTTCAGTTATTATATAATTTAAAGAATTATAAATGATAAGGTAAATAATTGCAAAGAAGAAAAGAATTAACTGGTAAAATATTGGAGTTTTATTCATTTTATTCTAATTGTTACAATTGTTGTTTAAATACCGTATTTATTTACAACGTATTTACAATGATAATTTTTACAATGTTTAAAGTGAAATAAAAGCTATCCTAATTTTTTCTAAGTTCTAAATCTTCATCTTCTATCCAATACTTCTTTGATGCTCATTTGATTTTACCTGCAAGGAATTAAAAGAAAAGTCAGAAATAAGATATATAATTAAAAGCAGACGATTAATTTAGCGTTCATCATTAAAAGCAAACGACTGGAATCAGTTTTTTTTACCCTCTTTGCAAATCACGGGATTTCTCCCGGTTCACAAAAATGGATGATTATTTATTGATAAATATGAATGCACAAGTTAAAATTATGCACAAATTCAATATTTCAAAGTAAACTGCACATTTCAAAAGCCAACTGCATATTTCAAAACCAATTGCACATTTCAAATTGTAAACTGCATATTTCAAATAAAATGCATAGTTCAACAGCATATGCAAGTAACCAAGTCAAAGTTACATTTTCAAAGCCAAAGTCCAACGTAAACTATCCAACATATGGGAGGAAGTCAGAATTCCAAGGCTCCATACTGTAACAATGCAGATGACAAAGAGAAACATGTGCAGTTTAAAACCAAATATGCAAGCAAAATGTTTCCTAATTTCATCATTTTCCAGCTTTTGCTTTTTCAGAACATAAAGTACATAACATCATTTTAATGTCAAACTGTACTAAGGAGAGAGAAGAGAGAAAGAGTGTTGGGTTTACAGGTTTTGGCCTTAGGCAGAAAAGGGATATAAAACAAAACAACAGTAACACAGTAAAAAAGGGAAGCATAGAAAGAGGATATAGGCAAACTGAATAAAACAGTAGAGAGGGCAGAGATATCAAGAAAAATGGTTAAAATATACAAAACCTGAACTGTCAAAAGAGAGGCCAACTGATATAAAAACAACACAACTTCTCAAGCAAGGCTAAGTTCGGAAAAACCTGTTTTGAAGCCTAAAACCACAAAATCTGTCAAGTTCAATACCAAGCCAATTCTCAAGGTCAAAACAAAAACCTCAAGTACCTGCTGTCTCAAGACCAAAGCCAATAACCATGGCCTGAAAAACCAGTAGAAACCTGCATTAAACCCGTTGAAGCCTCAAACATACAAAAACAACATCAAGCCTAATAACCTGCTTAAGCTTTAAACCTGTAACATAGGCCTCAAGGCCACAAACATGAAACCATAACCATTTCAAAGCCTAACCAGTAAACTCATCAAAAGGCCAAACCTGTAGAAACAAAAACCAGGCCAAACCTGAAGCAAACCCAGCCAAAAATACCATCAACCTTAAACCACTGTCAATCCACCCAAAGCCATCAAACCAAACGGTCTAAACTAGAAAAAGCCTACCATTTCAAAGCATCAACATTGTCAAGCAAAGTTGAACATCATAAGCCCTCAGAAAATATCATCACTGGGCGCAAAATCATCATTAAACCCTCAGATTCAAATCATACAACAACCAACACAAGGCAACCAGAAGAAAAGAAAAAAATCAAATGTATTCAAAGACATTTCCAGCATATCATCATCAAAAATCATCGAGGCAACATGAATCCTCAGTTAGAAGCATCATAGGATAGCAAACACATCAAGCTAGTCAAAACAAAATATTTCAACAATAGCATATTCAGAACCATCACACGAGTATACAAGGGCAAGGGTACACAAAGAAGCAGAAGAAGAACAAAAGCACAAACAACCAAGAAGAAGAAGCAATCAAAGGGTTTTCAAACTATCATCATTAAACCCTAAAAGGAGAAGAAAGACAGAGTACCAGGTTCCAGCAAACCGGAGCTAGCTTCAGCGTCACTGCTTCCTCGCCATCCAGCCGCCTGAGCGCCTCCACCACCATTCATCCCCCATCCTCCGTCAAGGTATAATTTCTTTCCCTCCATTTTACGCATCTTGACAGAAACACCATGTAAAATAAAGTCAGAATCAAAACGGATACAAAATCATAAACATGCAAAATCATAAAAACCTAATGCACTAAAAGAGCGAGAGCATCACCTCTACACCGTATCACTGAGCGGCACATGGAGAAGAAGAGGCAGTTGGTGGCGCTGGCGGCTGTGAGGCAAAGGAGCTTTATTCCTGGACATGTTTGGCTCGAGAGAAGAAGAAGAAATATGAAGAAGACGAATCTGTAACGAGAAGAAGAGCGCTGCTCTATACCCTTTTGCCTAACCCTAACGCAAAAATGAAATAAAACCTTGAACCCTAAAACTTTGTTACCATATTGGGCCATGACCCGTTTCCCTTTGTTTAAACCCAAACGAATTCCATAAAACATCCCACCCCATTTCTGTTTGTCTTTGATTGGGCCACTTGAAAACCCTTTGGCCCATGCAATTGCTTATCTACCCCCTTTATTTTTTGGACACCTCTCTTTCTATTTACTTTCTTTTAGCTCTTTTTTTTTAGAATTTTATTAATTTAGTTAATTAGTAAATTTAATCAAATAGAGGTGTAATTTAATTAGACAAATTTTAACATTTGACCAATCTTATTAGTTCAAGTTTAGGATTAATTTAGTAATTTTAGTATTATTTCTAATTAGATTTAAGTTAGTAACTTTTAAAGTTTTAATTTAGTTTAGAATTATTTAATAATTCTTAAAATATACTTTATATTAATATTAAAAAACATATAAAAATGGAAACTTAAAAAGAAACATTTTTATTTTCTTTAATTTATTCTCTTGCTTTATCCATATTAAAAATAAAAATATAAAATGCATGTTCACATCCTTTAGTTTGTTATTTAATCATTGTTGTGGTTATCTATCACTTAGCTATTTAATCATTATCTATCTAATTTTTCTGTTTGATTATTTCACCGTTATTTGGTTATTCTGTTTACGTTTAAATCCAAGAGAAAAAATGATTAAACTTGTCGACTTCATGTCCTCAAGTCCAATAACGCGAATATCTTCATTTCATTAAAAACTTAAGACAATTTTTCCCCAAATATTCAATCTTTTCAAAATTTATACCTTTTAAGCCAAAACTTCGACATTAGGTCGTCGTACCTTCAAAAACCCGCCCGTACCCCTTTTCGGCCAAAACAATTTATTTTTAATCAAACGAACATTTTAATAAAAAGATATTTCAAAAGGTTCCTATAGAGTACTATAGATGCATTGGGTGCTAATACCTTCCCATTGTATAACCAACCCCTGAACCATAGACCTCTTTTCAAAACGCC
Source organism: Vicia faba (assembly GCA_948472305.1). NCBI lineage: Eukaryota > Viridiplantae > Streptophyta > Magnoliopsida > Fabales > Fabaceae > Vicia > Vicia faba. The sequence goes on along the minus strand of OX451740.1, from coordinate 388,028,295 downwards.
TTGTATTTTTATTACTTTTAAAAGTATTATTTTACATTGCATATTTTAGGGTTTTATTTCGCTCTTTCCCCTTTTCCCTTGGAAATAATAAAACGCAGTGGCGACTCTTGCTTTTGTGAGACGAATTAATCAAGAATTCGATCTCCGATTTACCCCGCTACATTTTTTATCGCTACAGAATTGGAGACTCTGCTGGGGACAGATTGACCTCTTGCTGGTCCATCCCTAAGTGGGTTAAGCCTAGTTTGTTTTATCTATTTTATTATTATTTGTTTTGTTTGCTTATGTGTTTATATTGGGGTTGTTTGGGTTTTTGCAAAGGACGAATCATATACCCGGATTAAGTTACACTTAAGAATAGGACGGGAGGTACAGTCATGTTAACTTTGAGGGAGTAATCCCGAAGAAGGAGGCATGAGATCCCCCACTCAATGGAAGGCCCTTTTGAACTTAATATTTGTTTACCGAGTAATTGGGAAGACATTATTATTTTCGACCTGGGAGCCAGAGAAATTGAGGACCGTAGAACCCTAACCCATCTTGGCCTTTAGGTGTAGCGCGGAGACTATAACGGAGTAATTCGGAAGTAGTTGTTACGCGATGCTACGCTCAGATGAGTTTCTCTTGAGAATATTGCTAATTATTGAGTAATCAAGACGTTGGCAATATCCGAAGGAGGAATGTAGACTCTGGGAACTCTTAGAACCTTGTCTTACAGGTGATTGAACCGTTAGTACATACCTTGGGGTGGGCTTTACCCTCGACTCCATGCTGAAACGTTGAACCTTTGAACCCCATGTTTGTGAACTTGTGTGTAACTGTTGCATTATCATTCATTCATGCATTCATCAACATTTTTGTAAAAAAACTTGTTTTTCAAGGAACTTAGGAATGATTTTTGCAGACATCTCAGGTACTATTATTATGGAATTTTGAAGGAGAAACACTCGAAGTTTTAGTTTTAAGGAGCCCGAGATTGAAGAACTGAAGAGTTTAATTCCTAAGATCAAGAACCCGACGGATTTTTAGAAAAAGTATGGGTCCATTATACCTCTCATGAAGCGCAAGATGAAGGAAGGCATCCTTAATACGTTAGTCCAATTTTACGATCCTTTGTATCGATGTTTCACATTTCCGGATTACCAGTTAATGCCCACCTTAGAAGAGTACTCCTACATACTGGGCTTGCCAATCACCGACTGTGTTCCTTTTTCTGGCTTAGAAGAGGAACCCAAATCTCACGAGATAGCGACCATCACCCACTTGAAGAAATCAGAGATAAAGGAGAACATGACTACAAAAGGGGGAATCCGAGGCTTGTCTGCGCAGTTTTTGTTGAGGAAAGCTCGTCATTTCGCTGAGATAAAAGATACTATTGCCTTTGAAGACGTCTTTGCTTTACTCGCTTATGGTCTATTCTTGTTCCCTAACGTTGATAAGTTTGTGGATATCAACGCCATCAGAATTTTCTTGATTGGAAATCCGGTCCCTACGCTGCTAGGAGATACCTACTATTCCATCCATCTTCGAAACTCTTATCAAGGAGGAATGATTATTTGTTGTGCACCGTTGCTGTATCAGTGGTATGTTTCTCATCTACCTGGGTTTGATGTTTTCTGGGATCTCGAGAAGGAGCCGCGATGGGCGCCAAAAATTATGGCTCTCACTCATTTCGACATTGATTGGTATAATCGAGCTTACTATGACGTGAAGATCATCGATAGCTGTGGTGCTTTTCCTAACGTGCCTCTTCTTGGTACGAAAGGTGGAATTAACTATAACCCTGTTCTCGCGCGCCGTCAGTTTGGATACCCGATGAGGGACAAGCCAAACAACATCCATGTGAGTGGTTTCTTTCTACAGGAAGGACAAGATCACCAGGCAGCTAAGAGGGAGATCGAAGGAGCTTGGCGCCACGTTCATAGGAAAGGGAGGGACATGTTAGGACATAGGGGTGCCGTTTCTTTGGAGCCTTACCTACAATGGGTCCGCACTAGGGCTTGTGCTCTCAAGATGCCCTATAAACCTGAGAAACCTTTATTCCCTACCGTTGCATCATCATCTGTTGATATCCCTATCGAGAATATGGGAGAATACCAAGGAAATCTGGCTAGGATGAAGTCCGAGAGAGATGCTTGGAAAGAAAAGTATAATATTTCTGAATATGAGAATCGGGTCCTAGCTCGACAACTAAAGGAAAATGAGGATTTGCTATTTATTCAAGACGGCTGGTTTATTGATCATGATGAGAAGCTTCGTCAAAAGGATGCTTTACTGAAGAAATATGCTAGTGAAAGGAAGAGAAAGAAGGAAGGTTCGGTAAGCGTTGCTCTCGTTCCTAATCCACAAAAGGAAATCATTGATCGACTGGTAGCTGAGAAGAAAGAGATGGAAGACTTTTATGAAGAGAAGATCAGGAAGCTCCGGTTACAATTGGCATTTGGTCCTTCATCTGATGATTCTGAGTGATCTTTAGCTTTTAGTTTTATTTTGCTGATGTCATTTTGTAAAACTCTGAAAAAGGGCTTCATGTTCCAAAGTTGTAATTTACTGCTTTTATTATGGGCTTCATGTTCCAAAGTTGTAATTTACTGCTTTTATTATGGGCTTCATGTTCCAAAGTTGTAGTTTACTGCTTTTATTATTGGGTTGTTATCCCAAAGTGTAATTTATTGTTTTGATTGTTCCAAAGTTGTAAGTTGTAATTTACCGCTTTTGATTAATGAAATGAGTTTTTGTTGTTCCAAATCCCTTTACCATTGATGTGTGCAAAATTATTGAAGTTCCTTGAAAAACTATTAAAATGAATTATCATTTGCATCACATATCATGCATCATCCGACATTCCACTTCACATGTTTTCTAGAGTCTTATCCTTGTTTCTTTTTCCACTCCGATAGATTGTCAAGCTGTCTCATCAATACGATACTCGAGCCAATCGTCAGAGGAAGATGGAAGATCTGGAACAGGAAAACCACGAGCTTCGTGAGGAGGTCGCTACCCTTCGTGTCGGTATGGAAAAGTTAACTGCGCTAGTGGAAAGTTTGATGGCTGCTCAGAATCAGCCATCGACTACAGCTGCTGAGATTTAGACTTCAACTACTGTGGTTTCCGAGATTGTCACTGTTCCAACATCTGTGACTCAAGTCAACTCTCCGCTTCAGCATCAGATGCCAAAAGGTTTTCCGTGGGGAATGCCTTACAACTTTGTGCCAGAGGGGTATCAGCCTGTCGTACAGCCTTTGTTTCAACCTACTTTGTCTCTTCCTCAACCAGAGACAACTGCCATGCCGCCAGTAATCCCGTCTGTGACACCTTTCCCGCAACCGGTGATGACAACTGTCGCTCCTATAGTTCACTCCATGCCATACTTGAATGAACCTACTTATCCTGCCGAGCCTGCTGAAAGTTTGGGTCTTTTTGATAGAATGGACGAATTTCAAGACCAATTCTAAGAAATGCAGAGGGAGCTCAGAGCGTTAAAGGGGAAGATTTTGTTTGGAAAGAACACTCATGACCTTTGTTTAGTTCCGAATGTCAAGATTCCAGCAAAATTCAAAGTGCCAGACTTTGAAAGATATAAGGGTGATTCGTGTCCTCGGAGTCACGTGACTATGTACGTGAGAAAGATGTCTACATATTCTGATGATCATGACTTGTTGATTCATTATTTTCAAGACAGTTTGACGGGTGCCGCTCTAAAGTGGTATATGGGTTTAGACAGCATTCGGATCCGCAACTTCAACGATCTTAGCGAAGCTTTTGTTCACCGGTATAAGTACAACGTTGACATGGCGCCGGATAGGGATCAACTCCGGGCGATGTCCCAGAGAGACAGAGAGTCTTTTAAGGAATACGCCCAGAGGTGGCGCGAAATTGCTGCTCAAATCTATCCTCCTCTTGAGGAGAAAGAGATGACGAAGATATTCTTGAAGACTTTAGGTTCCTTTTACTATGAAAGAATGATCGCCAGCGCACCCCGTGACTTCACCGAAATGGTAAGCATGGGCATGCGGTTGGAGGAAGGGATTCGTGAAGGGCGTTTGGTTAAAGAAGGAAGTCTGTCTAGCAGTATCAAGAAGTTTGGAAGTGTTTTCCCGAAAAGAAAAGAACAGGATGTCAGCGCAATCTTCCCAGGGAGACCAAGGAGAGGTTACTCACACGTTGCGGCAGTCACTCCGGCTATCCGCCCAGCCTTGATGACCCCAACTCATCAAACCCCACCAACTCAACAACGGCCATTCCAGCAGCAGCCTCGACAACAGGCTTATCCATTCAACAACCAGAACCGTTCACCAAGAAAACCGCAATTCAATGCCATTCCTATGACTTATACTGAATTGTTCCATGCTCTTATCAGAAAGAACCTCATAATGACGAAGCCTCCTCCTGTCGCACCAAATAGTACTTCTCCGTGGTACAAGGCAGATCAGTTTTGTGAATATCATCAAGGGTCGTCGGGGCACAACCTTGAAATTTGTTTTGCTCTAAAGGCGGACGTGCATAGGTTGATTAAGAATGGTATCTTGTCTTTCAAGGATGTTAACCCAAATGTTAGAGATAATCCTTTGCCTCGACATGGGGCAGCCTCAGTGAATATGGTGGAAGGCTGTCCGGGAAAGTTTCGAGTTTTTCAAGTTGAACACATAAGGGAGTCGTTGATCAGGTTACATCAGAGCTTAAGAAGACTTGCCTTTGTTAGGCATCAGCATGATTATGATGTTTGTGAATTTTGTTCAAGAGAGGTTGATTGCCCTATTGTGAAGGAGGATATTCAAAAGTTGTTAGACTAGAGGGTTATCACTATTACATATGACAGAGATCCGGAGGATGAAGTGAATGTTATATTACCACAATTCAATCTGCCTGAATCAGTAGAGATCGTTTACGACAGTCAGACTGCACCTGTTGCTCCTTTGATCATTTATCCACCTGGTCCCGTGCCTTACAACTCAGACCAAGCTATACCGTATAAGTATAATGCCACAATGATTGAGAATGGGGTAGAAGTCCCTATACCAACAAGGCCGTCTTTTGTTAACATCGCTGATGTGAGTAGAGTTACGAGAAGCGGACGTGTCTTTGCAGCGGTACCTTTGAAGAGACCAGAAGTTCAAGTCAAGAGGCCCATACCGGCAGAAATTCCAGCGAGAAATGTTGAACCAAGGGTTGAGATAGGCCGATCCAATGAACCTATCCCACATCGTGAGGATGATGAGATTCTGAAGCTTATCAAAAGAAGTGAATATAAGATTGTGGACCAACTTTTGCAAACTCCTTCCAAGATTTCTTTGCTTGCTTTACTGAGAGATTCTGGTGCCCATAGAGAAGCTTTGATGAAGGTCTTGGACCAGGCATTCGTGGATCATGATGTGACGGTTGACCAATTTGATGGAATTGTGGGAAATATTACTTCGTGTAACAATCTTGGTTTCAGTGATGAAGAACTCCCGGAGGAGGGAAGGAACCATAATATGGCTTTGCATATCTCAATAAGTTGTGGAAATGATACTTTATCAAGTGTGTTGGTAGATACAGGTTCGTCATTAAATGTAATGCCTAAAACTACATTGTCTCGACTCTCATATCAAGGTGCTCCCATGAGACCTAGTGGAGTAATTGTTAAAGCGTTTGATGGTTCTAGGAAGACTGTCATTGGTGAAGTAGATCTTCCTATAGTAATTGGTCCTCATACTTTTCAGATCACTTTTCAAGTAATGGATATTCGTGCCGCCTACAGTTGCATATTGGGTCGTCCATGGATCCATGATGCAGGGGCAGTCACTTCCACGCTCCATCAAAGATTGAAGTTTGTAAGGCATGGAAAGCTAGTAATGATTGGTGGAGAGCAGGCTATGGTGGTAAGCCATTTATCATATTTCTCTTTTATTGATGCTGATGAGGATGTTGGAACCCAATTCCAAGCTCTATCTGTTGCTAATAATGAAGTAAAGAAGCAAGGGACATCTATTTCCTCTTTTGAGGATGCGCGATGAGTGGTTGAAAGTGGTTCGGCTGAAGGTTGGGGCCAGGTGTTGACTTTGCCCGAGAACGAGTCTGGAGAAGGTCTTGGTTTTCATCCCGTGTCTACAAGAGTCAAACAGGAAGTAGTTACCCGTCCGATACAAGAAGTTTTCCGAAGTGCAGGTTTTATCCATCCGACTCTTCCTGAAGTTGATGCTATAATAGGAGACGATTCTGAAGAGGATTTACCCGATTTTGTAACGCAAGGAGTGGCTTGCCAGAACTGGATTGTTGTTGATGTTCCTGTTGTGATGCACATTTCTGAGTAATGTTTTGTTTTGTTTTTGAAAAAAAATTTCGCTCTGCCCAAGGCGAAAAGTATTTGTGTCGGGCTATGTTGAAAATAAATCCTTTTGCTCTGCCCAAGGTGAAAGAGAAAATGTCTGGGCTCTTTGTTTCAAGTATTTCCCTTCATGAAGAAAAATGTTATTTTATCCACTACTGTTTTATTTTTCACTTTTTCTGGGAAATAGTAATGAAAATTAATTGGTAGTAATAGGAAAATATAGTAATATTTTGTTTCATTTGTACAACATTCATATTAATCGATTTCTAAAATAAAGCATAATCATATGTGCAGATTAATCCATGACTTAACCATTGAAAACAATGATCCTATGCCCTCTCCCAACTTTGAATTCCCTGTGTTCAGAGCCGAAGAAGAGGATAGTGAAGAGATTCCTGTTGAAATTTCCCGTTTACTTGAGCACGATGAAAAGACTATTCAGCCGTTTGAAGAACCTATAGAGATGATCAATTTGGGTGATGAAGAAGATAAAAAGGAAGTCAAGGTCGGAGCATTGCTTATCCCAGAGGTCAAAGAGAAAATGTTGGAGCTTCTCAAAGAGTATGTTGATGTGTTTGCTTGGTCCTACCAAGATATGCCAGGTTTGGACAACAATATTGTGGAGCATCGTTTACCGTTGAGACCTGAATGTCCGCCGATTAAGCAGAAGTTGAGAAGGACTCGTCCCGATATGGCTGACAAGATCAAAGAAGAAGTTCAAAAATAAATTAATGCAGGTTTCCTTGTTACATCGGTCTATCCTCAATGGTTAGCCAATATAGTGCCTGTTGCTAAGAAAGATGGCAAAGTTCGGATGTGTGTAGACTATAGAGATCTGAATAGAGCTAGCCCAAAGGATGACTTCCCATTACCGCACATTGACGTATTGGTCGACAGTACCGCAAAGTTCAAAGTCTTTTCTTTCATGGATGGTTTCTCTAGTTACAATCAAATCAAGATGGCATCAGAAGATATGGAGAAGACAGCTTTCATTACACCGTGGGGAACATTTTGTTATCGGGTTATGCCGTTTGGTTTGAGGAATGCTGGTGCAACATACCAAAGAGCCATGACTACTTTGTTCCATGACATGATGCATAAAGAGATAGAAGTGTATGTAGATGACATGATCACTAAATCGCAAACTGAAGAAGATCATTTGGAACATTTGTTGAAGTTATTCCAGCGTTTGAGAAAGTATAAACTCCGTCTGAATCCCAACAAGTGCACTTTTGGTGTTCGTTCTGGAAGACTTCTGGGTTTCATTGTCAGTCAGAAAGGTATTGAGGTAGATCCTGATAAAGTCAAAGCTATTCGAGAAATGCCCGCACCTAAGGAGGAAAAACAAGTAAGAGGATTCCTTGGGAGATTGAACTACATTTCTAGATTTATATCTCATATGACTGCTACCTGTGGGCCGATTTTCAAGCTTCTCCGAAAGAACCAAGGATGTGTGTGGACAGGAGATTGTCAGAGAGCTTTTGATAGCATCAAAGAATATTTGCTTGAACCTCCCATATTGATTCCTCCAGTGGAAGGAAGACCTTTGATTATGTACCTGACTATATTGGAAGATTCCATGGGATGTGTGCTTGGTCAACAAGATGAGACTGGAAGAAAGGAACATGCTGTATATTATCTGAGTAAGAAATTCACAGACTGTGAGTCTCGATACTCATTGCTTGAGAAAACCTGTTGTGCTTTAGCTTGGGCTGCTCGCCGTCTGCGCCAGTATATGATTAACCACACCACTTGGTTGATCTCCAAAATGGATCCGATCAAGTATATCTTTGAGAAGCCCGCCTTATCTGGAAGAATAGCTCGTTGGCAGATGTTGTTATCCGAATATGACATTGAGTATCACACTCAGAAAGCTATCAAGGGGAGTATTTTAGCTGACCATTTGGCTCACCAACCAATTGACGATTATCAATCCATCAGGTTTGATTTCCCAGATGAAGATGTTATGTACTTGAAAGCTAAAGATTGTGAAGAGCCGTTACCTGAAGAAGGTCCTGATCCCGAATCGCATTGGGGTTTGATATTTGATGGAGCTTTGAACTCTTATGGAAATGGAATTGGGGCAATCATCGTCACTCCCCGAGGTACTCATATCCCGTTCACGGCAAGATTGAAGTTTGACTGCACGAACAACATGACTGAATATGAGGCATGTATTATGGGTCTCGAAGAAGCAGTGGATCTAAGGATTAAGATTCTTGATATTTACGGAGATTCGGCATTGGTAATTAATCAAATCAAAGGAGAATGGGAGACTCGTCATCCTGGTTTGATCCCTTACAGAGACTATGCTAGAAGATTGTTAACTTTCTTCAACAAAGTGGAATTACATCATATCCCTAGAGATGAAAACCAAATGGCTGATGCTTTAGCTACTTTGTCTTCAATGTTTCAAGTGAATGGTTGGAACGATGTTCCTACAATCCGGGTTATGCGCCTTGATAGACCTGCTCATGTGTTCTCAATAGAAGAGGTTACCAACGACAAACCATGGTTCTATGACATTAAACGTGTTCTTCAAACTCAAGAGTACCCGCCTGGGGCATCCAATAAAGATAGGAAGACGTTGAGAAGATTGGCAAGCAGTTTCTTCCTCAATGGAGAAGTTTTGTATAAGAGGAATTACGACATGGTCTTGCTCAGATGTGTAGACAGACGTGAAGCAGACATGCTGATGCAAGAAGTACATGAAGGATCCTTTGGCACACATGCCAACGGACATGAAATGGCTAGAAAGATGTTGAGAGCTGGTTACTATTGGATGACAATGGAATCTGATTGCTGCAAATATGTGAAGAAATGTCATAAATGCCAGATTTATGCGGACAAGATGCATGTGCCACCGACCCTCCTCAACGTTATCTCTTCACCTTGGCCTTTCTCTATGTGGGGCATTGATATGATTGGAATGATTGAACCCAAAGCCTCAAATGGTCATCGTTTCATCTTGGTAGCGATTGATTATTTTACTAAATGGGTGGAAGCAGCATCTTATGCTAATGTAACCAGACAGGTGGTAGTCAGATTTATCAAGAATCAGATCATTTGTCGATACGACATCCCGAGCAAGATCATCACTGATAATGGTTCGAATTTGAATAATAAGATGATGAAAGAGCTTTGTGAGGAGTTCAAGATCGAACATCATAATTCTTCTCCTTACAGATCGAAGATGAATGGGGCTGTTGAAGCTACTAACAAGAATATCAAAAGGATTGTCCAGAAGATGGTGGTAACTTATAAAGATTGGCATGAAATGCTTCCGTTTGCTCTGCATGGATACCGTACTTCAGTTCGAACTTCAACAGGCGCAACCCCATTTTCCCTAGTTTATGGTATGGAAGCAGTACTCCCCGTGGAGGTTGAGATTCCGTCTATGAGAGTGTTGATGGAAGCTAAACTTTTTGAGGCCGAATGGTGTCAAAGTAGATATGATCAGTTGAATTTAATTGAAGAAAAGAGATTGACAGCGTTGTGTCACGGTCAATTGTATCAGCAGAGAATGAAGAAGGCTTTTGATAAGAAGGTTCAACCACGCGAGTTCAGAGAGGGTGACCTTATGCTCAAGAAGATATTATCTTTCCAACCTGATTCTAGGGGCAAGTGGGCTCCGAATTATGAAGGACCGTATGTCGTTAAGAAAGTTTTCTCTGGAGGTGCCTTGATTCTCACCAATATGGACGGTGAAGAGCTCCCGCGCTCCATGAACGCCGATGCAGTCAAGAAGTATTTCGCTTAGGTTTGAGTTGACAGTTTGCTAAGTTGAAAACCCGAAGGGGCAGCTTAGGCAAGCTTTTGGTCATCCCGGCTGTGGCATATGAACACATGTCGGAATTCGAAGTTGTTAGGGAGAATAGTGATCATTGTTTTTGTGTAACCTTTTCCTTTCATGTACTATTTCCCAAACTTTTGTAAACCGTTGGAGTCGCGTTGTTAGCGAACTACCATCTTATTAATGAAATTTGAGCATTTTTACCATTTGTGGGCAAAATTTTAATTTTTACGGAAATATTTGAAACAAAGTTATTTAAAGTATTCTTATTTTAAAAATGTGTCATGAAAAATGAAAGGAATATTGACAGTTGTTCTGAGGATGGTCAAGCCATGAAATGCAAAACAGTACAGTAATTTATCCTTGCATGATGAACATGTTTCGTTTCAAAATCGTCATGAGGTGTTGGTTGTGTAAACTTGTGTTTCTAGTGGTACTAAGTTTGTTGACTCCCCAGTTTTTCCAGTTAAGCGTTGTTTTGGTTATCTTTATCTGAACAGATTTCTGAAGTGTGGTACGTTTTGTCTCATGCCAGTGGTCTATTGGTATTAGAAGATTGGATTTGAATACTTTTCTCCTCAGAAGACTTGGGCCTTGTAGCGTGTTACGCTCTGACGTTGCTTTGTGGTTCCAGTTCCAGTTATTTTCTGTCCTTTTTAAGATTGGCCGAGTATCTATTACGCCGTGACATCTTATTGTCTTTAAGTTATTCCGTCTGTTTGTTTTGTTAGCATAACAGTCATTTACTCATTTACACTCATATCAGCATGCAGATTTGCATTTGTCGTTGATTTTGGGTTGTACTTTGTTTATTCAAACAGCGTACATGTTCTTTCCAAGTAGAAGGTTAGCTTAGGCAGAAAATGTGCTTCCTTTCTAAATTCCCCAACTGAGCTAATCCTCGTGGATGTTTTTTTTTATTTAGCCTACCTTGTCCATTTCTGGATAGGATGAATCCCCCAATCAAGTTACTTCCTCATTGGGTGGAATCTTGTTTGACTGTTTTCCCTCTAGTTTATTCCTGGGTGGAATCTCATGATTTTCCCCAGTGAAGTCGCGACCTAGACGAATGGTGCATTTATTTTGCACATTTAAGTATGTGATCTCCTCGGGAAGGATTGATTCATGATTCTCTTTGACGAAGATTTTATTCTCTGCCAGTGTCATCGCAATTTCCTTTTGAGTTATTTTTGGAAAACGACAAGCGGCGGTCTCTTCATGAGCAACTTGTACGTTATAGACATCGTTGGAAAACGGCAAGCGGCGGTCTCTTCATGAGCAACTTGTACGTTATTATTTTTGGAAAACGGCAAGCGACGGTCTCTTCATGAGCAACTTGTACGTTATTATTTTTGGAAAACGGCAAGCGGCGGTCTCTTCATGAGCAACTTGTACGTTATTATTTTTGGAAAACGGCAAGCGGCGGTCTCTTCATGAGCAACTTGTACGTTATTATTTTTGGAAAAAACGACAAGCGGCAGTCTCTTCATGAGTAACTTGTACGTTATTATTATTTTGGAAAACGGCAAGCGGAAGTCTCTTTATTTGAGCAACTTGTACGTTATTATTTTTCTGGAATACAGCAAGTGGCAGCCTCTTTATTTGAGCAGCTTGTATGACATAGTATTTTTGGGAAGACAGCAAGTGGCAGCTTCTTTATTTGAACAACTTGTATGTTATTGACATCCCTGGAAGACAGCAAGTGGCAGCTTCTTTATTTGAACAACTTGTATGTTATTGACATCCCTGGAAGACAGCAAGTGGCAGCTTCTTTATTTGAAGCAACTTGTGTATCTGCAATATTATTATTATTTCAGCATTAATTAGTATATCTCCGGAAATCTCGCAGAGAAGTTTATTATGAATCTTTACCTTCAGAAGTCGGTAATCCGTCGCCAGCAAATTTGATACTCTCTGTCTATCTTTGACCTTGAGTTGTGAGCTCACTGATATTTTTGGGTCAATAATCCGTTTTATGGCCTATGCAAGATACCTTCTTTGTTAGGGTCAGAGTCCGTATTCGCTCAAATTTTTATTCGCCGTCAAGAGTCTATTACTTGAAGTCGATAGTTTATTTCCCCAGTATTGTATAATCCTTGTCCCTGTGTTTTGTTGGTGTTTGATTTCTCCAGCATTGTCTTGTTTCATACAATATCTTTCTCTGTGAATTCAATCACTACATTCATATCAAACATAATGGCGGTATCTTAGGGCAAAAATTTGCGTATTATGTATTTAAGTACCTTCAATCTCGTCGAGACGAAGATTTTAATCTTCATATCTCCGGATAGAAGAAACTTAAATAGGGGCAGCTATTGTACCCCAAATGTTGACCTAAGATACCATTTCCTATCTGCATCATTACATTGCAAGTGTTTTGACCTATCTTTATCAATTTTCAAAGCAGATTTTAAATTCATAACTTTTTCAAGTCAATAGCTGTTTATTTTTGAAACGCTAAATTTATTAATTGATCAATGCTAAAACAATGTTTATTTAATTATTTATTATTCTGAATTTAAATAATTGGAATTTATTTTCAGTTATTATATAAATTAAAGAATTATAAATAATAAAGTAAATATTTGAAAAGAAGTTTGTTAATTGATCAATGATGTTTATTTAATTATTTATTATTCTGAATTTAAATAATTGGAATTTATTTTCAGTTATTATATAATTTAAAGAATTATAAATAATAAAGTAAATATTTGAAAAGAAGTTTATTAATTGATCAAACAATGTTTATTTAATTATTTATTATTCTAAGTTTAAATAGTTGAAATTTTATTTTCAGTTATTATAATTTAGAAGAATTATAAATAATGAAGTAAATAATTGAAGAGAAGTTAATTGATCAATGATGTTTATTTAATTATTTATTATTCTGAATTTAAATAATTGGAATTTATTTTCAGTTATTATATAATTTAAAGAATTATAAATGATAAGGTAAATAATTGCAAAGAAGAAAAGAATTAACTGGTAAAATATTGGAGTTTTATTCATTTTATTCTAATTGTTACAATTGTTGTTTAAATACCGTATTTATTTACAACGTATTTACAATGAAAATTTTTACAATGTTTAAAGTGAAATAAAAGCTATCCTAATTTTTTCTAAGTTCTAAATCTTCATCTTCTATCCAATACTTCTTTGATGCTCATTTGATTTTACCTGCAAGGAATTAAAAGAAAAGTCAGAAATAAGATATATAATTAAAAGCAGACGATTAATTTAGCGTTCATCATTAAAAGCAAACGACTGGAATCAGTTTTTTTTTACCCTCTTTGCAAATCACGGGATTTCTCCCGGTTCACAAAAAGGGATGATTATTTATTGATAAATATGAATGCACAAGTTAAAATTATGCACAAATTCAATATTTCAAAGTAAACTGCACATTTCAAAAGCCAACTGCGTATTTCAAAACTAATTGCACATTTCAAATTGTAAACTGCATATTTCAAATAAAATGCATAGTTCAACAGCATATGCAAGTAACCAAGTCAAAGTTACATTTTCAAAGCCAAAGTCCAACGTAAACTATCCAACATATGGGAGGAAGTCAGAATTCCAAGGCTCCATACTGTAACAATGCAGATGACAAAGAGAAACATGTGCAGTTTAAAACCAAATATGCAAGCAAAATGTTTCCTAATTTCATCATTTTCCAGCTTTTGCTTTTTCAGAACATAAAGTACATAACATCATTTTAATGTCAAACTGTACTAAGGAGAGAGAAGAGAGAAAGAGTGTTGGGTTTACAGGTTTTGGCCTTAGGCAGAAAAGGGATATAAAACAAAACAGCAGTAACACAGTAAAAAAGGGAAGCATAGAAAGAGGATATAGGCAAACTGAATAAAACAGTAGAGAGGGCAGAGATATCAAGAAAAATGGTTAAAATATACAAAACCTGAACTGTCAAAAGAGAGGCCAACTGATATAAAAACAACACAACTTCTCAAGCAAGGCTAAGTTCGGAAAAACCTGTTTTGAAGCCTAAAACCACAAAATCTGTCAAGTTCAATACCAAGCCAATTCTCAAGGTCAAAACAAAAACCTCAAGTACCTGCTGTCTCAAGACCAAAGCCAATAACCATGGCCTGAAAAACCAGTAGAAACCTGCATTAAACCCGTTGAAGCCTCAAACATACAAAAACAGCATCAAGCCTAATAACCTGCTTAAGCTTTAAACCTGTAACATAGGCCTCAAGGCCACAAACCTGAAACCATAACCATTTCAAAGCCTAACCAGTAAACTCATCAAAAGGCCAAACCTGTAGAAACAAAAACCAGGCCAAACCTGAAGCAAACCCAGCCAAAAACACCATCAACCTTAAACCACTGTCAATCCACCCAAAGCCATCAAACCAAACGGTCTAAACTAGAAAAAGCCTACCATTTCAAAGCATCAACATTGTCAAGCAAAGTCAAACATCATAAGCCCTCAGAAAATATCATCACTGGGCGCAAAATCATCATTAAACCCTCAGATTCAAATCATACAGCAACCAACACAAGGCAACCAGAAGAAAAGAAAAAAATCAAATGTATTCAAAGACATTTCCAGCATATCATCATCAAAAATCATCGAGGCAACATGAATCCTCAGTTAGAAGCATCATAGGATAGCAAACACATCAAGCTAGTCAAAACAAAATATTTCAACAATAGCATATTCAGAACCATCACACAAGTATACAAGGGCAAGGGTACACAAAGAAGCAGAAGAAGAACAGAAGAACAAACAAGCAAGAAGAAGAAGCAATCAAAGGGTTTTCAAACTATCATCATTAAACCCTAAAAGGAGAAGAAAGATAGAGTACCAGGTTCCAGCAAACCGGAGCTAGCTTCAGCGTCACTGCTTCCTCGCCATCCAGCCGCCTGAGCGCCTCCACCACCATTCATCCCCCCTCCTCCGTCAAGGTATAATTTCTTTCCCTCCATTTTGCGCATCTTGACAGAAACACCATGTAAAATAAAGTCAGAATCAAAACGGATACAAAATCATAAACATGCAAAATCATAAAAACCTAATGCACTAAAAGAGCGAGAGCATCACCTCTACACCGTATCACTGAGCGGCACATGGAGAAGAAGAGGCAGTTGGTGGCGCTGGCGGCTGTGAGGCAAAGGAGCTTTATTCCTGGACATGTTTGGCTCGAGAGAAGAAGAAGAAAGATGAAGAAGACGAATCTGTAACGAGAAAAAGAGCGCCGCTCTGTACCCTTTTGCCTAACCCTAACGCAAAAATGAAATAAAACCTTGAACCCTAAAACTTTGTTACCATATTGGGCCATGACCCGTTTCCCTTTGTTTAAACCCAAACGAATTCCATAAAACATCCCACCCCATTTCTGTTTGTCTTTGATTGGGCCCCTTGAAAACCCTTTGGCCCATGCAATTGCTTATCCACCCCCTTTATTTTTTGGACACCTCTCTTTCTATTTACTTTCTTTTAGCTCTTTTTTTTAGAATTTTATTAATTTAGTTAATTAGTAAATTTAATCAAATAGAGGTGTAATTTAATTAGACAAATTTTAACATTTGACCAATCTTATTAGTTCAAGTTTAGGATTAATTTAGTAATTTTAGTATTATTTCTAATTAGATTTAAGTTAGTAACTTTTAAAGTTTTAATTTAGTTTAGAATTATTTAATAATTCTTAAAATATACTTTATATTAATATTAAAAAACATATAAAAATGGAAACTTAAAAAGAAACATTTTTATTTTCTTTAATTTATTCTCTTGCTTTATCCATATTAAAAATAAAAATATAAAATGCATGTTCACATCCCTTAGTTTGTTATTTAATCATTGTTGTGGTTATCTATCACTTAGCTATTTAATCATTATCTATCTAATTTTTCTGTTTGATTATTTCACCGTTATTTGGTTATTCTGTTTACGTCTAAATCCAAGAGAAAAAATGATTAAACTTGTCGACTTCATGTCCTCAAGTCCAATCACGCGAATATCTTCATTTCATTAAAACTTAAGACAAATTTTCCCCAAATATTCAATCTTTTCAAAATTTATACCTTTTAAGCCAAAACTTCGACATTAGGTCATCGTACCTTCAAAAACCCGTCCGTACCCCTTTTCGGCCAAAATAATTTATTTTTAATCAAACGAACATTTTAATAAACAGATATTTCAAAAGGTTCCTATAGAGTACTATAGATACATTGGGTGCTAATACCTTCCCATTGTATAACCAACCCCCGAACCATAGACCTCTTTTCAAAACGCCTTGTATTTTCATTACTTTTAAAAGTATTATTTTACATTGCATATTTTAGGGTTTTATTTTGCTCTTTCCCCTTTTCCCTTGGAAAAAATAAAGCGCGATGGCGACTCTTGCTTTTGTGAGACGAATTAATCAATAATTCGATCTCCGATTTAGCCCGCTACATTTTTTATCGCTACAGAGGTTTTGTCTTTCTTGACGAGTTGTCTCTTTGGACGGGTTGTCTTCATGGACGGGTTGTCTTCAACGACGAGTGATCTTCAATGACGAGTTGTCTTCAATGACGAGTCGTCTTCAATGACGAGTTGTCTTCAATGACGAGTTGTCTTCAATGACGAGTTGTCTTCAATGACGGGATGTCTTCAATGACGGGTGTCTATACTGACGGGTTGTCTTCAATGACGAGTTGTCTTCAATGACGAGATATCTTCAATGACGAGTTGTCTTCAATGACGAGTTGTCTTCAATGACGAGTTGTCTTCAATGACGGGTTGTCTTCAATGACGGGAAGTCTTCAATGACGGGATGTCTTCAATGACGGATACCGTTGATGAGTTATGTTGGAAGATTTGATGAACTCCGCTGGGGATAGGAAGAACTTCGTCGAGGACGATCTTTCCGTGGTAATTAGCTGAGGATAACCCAGTTATAGGCTCTGGTGGAGAATGACCTTTGAATAAAGCCGGGGAGATGCTTTTACGCTCTGTAAGGGATAAGCTTCCAGAGTCTACTGGGGATAAGCTTCCAAAATCTACTGGGGAGGATGATTCAACTCTCTTGGGGAGATTTTGGACTGCACTGGGGAATGGCTCCGCTGGGGTGTCTTGTATTCCGCCGGGGAACAATCTTAGATCAAGATTGTCGGGGATGCTTGTAGAGGAATATCTATACTCCGCTGGGGAATATTGAGATTTTCTGGGGATATCCAACTTCCATAAGGCTGACAGTAGGCTAACTCTGCTTGGGGAGAGTATCATTGACTTACTGGAGATAAGGTGCCTTTTCGGGCGAATGGGAGACCAACTCTGCTCGGAGGAGAGTACTGTTGAACCATGTATTACTCTGCGGGGAGTAGAGGTATCCTGGTTACGTTCTTCAGCTGAACCTACTTTAGTACCTTGTGGAGGTGCTGGATAACTGCCGATTGACAAATCTTCTTCTGGTAGGCAAGTGACGAGATGACGGGACATAGTCGTACGCTTTTGATCCCTAACTTTTGCCTGGACCGCCCTTTCGGGTTTTCAGTCCACCGGGATACCCATTTTTGCCCAAGCCGCCTTTTCAGGTTTTCGACTTGCCGGGTGTACAGATTTTTTTCATTTCATCCCTTATTTTGCCCGAACCCTTTTGGTTCGCCGGAAAGCCCTTATTTTTGCCTAGGTGCATCAACCTAGCGGGTCTTTGATTATGCACAGTATTTTTTAGACTATGTCCGTGCTCTCAAGATGCAGGGAGTTGTCACTGTCAGTAGTGCAGTGTTACCATGCTACCAGAAGATCTTCGTTTGATCGTCCAATGCCCCAAGTGATCCAGATGGAGATTTTCCCCAAGCTGGTTGGCCTTTTGAGAGATTCTCCGAATCTTGACTTAACTGCCCCAGATGATGGACAATGATCATGCCATGCCCCTTGATTGGAGGTGCTTTTGTTCATTAGACATTCGTCGTGCGAACTTCTATGCTTGTTCAAATGAATAGTCATATGCAAGCAATGTTATATTAGAAATGCAAAGCTTATGTCTGTCTTGAAGTTTTTGAAAATGCATTTTTTCAGTAAAACAAGCAAATTATGTGATGTCAACTCAAGATTTTACAGTGAGCCTTAAGGAGTCAGGATACCTTTGTAACAATATGCTTTCGAATTAACCCATGCTTCAGCTAGGACTTTTGAGGGTTATAACGTGGCCTGGTTCACGGTTTAAGAAACAAAAGATAAAGGCTCAAAGTATTTGTACCCACCCGCTCTTCGTGATGTTCTTCAAACCTAAACTCAGCTGATCGTACGTTAGACCTTGTTTGAGTCTTCGTCCTGATATACTGGTGATGGTTCGGATGTTGACAATTTATTTGGAATAGGCAGTCATTCCTTTTTTGGTTGAGGGTTTGTAGGACCTCTTTCTTTTTTTGATTTCGTTATCCCTGTTTTTTGCCTGAACTGTTTCTTTTGTGATTACGGTCAGCGGGATGCCCCAGTTCTTGTAAGTCTCCTTCATAGGTTTCGACTTAATGGGCTTTTATTTTTGAGATATAATGACTGCCTGTCTTTATGATTATTCGGAACTATCATATCTTTTGTTTTGTAAGGACTTCTTTGGTGTCGTTCGTTGTGCACTTGGATCAACTGAGAGAACTACCCTGCCCCAGGTTATGATTTAGGGTTTTAATTTTCGAAAAGAAAAACTCCTACTTCTTTGGCTCAAAAGGGGTTGACGAGGGATTATCTTCCTTATAACTCCAGTGTTTAGGAATTGAAACAATGCATGTACCTCATCAGCAGGGTCTGTTCAAAAGCATACTATAGATTGTGGTATCGTTTTCGTCATCCTCCCTTAAGAGGCTTAGAATTATTAATTGAGAGTTGACATCAAAAAATGAAAGCAGTTTGAATATAGCGAATGCGAATATATTGATTCAAAATAGACATATGCGATGCATTGGTAAAGTAAAAGAGTTTGACATGAACAAATGTTTGAACAATCAAAGAAAAATACAACTTGAACATTCGAATGAACAAAAGCTTCTTAGTTTGCACTAGTCATCTTAGATGGAAGATTCTCAGCAGAAGATTTTCATTTTTCCACCCGACATGAACTCCAGCACCCTTCCGTCGATCAAGTCCTGGATCTTGTTCCTCAAGCTCCAACAGTCGTCAGTGTCATGTCCAGGACTGTCAGAATGGTAGGCACACCTTTCATCAGGATTGTACTTTAGGGAGGTTATGTTGAGCTTCTTAGGAGGATCCTTTAAAGCAATCAGCTTGGCCTCCAACAGGCGTTTCAGTATTAGTGAGGATGGCACACCAGTCTCCAAGAAATGTCTTCCAGACGTATTTCGCTTACGCCGATTACCCTGTTGACGCTGATGAGGTTGATGTTGGGCTTGTGACCCCGAAGCAAACTGAGGAGCTTTTCCCTTGTCTTCTTGCCCCACAGGTGGTTGAATGATGGCTTGCTCTTCAACCTTAGATGTTTGCCCCAGTTGGTTATCCCGAAGCAGTTGGTTGACGAGAACCCTGAGCTCTCCTTGTCTTTGAGATAAGTCTTGGATAAGAGCCATTTACCCCATCATCTGGGTTCTCATTGTATCCACTTCAGCTTGTAGACGTTTCAGCCGTTCGTCCTTATCGTCTTCAGGACTGTTCCTGACCAAAGTCCCCATGAGGAGTGTTCTCAGCTCTTCCTGCCCCTTGGATAGATTTAGGAGGATCTCCCCGAACCGAGTCTCTTGAGCATGAAGATCCTGGTTGTCTTGTTGGGAAGCCATTGCTGAAATAAACAGCGAAGAAGGTAAGAGACCTGTCAAAGGAGTACCTGTAATGCCGTGATATGTATGTATGCATGCAATATTTTCAAGGATCTCGCGGGGTAAACAAGAAAATTGTTAGAATTTGAATTTTGTAGCTTGATGGAAGGGACTTCATGTTGATGAGAGTCCTTCTTCAAGAGTCAAGGCTCACCATATCGAGTGGGTCATAGCCCCTGACTCAAGTCATTAACCTTGGCTAGAGGAAAATAAATCCCCTTTACCCCTTGCTAGACAGTTGGTTCATCATGATCTGCATCACAGACCCTTGAGATCCTTGAAATGGGTTAGTCCTTATGTAGGATGTATGCAATGGTATGATGTTATGATGTTATGCTATGTGTGGAGTGATGTAAGTGAACCCTGTTTATGAGTCCAGATTAAGGACTGTAAACAAAACCTGCAAGGAAACTCGTGTGTCAGATAACAAGCATGCAAGTAGTCAAGTTTGAAGGCACACAAGTCACACAAAGATAGCCCTTAGAGTTCAGGCCAGCATGAATTTTGGGTGCTACCCTCTTTGAAGTTGGTGGGCTCAAACCTCTCCTATCAAAAGTAACCGGGTTCTAGAGGATCCCAATATCACTGACTACCCTCAATCGGTCATAACTCCAGCGTCGCAATCTTTTCTTGCGGCCAGAACCATCGCGAGAGTTTAGCCTCAATGGGTGTAGCATACTGCTACTGTTCTATGGCCAAGTTGGGTCAATTTAGGGTTCTAAGGTCAGTTGGTGCTTAATGACTCCTCAGAAGACCCATATTCTCCTCGTTGCAACACAAGGGATATCGGTACAGACCAAGGTGCCACACCAACATAGCCACTGCTTCACCCGTGTCGGTCTATGCCGGACAGGTCCCTCACAGCTTATGCTACCTAAAAGGGTATCCCCAGATCCGGGTGAGGATCTATGAAACTCCGATGCAAAGCCCACAAATATAAAGCAATCAAAGTAAAGCAATTGGAAACATAAGTATGATCTAATCCTAAGGTACACCTCACTTTTAGAGTCCCTAGCAGAGTCGCCAGTTCTGTGTTCGGTGGAAATAGAACTGACTGTTTTTTAGCTGGTTTCGCGAAATGTCGCGGTAAGCAAGAGTCGCCACCGTCTTTTATGTTCTCCAACATGGAAAGGACAAAAGCACAACAAAATTCCTTATTCGAGATGTTTTCTCGGTTCGGGAGGTAGATTTATAGAAAGGGAAGGTGTTAGCACCCTTTCTATCCGTGGTTATCCACGGGCTCTTAGGTACTTGCTCTTATGTTTTCAAAATTTGTTTGCTTTTCAAGTGTGTGTGGGTTTTTGAAAAAGTTTAGTTTGAAAATTTTCTAAGTAACTCTTGTATCTGTCCTCAAGAGTGTATGAAAAATTTGTTTGAAAACTTTTGAAAGTGTGGGGTGCGAAAAGATGTTTTGTTTGTTTGAAAAGAGCAAGTACCCATGAGAATCTACCTACTCTAAGGAATTAAGCTGTGTAAGAGTCCTTTAGATAGTGCTATCCCACCATTGAGAGGTAGGTAGCACCATCGTTGGAGGTGTTCGGGTCAATTCGATTCTCGGGACAGTATGGTCACCGAAGCAATGGTAGGACACCTTAGAAGTAACTCTAATGTCCTAGATCCTTTTTTTATCCAAGGCAACCGTTTCGAGGCAACTGGATCTTTAGACAAAGGGTGACCTCTAAGACGTCCTATACTTGATGACCACGTTTCGAGGCAACGAGTGAAGCGTACCCTAGGAGTGGCATGTGCTTGTGTGTTCAATTTCAGTTTATGTTTGTCTTTGATCATGCAATTGTGAGCTATGGATTAATTTTATTTACATACATTCTTTCATGCATTGTTAACAGTTAGGGGTGCGGGAATGTAAAGCTACGCTATTACAAGGCGCGGGTCTATACATCGCCAAAAATACAAAGACCCGTTTTGATAAAGTGCGGAAAGTAAAGAAAACAATAAACCTAATTAATATTACATTATTGAAGCAGTTACATAATAATCAAAATAAAATAAATGCGCGTGAATAAAAATTAATCGGGAATGTCTTAAGGGTTTTGACCTTTTTAAGAAAAGAAATGAATTTTTTTGTCTTTTTTGAATTAAATGTAATTAATTAAATAAAGCCTAATTACTAATTAATTAATTTATTAAAAGAAAATATTTTTTGTGTTTTTATGTTTTTTAATGAAATAAAATAAAAAGGAATTAAAATTAGAAGTTAATAAAATCTAATTCTAAATTTATTTTAGTTATTAAAAAAAAGATTAAAATTGCCTAATTAAACTAATTAATTAATTATAATTTAATTACAAAACAATGAATTAAAGTGAAATTAATAAATAAGAATAATAAAAATATTAGTTTTTTATTTTATTTTTTTGTTTATGAAAATAATTATCTATGAATTAAATAATAATAATAATAGTTAATAATAATAATTAGTTAAAAGAAAATAAAAAAGGAAAAGAAAACAAAAGAAAATATGAAAGAACCATGGGGGTGTTGGCCCAGGTATGGAGGTTTGAGGAAGCAATATGGCCCAATAAGCTTAAGACTTTGTTGACTTTAGGAATCGCCTGCACGTGCTTTGACTTGGAGCATGGTATCCAGCATCTCATAGCCCCTGGATTGATCTTTGAGGCCACTTGGCGCATGATCGTTTGATGCACATGGTGGAAAGCCTTTATGAAACCTGCACAGGAACATGTTATGGAAAAATAGAAATAAGCATTTGGGGGACCTGGGATGTTGATGGAGTGCTTGGAAGTAGTTGAATCTGGCTAGATCAGGTCTTTCGAGCTTGACAACTTCAAGGAAATTTTTGCAATTTTGGGGCGTTCTCTAGGCTGTGTGTATTTTTTCTCGTTTTGAATGAGGCTTTCAAGGCTTGTATATATAGTAATGAGTGAGAATCAGTCACTATTATGAGCTCTTAACCATTGCAATTAAACTTTGGATTTCTCCATAACCACCATTAAAGCAACTTGCCAATTTTGTTCAAATTTGAATTTTATGCTTAAAATGGACCTTACACGAATTTGGTAGGTGCATTATGCTTCATCAAGGTCATTCAAACCACAAGATATTATTGAATTAATTTTTTTGATTTTTATTTGAATTTTATGGATTTAAAATGAATTAAATCAATAAAATTAAATAAAAAATAGAAAAATTAATGTTTAATCTTGAAATTAATCATGGGACACGTGGGTGGCATGACAAGGCTGAACCAA
The DNA here is from genome assembly GCA_948472305.1 of Vicia faba. Taxonomy (NCBI): domain Eukaryota; kingdom Viridiplantae; phylum Streptophyta; class Magnoliopsida; order Fabales; family Fabaceae; genus Vicia; species Vicia faba. Next base: position 388,005,185 of record OX451740.1, on the reverse strand, counting down.
GTGGAAAAAAGTGGGCCCTTTTGTCAAAAATTGATGTTTCAAGGATAGTTGACTTTGGCCATTTCACAAAAATTTCCCAACTTCTCCAATGCATATCTTGCTCAATTTTGATCATATGAACATGTTCTTGGACATTTTGGAAAGGTATTAAAGTCCTCTAACCAATGACTTTGGTCCCATGTCATTTGAATTTACCAATCTCAAGTTATGGTCTTTGACTTAAAATGCCTTTTTGTTGACTTTTGAAAATGACCTATAATGTTGAAATTGGTAACTTTTTGTGAGAGCATTTCTTGGACTTGGAATGTGAAGATGAGTTGTAGGAAATGTCCTCCCCTTAAAAATGAGCATTGGATGGGATTTTTATGATGAACCATGAAAAAGTTATGCTTTGGTCAAGTTACAGTTGACTTTTCAACTGTCCAGAAATAGAAACTTTTGACACCTTGATGATTTTTGAGCCATTCTTGTGAAATCATGATCAAGACTTGATCAAATGATGATTTTGGCTTCAAAATAAGATGTTGACCAAAATTTTTGACTTTTGACTGCCAAATGACCATTTTGCCCCTATAGTTGATTGTGAAGCAATTAGGGCTTTTGACTGTGCAACTTGACCTTGTGAGCCTTGAAACTTGACATGTAGATGCTTGACAATGTGTATAGGCATATGTGACTTGATTGAGCCCTTGAAAACCTCAACTTCCTTGCAAGAACCAAAACCCTAATTTTGACTGGCTTAGGAGGATGGTTTGACTGTGCAGCCCTTGAGTAGACTTGAGATGATGCTTGCCAAAACTTTGAAGAATATGGGAGGGCAAATTTTAGGATACAATAGCTAGCAACAAAGTTCTTCTTAAATGGGGATGTATTGTACATGAGAAACTACGACATAGTTCTACTCAGATGTGTGGATATACTTGAGGCAGGCACGCTCATAATAGAGGTCCATGAAGGAAACTTTGAGACTCATGAAAACAGACATGCCATGGCCAAAAATATCTTAAGAGCGGGTTACTACTGGTTGACGAGGTAAACTGACTATTACCATTATACGAAGACATGACATTAATGCCAAATATATGCTGACGAGGTACACGTACCACAAACTACTCTAAATGTATTAAGTTCACCATGGCCACTCTCGATGTGGGGAATTGACATGATAGAATAAAGGCTTCTAACGGAAACTGATTCATATTAGTGGCGATTGATTACTTCACCAAGTGGGTAGATGTTACTTCTTACGCAAATGTCACAAAGCAAGTGGTTACTAAATTTATCAAGAAAAATATCATATGTCAGTACGGGATTCCTAGCAAAATTATCACAGACAATGGGTCCAACCTGAACAACAAAACGATGAAGGAATTGTGTGATGATTTCAAGATCGAGCATCATAACTCATCACTTTACCGACCTAAGATGAACGGGACCGTTGAAGCTTCCAATTAAAACATCAAGAGGATCATCCATAAAATAGTGAAGACATATAAAGATTGGCATGAAATGCTTCCCTTCACGCTACATGGCTACCGTACCTCAGTACGTACTTCAACTGGTGAAACTCCTTTCTCTCTTGTTTATGATATGGAGGTTGTAATCCCTGTTGAAGTAGATATTCCATCACTCAGAGTCCTCGTGATAACTAAGCTTGAAGAATTAGAATGGGTCCATATATGATTTGATCAGCTCAACCTCGAGTATTCCAAGAAGGAGACCTAGTCCTCAAGAAGATCCTGCTACCTCGTCTAGATTCACGTGGGAAATGGACACCTAACTACGAAGGTTCATATGTGGTATGAACAACTCTCTCAGGAGGATCTCTTATCCTCACAACAATGGACGGAGAAGAACTACCACATCCTCTAAACTCTGACGCAGTCAAAAAATACTATGTATAAAATAAAAGCCCACTAAGTCAAAAACCTGAAAGGGAGACTTAGGCAAAAAGGGGTGTCACAGTGGATTGAAAACCCTAAAGGGAAATCTAGGCAAAATTAGGTACATATAAAATAAAACCGTCATTCCGGTGGATTGAAAACCCGAAAGTTAGGGATTTTTAGGGATTTTATTCAAATGAAAAAAAGAACAAAAAGACTGTGACTCGAGGATTCATTACATCAACAACTACGAAGGGGAGGAATTAATATAATCATCTTTCTCAAAAGCATGGTAATTGGAGTTATCAAGGACATTGGAGAAATAGCAGTATCGAATATCATTTATCATTGCCATTTTCATTTTTTTAATCTTTTTGTAATTACCTATTTTTAGAAATTGCATCTTGTAATCTAGCCTATTTAAAGGAATTTTCAGTAATAAAATAATTTGTTTTTGTCAAATCTGTTTTAATTGTGTTTTTCTTTTTCTGACTTGTTTCTAAAATACGATGATTATTTCTTGTGAATACTGCATTGAAACTACTTTAGGGACATGACAAAATAAGGAGCATTGACGAGCATTAAAAAGAACTTTGGTTAGAAAAATGTCAAAAGAAATCCACGACTACGTCTGAAGCATAATCATCAAAATCACACTGACATTTTTCACAGTAATATATCAAAATACAAGTCAACTTGGAGATACCGCAACAAAAACAACAGACAATGTTGGGAAGTCAGTGACCCTAAAGATCCAATGATTTAAAGAAGCAAGTTTATCAAAAATATTCATAATATTTAGTGCATATACATACAAAATACATACCTATGATATTGGGCATTTTTGTACCCCAAAATTTGCCCTCTCTTTTTCACGAGAAATCACAGCTTCGAGTTTCCTGATTTTTTCAGATTGGCTCAAGAATCGGTCAAACAGACTTTTCTTATCAGTCTATCCAAATTAGGGTTTCCATTAACTTTTGAATCAGTCCAAGCAGATTATTAGGGTTTCTATTGATTTGGTTGAGTTTGGCTCAGGGTTTGATCAAGAAGACGCTTCTTTGATAATAAATCCAGAATTAGGGTTTGCACGCGCATTCTCAAAAGAATTGGAATCCACAGCATTTCATTTGACTGTCAGACTGCTTTGATGCTTGTTCAAGATTGCCGTTTATTTCTAAAAGCCTAGACATATGGGATAGAAGCTGAGGCTTCTGATTGAAATTTGAAGCTTTAGTTTAATCAGTAAAGTGAAAGGCGTATGGACGTTTGTTTGTTTGACTGTGCAATACATATGGTTAATTGGAATGCCGAGTGTATTGTTGGTTAATGCGAAGCTGCAAGACTACGGTGTTTATTGATTATTTATTTTATCTAAGTTAAAATAATTGGGATGCCTTTCCAGTCGTTTTAATTCAAGAGATTTAAATGATTAAATAAACAAGTGCAGAATAATTAAAGAATTAACTGACAAAGGATTTTTTATTCATTTTCAATTATTGTTACAAATGTTTATTTGATATAGTAAATTTATTTACAGTGTTACAATGACGTTTATTACAATGATTAAAAATAAATTAAATCTACATCCTAAGTTTCTTGAAGTCTTCATCTGCTATTGTTGCTTCCCTTGCCCCAATTGGTGTTTACCTGCAAAGCCAGAAAGGGAGAAGTCAAACACAATTAATTTGGAAAAGTATTTTTCAGACAGTTAATCAAAAACTCATCATTAAAGGTGTTGGCCGGAATCAGTTTGTTCGTCCTCTCTGCAAATCACAAGAAGATGTATCTTCTTGGTTCACAAAGAGGAAAGTAAAATGTTTGCAAGCATATGAATCAATTAAGCAAAATGCACAAAGCTGCATAAATCCAAACTGAATTGCATTATCAAACTAGGCAAACCAAATTGTCAAAGGGACAAACTAAGTCACAAGTTCCAAACTGTCAAAAAGAGTTGTCAACAAAAATGTCCAAGAGTTGTCAACAAAGCTGCATACAAGTACACAAAAAGTAAATGCAGAAAATCTGGAAGTATGCAGAAGCAAAACCAAGATGCAAGCAAGCTTGTAAAAGTACATTTTTCATCATTTTCCCTAGGCCAACACCTTTTAAGAAAAGGAGATATTCTAAAGCAAAAAGATATGTTTTTTGGAGAGAGAGAAAGAGAAAAGAAAAGCAGGTTTGCAGTTGGCAGGCTTAATACAAATAAATATAACAAGATTTCAGTTCAATAACAGGGGGCGAAACACATAGAAAAAAATATATCACAAAACTGTAAACACATAACACAAGCCTTGAGGCCTGTACCAGTAAGCCTGCCTGCCCATACCAGAAGCAAACCAACAAAAACCTTCTAGCCGGCATAAGAACTTGTTTCAAGTTTGCAAACAACAGAAGCAAGCCTTCAAGCCAAAAACCTGTCAAACTGCTCAAGCCTGTAACCAAAACAAGCCTTGTAGCCTGCTTCAGAACTGCCTTCAAGCAAGCAAACTCATACCAGAAACCTACCTCAAGCCTGTAACCAAACCAAGCAACCTGCATAAAACCTTAAAGCCTGCATACAGCCAGAAGCAAGCAAACAACAGCCTACACAACAAATTAACAAGTTCAAAAACTGCACCCATCTGCAACCAGAAGTAAGCCTGCCTGTTCAAAAAGCCTGCCTATAACATCAAACCAGTTCAAACAGCAAACAGAAAAACCTGCCTGCATAACAAACCCCAAAGTTTGTTCAAATCCAAACTCCAACAAGCCTGTCCAAATCAGTAACGATAACAAAGATTCTCAGAACTAGGTTCATCACAGAATCATCAAAAGCCCGAAAGAGAGGAAGAAAGTCAGAAGCTAACTAATAAAGAATTCAGATTTAAAGTTCATCAATATAGCCTAATCAGAACGACGACAAGCAGCTCATCACATAATCATCAAAAGCATCACAGAAGCAAGTAATAAGAAGAAGAAAAGAATATTCAGAAATGGATGCCCTAGGGTTTTCAGAAGCATAATATTCATCATAAAACATTCAAAGCTGTAGATACAAGTACCAGAAAGCCAGCAAGAACAAAGCCAACGTCACGAGCTCCCTGCCTTGGCCACCGGAGAATGCCTCCTGTCCAAACTCTCCGTCTCCTCTCCAAAAGCAGAACAAAGGTATTATTTCCTCTTTCCTTTTTTCTAACACCTCACGCAAACACAAACAACACATAAAGATCAGAATATGTAAAAGTTCAAGAACATGCATGAGTCTAAAACCCTAAAACAGAAATCGTTACCTCTTTTATCGCCGCCTGGTACAATCATGGAGAGAGGAGATTGGAGGTGGCGCCTAGTGGCCTGAGGCGAAGAGAGGCATCAGAAGCTCACATTCGAGAGCGAGGAAGAGATGAAGAAGATAGGGAGCGGCGCCGTTTGTAAAACTGAAACCCTATTCTGAGCCAAGCACAAACAAACCCTAAACAAAAATTGTCAAACGTTTGGGCCTGCCCCTTTGAACAAACCCCTTAGGCCCAACAAAACTGGCGCCTGCACCCCCTTTGTGAATTTGTTTCATTTTGTTCTTTGGGCCAAACATCTCCTAAGGCCCATTTAACTCTTTTTTTTATTATATTTACAAATCAATCTTTTTTATCACATTATTTCCTTTTATAACTTATTTTGTTAAGAAAAATAATATATTAATTTTTGTATAAAATTTTCTTAATGTTTATTACATTGTAAAAAATATGTAAACAATAGATTTTTTGTTTTAAAGACTTTTTTTTAATTAAATCTTGTATATAAAACATTAACAAAAATACCTAAAAAATAGAATTTTTTAAGATTAAATATTTCTTTCTTTAAGAACTTTTTGTTTATATATAATTAACAAAAACACAAAAATAAATAATAATACTTAATTTGCATCATTGGTAAATAATCATATGCATTTCACAATACTCTTGGATTCTCTTTTATTCTTATACCTTGATTATATTTTTACATTGAGAATGCGATGATTCGATTGGGTTATAAATAATATTTGGACACTACTATTCTGATGAGACTCATCCCCATTTGTAAACATTCGTACCCCCATCCCCGGATACTTATTTGTAATAGCTTAGACTTTAAATTCCCGCAATTTATCGCTTTCTATATACTGTATAGTAATTAGGGTTTGTATGCGAAGATTCAAAATCAACCGCTAGATAACCTAACACAAGATAAATGCATGAAAATCAATACACAATTCACACTCACACCCCTAGGGTTACACCACTTGTTGCCTTCAAAAATGGGCCATGGTTGCATGTTGAGTACTTTGGCAAAACAAAAAAACAAACAAAATGATCATAGTCCCTCGATGACGCTATCTTGTTGCCTAAACAAAAATGATCATAGTCCCTCGAGAAAATTGCCAAAATACTTGACACTATTGCTTTCATGGTCTAAACGATGACCCGCGCCCGTCCCGTTAACATCCTAACGCAAGGTTGTTCACCAAATACAATGGTGAAACAACACTGTTAAAAGGGTTAAAAACATAAGAAAGATCTTTGAGTAAATTAGGGTAGATAGCTCTTAGTTACTTGATCAAACTTGCAAAACATCCTTGCCATTTTTCAAAACACACTCCACAACACAACTTTCAAAAACATTGAATTATCTTTTCAAAAAGACAAACTCCTTTGTAAAACATTCAAACGAATTGTTACAAAGGTTGCCTAGTCAAGGCATCTTTTTCAAAACATTTTCAAAAACCACACACACAAAGCACCATTTCAAACAATTGAAAAACAAAGGCAAGTGATCTAAACCAAGTAACTAAGAGCCCATGGATAACCATGGATGAAAAGGGTGCTAGCACCTTCCCTTTTCATAATCTATCCCCCGAACCCACGAAAACATCTCAAAGGTCTTTCCTGTGCTTTTTGACCTTTCCTTAGGATAAATAAAAAGTCAGTGGCGACTCTTGCTAAACCGAACAAGTGCGAAAACAAACGCAAAAAAAACTCAAGTCAGTTCTCCCACCGTATCACAGAACTGGCGACTCTGCTGGGGAGTAATTCTAAAAGTGGGGTTACTGTTGTACCCCAAAATTTTCCCTCCCATATTCTTCAAAGTTTTGACAAGCCTCATCTCAATTTTCTCAAGTCTACTCAAGGGTTGCACAGTTCAAACACCCTCCTAAGCCAGTCAAATTAGGGTTTTGGTTCTTGCAAGGAAGTTGAGGTTTTCAAGGGCTCAATCAAGTCCCATATGCTCATATACATTGTCAAGCACCTACATGTCAAGTTTCAAGGCTCACAAGGTCAAGTTGCACAATCAAAAACCCTAATTGCTTCACAATCAACTATAGGGGTAAAATGGTCATTTGGCAGTCAAAAGTCAAAATTTTTGGTCAACATCTTATTTTGAAGCCACAATCATCATTGGATTAAATCTTGATCATGATTCCACAAGAATGGCTCAAAAAGCATCAAGATGCAAAAGTTTCCATTTTTGGACAGCTGAAAAGTCAACTGTAACTTGACCAAGGCATAACTTTTTCATGGTTCATCAGAAAAATCCCATCTAATGCTCATTTTGAAGGGGATGACATTTCCTACAACTCATCCTCACATTCCAATTCCAAGAAATGCTCTCACAAAAATTTATCAATTTCAACATTATAGGTCATTTTCAAAAGTCAACAAAAAGGCATTTTAAGTCAAAGACCATAACTTGAGATTGGTAACTCAAAATGACATGAGACCAATGGCATTGGTTAGAGGACTTCAAGACCTTTCCAAAATGTCCAAGAACATGTTCATATGATCAAAATTGAGCAAGATATGCATTGGAGAAGTTGGGAAATTTTTGTGAAATGGCAAAAGTCAACTATCCTTGAAACTTCAATTTTTGACAAAAGGGCCCACTTTTTTCCACTTGATTCAGCCCTTTCATGCAACCCACGTGTCACATGATCAATTTTAAGACCAAATAATTATTTTTCTATTTTTATTTAATTTTTATGGATTTAATTCATTTTAATCCATAATAATTCAAGTAAATCTAAAAAAATTAATTAAATGGTATCTTATGGCTTGAATAGCCTTCATGAAGCATTTGCACCCTACCAATTTCGTGCTAAGCTCATTTAGGCATGAAAAATCAAATTTTGAACAAGCTTTGAAAGGCCTTTAATGGTGGTTAAGACAAAATCCAAAGCTTAATTGCAATGGTTAAAGGCTCCTAAATGTGACTTATTCTCACTCATTACTACATAAGCAAGTCTTGCAAGCCTCATTCACAACCTGAACATTACACAAACGGGCAGAGCAAAATCCAAAAAGTGTCAAAAAAGTGTGAGATCAAAAGGAGTATTGCAAGCATTTTCAGGCCAAAAGGAGAACGTGACTCTCTTCTTTGCCATCCCCTGAAGCTAAAGCAACCCTTGCCACATCCTAAGATCCATCATACCGCGCTGTAAGTTCTTCCCAGGTCCCCCAAAATTCCATATCATTTTTTCTTATGTGTTTGTGTGCAGGATGCCCAGTGCGTTTCACCATGAACCTTCAGCGTTCCACATGCCAAGTGGCCATGATCATCAATCCGAGGGCCAAAAAGTGATGAACACTATATTCTCCAGTCAACGTGCTCCAGGAAATCTCTAAAAGTCAACAAGGCTGGTTAATGGGCCAGCAATTTCCAGGCTTCACACCTCCATTGGGCCATCAACACCCCCATTGGTTTCTATTTCTTTTTTTTCTATTTTCCTTTTCTTTTTATTTTCCTTTTTTAATTATTATCATTATTGTTAATTAACATAACAAACTTATTTTTTCCCATAAAATTCAATAAAACCAAAAAAAACATTTTATTATTTATTAACTTATTTTGTAAATAAATTTTAATATTAATTAATTAGTTGTGTAATTAGAACAATTTCAACATTTTTTTAATAAGTAAAATTAATTTAGAATTAGAACTTTCAACTTTTAATTTCTTTTTTTTATTTTATTAAAAACATAAAAACACAAAAATATTTTTCTTTTAATTAAATTAATTAATTAGTTATTAATTTTAATTTCATTAATTACAAAAAAAAGGGACAAAATTCAATTCTTATTCAAAAAGGGTCAAAACCCTTAGGACGTTCCCGATTTAATTCTCGCGTGCATTTATTTATTTTGTTTGTTTATGTAACTGCTTCCGGAAATGTAATAGTTAATTAGGTTTATCTCTTTATTTGCTATTTCTCGCACTTTATTTCCAAACGGGTTTTGTTTTTTGGCGATGTATAGACCCGCGCCTTGTAATAGCGTAGAATTTACATTTCCGCAATTTATTTTCCGCACTCCTAACTGCTAATATGCCTGCAAGAATGTATGTAAATAAAATCAATCCGTAGCTCACAAATAACATGTACAAGATAACCTTAACTGAAAAACAACACACAAAGCACATGCCACTTCTAGGGTACGCCTCACTGGTTGCCTCGAACGTGGTCATCAAGTATAGGGTGTCTTAGAGGTCGCCCTTTGTCTAAAGATCCAGTTGCCTCGAAACGGTTGCCTCGGATAAAAGGATCTAGGACATTAGGGTTACTTCTAAGATGTCCTACCATTGCTTCGGTGATCACATTGTCCCGATAATCGAATTGACCAGAACACCTCCAACGATGGTGCTACCTACCTCTCAATGGTGGGATAGCGCTATCTAAAGGACTCTTACACAGCCTAATTCCTTAGAGTAGGTAGATTCTCCTGGGTACTTGCTCTCTTCAAAACAAAGAAAAATACTTTTCGCACCTACACTTTCAAAAGTTTTCAAACAAATTTTTCATACACTCTTGAGGACAGATACAAGAGTTACTTAGAAATTTTTCAAACGAAACTTTCTCAAAACCCACACACATTTGAAAAGCGAACAAATTTTTGAAAACGTAAGAGCAAGTACCTAAGAGCCCGTGGATAACCACGGATAGAAAGGGTGCTAACACCTTCCCTTTCTATAAATCTACCTCCCGAACCGAGAAACATTCTCAAAGAAGGAATTTTGTTGTGCTTTTGTCCTTTCCATGTTGGAGAACATAAAAGACGGTGGCGACTCTTGCTTACCGCAACATTTCGCGAAACCAGCTTAAAAAACAGTCAGTTCTATTTCCACCGATCACAGTTACCTTAGGGTTTTAGATCACCTTTACATGCTTGCTTTGATTGCTTTGTTTGCTTTACTTTTGGGTTCCTTGTTTGGGTTTGTTGTAAATCCTACACCCGGATTTGGGGGCACCTTTTTAGGTAAATAGCAATAAACTGTGAGGGAACTGTGCAGGGTATACCGACATGGTTGAAGCAGTAGCTATGTTAGTGTGACATATTTGTGAGTACCGGTAGCCCTTGAGTAGTCAAGGAGAATACGGGGCCGCTGAGTGATGTCATGAAGCACTAACGAACTCTTAGAACCTTACTTGACCATCTTGGCCTTTTTAGGGGTAGTGAGATGACCGACTTTGGTGCAGTCCGAAGTTGGTAGATACTCGATACTACACTCATTGAGGATTGTTTTCTTGGGATATTTTGGTCGCCAGTTAAGTGGCTAAACCAAAACAATGAACATAGAAAATAATCCAGTGATATTGAGCTCCTTAGGACCCAATTTCTATTTTAGGACAGGTTGAGCCAACTAACTTCAAGAGGGTACTTACCTACGAACCCCATGCAAGCCTAAACCTAAGGACTTCTTTGCTTTGTGTGAATATGATTACCTGTATATACACTTACTTGCTTTTGCATACATGTACATAACATCATAACATCATACCATAGCATTTTCAATAATCATTTCAAGGATCTCGAGGGTCTTTTGATACAAGGGCACGTTGAACCAGACGTCTACCAAAGGGCAATAGGTTTCTCCTCTAAACAAACGCCGTCAAAGATCAAGTGCAACAACTTGAATCAGGGGCTATGACCCACTTGACATGGTGAGCTTGATTCTCGTGGAAAGACATCCACCATTACAAGATTCTCCAATTAAGAGATGTTGATCGAAGTTCAACCTCTAACATTTCGTGTTTACCCCAAGAGATCCTTGAAAACATTGCATACATATATCATACATATCATTGCATAACAGGTTTCTCCCTTACAGGTCTCCTTATCATCCTACTGTTTGTTTCAGTAAGATGGATATGGAACAAACGGTGAAAGATCTCCAAGCTCAGAACGCTCAATTCCAACAAGTGCTTCTGGCTATGGGTAAAGGGCAAGAGGATCTGAAAGCTCTCCTTCTCAAAGACAAGAAGAAGAAGTCCAAGAAGGCAGCGGGCATCCTGAACTTGAGAACAAGACCTGAAACCCTAGATCTTTCGACTCCACCCAGCATAGGGGTCAGTCTTGAAGAAGACCACAATTTGGAGATCAATGATGTTGAAGTTGACTACTCCGAGGAACAATATCCTCCCGCTGATGACAAGCACAAACAGTTGGAGGATCGCCTCAATGCTATGGAGGTTCAACAAATACCTGGCTTGGATTTAGGAGACATGGGTTTGGTTTCTGGATTAGTCATCCCTCCTAAGTTCAAAGTCCCTACCCTGGCCCTGTACGATGGAGTCTCTTTCCCTAAGATGCACTTAAAATCTTATGTCTGCAAGATTCAGCCATACACAATTGATCCAAAGCTTTGGATCCATTTCTTCCAAGAAAGCCTGGTAGGGACCCAACTCGAATGGTTCTATCAATTGGAGAGTTCTCACATCCACACCTGGGAGGATTTAGCTATTGCTTTTTATAAGCAGTATCAGTACAATGCTGATCTTGCACCAACTCGTGTGCAATTGCAAAACATGACCATGGGTTCCAACGAGAGCTTCAAAGGATACGCCCAAAAGTGGAGAGATCTGGCTGGTAGGGTGCAACCTCCTTTAATTGACAGGGAGCTGATTGACATCTTCATGGGAACTTTGACAGGGCCTCTCTTCAATCACTTAATTGGAAGCTCCTCAGCCGGGTTCACCGAGCTAATAATGACCGGCGAAAGGGTCGAAGCTGGCATCAAAAGTGGGAAGATTCAAGAAGCTACACCTTCTGATGCTCAGAAAAAGCCCTACAATGGGAAGAAAGAGTCCAATGCTGTGTATGGTCAAAAGAGCTGTCATGACCAACACGTAGGAGCAACCTTGATCTCTAATCCTGCTCAACAAAGGCAGGGGCATCAACGTAGGGAGGTCGCGCCTAAAAGACAATATACTAGGATCAACATGTCACTAGCTCAAGCACTACAACACATGTTGAAGAAAGAGCTGATTACATTAAAGGCTCCTCATCTGAACCCTAAGACTTCTTCTCCTAACTACAACCCGGATGCAAGATGTGCTTATCATTGTGGTAGCCCAGGGCATGACACAAACAGCTGTTGGGCTCTAAAGAACAAGGTCCAAGACATGATTGATTCCAAAGAGATCGAGTTCGACCCTCCGGAGACTCTAGCATAATCACTGCTCCTTTGACGAATCATTGAGAGCATCTTTGTTTCATTTGAATTTTCAAGTTGTAATTTCTTTGTTATTCAAACAATTATCTTTTAATGTCAAACTCTGTTTCATTAATGCATTGCATATGTCTGTCTTGAATTCATCTACTCGTTTTCACTATTCTTGTGTTTTCTTTATGATATTCAACTCTTGATAAAAAGCTACAAGCCTTTAGAGGGAGGATGACGAAACAATACCGTAATCTCATACAGTATGCTTTTGAATAGACCTTGCTGACGATGTACATGCATTCTTTCAAATCCTAAACACTGAAGTTATAAGGAAGATAATCCCTAGTCAACCCCTTCGAGCCAAAGAAGTAGGAGTTTTTTTGTTCTAAACAAATTGAAACCTTTGATTTAAACCTGGGGCAGGGTAGTCTCTTAGTTAATTCAAAAAAAAAAAGATGCGCATTGAAGTCGCAAACTCTCAGTTCGTAATACAACGAATGACATCAATAACATTCCTTTGGAACCAAAAGACAGTGATGGTTCTTTATCTCATAGGCAGTCAATCTCTCAAAAGAGAAAATCCCACTGAGCCAAAACCTATAAAGGAGGCTTAAGAAAGTTGGGGCATCCCGCTGACTGTAATCTCGAAAACAGGAACAATCAAGCAAAAGTTAGGGATAACAAATCAAAAGAACGAGGTCAGTACAAATCCTCAACAACATGAAAAATGTTGCAAAAGAAAAGGAGAAAATGACTGCCTTCCAAAATTCAACTGATGTGAACCATCACCAAAAAGTCGTTCCAAACTCGAATAGAGTTCGACGCACAATTAACTGAGTTTAGGAGTGAAGGACATCACGAAGAGCGGGTGGGTACAAATATACTTTGAGCCTTTATCCTTTGTTTCTTAACCCGTGAACCAAGTCACGTTACAACCCTTCAAAAGTCCTAATTGAAGCATGGGTTAGTTCGAAAGCATACTGTTACAAAAGGTATCCTGACTCCTGTAAGGCCTTGTTCTAAATCTTGTGTTGAATTTGTCTTATAAAAAGTTTTCTGCTAAAAACGCATTTTTCAAAACTTCGAGACAAGCATAAACGTTACATTACTTGAATATCATTGTTTGCATATGGCTATTTGTTTGACAGCGGAGAAATTCACACAATGAATATCCGATGAACGAAAGCTCTCTCAGTGAGCAAAATCACTTCAAAAAGGATGACACTTCCATTGACAAATCTCCTATCAACAAGGGGCATGACATGTCACTATCCAGTTAACCTGGGGAAGTCCAGTCAAGATTTCAACAAATCTCTCAATTACAGATTAACCTGGGGCAAGTCTCCGTCACCATCACTTGGGGCATTTAAACGTCAATCTCATCAAAGGGTTACGTGCAGTCCAAGTGACCTGGCAATATCACAAGCATCCGGTGCTAGGGGAAGTGATGAAACCTCTCCGAAATCTTTCTGAAAAGAAATTCAAGCGTCCTCGAGGAGTTCATCACCTCTCTAACAGACCAGCAGTCATGGGTTTATTTCCCCAACATTTGTCAAGGATTTATTTTCCAAAACAAATTACATTTCAAGTTTCAAGAGCGTTCAAAAATTTCCTTCATCACCTGCTGGAATTCAAGAGCGTTCAAAAATTTCCTTCATCACCTGCTGGAAGTTGCGGTCATCATCAAAAATTCCTTCATCACCTGTTGGAAGATACGGTCCAGATATGCTCCAGACACGGTTGCCATTCTGTAACCTTTTCAGATCCCAGTTTAATACCTGTAGCAAGCCAGGAAAATATTTATGGACGACTGATTGTAGATTAATACCTGAAACCAGCCAGGAAAACTATCTACATAAAGAGATTGAAGATTAATACCTGCAGCAAGCCAGGAAAACTATCTTTCTTTCTTAGGTCAGAGATTAATACCTGAAACCAGCCAGGACAACTATCTCATCGACCAACCTTTTCAAGTTCCAGATTAATACCTGTAGCAAGCCAGGAAAACTATTTGTGGATGACTGATTGTAGATTAATACCTGAAACCAGCCAGGAAAAGTATCTACATGAAGACATTGAAGATTAATACCTGTAACAAGCCAGGAAGACCTTTCTTTCTCAGGTTAGAGATTAATACCTGAAACCAGCCAGGACAACTATCTCATCGACCAACCTTTTCAAGTTCCAGATTAATACCTGTAGCAAGCCAGGAAAACTATCTGTGGACGACTGATTGTAGATTAATACCTGAAACCAGCCAGGAAAACTATCTACATAAAGAGATTGAAGATTAATACCTGCAGCAAGCCAGGAAAACTATCTTTCTTTCTCAGGTCAGAGATTAATACCTGAAACCAGCCAGGACAACTATCTCATCGACCAACCTTTTCAAGTTCCAGATTAATACCTGTAGCAAGCCAGGAAAACTATCTGTGGACGACTGATTGTAGATTAATACCTGAAACCATCCAGGAAAAGTATCTACATGAAGAGATTGAAGATTAATACCTGTAGCAAGCCGGGAAAACTATCTTTCTTTCTCAGGTCAGAGATTAATACCTGAAACCATTCAGGACAACTATCTCATCGACCAACCTTTTCAAGTTCCAGATTAATACCTGTAGCAAGCCAGGAAAACTATCTGTGGACGACTGATTATAGATTAATACCTGAAACCAGCCAGGAAAAGTATCTACATGAAGAGATTGAAGATTAATACTTGTAGCAAGCCAGGAAAACTATCTTTCTTTCTCAGGTCAGAGATTAACACCTGAAACCAGCCAGGACAACTATCTACTCGACCAGCTCAAACAATTCAACAATCATTTCTGGATGGCATCTTTAAGCCCATCTCCATCAACTATCCATCATATCTCCAAATGGCATCTGTAAGCCCATTCCCGACATCACAATACCTGTAGCAAGCCAGGAAAACTATCTACGTGAAAGAGATTGAAGATTAACACCTGTAACAAGCCAGGAAAACTATCTTTCTTTCTCAGGTCAGAGATTAAAACCTGAAACCAGCCAGGACAACTATCTCACCGACCAACCTTTTCAAGTTCCAGATCAATACCTGCAGCAATCAAAAGATTCTTGCAATCCCCTGCAGCAGTCATAGATTCACTTTCCCTGGCAGCAGTCAAGATTCTATTATCTCCAGCTATCCAGGATTCATCTATCCTTAGCAAGACAGCTCACCAGCTTACATGCGCATTCACTACATTCATATATCATAAACATTGATATAACATATATATTGCATCATACATTTCATGCAACATAACTTTGTGTTTCAGCTAATATTTTACCCTTTTCAGGATAAGATTAATAAGCTTCAACTTTTGAAAACAGTTTACGGACGCTTCCCAACATGGATGCTGATCTATTGCTTATTCAGATCCAAGACTTCTGAAAACAATTTACGGGTTCTCCAAATACGGATGTTAACCTATCACTTGTTCAGATTCAAGACTTCTGAAAACATTTTACGGATTCTCCAAACCCGGATGTTAATCTATCGCTTGTTCAGACTCAACTTTTGAAAACAGTTTACGGACGCTTCCCAACATGGATGCTGATCTATTGCTTATTCAACTTCAAGACTTCTGAAAACAATTCACGGGTTCTCCAGATACGGACGTTAACCTATCGCTTGTTTAGATCCAAGACTTTTGAAAATAGTTTACGGATGCTTCCAAACACAGATGTCAATCTATTGCTTATTCAGACCCCCGGTTCAGAGATGTTCCAAACAGGGATACCTTTCTGATACTCACCCACTCACCAACGACATACAATTCAACAAACATTCTTGGATGGCATCTACAAGCCCATCTCCAACAAGATACAATCACCTTCAGATGGCATCTATAAGCCCATCCTCCTACCAACAATTTCCAGATGGCATCTCTAAGCCCATCTCCGACAAGATTCTGTCACATCTCCAAATGGCATCTTTAAGCCCATTCCCTCAAACTACACTTTAACGAGTGCAAATTTTTCGGGCACTCTAGTGTCCAATGTCCTTTTACCCTCGAGTCGCGAAAGGCAAAAACTGCCAATCTAACTCTTCAGGTTCAAGAAGATTGAACAGGGGCAACTATTGTACCCTAAAATTTTCCCTCTCGTTTTCACGAGAAATCACAGCTTTGAGTTTCCTGATTTTTTCAGATTGGCTCAAGAATCGGTCAAACAGACTTTTCTTATCAGTCTATCCAAATTAGGGTTTCCATTAACTTTTGAATCAGTCCAAGCAGATTATTAGGGTTTCTATTGATTTGGTGGAGTTTGGCTCAGGGTTTGATCAATCAGACGCTTCTTTGATAATAAATCCAGAATTAGGGTTTGCACGCGCATTCTCAAAAGAATTGGAATCCACAGCATTTCATTTGACGGTCACACTACTTTGATGCTTGTTCAAGATTGCCGTTTATTTCTTAAAGCCTAGACATATGGGATAGAAGCTGAGGCTTCTGATTGAAATTTTAAGCTTTAGTTTAATCAGTGAAGTGAAAGGCATATGGACGTTTGTTTTTTTGACTGTGCAATACATATGGTTAATTGGAATGCCGAGTGTATTGTTGGTTAATGCGAAGTTGCAAGACTACAGTGTTTATTGATTATTTATTTTATCTAAGTTAAAATAATTGGGATACGTTTCCAGTCGTTTTAATTCAAGAGATTTAAATGATTAAATAAACAAGTGCAGAAGAATTAAAGAATTAACTGACAAAGGATTTTTTTATTCATTTTCAATTGTTGTTACAAATGTTTATTTGATACAGCAAATTTATTTACAGTGTTACAATGACGTTTATTACAATGATTAAAAATAAATTAAATCTACATCCTAAGTTTCTTGAAGTCTTCATCTGCTATTGTTGCCTCCCTTGCCCCAATTGGTGTTTACCTGCAAAGCCAGAAAGGGAGAAGTCAAACACAATTAATTTGGAAAAGTATTTTTCAGACAGTTAATCAAAAACTCATTATTAAAGGTGTTGGCCGGAATCAGTTTGTTCGTCCTCTCTGCAAATCGCAAGAAGATGTCTCTTCTTGGTTCACAAAGAGGAAAGTAAAATGTTTGCAAGCATATGAATCAATTAAGCAAAATGCACAAAGCTGCATAAATCCAAACTGAATTGCATTATCAAACTAGGCAAACCAAATTGTCAAAGGGACAAACTAAGTCACAAGTTCCAAACTGTCAAAAAGAGATGTCAACAAAACTGTCCAAGAGCTGTCAACAAAGCTGCATACAAGTACACAAAAAGCAAATGCAGAAAATCTGGAAGTATGCAGAAGCAAAACCAAGATGCAAGCAAGCTTGTAAAAGTACATTTTTCATCATTTTCCCTAGGCCAACACCTTTTCAGAAAAGGAGATATTCTAAAGCAATAAGATATGTTTTCTGGAGAGAGAGAGAAAGATAAAAGAAAAGCAGGTTTGCAGTTGGCAGGCTTAAGACAAATAAATATAACAAGATTTCAGTTCAATAACAGGGGGCGAAACACATAGAAAAAAATATATCACAAAACTGTAAACACATAACACAAGCCTTGAGGCCTGTACCAGTAAGCCTGCCTGCCCATACCAGAAGCAAACCAACAAAAACCTTCTAGCCGGCATAAGAACTTGTTTCAAGTTTGCAAACAACAGAAGCAAGCCTTCAAGCCAAAAACCTGTCAAACTGCTCAAGCCTGTAACCAAAACAAGCCTTGCAGCCTGCTTTAGAACTGCCTTCAAGCAAGCAAACTCATACCAGAAACCTGCCTCAAGCCTGTAACCAAACCAAGCAACCTGCATAAAACCTTAAAGCCTGCATACAGCCAGAAGCAAGAAAACAACAGCCTACACAACAAATTAACAAGTTCAAAAACTGCACCCATCTGCAACCAGAAGTAAGCCTGCCTGTTCAAAAAGCCTGCCTATAACATCAAACCAGTTCAAACAGCAAACAGAAAAACCTGCCTGCATAACAAACCCCAAAGTTTGTTCAAATCCAAACTCCAACAAGTCTGTCCAAATCAGTAACGATAACAAAGATTCTCAGAACTAGGTTCATCACAGAATCATCAAAAGCCCGAAAGAGAGGAAGAAAGTCAGAAGCTAACTAATAAAGCATTCAGATTTAAAGTTCATCAACATAGCCTAATCAGAACGACGACAAGCAGCTCATCACATAATCATCAAAAGCATCACAGAAGCAAGTAATTAGAAGAAGAAAAGAAGATTCAGTAACGGATGCCCTAGGGTTTTCAGAAGCATAATATTCATCATAAAACATTCAAAGCTGTAGATACAAGTACCAGAAAGCCAGCAAGAACAAAGTCAACGTCACGAGCTCCCTGCCTTGGCCACCGGAGAACGCCTCCTGTCCAAACTCTTTGTCTCCTCTCCAAAAGCAGAACAAAGGTATTATTTCCTCTTTCCTTTTTTATAACACCTCACGCAAACACAAACAACACATAAAGATCAGAATATGTAAAAGTTCAAGAACATGCATGAGTCCAAAACCCTAAAACAGAAATCGTTACCTCTTTTATCGTCGCCTGGTACAATCGTGGAGAGAGGAAAGTGGAGGTGGCGCCTAGTGTCCTGAGGCGAAGAGAGGCATCAGAAGCTCACGTTCGAGAGCGAGGAAGAGATGAAGAAGATAGGGAGCGGCGCCGTTTGTAAAACTGAAACCCTATTCTGAGCCAAGCACAAACAAACCCTAAACAAAAATTGTCAAACGTTTGGGCCTGCCCCTTTGAACAAACCCCTTAGGCCCAACAAAACTGGCGCCTGCACCCCCCTTTGTGAATCTGTTTCATTTTGTTCTTTGGGCCAAACATCTCCCAAGGCCCATTTAACTCTTTTTTTATTATATTTATAAATCAATCTTTTTTATCACATTATTTCCTTTTATAACTTATTTTGTTAAGAAAAATAATATATTAATTTTTGTATAAAATTTTCTTAATGTTTATTACATTGTAAAAAATATGCAAACAATAGATTTTTTGTTTTAAAGACTTTTTTTTTTAATTAAATCTTGTATATAAAACATTAACAAAAATACCTAAAAAATAGAATTTTTTAAGATTAAATATTTCTTTCTTTAAGAACTTTTTGTTTATATATAATTAACAAAAACACAAAAATAAATAATAATACTTAATTTGCATCATTGGTAAATAATCATATGCATTTTACAATACTCTTGGATTCTCTTTTATTCTTATACCTTGATTATATTTTTACATTGAGAATGCGATGATTCGATTGGGTTGTAAATAATATTTGGACACTACTATTCTGATGAGACTCATCCCCATTTGTAAACATTCGTACCCCCATCCCCCGATACTTATTTGTAATAGCTTAGACTTTAAATTCCCACAATTTATCGCTTTCTATATACTGTATAGTAATTAGGGTTTGTATGCGAAGATTCAAAATCAACCGCTAGATAACCTAACACAAGATAAATGCATGAAAATCAATACACAATTCACACTCACACCCCTAGGGTTACACCACTTGTTGCCTTCAAAAATGGGCCATGGTTGCATGTTGAGTACTTTGGCAAAACAAAAAAACAAACAAAATGATCATAGTCCCTCGATGACGCTATCTTGTTGCCTAAACAAAAATGATCATAGTCCCTCGAGAAAATTGCCAAAATACTTGACACTATTGCTTTCATGGTCTAAACGATGACCCGCGCCCGTCCCGTTAACATCCTAACGCAAGGTTGTTCACCAAATACAATGGTGAAACAACACTGTTAAAAGGGTTAAAAACATAAGAAAGATCTTTGAGTAAATTAGGGTAGATAGCTCTTAGTTACTTGATCAAACTTGCAAAACATCCTTTCCATTTTTCAAAACACACTCCACAACACAACTTTCAAAACAAACTTTCAAAAACATTGAATTATCTTTTCAAAAAGATAAACACCTTTGTAAAACATTCAAACGAATTATTACAAAGGTTGCCTAGTCAAGGCATCTTTTTCAAAACATTTTCAAAAACCACACACACAAAGCACCATTTCAAACAATTGAAAAACAAAGGCAAGTGATCTAAAACAAGTAACTAAGAGCCCATGGATAACCATGGATGAAAAGGGTGCTAGCACCTTCCCTTTTCATAATCTACCCCCCGAACCCACGAAAACATCTCAAAGGTCTTTCCTGTGCTTTTTGACCTTTCCTTAGGATAAATAAAAAGTCGGTGGCGACTCTTGCTAAACCGAACAAGTGCAAAAACAAACGCAAAAAAAACTCAAGTCAGTTCTCCCACCGTATCACAGGCATCATACATAAACATATCAACGAAGCATTACATTTTAATATCGAACGCCCATAAATAATTTAAAAAATCTCAAGGCCTATTTACCATCTAAGTTACATGCGCAAATCGAAAATTCAAACCTTAGCATTATTCACATCATTAGCAATAGATACCTCGGTTGAGAACAAACACAACATTTAGAGGTGCTACAACCAATATCACACTAGATGGCGTATCTATGAATCATATCTATGGCCTAGTTATTCAAATTCAAACATCAAATTTCAAACCTGCATTATTTATCCCCTAGGTTGTGATAAATATGCAAATCTGCGATACAACTTACCATGTTAGTCCCGAAGCATTAGTAAGTTGTTCTCTAACTTTTTCAACTCTATTGGTTTATTCTCTTGGCATAAATATAGTTGATACATGTATTATCTACCCCCTAGGTTGTGGTATATATGCAAATCAGATATAACTATCCATATGGGTCCCTGAGCAATGATAGGTTATCTTCCAAATTTTCGATCTTATTGGTTTAGTCCCTTGGTGTAAATAAGATTGACACCACGTCATTTTATCCCCTTGGTTGTGATAAATGTCACAGATCTGTATTTCAGCTTATTATGTTAGTCCTGAAGCTTTAGCAAGTTGTTTTGAACTCCATTAGTTTAGTCTCTTGGCATAAATAGAGTTGTTGTCTGTGTTACATACCCCCTAGGTTGTGGTAAGAATGTGGAATTTGCGACATTGTTCCTTTTCATATCTATTTATTTAGTTCCTTGGCAAAAATAGATATGTGAACCCACGCTCTAGGCATTCATGAGTTAACTGCGTCATCCTTGTCGGTTTTACTTTAGTTTATTATACAAATTGGTTTACAAAAGTTTTTGGTCAAAATCCAGGGTCTTCCATTATTTAATAACCCTCCGATCTGAACGTGCAATAACTTCTTATTCTCACACCCTTCAATCTAAGAGTAATTAAATAAGGGCAGCTGTCATACCCCAAATTTGCCCCACCTTGATGCTAATATTCAAATTTTGTTCTAATAGGATCATTGGGTCATTTTGCACTAATTTTTTAATTGCTTACTCTCATTTGTTTAAAATATATTTTTTATTCATATTAACTTTTAGTTATATGAGCATTTTATTTTAATCAAGTTGGGTTTATAAACAAAATTATTTTCACATTTTTTATTGGGCTCATCATCTAATCATCTAAAGAGGCTCATTAGATTTTTGTTAGGAAGCCCATAGAGGGGTTTAGTTTTAAATAAAATATAAATATTTTTATTAATTATTATATCATTTTTTGTTTGGTTGACCAAAGACAACACTTTCTACTAATTATCTATTTTTTTCATTTTTACTTATGTTATTATTCATCTTATTATTTTTATTTTATTATTACAAAAAAATATTGTTTCTTTGAATATTGATTTCTAGGTTGACCAAGAGGTCAACATTGTCTTTAAAATATATATAATATTTTAATTTGTTTATTTATTTTTAATTAAAGAAATTATGACTAAGAGTCAATTAGGTTTTTCTGAAACCGTTAGCCCTGCGCCCATTGTGTCTTCTTCTTCATTAAGCAAACAAAATCCCAAATCCAAAAATTGTACAATCAAATCAGGAAAAGATTAAAAATATTATTTGATTTATGGATTAAACATACAAAATTCATCCAGATTCATTACAATAACAAACCCTAATTATAATTTCTAACTACATCTATTTTGATTTAGAAATCAAATACCTAATTGAATCAATCTAACTACTAATTGATTTATAACAACAAATCAGTAATTATCAAATTTCCTAATTGATTCTAATTCTAAGCCTATATAAACTTAGTCATAAAACCTAATAGAGGACAAAGAATTTGAAGAAGAAATTGGAGGAGAAGAGTTGAAGAGTGTTTTTGCCACAAATTCCTGAGATCCTTGTTACCTACAAAACATAAAGAAGGAGAAGTAGATTAGAAGCAGAAACCAAGGATAAAATCAAAGGAATTTTTACTATAAATATCACTGTAGGAGATGTTGGTAATTACTTAGCTTGCGGTAATTTTATTGTAATCATTGTTGTTAATTGATTGCTGGCAATCGATTTGGTTTCTGAATTGTGTTGAGGGTTAAGGTTCTTCATTTTGGGGTTAGTTTTATCATGGTTCCAAGGGTTAGATTAGGGTTCTTAATAATTTATGGGTAAAAAGATGATGTTTTTGGCAAACATTCATCTTCAACTGCGGCCTTTACGATCGCCCACGGTGGCAGAGGGTTAGTGTTCTAAAGGGTTAAGGGTTATGGTTTATGATTGTTAGGGTTATTAGGTTTCATGCTAGGGTACTAAGGGTTTTTAAGGAGATTTGGGTTTAAATTTTGAAGGTTTGAAGATCCTGGTTGAAGATCAACTAGAGTCTGGGTTTGGTGGTGGTGTTAGGGGCGGTTAAGGGTTGAACCACCAGTGTAGGCGATTTTCGGTTGGTAGTGGCGATTTTCGGTTGCCTGATGGTTAGAGAGAAGAGAGAGCATTTTTTGTGAGAGAGGGAGAGTGTTGGAGTGTTTTAGAGAAAGGAGGAATCAGAAAAATGAGAGTTTGTGTTATAATTTTTGTTAAATACTCCCCTTGTCATGCCTTGGATCAGCGACATGTGGCCATCCACTGGCCATATGATGAGGAGACTGTTGACTAGTCTGCCCATGCTTCCTTCTTCCATACTTCCTAGTCAACTCTTAATCTCATCCATCTAATCTTCATACTTTTGATCAGCGCTCCAGAGTTAACCTCTGGTAGCCTTCTGATCAAGACCACATGCCCAGATTTCGTTTGCGTACCGTATCATAAACTCATAGGATCCTCCACATTATGGCCAAACGGGCTAAAATTTATCATGGGCTCAGTCCAAAGTTAACAACCCCCCTTTTACTAATCTTAACTAATAACACACCCCTATTATGCTTTTGGGCCTCAACTTTACTCAGGGCTTATCCCATTGCTAATACACCTCCCCGGATTACTTAATCAAATAAAAATACACCCCATGTTTATTTATTTATACAATTTTTCTTATTTAATTTCTTTAGTTTATTTATTTATTTTTATTTATTTATTTTTATTTATTTATTTTCTAAATTACTTTATAATTTATTTTTATTAAATAACAAATATTTTTGCTAATATGTATTTTATTTATCTTATAACCATATTATATATATTTTCTTTAGAAAACTAATAAGCTTTTTTCTAATACATCACTAATAATAACTATTATTATTTATTTTCTAAATTATTTTTTCTAAATTACTAACCATTATTTTTCTAAACATTAATCAATTTTTATATTTTTTTAGCAAAACATTTTACTAACTTCAATATCAATTTACTTATTCAATTATGCACTTTCCACTTCTACTTTTAAAATTAGATCAATATTAAAATAGGTAACCAACTCAAACCTTTTTTTACTAACATAATAAAACCTCAAGATTATTTTCAAAAAAATGATTAATAGCATTCCTTTCAATTTAAATTTCAAACTGCGTCTAAGATCTTCAATTCTAAAACTGAGACAAAGTTCAAAAGATCATTCAAAAGCAATTCTACACAATCCTATAAAAAAACTAACCAAAAACATTTGAACTACAAAATGGACTCTGATTTCTTCGCAAGAGGATACATAAGCTTGCAGTTCAAAAACCATGGCGACTCCGCTAACTTAAAACTAAACTTTTTTTTCCTTTTTTTTGTTATTACTTAGCAATATGATTAAATAGAAAATACCTCCCATAAGTCCTAAAGTTAAAGAGGGTCCCCTTTAGTACAAGGGAGATAAAGGGTGCCTAATACTTTCCATTTATCTAATCAACTCGCGGCCCTAGAAATCTCTGAAAAAATAGGTTTATTCGTTCCTTTCCCGTCCTTATGAAAAAAAATTGGTGGTGGCAAATCTCATATTTTTTGCCGGTTACGACAATATAATCAAGAAAAAGTGGAAAAACAAGGATGATATCACTAGTATTGTAACTTGTACTTATACTATAAATTTATCTTAGGATGTCATTTGTCTATTCACATGTTCAACAATTAAGGAAGTTGAAATCAAAGAAGATAACAAAACTATAAATTTTTGAACCTGAATATGTCTGAAGAAAATAGAAGAAAATGAAAACCTCAAATAAATGCTTACTCTTACACATGTTCAATAACCATGGAAAATAAAGTGAAACTATGGCACCAGAAACTTGGACATCTTCATCTTAAAAGAATGAAGGAAATCATATATGAAGGAGCCATTAGAGGAATGCCAGAGCTCAAGATCGAAGAAGGGAAAGTTTGTGATGAGTGTGAAATTAAGAAGAAAACCACGATGTCACACTAAATGTTGCAACATCAGACTACTTCTGAAGCATTGGAACTTTTACATATGAAGATATAAAGCCTGGGTAGAAAGAGGTATGTCTATATGGTTATAGATGATTTTTCTAGGTATACTTGGATGAACTTTCTTTGAGAAAAACCAGATACTTTTGAAGTCTTCAAAGATTTTTGTCAAAGTATTCAAGAGGAGAAGAAAAGTGTTATTGTGAAGGTTAGAAGTTAACATGACAAGGAGTTTGAGAATACAAAATTCTTTGAATTTTGTGCTTCTGAAGACATTAGCCATGAATTCTCTTGTTCCATCCCTTCTTAGCAAGATGAAATTGTTGAGCAAAAGACTAGAGCTATACAAGAATCAACTAGAGTTATGCTTTCTGCTAAGAAATTACCATTACAATTTTGGGCTGAAGTTATGAGTATTGCATACTACATTCATAATAGGGTCACTTTGAGAGGAGATAATGCAACTACTCTTTATGAGATATGAAAAGGAAGGAAGCCTACAATCAAATATTTTCATACCTTTGGAAGTAAATGCTATGTCTTGATGAACAAAGATAAAAAAAATGTAAGAAGGATATCATAAGGAATGGAGGAATATTTATGTGTTAATCTTCAAACAGAAGAGCTTATAGAGTTTTTAACTCCAGAGTTACAGATGTTATGGAATCCACAAGTATGGTAATTGATGATTCATTATATGATACAGTGAGAGAACTGACTTGGGTGTTTTGCATTTGATTGCAAATGTTGCAGTTAGCAAGAGTCGTCACCGACTTTTCTTTTATCCAAAAGGAAAGGGTGAAAAGAATAGGAAAGACCTTTGAGATTATTTCTTGAGTTCGGGGGGTATATTATGAAAAGGTAAGGTATTAGCATCCTTTTCATCCATAGTTATCTATGGGCTCTTAGTTGCTTGCTAGATCACTTGCTTTTTATTTGAATATGGTGTGGGTTTTAAAGGTATTTTGAAAATGTCTTTATAATGGTTCTCATTTCTATAAGAACGCGTACAAAGTGTTGTTTCATAAATATCTCAAAGAGGTGTTTGTGGAATGTGTTTTTGAAAGATATTTTGAAAAAGGTTTTTTCTTTGTAATGGCTCTCGTTTCTATAAGAACGCGTATAAAGTGTTGTCTTTTGAAAATGTTTCAAAAAGGTGTTGGTGTATAAAATGTTTTTGTTATGAACAAGCGAGCAACTAGGAGCAAATCTACCTACTCAAAAGGTCTTATATGTTCTTTTCCTTCCCCTTTTGATGTTGCTATCGTACCATTGTTTTGGTAAGAAGCCCCATCATTGGATGTGAAGAGACGGGCGTGGGATGTTTTTGTATAGTCATAGAAAGAAACCTATGGGATGATTTAGCAATGTCTTTTAGGGACTAGATCGTTTACCGAAGGCAACATCAAGGGTCATCGAGGGACTACGATCTTTTATCGAGGGTATTTTCTAAAACGCCCATGTTCGAGGGACATGACTATTTTTCTGATAGGCAACAAGTGGGATTACCCTAAGGGGTGCGTGTGTGAATACTGTGTTTGATTTGCATGCATTTAATCTTTGATTAGGGTTATCTACTTGTTGATTTTATCTTCCCATACAAACCCTATTTACTAGCATTTATATGAAAGTGATAAATTGCGGAAAGTAAATATTCTACGCTATTACAATTATTAGGGGGATGGGGTATACAAATTTACAAATGTGGATTGCAAGAAATTAAACCTAATTATCTATTACAACCATATCAAAATAATGTACAAGAAATGAATAAATATAATGTACAAGGATATAAATGGAAAAGAAAAGGATTTTTGTTTGGGTTTTTAAGGAAGTAATTAATTAAATTAAGAAAGTTAAACTTGAATTAATTAAGAAAAGAAGTTAAGTTAGAAAGCATTTTTTAGGGTTTTTTAGAAAAGGTTTTAAGTGTAATAAAAATAGTATGAAAATTAATTAATTAAAAGAAAACTTAAATTCTAAGTTAATTTTAATTAAAAAGAGAATAATTAATCCTAAATCTAATTATTAATTTATTAAGAAAAATAAATTAAGTTTTTTATAAGAAAAATGTTTTTTGTCTTTTGTTTTTAGAGGAATAAAATATATAGAATGCAAATAATAAATAAATATATTTTTTTGGAATTGTTTATATGAAAATAATAATAATAAAATATAAAGAAAAAGTAAAAATAAAATTTAAAAAAGGTTTAAAAAAATGTTTTATGAGCTGACACATGAGCTTATGTCTTGGCAAATGTATTGGCTCATGCAGGTTTCGTATTGGCTCATGTGTCGGCTCATGTATTGGCTCATGTATATTATATGCTCCTGGAAGTCAAAATAACTCACTATGAGTCGACGCATACTGGTTTCGTATCGACTCATAATCATTTCGTGTCGACACATACGTGTTTCGTATCGACTCATAACCTATTTTGAACATAATATGCGTCGCCTCATAGCATTTCGTGTCCATGCATAACTACTGTTTTTTGCTTTTATCACTGTTTTGCTACATGTAAAAGTTAGTTCTCAACACATGGTTAGTGAAAATAAAAAGCAAGCATAGGTTAGCTTCAAGGCAATGATATCTACATTTTTTCTTCACAAATGAACCATTAATGATGCTTGTATGAAGAGTTCAAAGTCAAGAAAACTTACCTTGAAACTGAAATTTGTGCTTTGAGTTTGAGTTGCTGTATGGGCTGATGTTGAGCTTGGGAAGTGATGATAGTGATGTTACAGAAGTTGTTTTTGTGTTTTAACAACTTCTATATGATGTATGTGGAGTGTTTGGATGGTTTGTTTGGAGAAAACTTACAAGGTATGAGATTCAAAGATTTGGACTTCAAAGCTCAAAAATGGAGGTTTTATGGATAATTCTGGTTTTTGACAGCCAAAATGATTTTGAGTGTTAGTTTCCCCTTCTTTTTTCTGACCTCTTTATCTTGTAATTGGCCTCACTATTTATAGAGAAGGTCTGAGACTTCAAACAACCCAGATTTTGAATCACATATTATGGCTATCTTGCTTATTTTTGAAGCAAGCATGAATAACATGTTTCCAATGCTTGTACCAGGCTATCTAAAGTGGTTGATCACTTTAAACATGTTTGCTCTGACTTGTAAAAGTTGAGTGTGATTAGAACAACAAGTTAGAGGCTCAAGAAATTGACTTTATGATTAAAGTGAACTTTGCAAGAATGGCAATGGTGCCTTTGTGCCAAAAATGGAAAGATGCAATGGACAATACTTGAACCACTTGGATAATGGTTCAATAAATTGTGTAAACATCTGATTATGGATAGATTTGCAAGTCAAGAGGCCTGCAAAGTGAATATTATGCAGCATGGCTAAGATTTTGGTTCGTTGTTCATCACAAATCTGCCTTGTAAATCAAGAATGAATGTCCAACTTCAGATCCTTGAATCTCCTAGCTCAAATATGATAACCTCATGCTCTTGGATGTTTTGGAAAGCTTGAAACACCCTCTATAACTTTCATGCTTTCCATTTTATCAAAATCATCTTGTAACTATGTGAAAAATGCCAAGAATTTTGGATAAAATCCTGACCAAAACTGCTGAAAATTTCTCTAAGTGTTTATTCAAAAATGTCATGACTTCATGAATTTATAACTAAAAACCCAAGCATTTATAGAAAAAGTCCTGCCCTTCAAAGTTTTATATCTCATTGAGATCTACAACTTTCATGTTGGAAGTTTTCCTCGAGTCATCTTGCATCATGGTGAAAAGTTGGCATGAAGAAATGAAATTATCATGTATAAAAAACACTTAGAAAAATTTCTAATTCTTGAAGAGTTTGAATTGACTTTTGACTTTCTTGATTTCTTGATGATCAAGTTTCATATTTTTGAATGTCTTGATGAATTTTGATCTTTGAGACTTAATGTTGACCAAAAAGTCAAAGTTTGACTTTTGGTGCTACAGTTGACTTTTTCATCCGTACAGCTGATTTTTGGTCTCTTGGTCAATTGACTGAGAAGACTTGAAACTTGACACGAGCATTCTTGAAGGTCCATAATTATCCGATAAGGTCACTTGAAGTATTAGAAGTCCAATTTTCCTTATGCAAATTCAAACCCTAATCTTGAGGTACATTGTTGAGGGGATGGCTTGACCTAGTCAATACTGGTGCAAGCTTGAGCTTTCGAAGATCTTTGTGAGAAATGTCTTAAGAAATGAGATGGAAAATTTTAGGGTATAACACATTCATTGAAAGTGAGAAGGATGTCGAAGACAATGTTGGAACATCTTATGTGCAAACTGGGGAATCAGGAACAGAAGTAACCTGTGAGTCCACAAGTATTGATCCAGATAAATCTAATGTTAGAGTTCTGATAGAACAACTCAAGGAGATCAATACAAGACACTCTAATTAATTAGACATCATATAATTAAATAAGGAAATATCAAATTCATGTCTTGTTTCTAAGCTTGAACCAAGGATGTATCATGTTATTCAAGAAAGAATGATCTTGAATTGCATCATTGGGTTATAGTGGGTTATTAGATATTTATATCTAAGAAACAATCTGATTTCTTGTTTCAATAAGAAGCAAATTTTTTCCTTTGGGAATACTGCTGAAGTTGAATATGGTGGAACAAACTTGTTGGGAGGAAAATTGGTTTGGATAAAACAGATGTTGAAGGAACATAATGTCAAGCAGAATGTCATGACATTACATAATGAAGATTTGAATGACATCAAATATCTCATTTAATATGGCTGTAACAAGAACCTTGATAGTCACTATCAACTAATCAAGAATCTTGTTGAAAGAAAGGTTGTTACTCTGGAGCATATGGACAATAAGTAATAACTTACTGTTATGTTTAACAACATATGCAGTGGGATTGGAACTTGCATTATTGAGGAATTATAACAATAACAGGTGTGGAGGAATGCAGGAAATACTATGATATTCCTCTACGTTCTAAAGCTTGATATGTCTATACAAATTGCTATTGATATGAAGGTTGGTGACAACACCAAGCAGTGCAAAAGGATATTTGATAGGGGCAAGAGGTGGAAGATATAACACCCCAGTTTTAATTAGAATTATTTTTAATTAAATAATAATATGATGAGGTGTAGTTATGTGGGTGTATGGCTAAATGCATAGAAACATGGGGGTGTGTGGAATAATATTTATTATTATTATTATATTATTATTATTATTATTAGGATTATTATTATTTTATAATAATAATTAAATATTTAATTAATTGTGATAGTTATATTATTATTGGAATATATATTAGAGTAAGAACAAGAGAATAGGTCAGTACGTAGAAACAGAGAAAGAGAAGAAGAGAACATCACTAGGAAGCTAGGGCAAAGGAATTCACCATAGAGATAAAGAATCAACCAAGAACCTAAGGTAAGGGTGGGGTTCTGACTCTCTAATAGGTGGTATAATTGTGGGTAGATGAATGTTTGAATGTAGGGTTTTGGGTGTAAGTTAATTGTTAGATTGTTTGTTGAAATTGCTTATAATTGATGAAATTGATGTGTTGTTTGTGTTAGATTGGTGGTATATGATGTGTATTGATGATTTAAAATAATTGATGTATTTGGTCTTTCATAAAAAGAGGTTTTGGGGTGAAGAAGATGAGATTTCGTAGCCGAAAAATCAAGTTTTGGGGTTTGTTCACGATGGGTAATCGGTTACCATATATGGGTAATCGGTTACCGCTATTTGTGTTTTTAAACAATTGGCTACTGACTTGCAGTAACTGGTTACCGTAACTGGGTAATCGGTTACCGCAAAGAATTTTAAAGAAAATTGGGTTACTGTCTTGCAGTAACCAGTTACCGTGGCTGGGTAACCGGTTACCGCTAGAGCTGGCGGAATTTTTAGAAAACTTTTAAAAATCACAACCTTCACATCGGGTGTCCGTTTGGTGCACCGTTTGAACCGTTGAAAAGATAAAAATATTTTTTATAATATGAAATTAACTTTTATAACAGTGGTCTAATAATTTATCGAAATAATTATGATGAATGTGTATGTTGGATGAGTTGTGACACTAGAACTGTCGAGAATAAGTTGTGTTTGTCGTACCCATAATGTGAGAAGGAATTACAGGTGATGTTGCAGTACTAAGAAGGTGATGTTGGCCTGAAAATTGGCTTTATGTTGATGGTATGCTTGGAATTTCAGATTCATGGTTGTAGCATGTAGTATTTTGTGCATCATTGAGGGCTTATGCTCTGGCCTGTATTGACAATCGTCGAGGGCTTATGCCCTGGCCTTCATGGCAATTGTTGAGGGCTTATACCCTGGCCTATATGTAAATTTGTTAAGGGATTATGCCTTGATGGTACCACATTCATTTTACATCGAAGTCAGTTGTATTGCATTGATTGAATTGTTGAATCATTAGATTGTTAAATTATGGAATTTTTGAGTTCTGGCGTTGTTAAATTGTGGACTTGTAGAAGTGGTGTGATTGATAATTGTTGAACTTGAATCTCTGCATGACATATATGTTATTTTACTTATAATTATATAACTTATTATATTGTTATGATATCTCACCCTTACTATCTGAATGTTGCCTCCACGTGGGTAATGTGCAGATAACCAGGAGTAGTACGACATCGTGGAGTCTAGAAGAGGTCACTTTCTCTTATTGAGTGGGTGCCATTTCTCCGATACGTAACACTGAGGGAAGAATGCTCGATTGTTTTATTTAATTGATGTCTTTTTGAGGATTTTGGGTGTTGTAGACTCTCTTTTTAATTGATTTCATTGTTGATTTTATAATGGTTGAAGATTTTAGAATAATTATGAAATTCTTTATGCTGAGTTAATAAAGTTGAAGTTTGAAGATTATGTTGAGATGTTGTCGCTTCATCCGAAATGTGTGTTATGTATTTGGGCTTATCTTAACTGGGCAAATTTGAAAATGTTGAATGACGTGACATCCTATTTGTTATTGATGTTAAAATTTTATTTTGCTCTTAACTTTTTATTAAATTTACCATTAGGGAAATAGAGTGTTACAATTGCTATCAGAGTAGGTCGATCTGTTCGGCCAGATTGTTGAGTCATTAGAGTAGTATGACAATAGAATATTGTTCATGTCTTTATATCTAACTATTGTTTGATGTCGTGATGTGAAGCAGAGTAATGGCTAGAATAGGAAATGGTGCACTTGCTAATGCATTGCAAGCTTTGGCTCAGGTAATGCAGAATCAGCCTAATGTTGTTGGGAACGATGGTGAATAGCTACAGAATTTATGAAGAGGACATTAAGGCTCACTACAAAATTGTCAATGAAAAGAGGGGCAAGAAGAAATAGTATCATGGAAAGCCTTACAATGCTTCAACTGACAAGGGTAAGCAGAGGATGGATGATGGTAAGAGGACTAGTGGGGGAGGTGCCCCTACTGGTATTGTATGTTACAAATTTGGAAGAATTGGTCATCAAAGTAATGCATGTACTGGGGAGGTGAAGAGGTGTTTTCATTGTGGTAAGGCTGTACACGAGGTGACAGAGTGTCAACAGAAAGAGGCAACATGTTTCAACTGTGGTGAGGAAGGACGTATTAGCACTCAATGTTAGTAACTGAAGTGAGCTCAGACTGGTGGAAGGGTGTTTGCTTTAGCAGGGACTCAGACATCTGGTGGAGACCGCTTGATTAGAGGTATATGATACTGGTGCTACACATTGTTTTATTGCTAGTGATTATGCTAAAAAGTTGGTTCTTGCCTTGTCTTCTATGAACGGAGAAATGGTTATCAATACTCCGGCCAAGGGGTTGGTGACTACTTCTCTAGTATGCTTGAAGTGTCCTTTGTCCATCTATGATAGAGACTTCTGTGTCGATCTAGTTAGTTTACCGTTGAATGGTCTGGATGTAATTTTAGGTATGAACTGGTTAGAATATAACTATGTTCATATTAACTATTATAACAAGTCGGTGTGATTTTCCACTCCTTAAGAGGAAGAGGGAGATGGTTTCTTAACTACTAGACAGATGAAGGAGTTATTGCGGGACGAAGCTCAGTTGTTTTCTTTGATGACGTCTTTATCTACTGAGAATCAAGCTGCAATTGATGAGCTGCAGGTTGTGTGTGACTTTCCTGAAGTTTTTCCTGATGATATTCCAGATGTGCCATCCGAAAGAGAAGTGGAATTTTAGATTGATCTTGTACCTGGTACCAAGCCTATTTCCATGGCACCATACATCATGTGAGCATTTGAATTGTCATAATTGAAGAAGCAATTAGAAGAATTACTTGAAAAACCTCTTTTTAAATTGGATTTTGTGATGCTTCTAAATTGGATTTAGGTGGTGTGCTTATGCAGAATGATAAAGTGGTCGCTTATGTGTCGATA
This sequence comes from Vicia faba, assembly GCA_948472305.1. Lineage (NCBI taxonomy): Eukaryota > Viridiplantae > Streptophyta > Magnoliopsida > Fabales > Fabaceae > Vicia > Vicia faba. Next base: position 387,971,806 of record OX451740.1, on the reverse strand, counting down.
CAATTGAGGATTCATGAAAGAAACTATCCTACTCATGATCTAGAATTAGTTGCAGTAGTGTTTGTACTGAAGATTTGGAGACATTATCTCTATGGTTCTAGGTTTAAAGTATTTAGTGATCATAAAAGCTTGTGGTATCTATTTGATCAGAAGGAGTTGAACATGAGACAGAGGAGATGGTTGGAATTATTGAAGGACTACGACTTTGGCTTGAATTATCATCTAGGTAAAGCTAATGTTATAGCTGACGCTTTGAGTCGAAAGACTTTGCATATGTATGCTATGATGATTAGAGAACTAGAGTTGATCGAACAATTCAGAGATCTGAGTTTGGTCTGTGAAATGACACTACATAGTGTGATGTTGGGGATGTTGAAAATTAATAACGACTTCTTAGATGATATTAAAGAAGCTCAAAAGTTAGATGTGAAGTTGGTAGATTTAATGGTCGAGAGTAACAAATTTGGAAATAGTGACTTTAAGGTAGATTCCCAAGGTGTGTTGAGATTCCGAGATAGGATTTGTATTCCTGATAATGTTGGGATGAGAAGAATGATTCTAGATGAGAGCTATAGAAGCAGTTTGAGTATTTATCTGGGAGCTACCAAGATGTATCACGACTTAAAAAAATTATTCTGGTGGTCCGGGTTAAAGAGAGACGTGGCACAGTTTATGTATGCATGTTTGACTTGTCAGAAGTCAAAAGTTGAACATCAGAAACCTGCAGAGCTGTTGGAACCTTTAGACGTTATGGAGTGGAAATGGGATAGTATAACTATCGACTTTATGATGGGGCTGACAAGTACTCCAAGAGGGCACGATGCAATTTGGGTGATTGTTGATAGATTAACGAAATCAACTCACTTTATTTCGATCTATATTAATTTTCTTGTACCAAAGTTGGCAGAGATTTATATTCGGGTAATCGTGAAGCTGCACGGTGTTTCGTCCAGTGTGGTGTTAGATAGAGATCTGAGATTTACTTCTGATTTTTGGAAGAGCTTGCATGATGTGTTGGGTTCGAAGTTGAGATTGAGTTCTGCATATCATTCGCAGACAGATGGTCAGACGGAGAGAACTATTCAGTCGCTAGAAGATGTGTTGAGAGCTTGTGTTCTTGAACAAGGAGGTACATCGGATAGATGCCTTCGATTGATTGAGTTCACTTACAACAATAGTTTCCATTCTAGTATTTGTATGGAACCTTATGAGGCATTATATGGTCGGAGGTGCAGAACGCCGTTATGTTGGTATGAATCTGGTGAAAATGTCGTACTTGGATCGAAAATCGTACGAGAAACTACAGAGAAAGTGAAGATGATGCAAGAGAAAATGAGAGCCTTGCAGAGTAAGCAGAAAAGTTATCATGATAAAAGGAGAAAAGACCTTGAGTTTCAAGAAGAAGATCATGTATTCTTGAGAGTATCATCGGTGACCGATGTGGGACGTGCTTTGAAGTCAAGGAAGTTAACTCCTTGGTTTATTGGTCTGTATTAAATTTCAAAAAAAGTGGGGACTGTTGCGTATAGAGTGGCCTTGCCACCCAATCTGTCGAATTTGCATGATGTATTCCATGTGTCATAACTCTGAAAGTATATTTATGATATGTTGCATGTGATTCTAATAGATGATGTACAAGTGCGGGATGACCTTAATGTTGGAATTGTACCTCTGAGGATCGAGAATCGAGAGGTAAAGAAGCTGAGAGGCAAAGAGATCTCGCTTGTGAAAGTGGTTTAGGGCGGAGCTACCGAAGAGAATGCGACGTGGGAATTAGAGAGCAAGATGTGGGAGGCTTATCTAGAGTTATTTTCCTCAGGTAATTTTTGAGGACGAAAATATTTTAAGTGGGAGAGAGTTGTAACACCCCGATTTTAATTAGAATTATTTTTAATTAAATAATAAGATGATGTAGTTATGTGGGTGTATGGCTAAATGCGTAGAAACATGGGGGTGTATGAACTAATATTTATTATTACTATTATATTATTATTATATTATTATTATATTATTATTAGGATTATTATTATTTTAGAATAATTATTAAATATTTAATTAATTGGGATAGTTATATTATTATTGGAATATATATTAGAGTAAGAACAAGAGAATAGGTCAGTACGTAGAAACAAAAAAAGAGAAGCATAAAAGAGAGAAGAAGAGAAGAGCACTAGGAAGCTAGGGCAAAGGAATTCGCCGTAGAGATCAAGAATCAACCAAAAACCTAAAGTAAGAGTGGGGTTCTGATTCTCTAATAGGTGGTATAATTGTGGGTAAATGAAGGTTTGAATGTAGAGTTTTGAGTGTAGGTTAATTGTTAAATTGTTTGTTGAAATTGCTTATAATTGATGAAATCGATGTGTTATTTGTGTTAGATTGGTGGTATATGATGTGTGTTGATGATTTAAAATAATTGATGTATTTGATCTTTCATAAAAAGAGGTTTTTTGGTGAAGAAGATGAGATTTCGTAGCAGAATAATATAATAATAAACATAATAATAATAATAAACATAATAATAATAATAATAACAATAAACATAATAATAATAATAAACATAATAATAATAATAATAATAATAATAATAATAATAATAATAATAATAATAATAAACATAATAATTATAATAATAATAATAAACATAATAATAATAATAATAAACATAATAATAATAGTAATAATAATAATAATAAACATAACAATAATAATAACAAACATAATAATAATAAAAATGATAATAAAAAACATAATAATAATAATAATAATGATAAACATAATAATAATAATAATAATAATAATAGTAATAATAATAATAATGATGATAATAAACATAATAATAATAATAATATTAATAGTAATAATATTAAGAATAATGATAATAAACATAATAATAATGATAATGATAATAATAATAAACATAATAATAATAAACATAATAATAATTATAATAATAATAATAAACGTAATAATAATAATAAACATAATAATAATAATAATAATAAACATAATAATAATAATAAACATAATAATAATAATAATAGTAATAAACATAATAAACATAATAATAATAATAATAATAATAATAATAATAATAATAACAATAATAATAATAATAATAATAATAATAATAATAATAATAACAATAAACATAATAATAATAATAATAATAATAATAATAATAACAATAATAATAAACATAATAATAATCATAATAATAATATTAATAATAATAATAATAATAATAATAATAATAATAATAATAATAATAATAATAATAAACATGATAATAATAATATTATTAATAATAATAATAAACATAATAAACGTAATAATCATAATAATAATAATAATAATAAACATAATAATAATAATAATAATAATAATAATAATAAACATAATAAACATAATAATAATAATAATAATAATAATAATAAACATAATAATAATAATAATAATAATAATAATAATAATAATAATAATAATAATAATAAACATAATAATAATAATAATAATAATAATAATAATAATAATAATAATAATAATAATAATAATAATAATAATAATAATAATAATAATAATAATAATAATAATAATAATTGATCTTACCAGATCAGAAGTGGACCGTCACAGCTAGCTGGGGCAGAAGTTGAATGAGATGGGGGGGGTACCTGCATGACACTCCGATGGCAAAGTAAGTTGCGGAATGAGGAAGCAAGTATGAGTTCAGAGAGATGTTGAATTGAATACCTGACCCTCTTAGGAGAGAGGATATTTATAGCCCCCAGTGCTGGGCCAAGGTTCTCACTATTGGGCCACGTTGAGGCCCAATAACAGGAACTGTCATGGCTTACGTGTGTATGGAGTCCAGCAAGTAGACTCCCCCTGGTCAACTGCTCCGCGAGAACAGGGTTAGACCCGTGATTTCCGGAGGGCAATTTAAGATGGTTGTCGTGGGATTGTGGGCCACGTCCTCCAACGGTCGGGTGGGGAGTTGCCCAACGGTCCCTAACTTGGGTTGTTTTTGGGCTTCATGTTCGAGGGGCAAGTGTAGGCCCAATCCAGATCAGGAGCCCCCCAAGTTATTGCCCTTGAGAAAAAGGGCGGTGACTTGAGTTCAGCTCTCGACACCGGAGACATGATCGAGGAAGACGACCAAAGTCCCCCGAAAGGAACGAGTTGTTTCCCGTGTGGGGGACAAGGAACGAGCGGGCAGCGAGGTCGAAGGGGTCAGTCGCTTGCTCGAGAGGTCCATATTAGTGATGGAGAGCCTACGCGAGATTTCCTTTGACACGTCCGTCTTAAGGGAGTTGTCGATATGTCGAGCATTACTTCGTTCCCGAGGTGGTTGAATGGATGTGCCCATATACGCACTCTAATGTCGAGCATTCCTTCACATGGGTATTTGTCTCGTGCGCGTCTGGGGATGACGCGTAAGAGTCGGGCATATGCTCGTCATTCCAGAAGGGACGCGTGGTTGACAGTTGAGCCACATGGCTAATGCTTTGAGGCACCACCCCTTCATGGGGAAAGCCAAAAGGCCCAATGAAATGATGACCTTTCATGAGGGACCTCTTGGGGCGTGGGTCACCTATAAAAGGGGGCCTCTGGGTCTCATTTGTCATCTTCTCAAGTTTCCTTTCAACTTTTCTTGCTCGTGGTGTGAAGCGATCTTCTCAACTTCCCAGATTTCTTTGCTCGTTGTGCGAAGTAATCCTCTCAACTTCTTAGATTCTCTTTGAGTTCTTCATCCAAGTAAGTTACAACCTCTTAACACCATATTTCTTAAGCGTTTATGGATTAAATGTCTAAATTATGCCTTGATTGGATGAACATTTATGAGTTTTATGACGAATACTCATGAATGTTCATTTGAGTTCATGAATTCTGTGTCGAGCACTCATGAATGTGATGGACACTTTATGAACGCTCATTAGCTATAGTGTCGGGGCGGCCTCCCCGAGTAATGTATGTAACACAGGGAATGGCTTCCCCATATATAGGGAGTATCTCGGGCTCCTCGCTCGATGAGTGATCATCCCCTCGACAACATGACTTCCTGTGATACGGTGGCTGAATCGAATGTTAATACTGGTTTTGCATTTTTTGTTCACAAATGTCCCGGTAAGCAAGAGTCGCCACCGGCTTTTCTTTTATCCAACAAAGGAAAGGGTGAAAAAAACAGAAAAAGACCTTTTTTCGAGATTTTTGAGTAAGGGGTAGATTATGGGAAGAGAAGGTATTAGCACCCTTTCCATCCATGGTTTTCCATGGGCTCTTAGGTACTTGCTCATCTTTTAAAAATTGCATGTGTGTTTGTGTGAAAAAGTTTTTTGTTTGAAAGCGCCTTAGTGCAGCGATTTACTTTATGATAACCCTTGTATCAATCCTCAAGAGTGTGACAAAGCGTTTTGAAAACTTTGTTTGAAAATGTGGTGTGTAAAAAGAATTGTTTGAGCAAGCACCTAACAGTTATCTACCTACTCGGAAAAAAAGGTGGTTCTTTTCCTCCTATCCTTTAAACAGTATTATCCTACTATTAGTGAGTAGTTAGCCCTAGTTGTTAGATGTTTGAGGGACTAACGAAAGGGACGTACGGTCACTAAGGCAACAGGGAAAGATCTCTTAGTAACTTCCCCAAAGCCCTAAGATCACTTTTATACCGAGGCAACAGTCGAGAGGGTCATCGAGGGACTAGTGATCTCTAGACTTAAGGACAACCACTAAGAATTCTCACGTTTTGAGAATTGTGACCGTAATGCGAAGGAAACCGAGTGAGGTATACCCTAAGGGTGCAAGTGTGCAGCAGTGTGCTTTTTTCCAGATATATTTATCTTGAATTTAGTGATCTACTGATTGATTGATTAATCATACACGCCTAGGTTGCTAGCAATTATATACAAGCATATAAGAAAATACAAATCGAGAAGTAAAGGTTCCTACGCTATTACAGGACTTCGGGGAAATTACATAAAAGAGGTGCAAAATAAAGTGCAGAATTAAAAGTATGGAAATTTAAATCCTAAACTATTACAACCGGTAGACAATTACAATAATCTAAATATGTAAAAATAAATAAACGCGCGCATGAATTGAAAATACGTCTAAAATCCTAAGTGAAAGGTATTCTTTTTGTTTGTTTTGTTTTATTTTTTTGAAAAAAAAAAGTTAAAGTAATTAATAGTTGATTAACAAAATTAGTTTTAATAAAAAAGACTAGAACCTAATTTTTTGTGATATTTTGATTTGATGTTTTCTTTAAGGTGGAAAACCATTAAGAGAAAATAAATAAAACGAAAAGTAAAAATACACACAAAAGTCCTTCGATCCAGGGAAGGGGATTTCCCTTCGATCCTGGGAAAGGGAATGCCCTTCAATCCAGGAAGGAGATGTCTCCTTTGATCTAGAAGGGAGCTGCCTTCTTCAATTCAGGAGGGCAATGTCTTTCGATCCAGAGGGCAGTGTCTTTCGATCCAGGGGAAAATGGGTGGCTTCGATCCAGAGAAGGTGTCTCCTTCGATCTGGGGTACTAGATCTGCAAGGGATTCGTTAGAAGAAGAAAAAAGAAAAATAAAAGAAAATCCTGGGCTTGAATCGAAGCTGGTCCTAGATTCGACAGCCTGGCTGTTTTGAAGCCCCACAATATTTTGTTGGGGAAAGCCTGAGAAATTGTTTCCTGCAACATAAATACACATTAGAGATCCAGGGGGGACTTTACCCCCTGATTCGAATCCCTCCCTAATTTGAATCTCTCTCCAATTCGAATCTGGTTTTGTTTGGCCTGGGACGTCCCGGGTGAGATTCGGAAAAAAAAAACTCATATCGTGTCCTAGTGATGACACGATCTCATCCATGTGCTTCAGCTTGTATGCAACACAAATATTGGAAAATAACAAGAGTATATGTGCAATGTATATCTAAGTGGTATGATGGTGCAGTTTTGGTTCTGCAAACCCTTACCAATCAAAAGTGTTTGTGGAAGTGTCTGCTCGGGGTTGGTGTGGACTCCTGGAGAGGGAAACTGCAAAAGGTGTTTCGATTGGGAGGCTTTTGGGATTTTTGAGCAACATGTGTGTAGTCTCTTCATGTGCAGTATGTATGCGTGGACCTCCCTCTTGCAGATATACTGGATATTTATAGGAGATGAGGAGGGATTCTTAGCATGGAAAGAAACAACCTTAAACATGTCCTTAAAGGCCAACCATATAGTTTTCAAGACAAAAATCAGACCAATTTAAAGATTTCCTTTTTTAAAATATCCATGCCTCTTTTTTAAATTTTGGATGAATCTGAACACCTTTGACTTTCGAATGCCTCCTTTGAATGGCCCTGATGCTCCAATCGAAGGATCTTGTTGCAAGGCCAATCGAAAGGCTTCGCTGAAATGCCAATTGAAGGGCATTTTGGAGATGCCCATCGAAGGAAACTTTAGGAATGCCAATCGAAGGCCTTGTCACAATGCCAATCTAAGGATTTTTAGAATTCTAATTGAAGGCCTTGTCACAATGCCAATCGAAAGGCCTTGTGTCCATGCCAATCGAAGGGATTTTTAGAATACCAATCGAAAGGCCCTGTTAGAATGCCAAACGAAGGACTTTTTTATAATGTCACTCGAAAGGCCTTAAAACATCACTCAAAAATTTTCCTTTTCTTTAGGCAAGGGTTGGTGGTCAACCATGTAGGGGGGAGACCTTGGAAAACATGAGAGGAAAAATTTTGGGGTACAACAGTTGCCCATATTAAATCTTCTTAAACTTGAAGATATAGATTGGATTGTATGCCTTTCATGATCTGAAGGTGGAAGATGATTGAATAATAGAGTGCCCAGAAATTTGCACTCGTTTGAAGTGATGTTGTTGGTGAATAATGTCGGGAATGGGCTTACAGATGCCATTTGGAAAAGGTGACAGGAGACTGTCAGAGATGGGCTTAAAGATGCCATCCATGGAACATGATGGAGAGTCATCAGAGACGGGCTTAAAGATGCCATCCAGATGAATGTTGATTTCATGAGATATTCCTTGGTGGGAATCCCTATTCCTGTTGTTGAGGATGACTATGTTAAGTAATGTTGATCTTTGTCTTGGTAAATAGAGTTTAGGAGCTTCAGTTGTCCATTACTCTACTGGGGAGTCATCTCTTGATTGAAGAGACAGAAGTGAACTACTATCTGGTCAGGATCCAGGCTTCACAGGGACTTGCTAGGGAAATGAGATTAAATTGTTATCTGGTTGTACCCCAAGCTTTGTAGTTTCTTCAATTGGAATAGGAATCAAAGAGATCTTAGTGGCGATCTGACTGAACCAGAGAAGGTCTTGGATCAACTTTGACTGGAATGGAAATCAGAAGAATCTTAGGGTTGATTCCACTGAACCAGACAAAAGTCTTGGAAAATCTTTAACTGGAATAGGAATCAGAGAGATCTTAGTGTTGATCTGACTAAACCAGAGAAGGTCTTGATTTATCTTTGACTGGATAAGAATCAGAAGAATCTTAGTGTCGATTTAACTGAACCAGAAAAAGGTCTTGGGTTATCTTCAACTGGAATATAAATTAGGGAGATCTTAGTGGTGATCTGACTGAACCGGAGAAGGTCTTCCGAGAACGTCATTCTGAGGAATATGCTGAAATAGCCTTTCGTTAGACGTAGCTTTTGAGAAAACTACCAGGTCACGTAAGTAGCCAACGGTGTTTATTGATTTGATATTTCCCTGAAAAAGGTAAAGAGTTAGTCATATGCAATGTTATGATGTATGAAATGCATTGTGATGATGTTCTCAAAATAAATGAAATTAGGTTGTATGTGATGTGTATGTGCATTCCACTATGTATGAATAGGGGATGCTATTGTGATGTTTCTTAGTCTGGGAAAGTAAATCCTGGACTGCTGCTGAAGAGTATAAGGAAGCTGAATCCTTCATTTCCGTTGGGGATGATGAATAGAGATGATTCGCTAGGGATTTCCTCTTTCTGTGTGAGGAAGTTCTGTCGAGGATTGACTTTGCTTGAGAATAACTCTGTGGAGAGAGGGTGCTCTGTTGGGAGATTTTGTCGTTGTAGAGAAATAAACTCTGTTGGGGAATGAGCTTCCGCAGTTGGAGAAATAAACTCTATTCGGGAAGAGGTTTTATAAACTGTTTGGAGTTATAAAACTCGGCTGGGAAGGCAGATTTCAGCTCTCTGAAGGAACTTCGCTGGAGAAAGTAATTCCTGCTTGGGGAAGAAGAGATTAAAACTTTGGTTGTGTCTACTCTGTGGGGAACTTAGACGTCACGGGGTCGTATGTAATGGTGACTTTGTATCAGGACGTTTCCGCCCCTGTACCTGCTAGAGAAAGTACATACAGAGATTTTGTGGATGGATCTATGTCATGATTATACTTTAACAAGTATTGAATGAGTGTCAGAATGACATCCGTCTCTGGATTGTATCTGAACTATACTTGAAACATGTGTTGAATGAGTGTCGGAATGACATCCGTCTTTGGATCGTATTTGAACTGTACTTGAAACATGTGTTAAATGAGTGTCAGAATGACATCCGTCTTTGGATCGTATCTGAATTATACTAGGATAGAATATGGAGTAGGTGTCGGGATGACATTTGTTTCTGGATCTTACCTGAACCGTTTCTAGATGATGTGCTGAAATAAGTGTCAGAATGACATCCGTCTCTGGATCGTATCTGAACTGTATTTGAAGAGAATCTTAATAAGTATCAGGATGACATTTGTCTCTGGATGGTACCTAATCTGTTTCTAGATGAGAATCTGGAGTAAGTTTCAGGATGACATCCGTCTTTGGATCGTACTTGAACCGTTTCTAGATGAGAATCTGAATAAGTATCACGATGACATCCGTCTTTGGATCGTACTTGAACCGTTGCTAGATGAGAATCTGGAGTAAGTGTCAGGATGAGATTCGTCTTTGGATCGTACCTGAACCGTTTCTAGTTGATAATCTAGAGTAAGTACTAGGATGACATCTGTCTTTGGATCGTACCTGAACCGTTTCCAGATGAGAATCTTGAGTAAGTGTCAGGATAACATCCGTCTTTGGATCGTACTTGAACCGTTTCTAGATGAGATATGGAGTAAGTGTCAGGATGACATTCGTCTTTAGATCGTACCTGAACCGTTTATAGATAAGAATCTAGAGTAAGTGTCAGGATGACATCCGTCTTTAGATCTTACCTGAACCGCTTCTAGATGAGAATCTGGAGTAAGTGTCAGGATGACATCCATTCTTGGATCGTACCTGAACTGTTTCTAGATGAGAATCTGGAGTAAGTGTCAGGATGACATCCATCTATGGATCGTACCAGAACCGTTTCTAGATGAGAATCTGGAGTAAGTGTCAGGATGACATCCGTATTTGGATCGTACCTGAACCGTTTCTAATGAGAATCTAGAGTAAGTGTCAGGATGACATTCGTCCATGGATCGTACCTGAACCGTTTCTAGATGAGAATCTGGAGTAAGTGTCAGGATGACATTCGTCCTTGGATCGTACATGAACCATTTCTATATGATAATCTGGAGTAAGTGTCAGGATGACATCCGTCCTTGGATCGTACCTGGACCGTTTCTAGATGAGAATCTGGAGTAAGTGTCAGGATGACATTCGTCCTTGGATCGTACCTGAACAGTTTCTAGATGAGAGTGTGGAGTAAGTGTTATGATGATATCCGTCTTTGGATCGTACCTGAATCGTTTCTAGATGAGAATCTGCAGTAAGTGTCAGGATGACATTCGTCCTTGGATCGTACCTGAACCTTTTCTAGATGAGAATCTGGAGTAAGTGTCAGGATGACATCCGTCCTTAGATCGTACCTGAACCGTTTCTAGATGAGAAACTGGAGTAAGTGTCAGGATTACATCCGTCTTTGGATCGTACCTGAACCGTTTATAGTTTAGAATCTGGAGTAAGTGGAAGGATGACATCCGTCTTTGGATCGTACCTGAATCATTTCTAGATGAGAATTTGGAGTAAGTGTCCGGATGACATCCGTCCTTGGATCGTACCTGAACCGTTTCTAAATGAGAATTTGGAGTAAGTTTCAGGATGACATCCGTCCTTGGATCGTACCTGAACCGTTTCTAGATGAGAATCTGGAGTAAGTGTCAGGATGACATCCACCCTTGGATCCTACCTGAACCGTTTCTAGATGAGAATCTGGAGTAATTGTCAGGATTACATCCGTCCTTGGATTGTACCTGAACCGTTTCTAGATAAGAATCTGGAGTAAGTGTCAGGCTGACATCCGTCCTTGGATCGTACATGAACCGTTTCTAGATGAGAATCTAGAGTAAGTGTCAGGATGACATCCGTCCTTGGATCATACCTGAACCATTTCTAGATGAGAATCTGGAGTAAGTGTCAGGATGACATTCGTCCTTGGACCGTACCTGAACTGTTTCTAGATGAGAATCTGCTTTATTCAGAAGGTGTCTGTTGGGGAAGGGAAACTCCGTAATCCACTTGGGGAATCCTGAGAAGCTTGGCGACTTCACTGGGGAGTTTTCTTTGGAGCAATAACTTGGAGATTTTTCTCTACCGAGGGTATGAGAACACCTGACATTAATAGGTTGTAAGCTGAGAATATGGTGGTGACCTTGTAGTAGAATGCCCCTGTCTCGATACCTATTGTAGAAAATATTAACCGGAGATTTTGTAGATGGTTTAACTATTATCCCAACTCTTTGAGTCCTTTGGGAATGTCGATCAGGGTAATAAACCGTCTACTGATTAGACAAGTGACGAGATGACGAGACGTAGTCGTACGCTTTAATCCCTAACTTTTGCCTGGACTGTCTTTTCAGATTTTTAGTCCGCCGGGATACCCTTTTTGCTCAAGCCGCCTTTTCAGGTTTTCGACTTGCCGGGTGTACAGTTTTTTTTTGTTTTTATCCCTAATTTTTTTCCCGAACCCTTTTGGTTCGCCGGGATGCCCATATTTTTGCCTAGGCCAGTCAACCTAGCGGGTCTTTGTTCATGCGTAGTATTTTCTGACTATATCCATGTTCACCGGGTATAGAGAATTGTCATGGTCCATAGTAGTAAGTGTTGCCACACTACCAGAAGATGTTTGTTTGATTGTACAAGATTCGTTGATGGAATTCATGCCCAATGCCCCAAGTGATTCAGATTGAGACCTGCCCCTGGCTATTTGGCATCTTTGAGAGATTCCTTGAATCTTGACTTGACTGCCCCAGATGATGGACAATGATCATGCCGTACCCCTTGGTTGGAAGTGTTTTTCCACTTGAGGTGATCCTTTTCATTGAGAAGGTTTTTATTCACTAGATATTCGTCATGCGAATTTCTCTGTTGTTGAACAAATAGTCATATGCAAACAATGGTATTTTAAGAATACAAAGCTTATGTCTGTCTTGAAGTAACAAAGTTTGACATAAATAAGTGTTCGAACAATCAAAAGAAAATTACAAATTGAAAATTCTAATGAACAAAAGCTTCTTCATATGATCTTGTCACTTCAGATGGCGTGCCTTGGAGGGATGGTAGAAGAACTCAGTCTGACCGTCTTGTGTAAACTCCAGCACTCCTTCATCAATCAAGTTTGGAATTTTATATTTCAACATCCAACAATCATCAGTATCATGCCCCGGACTATTGGAGTGATATGCACACCTTGCATCAGGATTGTAGTTAGGGAAAGAAGTCTTGGGATTCGGATGAGGCCCTATCAACGTAACTAGATTCATCCTCAACATGTGTTGTAAAGCTTGAGACAGCGGCATGTTGAGTTTGGTAAACTGCCTCTTGGGTGTATTTGGCTTACTCTGATTAACCAGTTGTTTTTGGCGAGGTTGTTGTTAGACCCGTGAGGTAGTAGCAATTTGGAAAGGTCCACTCTTCACCAAACCAACCTCTTGTATTCTCGAAGGTTGATCAATGACTTGGTCCCCAGCCTCGACTGTTTGCTTCATACGGTTGTATCCATCTTGATGAAGTTTGTTGATAATGGCTCTCATCTCTTCTTGTCCCTGGGCTAGGCCTTGGATAAGAGCCATCTACCTCAGCATCTGGGTTCTCATTGCTTCTACCTCAGCTTGCAGTTGTTCCAACCGTTCGTCCTTATTGTCTTTAGGACTTTTCTTGGCCAGGTCCCCATCGAGGAGTGCTTTCAACTCTTCCTGACCCTTGGATAGGTTTAGGAACATTTCCATGAACTGAGCCTCTTGAATTTGGAGATCTCTGTTGTCTTGTTTGAGAGCCATTGCTGAAATAAACAGCGAGAACATGAGAGACTTGTACTGGAGACTACCTGTTATGCAATAACATGTATGGTATGCAAATGTTTTCAAGGATCTCGCGGGGTAAATAAGAAAATGTCAGAAGTTGAAATTTGCTGCTTTGATTGAAGAACTTTGTATCATTGAGTGTCCTTCTACAAGAGTCAAGCTCACCATATCAAGTGGGTCACAGCCCCTGGCTCAAGTTATCATGTTTTGATCTTTTGACAGCATCGGCCAGAGGAAAATAAATCCCCTTGCCCCTTGCTAGACGTCTGGTTCATCATAACATGCATCACAGGCCCTTGAGATCGTTAAAATGGTTAAGGAAATGCTATGGTACGATGCTATGATGTGCATGTTATGTATCAAGCAAAAATGAAGGGTGATGAAGACAAGTATGTCTTGCAAGAAAACCAGTTTATTGAATAATGACTGTAAACAAATCCTGCAAGGAAATCACGTCGTTAGATAAAAACCCAGAAAGTAGCTCAAGTTGAAAGCAAACAAATCACACAAGCAGCCTTAGGTTTAGGCTTGCATGGGGTTTGTAGGTAAGTACCCTCTTGAATGTTCAGTTGGCTCAACCTGTCCTATTAATAGTAACCGGGTTCTAAGGAGCCTCAATATCACTGACCTTCCCTTCAGAAATTGTTTCAGCTCCGCACCGAAGTATTACGGCCAAAAAATCCTGAAAGTCTAGCCTCAATGAGTGTAGTATCGAGTATCAACCAATCTTCGGTTGGAACCAAATCCGGTTATCTCACTACTTCCTAATGGCTATGAGTCAATTAAAGGTTCTAAAGGTCAGTTAGCGCTTAGTGACACTATGAGGAAGCCTAATGTTATCCTTAACTTACTCAAGGAACATTATTACAATCTAAAGTATCGCGCTAACGTAGCCACCACTTTATCCACATCGGTTTACACCGTATAACCTCCATGATTTATTGCTACATACCTAATAAGGTGCCCCAGATCCGGGTGAAGGATCTTTTAGTAACAACCCAAGAAACCCTCAAAGATAAAGTAAACAAAACACACAATGTAAAGCACATTAAAAAATGAACTAACTCTAAGGTAAACCCCACTTTTCTTATTCCCCAACAGAGTCTCCAGTTCTGTGATACGGTGGCAGAACCGACTGTTAATACTGGTTTTGCATTTTTTGTTTGTAAATGTCGCGGTAAGCAAGAGTCTCCACCGACTTTTCTTTTATCCAACAAAGGAAAGGGTAAAAAGAACAGAAAAAGACCTCATTTTCGAGATTTCTGAGTAAGGGGGTAGATTATGGGAAGGGAAGGTATTAGCCCCCTTTCCATCCATGGTTTTCCATGGGCTCTTAGGTACTTGCTCATATTTTGAAAATTGCTTGTGTGTTTGTGTGAAAAAGTTTTTTGTTTGAAAACGCTTTAGTGTGGCGATTCACTTTATGATAACCCTTATATTAGTCCTAAAGAGTGTGACAAAGCGTTTTGAAAACTTTGTTTGAAAAGTGTTTGAAAGTGTGGTGTGTAAAAATAATTGTTTGAGCAAGTACCTAACAATTATCTACCTACTCGGGAAAAAAGTTGGTTCTTTTCCTCCTATCCTTTAGACAGTGTTATCCTACTATTAGTGAGTAGGTAGCCCTATTCGTTGGATATTTGAGAGACTATCGAAAGGGACATACGGACACTAAGGCAACAGGGCAAGATCTCTTAGTAACTTCCCTAAAGCCCTAAGATCACTTTTATATCGAGGCAACAGTCGAGAGGGTCATCGAGGGAATTGTGATCTCTAGACTTCAGCCACTAAGAATTCTCACGTTTCGAGAATTGTGATCGTAATGTGAAGGCAACCAAGTGAGGTATACCCTAAGGGTGCAAGTGTGCAGCAATGTGCTTTTTTCCAGATATATTTATCTTGAATTTAGTGATCTACTGATTGATTGATTAATCATACACGCCTAGGTTTCTAGCAATTATATACAAGCATATAAGAAAATACAAAGCGAGAAGTAAAGGTTCTTACGCTATTACAGGGCTTCGGGGAAATTACATAAAAGAGGTGCAAAATAAAGTGCGGAGTTAAAAGTGCGGAAATTTAAATCCTAAACTATTACAACCGGTAGACAATTACAATAATCTAAAAATGTAAAAATAAATAAACGCGCGCAGGAATTGAAAATACGTCTAAAATCCTAAGTGAAAGGAATTCTTTTTGTTTGTTTTGTTTTATTTTTTAGAAGAAAAAAAATGTTAAAGTAATTAATAGTTGATTAACAAAATTATTTTTAATAAAAAAGACTAGAACCTAATTGTTTGTGATCTTTTGATTTGATGTTTGCTTTAAGGTGGAAAACCATTAAGAGAAAATAAACAAAACGAAAACTAAAATACACAAAAAAGTCCTTCGATCCAGGGAAGGGGATTGCCCTTCGATCCTGGAAAAGGGAATGCCCTTCGATTCAGGAAGGAGATGTCTCCTTTGATCCAGAAGGGAGCTGCCTTCTTCGATTCAGGAGAGCAATGTCTTTTGATCCAGAGGGCAGTGTCTTTCGATCCAGGGGGAAATGGGAGGCTTTGATCCAGAGAAGGTGTCTCCTTCGATCTGAGGTACTGGAATGCAAGGGATTCGTTAGGGAAAAAAGAAACAAAATCCTAGGCTTGAATCGAAGTTGGTCCTGGATTCGACAGCCTGGCTGTTTTGAAGCCTCATAATATTTTGTTGGGGAAAGCCTGAGAAATTATTTTCTGAAACATAAATACACATTAGAGATCCAGGGGTGACTTTACCCCTTTGATTCGAATCCCTCCCTGTGATTCGGAGGCAGAACCGACTGTTAATATACTGGTTTTGCGTTTTTGTTTGCAAATGTTGAGGTAAGCAAGAGTCGCCACTGACTTTTATTTTATCCAACAAAGGAAAGGGTGAAAAGAACAGAAAAGACCTTTTCGAGATTTTTCTGAGTAAGGGGGGTAGATTATGGAAATGGAAGGTGTTAGCACCCTTTCCATCCGTGGTTTTCCACAGGCTCTTAGAGGATTGCTCATTTTTAAAATACCTTTGTGCTTTGTGTTTGAAAATGTTTTGAAAACGCCTTAGTACGGCGAACTTTGTAATGTTTCCCGGGATAGTGGAGAAAATATACAAAGTGTTTTGAAATTGTTTTTGAAAAGTAGTTTTCTGTGTAAGTGCAAAATATTTGAGCAAACTTCTAATAGCTATCTACGTTGTTACTCGAAAAGGGTGTTATTTTCCTCTTTTCCTTTAGACAGTGCTATCGTACTATTAGTGAGTAAGTAGCCTTGTCGTTGGATGTTTGAGGGACAATTGAAGGGACGTTTTACAGCCACAAAAGAAACTTGTGGAGACGCTTTAGCAATTTTCTTTTAGGGACTAGATTATTTACCGAAAGGCAACTGTAGGGTCATCGAGGGACTATGATCTTTTTGATTTACGGGTCTTTACTAAAGCGTTCCTGCCTCATGACTATTTTCTTTCTGAAGGCAACCAAAGTTGGAGATACCTTAGAGGCGTATATGTGCAAGTGTGTTATGTTCAGTTATTTTTTTGTCTTTGTTAAGTTTGCTAACGTTTGATTTCAGTTTTATCATACAAACCTAGTTACTAACAGTTAATATATTGCATATATTAAAGTGCAGGAATTTAAATCTACATTATTACAATGCTTCGGTGAGGGGATTTACATTATACAAGGATAAAAGGGGATAAAGCAGTAAATATCCTAATTTTTTCTATTACACCCAGTAAACAGATACAATAATAGTAAAAATACGAAATTAAATAAACGCCCGCAAAGTTGAAAACACGTCTGAAAATGTAAAAAGAACATCTTTTGGTTGTTTTTAGTATAAAAGAAAATAAAACCTAAGTCTATTTAATTTTAATTTTAAGAAAAAAGATGTTAAAATAATTAATTAATTTATCCATAAATTAATTTGATTAATAAAACACTAACCTAATATTTTTTGTGATACTTTGATTTTAAGATTGATTCAAATGATAAAGTCAATAAATAAATAACAAAAAAAACAAAGAATAAGAACATAAAAGGCCTCCTTCGATTGCAGGGAGAAGAGGGCCTTTTGATTGAAGTGAAAAATGGGGCTTCAATCCAAGGAATGTTGTCTTTCGATTGAAGGGTGTCATCCTTCGATCCAGGGAGAGATTGCCTTTCGATTGAAGGGTGCCATCCTTTGATCTAGGGAGATTCTGCCTAGAAGTCCTTGCTGGAAACTGTTTGATGGGTCCCTTGTAAGGACGTTATACCTACAAACATGCTAGCAAATGAAAGATATGACCTGGGTGTCAAACCCAGGCCCTTCGATGCTGTCTAGAATGACAAATTGAATGAAACAACAAATATGGATGTGTTATGTAAATACAAAGTTTGACATTTTACCCTCTCTTACCAATAATTAGAACCTTCAGTTTGGCACTTTCTGGATGTGGGTACCTTTGATCTGGGAATTCTGGGTGTGGAGATGTTGGGGAGCTTCGATGGGAAATCTATGTGTGTGTGATGCAATACGTGTGATCTCTCCTCTTTTTTGTCCCCCATGGCATTGTGCCCTTGGTCTTGTATTTATAGGAGTGTGATGGTGCGTAGTAACGGTAAGAGACAGCCATTTAACCAGGCTTTTAAAGCTATGAGACAAGAATCAGACATATTAAATGATTTCCTTTTTGAAATATTCATGCCCCTTTTGAAATCTTGAATGAACCTGGACATTTGACTCCTTCGAATGTCCTCCAGCGTTGCTCTTTGATTGGCCTATTGTTACTTCCTTCAGATGGTTTTCAAACCAATCGAAACATCAACCCTCCCTTTTAACTGGTCGAAGGTTGCCTCAGCTCTTTATCAATCAAAGGCTTTGAACTTGATTCAAATGGCTCATATTCTCAGCATCAGAGTTTCTTCGATTAGCCCCTAAACATTATTGTTCTTGATGGCCTCTTTCGAATGGCCTAGAAGGAGTTCTTCGAACGTCCCTTGTCCAAATACCAATCGAAGGGTATTTATTGAAATGTCAATCGAAGAGTCCTTTACTACGCCAATCGAAAGATCGTGTCCATGTAAATCAAAGCACACGGTTAACATGCATGTCAAAGCTTCCTTGACACAATGCTAAATCGAAGGATCCCTTGCCATGCCAATCGAAAGGCTTGGCCCAGGTTGCCAAAGGAATGGGTCTTTCAGAATTCCAATTGAAAGCCTTAACATAATTCCAATCGAAAGGCTTGTCATGAGGCCAATCGAAAGGCTTTGTGTCCATGCCAATCGAAGGGCTTGGCTACATTGCCAATCGAAACATTTTCGGAATGCCAATCGAAAGGCCTTGTGACATTCCAATCGAAGGGCATTGTCCATGCCAATCAAAAGGTACTTAAAACACCACTCAAAAATTTTATTTTTCCTTAGGCAAGGGTTTATGGTCAACCATGTAGGGGGGAGACCTTGGAAAACATGAGAGGGCAAATTTTGGGGTACAACAATTGCCCATGTTCAATCTTCTTAAACCTAGAGGTATAGATTGGCTTGTCTGCCTTTCCTGATCTGAAGGTGGAAGATGATTGAACACTAGAGTGCCAATAAATTTTCACTCGTCTGAAATGATACTGGTAGTTGATGATGTTGAGAATAGCCTTACATATGCCATTTGGAAGAGATGACGGAATATCGTCGGAGATGGCCTTAAAGATGCCATCCAAAGAATGTGACGGAGAGTCGTCAGAGATGGGCTTAAAGATTCCATCTAGAACAATGATTATTTCATGAGATATCTCTTTGTGGGAATTCCTTCTCTTGCTGTTAGAGAGGACTTCGCTGAGGAATGTTGGTCTCTGTCTTGGAATATAGAGTTTTAGGAGCTTTAGTTGTCTGTTACTCTACTGGGGAGTCATCACTTGATTGAAGATACGGAAGAGAACTGCTATCTGGTCAGGATCCAGGCTTTATAGTGGCTCGCTGAGGATAATAAGGCTAATTGTTATTTGGTTGTGCTCTAGGCTTCACAGCGACTTACTGGGGAGATGAGATTAAACTGTTATCTGGTTAGGATCCAGGCTTCAGTGTCTTGAATTGTTGATTGACTATTATCCGGTCAGTTTCCGGGCTTCATAGCTTCTTTTACTGGAGTAGAAATCTTAGTATCAATTTGACTGAACCAGAGAAAGGTCTCGAGTTGTCTTCAAATGGGATAGAAATCTTAGTATCAATTTAACTGAACCATAGAAAGGTCTCGAATTATCTTCAACTGGGATAGAAGTCTTAGTATCAATTTCACTGGACCAGGGGAAGGCCTCGAATTAACTTTGACTGGCATAGTAATCAGGAGAATCTTAGTGTCGATTCAAATGACCCAGACGAAAGTCTTGGAACCTCTTCAACCGGATTGGTAATCAGGGAGATCTTAGTGTCGATCTGGCTGATCCAGAGAAGATCTTATGAGGACATCTTTCTGAGGAAAATCCTAGAATGGCCCTTTGTTAGACGTAGCTTGTTGATTTGATCTTTTCCCTGAAAGGTAAAGAGTTAGTCATATGCAATGCCATGATGTATGAAGTGTATTGTGTAATGGTGTTCTCAAATTAAATGAGATTGAGATGTATGCATTTGTACTGCAGATGATATGACATTTGTAGAATGATGTATGAATGTAATGTATGAACGTATCAGTTGTTCTGTTGTAGTATTATTGAACCAGGGAAAATAAATCTATGATTGTTGTTGGGCGTGAAGAATGTAGGTCTTCAAATATGTTGAAGTTAAAATGCTGGGGGATGATCTCCCATTGTTAGAGAAGTAAACTCTGTTGGGGGAGGAAAGCTCTGTGAATTGAACTGTTGCTAGAAGATAGTCTGGAATAACTATCTGGATGACATCCATTTTTGGATCGTGCCTGAACTGTTGCTAGAAGATAGTCTAGAATAATTATCAGGATGACATCCGTTTTTGGATCATACCTGAACTGTTTCTAGATGAGAATCTGGAGTAGGTGTCAGGATGACATCCGTCTTTGGATCGTACTTTAATTGTACTTGAAACAAGTGTTGAATGAGTGTCAGAATGACATCCGTCTCATGGATCATGTCTGAACTGTACTTGAAACATGTGTTGAATGAGTGTCATAATGACATCTGTCTCTAGATCGTATCTGCACTGTACTTGAAACATGTTTTGAATGAGTGTCAGAATGACAATCGTCTCTAGATCGTATCTGAACTGTACTTGAAAAGAATATGAATAAGTATCAGGATAACATCCCTCCCTAGATCGTATCGGAACTCTTTCTAGAAGAGAAATCTGGAATAAGTACCAGGATAACATCCGTCTCTGAATCGTACCTGAACCATTTCTAGAAGATGATCTGAATAAGTATCAGGATGATATCCGTCTCTGGATCGTACCCGAACCATTTCTAGATGAGAATCTAGAATAAGTGTCAGGATGACATCTGTATTTGGATCGTACCCGAACCGAGTCAAGATGAGAATCTTGAGTAAGTGTCAAGATGACATCCGTATTTAGATCGTACCTGAACCATTTCTAGATGAGAATCTGGAGTAAGTGGCAGGATGACATCCGTCTTTGGATCGTACCTGAACTGTTTCTAGATGAGAATCTGGAGTAAGTGTCAGGATAACACCCGTTCCTGGATCGTACCTGAACCGTTTCTAGATGAGAATCTTGAGTAAGTGTCGGGATGATATCTGTCTCTGGATCGTACCCGAACCGTTTCTAGATGAGAATCTGGAGTAAGTGTTAGGATAACATCCGTCTTTGGATCGTACCTGAACCGTTTCTAGATGAGAATCTTGAGTAAGTGTCAGGATGACATCCGTATTTGAATCGTACCTGAACCGTTTCTAGATGAGAATCTGGAGTAAGTATCAGGATGACATCCGTCTTTGGATCGTACCTGAACCATTTCTAGATGAGAATATGGAGTAAGTTTCAGGATGACACCCATTCTTGGATCGTACCTAAACCGTTTCTAGATGAGAATCTAGAGTAAGTGTCAGGATGACATCTGTCTTTAGATCGTACCTGAACTGTTTCTAGATGAGAATCTGGAGTAAGTGTCAGGATGACATCCGTTCTTGGGTCATACCTGAACCGTTTCTAGATGAGAATCTAGAGTAAGTGTCAGGATGATATCCGTCTCCGGATCGTACCCGAAACGTTTCTAAATGAGAATCTGGAGTAAGTGTCAGGATGGCATCCGTCTTTGGATCATACCTGAACCGTTTCTAGATGAGAATCTAGAGTAAGTGTCAGGATGATATCTGTTCTTGGATCGTACCTGAACAGTTTCTATATGGGAATCTGCCTTATTCAGAATGTGTCCGTTGGGGAAGGGAAACTCCGTAATCCGCTTAGGGAATCCTAAGAAGCTTGGCGACTTCACTGGGGAATTTTCGTTGGAGTAATAATTTGGATATTTTGCTCTACCGAGGGTATGAGAACACCTGACATCAATAGGTTGTAAGCTGAGAATATGGCGGTGACCTTGTAGTAGAATGCACCTGTCTCGATACCTGTTGTAGAAAATATCAACCGGGGATTTTGTAGATGGTTTGTCTATTATTCAAACTCTTAGAGTCCTTGGTGAATGCAGATCAGAGTAATAAACCTTCTACTGATTAGACAAGTGACGATATGACGAGACGTAGTCATACGCTTTAATCCCTAACGTTTGCATGGACTGTCTTTTTAGATTTTTAGTCCACCGGGATACCCTTTTTTGCTTAAGCCACCTTTTCAGGTTTTCGACTTGCCGGGTGTACAGATTTTTTTTGTTTTTTATCCCTAATTTTTGCCCAAACCCTTTTGGTTCGCCTGGATGCCCTTATTTTTGCCTAGGCCAGTCAACCTAGCGGGTCTTTGTTCATGCGTAGTATTTTCCGACCATGTCCATGTTCATCGGGTGCGGAGAATTGTCACTGTCCATAGTATTAAGTGTTTCTACACTGCCAGAAGATGTTTGTTTAATCATACAGGATGCGTTGCTGGAATTCATGCCCAATGCCCCAAGTGATTCAGATGGAGATCTTTCCCTGGCTATTTGGCATCTTTGAGAGATTCCTTGAATCTTGACTTGACTGCCCCAGATCATCTGGACATCATGATATTCCCCTTTATTATGAAAGGCATATCAATGGAATGTCTTTCCATCTGAGGTGATTCTGTCCATTGAGAAGATATCTATTCATCGAATATCCGTCGTGCGAATTTCTCTGTTGTTCAATAGATAGTCATATGCAAATAATGGTATTTTAAGAATGCAAAGCTTATGTCTGTTTTGAAGTTTGAAAATTCATTTTTTAGTAAAACAAACAAATTTTGTAAAAAAGTGTGATGTCAGCTTAGGATTTATAGCGAACCCTACAGGAGTCAGGATACCTTTTGTAACAGTGTGCTTTCGGACTAACCCATGCTCCAGCTAGGACTTTTAAGGGTTATAACGTGGCCTAGTTCACGGTTTAAGAAACAAAGGATAAAGGCTCAAATTTTATTTGTACCCAACCCACTCTTCGTGATGTTCTTCAGACCTATGCTCAATTAATTGTGCGTTTAGATCCCAATTGAGTATGGAATCTTTGCTCTGATACTTGGTGACGGTTCAGAAATGGAACGTTTGTTTGAGAAGACAGTCATTTTTGTAACCTTTTTTTTAAAGGATTTATAGGACCTCTTTATTTTTTGATTTTGCTATCCCTGTCTTTTGCCTGAACTGTTTCTATTGTGATTACAGCCAGCGGGATGCCCCAGTTTTTTTCTTAAGTCTCCTTCATAGATTTTGACTTAGCGGGCTTTTATTTTGAGATATAATGACTTCTAGTTTTAATGATTATGCAGAACCATCACCATCTTCTGATTTGGAAGGACGTCTTTGATGCCATTCATTATGTATGAAGTAGAATATTGTGACTGAATGCGCATCTGAATTAATTGAGGAAACTACCCTGACCCAGGTTATGATTAAGGGTTTTAATTTATGTGAAAAGAAAACTCCCACTTCTTAGGCTCAAAGGGGTTGACTAGGGATTATCTTCCTTATAACTCAACTGTTTAGGATTTGAAACAACGCTTGTACATCATCAGCGGGGTCTGTTCAAAATCATATTGTAGAGATTGTGGCATCATTTTCGTCATCCTCCCTCTAAAGGCTTAGAGCTTTTAATCAAGAGTTGAATATCACAAAAAAGGAAGTAAAAATGTAGTTTGAATATAATGAATACAAATGAATTGATTCAAGACAAACATATGCAATGCAATGATGAAATAACAAATTTTGACATAAATAAGTGTTCGAACAAATCAAAAGACAATTACAACTTGAAAATTCAAATGAACGAAAAGCCTTCTTATCAGAACTTGTCACTTCAGATGGTGTGCCTTTAGGGGATGGAAGAAGAATTCAATCAAGCCATCCTGTGTGAACTCCAATGCTCCTTCACCAATCAGGTCTTGAATTTTGTTCTTCAACGCTCAACAGCTAATAGTGTCATGTCCAGGGATGTTGGAGTGGTACGCACACCTTGAGTTTGGATTGTACCTTAAGGAGGCAGTGTTGGGATTCTGAGGAGGATCCTTTAACGTAACCAGCTTGGCCTCCAATACCTGATGCAATGCTTGAGTCAAGGATATGTTGATCTTGGTGAATTTCCTCTCGGGCTTGTCTTGCTTTTGATGATTACCCTGTTATGGTTGGCGAGGTCGTTGTTAAACCCTTGGCGTAACAGCTGTCTGGAAAGGCCTTCTCTCCAAGATAACTTTTTGTCCCATCAGTGGTTGATGAATGACTTGATCCCCCGCCTCGACTGTTTGCCTCATACGGTTGTATCTGTCTTGATGAAGTTTGTTGATAATGGCTCTCATCTCTTCTTGTCCCCGGGCTAGGCCTTTGATAAGAGCCATTTACCCCAGCATCTAGGTTCTCATTGCTTCTACCTCAGCTTGCAGTTATTCCAATTGTTCATCCTTGTCGTTGTCAGGATGTTTCTTGGTCAGATTCCCGAAGAGGAACGTTTTCAATTCTTCTTGCCCCTTGGCTAGTCTCAGGAACATTTCTTCGAATTGAGCATCTTGAGTTTGGAGATCTTTGTTGTCTTGTTTGAGAGCAATTGCTGAAATAAATAACGAAAACATGAGAGACCTGTACTGGAGACTACCTGTTATGAAATGACATGTATAATATGCAAAAAAAATCAAGGATCTCGCGGGGTAAACAAGAATATGTCAGTAGTTGAAGTTTGTAGCTTTGATTGAAGAACTTTGTATCATTGAGTGTCCTTCTACGAGAGTCAAGCTCACCATATTAAGTGGGTCATAGCCCCTGACTCGAGTTGTTGAGTTTTGATCTTTTGACGGCATTGGCTAGAGGAAAATAAATCCCCTTGCCCCTTTCTAGACATCTGATTTATCATAACCTGCATCACAAACCCTTGAGATCCTTGAAATGGTTAAAGAAATGTTGTGGCGTGATGTTATGATGTGTATGCTATGCATTAAGATAAAGTGTAAGGCGATGAAGACAAGTGAGTCTAAGAAGTCCAGGTTACTGGATAATGACTGTAAAAAATTCCTGCAAGGAGATCATGTTGTTAGATAAAAACCATGCAAGTAGCTCAAGTTGAAAGCAAACAAATCACACAAGCAGCCTTAGGTTTAGGCTTGCATTGGGTTTGTAGGTAAGTACCATCTTGAAATTTAGTTGGCTCAACCTATCCTAGTAATAGTAACCGGGTTCTAAGGGATCTCAATATCATTGATCTTTTCCCCAAGTTTCGTTCGATAGGCGACTACTCGAAGCAAAACAAAACTCAAGAGTCAAATCTCAATGAGTTTAGCATCAAGTATCTGCCGACTTTGGGAATACACCAAAGACGACCATCTCGCTACATCCTAATGGCCAAGTTGTTCATTTAAAGGTTCTAAGGTCATTTGATGCTTCATGACACCACGCAGCGGCCCCGTATTCTCCTTGATTAACTCAAGGGCTACCGATACCAACCAAAGTGTCGCATCAACATAACCATCGCTTCAACCGTGTCGGTATACCCCACACAGTTTCCAAGATCTATTACTACTTACCTAAAAGGTTTCCCCAGATCCGGGTGTAGGATCTATAGTAACCCCAAATAGAGCCCTCAAAAGTAAAGCAATCAAAGCATAGAAAGCAGTTAAATAATGAACTATCTCTAAGGTAACCGCACTTTTTATGATCCCCAATAGAGTCTCCAGTTCTGTGATATGGTGGCAGAACCGACTGTTAATATAGTGGTTTTGCATTTTTGTTCACAAATGTTGCGGTAAGCAAGAGTCGCCATCGAATTTTCTTTTATCAGACAAAGGAAAGGGTGAAAAGAACAGAAAAAGACCTTTTTGAGAGTTTTCTGAGTAAGGGGGTAGATTATGGAAAGGAAAGGTGTTAGCACCCTTTCCATCCGTGGTTTTCCACTGGCTCTTAGAGGTTTGCTCATTTTTTAAATTCCTTTATGCTTTGTGTTTGAAAATGTTTTGAAAACGCCTTAGTACAGCGAACTTTGTAATGTTTCTCGGGATAGTGGAGAAAATATATAAAGTGTTTTGAAATTGTTTTTGAAAAGTAGTTTTCTGTGTAAGTGCAAAATATTTGAGCAAAATTCTAACAACCATCTACTTTGTTACTCGAAAAGGGTGTTCTTTTCCTCTTTTCCTTTAGACAGTGTTATCCTACTATTAGTGAGTAGGTAGCCTTGTCGTTGGATGTTTGAGGGAGAATCGAAGGGACGTTTTACAGTCACAAAAGAAACTTGTGGAGACGCTTTAGCAATTTTCTTTTAGGAACTAGATCATTTCCCGAAAGGCAACTGTAGGGTCATCGAGGTACTGTGATCTTTTTGATTTACGGGTCTTTACTAAAGCGTCCCTGCCTCATTACTGTTTTATTTCTGAAGGCAACCAAAATGGGAGATACCTTAGAGGTGTATATGTGCAAGTGTGTCATGTTCAGTTATTTTTTTGTCTTTGTTAAGTTTGCTAACGTTTGATTTCAGTCTTATCATACAAACCTAGTTACTAACAGTTAATATATTGCATAATATTAAAGTGCATGAATTTAAATCTACGTTATTACAATGCTTCGTGGAGGGGATTTACATTATACAAGGATAAAGGGAGATAAAGCAGTAAATATCCTAATTTTTATCTATTACACCCAGTAAATAGATACAATAATAGTAAAAATACGAAATGAAATAAACGCACGCAAAGTTGAAAACACGTCTGAAAATGTAAAAAGAAAATGTTTTTGTTGTTTTTAGTATAAAATAAAATAAAGCCCAAGTCTATTAAATTTTAATTTTATGAAAAAAAGATGTTAAAATAATTAATTAATCTATCCATAAATTAATTTGATTATTAAAATACTAACCTAATATTTTTTGTGATTTTTGGATTTTGAGATTGATTCAAATAACAAAGTCAATAAAGAAATAACAAAAAAAAAACAAAGATTAAGAACATAAAAGGCCTCCTTCGATTGCAGGGAGAAGAGGGCCTTTTGATTGAAGTGAAAAATAGGGCTTCAATCCAAGGAATGTTGTCTTTCGATTGAAGGGTGTCATCCTTCGATTCAGGGAGACATTGCCTTTCGATTGAAGGGTGCCACCCTTCGATCTAGGGAGATGCTGCCTAGAAGTCCTTGCTGGAAACTGTTTGATGGGTCCCTTGTGAGGACGTTATACCTGCAAACATGCTAGCAAACGAAAGATATGACCTTGGTGTCAAACCCAGGCCCTTCGATGCTGTCTAGAATGACAAATTGAATGAAACAACAAATATGGATGTGTTATGTAAATATAAAGTTTGACATTCTACCCTCTCTTACCAGTAGTTGGAACCTTCGGTTTGGCACTTTCTGGATGTGGGTACCTTCGATATGGGACTTCTGGGTGTGGAGATGTTGGGGAGCTTCAACGAGTAATCTATGTGTGTGTGATGCAATATGTGTGATCTCTCCTCTTTTCCGTCCCCCTTGGCATTGTGTCCTTTGCCTTGTATTTATAGAAGTGTGATGGTGCATAGTAACGGCAAGAGATAACCATTTAACCAGGCTTTTAAAGCTATAAGACAAGAATCAGACATATTAAAATATTTCCTCTTTGAAATATTCATGCCCCTTTTGAAATCTTGGATGAACCTGGACATTTGACTCCTTCGAACATCCTCCAGCGTTTCTCTTCGATTGGCCTATTGTTACTTCATTCGAATGGTTTTCAAACCAATCGAAACATCAACCCTCCCTTTTAACTGGTCGAAAGTTGCATCAACTCTTTATCAATTGAAGGCTTTGAACTTGATTCGAATGGCTCATATTCTCAGCATTAGAGTTTCTTCGATTAGCCCCTAAACATTATTCTTCTTGATGGCCTCTTTCGAATGGCCTGGAAGGAGTTCTTCGAATGGCCCTTGTCCAAATACCAATTGAAGGTTATTTATTGAAATGTTAATCGAAGAGTTCTTTGCTACGCTAATCGAAAGATCTTGTCCATTCCAATCGTAGGACACGGTTAACATGCTTGTCGAAGCTACCTTGACACAATGCTAAATCGAAGGATCCCTTGCCATGCCAATCGAAAGGCTTGGCCCAGGGTGCCAAACGAAAGGGTCTTTCAGAATGCCAATTGAAAGCCTTAACACAATGCCAATCGAAAGGCTTGTCATGAGGCCAATCGAAAGGCCTTGTGTCCATGCCAATTGAAGGGCTTGGCCATAATTCCAATTGAAAAATTTTCGGAATGCCAATCGAAAGGCCTTGTGACATGCCAATCGAAGGGCATTGTCCATGCCATTTGAAAGGTACTTAAAACACCACTCAAAAATTTTCTTTTTCCTTAGGGAAGGGTTTGTGATCAACCATGTAGGGGGAGACCTTGAAAAACATGAGAGGGTGTTGTACCACAAAGTTTTCCCTCCCATATTTCTCAATACATGACAAGTGAGGTCCTCAAGTTGCTCAAGGAGGTTCAAGAGTTGACCAGACAAACTCTCTCCTAAGGCAGTGTATCTCAAATTAGGGTTTCATTTTGCATCAAGATGCTTGAGTCCAAAGGATCCCAAATGCTCACCATTGTCCTAATATGTTCTCAAGATCATCCATGTCAAGTTTCAGTCCTTGCAGAGGAAGTTTGCTCAGTCAACTACTCAAATGCCTGAAAATCGACTGTGCTAGGGCAAAAGTCAATTGTGGCCCACATACAGTCAAACTTCAAAATTTTTGGTCAACATTATCATTTTGAAGTATTATTCATCATATGATCAAGGGTTGATCATGATTCCTCAAAGATTGCTCACAATTCATCAAAACCCAAAAAGTTGCTAAATTAGGGTTTTACAAGAAAAGTCAACTCAACTTTGACCAAGCATAACTTTCTCATACTTTATCAAAAAGGACCCATCCAAAGCTCATTTTGAATAGGATGTAATTCCCTACAATTCATATTCAGCTCCAAATTCAAAATATGCACTCATAAGAAGATATGAGTTTGGACATTATAGGTCATTTTGAAAAGTCAACAAAAACACCGTTTGGGTCAAAGCTTCATACAATAACATGGAAGAATCAATTGAGATGAGACCAAAAGGGTTGCTTATAGGACATCCTAAGAATTCTAAAAAGTCCAAGAACACCTCTCTAGGGTCAAAATTGAGAGAGTTATGCATTGGCCAAGTTGACCCTTTTTGCAAAACTGCCAAAAGTCAAATGTGTCCAAAATTGAATTTTTTTTGCTAAATGGGCTTAACTTTTTATGCTTTCATTGAGTTTGTAATGTGACCCACGACCCATGAGCCCTTCCACTTGTCATTCTTTTATTTTTATTATTTATTTTGATTTTATTTCATTTAAATCAAATAAAATCAATATAAAATAATGAAAATATCAAAAATCAATTAAACCTTGAGATTTTGGGCATTATTAGAGTCATTATACAACTGGTGGTAAGATCAAATCATGAAAGGATTCATATGGATAGAAAAATATTGAAAATTCTTTTTTTGGAAAAATTTGATGCAAGGAATAAATCAATGGTCAATCTTCATAAATGGCAAAGATTTAATGCAAATTTTTACCCTAATGCACTCTATTATAGAAAGTGAACAAAGGCAAACCAAAAGGGGGGGAGAGGCATCCGTGCAGAGGTGAAAGAAAAACTCAAAAATTGCAAAGAAAAGTGGTGATCCAATTCCTGTACTAGAGGCCAATTCGTGCCGTTGTCAGATTACCAGTTGATTGCTGGACATCTCCAGAAGGAATCTCACCCATTTACAAGCTCCCTCATGCTTGGAATTGCAGGATACATGTATCACGACATGCTTCCAATTTCGAATTCAGCTTTATTAATTCACTCATCCATTGCATATTCTAATGATATATCCGCGTTTGTCTTTGAGTTTACAAGCTTTTGATACCATTTAATTATATTTCTAATGCTTGTATGAACATCTGCCATAGCTAGGTTTTGTTTTATTGTTTTGGGGCTTTTAAATGCAGGAACAAGTGTCCCTAATGAAGGATACCATTGTGATCAGAGGGTCAAACCCAACTGATCCATGGTCTTGAAACTTATTTATATTGCTTGTACGCAATTTTTGAAATACGCAGGGTTATAGCTACAGTGCCATGTCTGTAGCTAAAGGTTCAGAGTTTTAAACGACGGTTCCAGGGAGGAAGACGATAGCGTGTCACGGCCTGACTGGCTGATTCAAATTATGACGTGTTATTCTAGCCAGAAGCCTGTAATTCTGATCTATTTGTTTATTTCTATTATATTGATAAACTAACATCCAGCGCAGTTGGTCAGAAGAAGGAAGTCAGAAGCTCACGATTCTGGGTTTGATCCCAGGCGTGAGCTTTTGGAATTTTCCCCTTTGTTTTCACCAGATCCAACGCCTCACTTTCTGAGGGTCATCTTCTGGTTTCATCAACCAGGACCAGATCAAGCATCCTCTGGCCATCTTCTTCTGGACCCATCAACCAGGACAAGATCAAGCATCCTTTGGGCATTATCCTCTGGATCCATCAGTCAGAGCCAGAACCAGCGCACCCTATCTTATGAGGGTCATAATCTGCTGGATCCACCAGCCAGGAGCAGGCCCAGTATCCTCATCTTTTGAGGGCCACCATCTTCTGGACCATCATCCTCTGATCAGAATCTCTGACAGCAGGCCTTTGGGTTATTTCTTTATTTTCCTCTTTTAATTTCTTTTCTTTAATTATTCTTTTTTATCAAGACCAAATTTATTTTCCAAAAATTGACCAATAAAAAAAATCACAAAAAGAAGACTTATTTTCTTAATAAGCGTTTTTTTTAAGTAATTAGTTTAATTAATTTAAGGCAAATCTAATTTCTTTCACAATTAAAATTAACTAAAACTTATGATTTTCTTTTTTAATTCAATTATTTCATTACTCTCTTAAATAATAAAAAATGACAAAAAAATATGTTTACTTTAATCAATTACAATTAGGTTCAGTCAAGGGTCAAAACCCTAGTCGCTTCGTATCTAATTCGCCGCGCGCTGATTATTTATTTTTGACAATATTGTTGTAACTGTTCATGGTTTGTAATAGTTTAATCTAGGGCTTTTATTTATCGTTTTTTTCTTCTGGGTTTTTGGCTATGTAATTAATCCCCCTCCCCGAAGCCTTGTAATAGCGTAGATTTACTTTTCTCGCATTTTAATTCTCGCAAATATTTGACTGTTTAGATGTATGATAATAGGATTGTGTGACAAGAATGTATGGCGAATTAATCCAGTTAGAAAAACCCTAATGTGCAAAGATAAATAACTGAAATTAATCACTCGCACATATCACTCGTAGGGTATACCCTCACTTTAGTTGCCTTCGGTAAACGATCATTAAGCATAGGGTGTCTTAGTGGTTGCCCTCCTCTCTAACAAGGATCAAATGTCCCGTTCGGAAATGTTGCCTTGGAAATGTTGCCTCGAATATGATATTAAGACTTTAGGGTTATTACTAAGACCTCCTAATATTGCTTTAATGATCGTACGTCCCTTACGAATTGACCCTTACAACTCCAACAATGGTGCTACCTATTTCTCAATAGTAGGATAGCGTTGTCTAAAGGAAACGAGAATTGAAACGATCTTTTTTTCGAGTAGGTAGATGCTAGTAGGTACTTGCTCAAATCAAACTTTTCACACTTATACTTTTCAAAACAATTTTCAAAACAACTTCGTCACACCTTTGAGGACTGCTACAAGGGTTATCGTGAAGCCAAACTTTTCCAAAACAAAGCACATACACAAGCAATTTTAAAAAGATGAGCAAGTACCTAAGAGCCCATGGAAAACCATGGATAGAGAGGGTGCTAACACCTTCCCTTTCTATAATCTACCCCCCGTACTCAAAATCTCGAAAAAGGATTTTTTTTCTGTACTTTTTTCCTTTCCGGTTGGATGAAATAAAAGTCAGCGGCGACTCTTGCTTACCGCGATATTTGCAAACGCAAAATGCAAACCAGCATTTCAAAACAGACGGTTTTTCCACCGTATCATAGAGGGAAACTTTTGGGGTACAACACTCCCCAATTTGAATCTCTCTCCAATTCGAATCTGGGTTTGCTTGGCCTGGGACGTCCCAGGTGAGATTTGGAAGGAAAAAAACTAAGATCGTGTCCTAGTGATAACACGATCTCATCCATGTGCTTCAGCTTGCATGCAACACAAATATTGGAAAATAACAAGAGTATATGTGCAATGTATATCTAAATGGTATGAAGGTGCAATTTTGGTTCTGCAAACCCTTACCAATCGAAAGTGTTTGTGGAAATGTATGCTTGGGGGTTGGTGTGGACTCCTGGAGAGAGAACCTGTAAAAGTTGTTTCGATTGGGAGGCTTTTGGGATTTTTGAGCAACGTGTGTGTAGCCTCTTCGTGTGCAGTATGCATGCGTGGACCTCCCTCTTGCAGATATACTGGATATTTATAGGAGATGAGGAGGGAGTCTTAGCATGGAAAGAAACAGCCTTAAACATGTCCTTAAAGGCCAGCCATATAGTTTTCAAGACAAAAATCAGACCAATTTAAAGATTTCCTTTTTTAAAATATCAATGCCTCTTTTTGAAATTTTGGATGAACCTGGACACCTTTGACTTTCGAATGCCTCCTTCGAATGGCCCTGATGCTCCAATCGAAGGATCCTGTTTCAAGGCCAATCGAAAGGCTTTATTGAAATGCCAATTGAAGGGCATTTTGGAGATGCCCATTGAAGGAAACTTTAGGAATTCCAATCGAAGGGTTTTTAGAATGCCAATCGAAGGCCTTGTCACAATGCCAATCAAAGGATTTTTAGAATGCCAATCGAAGGCCTTGTCACAATGCCAATCGAAAGGCCTTGTGTCCATGCTAATCGAAGGGATTTTTAGAATGCCAATCGAAAGTCCCTGTTAGAATGCCAAACAAAGGACTTTTTAGAATGTCACTCGAAAGGCCTTAAAAAATCACTAAAAAAATTTCCTTTTCTTTAGGCAAGGGTTGGTGGTCAACCATGTAGGGGGAAGACCTTGGAAAACATGAGAAGGAAAATTTTGGGGTACAACACCTCCCAACGTAATAGTCCGCTTTAGCATGTAGTTGAGGGCTTTGGTCGAGTTCGTCGCCCTTTTACTTGATCTGCGGTGGAAGGGTGGATTTGATAATGTCGAATTCATTATTTTCCCCTGCTTTTCAGGTATAATGGCTCACTCAGTCGGGGACAACATTCCGGCCGCTAATTATGAAGACGATCCCCACACTGAATAGGACCCTTTAGCTTGGGTTGCTCCTGAGCCCTGGGATAAACGATCTTGCTTTTCCCAAGACGCGGCGGATGCGTTCAATTTCCAGAAGGAGCGCGCAGAAGGGGGCCCTGCCAATTGGATGCTCCAAATCCCCCATCGCGACCGAAGAATATGCTCGACGTACCTGGGCAAACGGTTCCCCGAGTATGAATTTCCTTTTAAAGAGACGGGGATGCGCTTTCCCTTCAATGATTTTCAAGTCGGGGTTTTCTAGTGGCTTCAATTGACGCCTTCTGAACTCCATCCAAACGCGTTGGCGTTTATGCGAGCGTTTGATCTCGTCTACCAGTATCTGAGGATAGGTGCCATGTTGCCCCTTTTTTTCACATCTTTCACCTCCAAAGATAATCTGTCAGAGGGGGGCAGGCGTGGGTATCATTCAAGCAGTTTGGGAAGCTCTTCCGGCCTTACTTGGAGTCCATCCGAAATTTCAAAGAGAGGTATTTCATCGTGAAGCCCCTGACAGCCGTGGCCTTAGATTCCCTGTATACTTGTGTGGAAGAGGTGGAGGACGGGTGGCCAGTTACCCGACTTATGGCCAGATTTCCGCTTGAATGGCAGTGGAAGCACTATGAACAAAGGCTCGGATATTATGCTGTGAAACCCGAGGACCTAGACGCTCAAGACCAGCTTTCGTACGAGAAGTTGTCAGCTTATGTCAAGAGTTACTCCCCCGCGAAGTGCGTGGATATAAATAACAACCTCTTGTTCGACGATGAGGGGGAGTATCTTTTAGTCAATAGGTTGATCAACACGAAGGCCTTGCTCAAGTGCTCCTCAAACGGGGAATCCATGAGGCTTTTAGGTAGGGTACATAGCCTAGTTAATTTGCTCCTCTTTATGCGGGAACGTGCTCGCGCTATTTTTGGTTTTCCAACCCGACTAGCGATTCTTTTTTATTGCAGATCGAGTGGCATCCCTTTCTGAGCGTCTGTTGAAGTTGAGGCCCAAGAACACGTCCACCTCTGGGCCAAAAAATAGAGTCACCCAGCTTCAGGAACAGGCCAAATCTACCGGTCAGGCCAGTGGTTCCCCTTCCTCATCAAAAAATCAGGCTTCCTCTACTGAACCCGTCCAGATTCCCGTCAGTGAGCCCGGGGCTAAGAAGAAGTGTATGGATAGTGTTGCAGGCGTAATGCCCGAGGGTGACAAAGTTCCCGCGGGGGTCTTTGTATTGCCTCCTTTCTACCTAAACCGTGATCTCTTCAGCAAGGAGAGCTCCCTCGGTGTGCGCGAGGATGAGAGAGAGGCAATGTTGACTGAAGCCAAGGAGGTTTGTTGAAAGCACTTGCCCCAGGATATGGCTGCTGTGATGATAGCCCTCGAGACAGCTCTTTCTATAAACGATGAGTCTTCGAGTGCTCAAGCCTCTCTTGACACGGCCTATGCTAAAATTCACAAGCTGAAGGCCAAAAATGAGAAGTTAAAGTGTGATATCCTCAACCACGAATCAAAGTTTGAGGCCCAAGTTCGGCTTCTCAAGGATTTAAATGAGTTGAGGCCTCAACTAGAGGCCTCCACTAAAGAGAACGAGTGTCTGGTCGCTCGTACCTCGGAGTTAGAAGGGATCACTGCCCCAGCTGAGGATGAGAGTGATGCGGAGAAGAACATGGAAACCAGGGAAGATTTGATCGCTCGCATCCGCGTGCTCGAACAAGACGTTGTTGATACCCTTGGCTACGACTTCAACACTGTTGTCGAGCAGCTGAAGATCTTGAACCCGGGGGTTGAGATAGTGGTCGAGGGAGCGGGCCCATTTAACCAAGTCGTTGACGAGAAGATCCTTTATCCCCCTGATTGTAGCGACGGGGAGGATGAAGCTTGATTGTATTTTTTATTCAGGTCCTGCGTGTCCGCTGTCATTTCAGGGCCTGCGTGCCTGCTATCATTCATTTAGTTTTGTGGCCGTCGTGCCGAAACTGTAATTTTGAACAACATCGGACCTTGTGGTCGGCATATTATAATTGCGTTGTTTATGACAGTGTATTTGATGAATACTTGGTATAACCTTTGGATATATGTGCCCGACCATTGTTGTGGTCGTTATGAATTTTTCACGAAGTTCATGTTTTTCGTGTGGAGATATGTGTTCGACCCTAATATCAGTTCGGCACACTTCAAAATGTGTCGAGGGCGCGGAGTGTGGATCCGCGGAACGGGCGAATGATCGTGATCGGGATCCTACGCTCGTGGCGTGAACTTCCCATCGCGAGCTGGGTGTTCTGCCATGTTGAGGGTACTTCGACAGCAGAGCTCGATCGAGGTGTCACTGTCGGGCAAGGATCTTGCTCATCAAAATGAACAACATTATGCTTTTGTTGGTTGGTAGGTTGCATTTGTACCTCGACTCACCTACGTGGTCGAGCTTTTCCCTTCGTCGACTGAAGATGAATATTCGACGGAAAAAGTCCTCAGCAGGTGAGCGACTTTAGCTATAATATTGTTTTAGCTTCGCAATATTCCAGGGTCGAGGTAGTGGTTCTCCATTTAATGCTCGAGGTAATATGCTCTGGTGCTCGTAGCTCCCTGGACGCGATAAGGTCCCTCCCATTTTGCGGCCAACTTTCCCTCACGGGAATCCTTCTGGTTTCTTTGCAAGACTAGGCTGTCGACCTGAAATTCGCGTTTCATGACTTTGCTGTCGTGGCGTAGGGCTACCTGCTGTTTCAACGTGGCCTCGTGCAGGACTTCTCCTGATCGAATTTCTTCAACAAGCTCGAGCTCGTCTCTCAGGGCCTCGTCATTCATCTCCTTGTCGAGGGGCATTTCAGTTCACCTAGATGGCTCCATGATTTATACCGGGATGATTGCCTCAGTGCCGTAAGTCAGTCGGAATGGTGTCTCACGGGTCGTTGAGTGGGGCGTTGTTCGATAATCCCATAGGAAGTTGTGTAATTCTTCGACCCATCCCTTTTTGGCTTCACTTAGCCTGCATTTAAGTCCTCGCAAGATAACCCTATTTGCGGCTTCGGCTTTCCCGTTAGTCTGGGGGTGTTCGACTGAGGTAAAATATTGTTTGGTAACGAGTTTGACAACAAAGCTTTGAAAACCTTGGTCGGTGAACTGGGTGTCGTTGTTCGTGATGAGCGCTTGTGGGATTCCAAACTGAGCAAGCACATTTCATTTGTAAAAACAGAGAATGTTGTGCGAGGTGATTTTCGCGAGGGCTTCGGCCTCTATCCACTTTGAAAAATAATCTATGGCCACGACGAGGAATTTGTTTTGGTATGTCCCTTGCATGAATGGTCCGAGGATGTCCATTCCCCACCAGGAAAATGGCCACGGGGACGATAATGTGTTCAACTTGTGCGATGGGGCGAGGTGCATGTAGGCGTGTATTTAGCACTTGTCACATTTCTTGACATGTTCTTTGGCATCTTGTTGCATGGTCGGCCAGTAGTACCCCGCTCGCAATGCTTTTCGCGCTAGGGACTTTCTGCCCATGTGTTGGGCATTTATTCCATCGTGAATTTCCCGTAGTATCTCGGGTACCATGGACTCTTCGACGCACTTAAAGAGTGGGATGGAAAATCCCCGACGATACAGTTTGTGTTCGAGCACCACATAAGAGCATGCTCGTCTTTTGGTCGCGATCGCCTCCCTTTGGTCCTGGGAAGTTCTCCTTTTGTTAGTAAATTAAATATCGGGTGTTGTACCCAAAACATTTCCCTCTCACTTATCAAGAATTTGCTCACAAGATCTCCTTGGGCTCAAGACTGCACTAAGGTTTGATCAGCTCAAGACACCTCCTTATGCATTGATGACCAAAATTAGGGTTTGAGTTTGCACAAGGATTTTTGTACTATCAATGCTTCATATGACTTTCATGGATCATTATGGACTCCCAAGATCACTCATGTCAACTTTCAAGCCTTGGATTACACTTTTGATCAGTCAATTGAACAGTTGGCCTAAAAATCAGTTGTATTTGAGAAAAAGTCAACCATGGCCAATTTAAAGTCAAACTTCATAATTTTTTATCCACATTAACATTTTAGACTCATATGTATCATTTTATCAAGTTTGGAGCACAATTCCTCAAGAAATTTGATCAAATCTCCAAACGGGCAAAATGGTCAAAATTAGGGTTTTGACTGGGAAAGGGCAATTTCTAATTTTTTACCTAGCAAATGGTCAATTGGTTTAAGGCATGATCTCTAGAGTCCAATTTCATCATTTTGACCTAATTACATGATTCAAAACATTACAAATCCTTTGGATTGACAGATGAATTTTGCAGTCAACTGATCAAAAGTCAACTGTATATTGAAAAGTCAAACTTTGACTTTTTGATCAAATTCAAGTGCCAAAGATCATAATCCATTAAAACATGTCAAAATAGGAAACGTATTCATCAATAAATCAAGAAATCAATATTTCATTTTGAAAAGTCAAAATTTCTAAGTGTTGAAAATTTCTTATTTTTTCATTAATTTGAGCAATTATTTCATTATGATACAAGATGATTCAAAGGAAACTTCCAACATAAAAGTTGTAGACCTCCATGAAATCTACAACTTTACTTCACACAACTTCTTCCAAAAGTGCATGGATCTCAAGTTATAATTTTGTGAATACATGCTCATGAACTAAACAAGACTTAGTGAAATTTTGCCCTAATTAGGCAGATTTTTTACCTAACTTCATGGAAATTTTTCACATAGTTCCAAGGGGAATCTTCAAAAGAAATTCAAAGATGGGTTGTAGAGAAAACTGCAAGATTTCCAAAATGTCCAAGAACTCCTTGAGATCATTCTTGAGCAAGGAGAATCGAAGGCAAGAAGTTAGGGTTTTCAAACTTGAATTACAAGCCATTTTGTGAAGAACACTTTGATCCAATCTTCAAGCATGTTGTACAAATATTTCTTTGCAGGATTCAAACTTGCTAATCACTCAACAATTTAATGTTTACACAACTGATAGAGCCATTGTCCAAGAATTTGATCCATTATCCAAGTTGCATTTCCATTTTGGGAAGAAAGTCACCACTTCCATTTTGGAAAAGTGACTTTAATCATAATGTCAACTCTTCTTGAGCCCATACATTGTTGTTTCTGACTCAAAAACATTTAAAAGCAAGAAGCAACATGTCTACAGCCTGCTAACCACCCTACAAATCCTTGTACTTCACATTGAAACCATGTTTGTCAACTTTTCTCCAAAATCAAGTAACCAAGCCATAACATGTGATTTTAATTTCTGATTTGTTTCAAGCCTCAAATCCTCTTGCCTATAAGTACATACACTATTTGCAAGCTAAAACAGGAGCTTAAAGATCCTAAAAACTCTCCAAAACACCATTGCTGCACAAAATTGCCCAACTTGACAGTTTTGAGCAAAAACTCATGATCTTCATTTCCACTCATGCATTTTGAAAACCAATCATTCAAACACCTTATATACATCATACCAAAGTAATCCAGGCCCCTATTTCAAAACTGTAGATATTATTGCTCTAAAACTGACCATGTTCATAGTTCCCATTTATATTGACTGTGTATAGAGAATTTTGGATTTGAAATTTCTGAGAAAGTTAAGTTTCAATTTAGGGCCAGAAAAATTAATCTTCATATTTAACTTTTAGCTTACTTAAGTTATATGGTTAGATTCGTGAGGAAAAATAGCACAACCTTCATGTTTTCATTTTCTATTTTTGTTGAGAAATGAATGAGATACAGGTTGTCCCGCTGGATGAAGGTTGAAGACGAAGTACATGCCATGGAAACGTTTCATCTTATGTATTTATTCTTTCATTTAAGTTAACGGATGTACAGCCACTCCAGTGTAAGACAGCGCGCGTTATTGATAGAGGTCGTGGGTTCGAACCTCAGCGCAGCCTTTTGCAAATGTTTTTACATTTTCTGTCTTTTTTTGGTTCCTTCCAGCGCATGGGCGTCCCCCATCTTGGGCCTGACTTTTTTCTAACCTGCCCCCCCCCCCCCCCGCTTCATATTTGCACCCTGGCCCATTTGTATTTATTTGTTTGTTTATTTATTTCATTTTTATTTTTCTTAAATATTTCTTTTCTAAAATATTAAAAATCATAAAAACACAAAAAAAATGATAATTTTATATTTTGACTTTATTTTATTTTTTTTCTATAAACAAAAAAAATATTTTATTTACTATACTTTATTTATTTTTATTAACTAAATCTTATAGACTTAATTAATAATTATATTATTTATTTTTCTTCATACCATTTAAAAATATATTATATTTTCAAGATAAAAAATGCTAAAAAAATATATATTTTCCTTAAATTATTTTCTTTTGATTAACTAATAGAATTAGGATTTCCTTTTAAAATCTTTTTCTTAATAAATTCAAACTTAATTAATTATTTTCTTTATTTAAATTAGGTTAAGACAAAAAATCTTTCTTTATGAAAATCAAACAAAATTCTTTTCTTTACATTTTTTATCCTTATACATTTATCCATCATTATACTTTGCATTTATGTAATTCTTGTACAAATTTAATTTGGTTGTAATAGATTGATTAGGTTTATATTCTTGCAATCCACATTTACCAATTGTATACCCCTCCCCACAAATGATGTAATAGCGTAGTAATTTTAAATTCCGCAATTTATCGCTTTATATACAAATGCTAGTAATTAGGGTTTTGTATGGAAAGGCTAAAACCAATCAATAGCAAACCCTAATCAAAGACAAATCAAGCATGAAAATCAATACACTTGCAC
This sequence comes from Vicia faba, assembly GCA_948472305.1. Classification (NCBI taxonomy): domain Eukaryota; kingdom Viridiplantae; phylum Streptophyta; class Magnoliopsida; order Fabales; family Fabaceae; genus Vicia; species Vicia faba. Next base: position 387,931,988 of record OX451740.1, on the reverse strand, counting down.
ACAAGCACCCCTAGGGTAAAATCCACTTGGTTGGCTTACAAAATGACCATATTACGCATGTGAGGTATCTTAGCAAAAACAAATGAATACAAGATCATAGTCCCTCGATGACGCTATCTAAGTTTCCTTACAAATGACCTTAGTCCCTCAAAAAGAATGCTAAGATACCTTGCAAACATTTCTAATCATGGTTATATGATGACCCACGTCCGTCCCGTTAACATCCAAAGATAAGGTTGCTTACCAAATCAATGGTAAGACAACAATGTCAAAGGAAAAGAAAATGAACAAGAAAGACTTTTGAGTAGGTAGAATGCTCCTAATTACTTGCTCAATTTTAAATAAACATCCTTGATATTTTCAAAACAAACACCTAAACATTTCAAAACAACTTACAAAACTTGAAAACATTTTCAAAAGATCAACATCTTTGTATACATTCTTACGAACGAGAATCATTACAAAGTTTACCTAAACGATGGCACCTTTTCAAAATACTTTCAAAAAACCACATAAAGCATAATTTCAAACAAAAGAAAGTGATCTAGCAAGTAACTAAGAGCCCATGGAAAACCATGGATAAAAGGGGTGCTAATACCTTCCCTTTTCATAATCTACCCCCCGAACTCAAGAAACAATATCAAAGGTCTTTCTTATGCTTTTTCACCTTTCCTTTTTGGATAAAAGAAAAGTCGGTGGCGACTCTTGCTAACCACAACATTTGCAATCAAACGCAAAACCCTCAAGTTAGTTCTCCCACCGTATCACAAAATTGGCGACTCTGCTAGGGGAAATTCTAAAAGTGGGGTTACCTTAGGGATAGATCACATTTATTTGCTTACATTGTTTGACTTGTGTGCTTTACATTATGGTTCTTTGTTTGGGTTTGAATCCTCTACCCGGATTTAGGATACTTTAGAGGTAAGTAGCAATACATTGTGGAAATTATGCGGGGTATATCAACATGGTCTAAGAAACAGCTATGTTAGTGCGACATATTTATGGGTACCGGTAGCCTTTGAGTTAATCAAAGAGAATACGGGGCCGCTGAGTGATGTCATGAAGCACTAATGAACTTTTAGAACCTTTACTTGACCAACTTGGCCTTTAGGATGTAGTGAGATGACCGGCTTTGGTGCAGTCCGAAGTTGTTAGATACTCGATACTACACTCATTGAGGTTTGGTTTCTTGGGATATTTTGGTCTCCATTAAAGAGGCTTGTGCTGAAACAATAACCAAGGAAACAAACCAGTGATAGTGAGCTTCTTAGAACTCGGTTACTATTACTAGGACAGGTTTAAGCCAACTAAACTTCAAGAGGGTACTTACCTATAATACTCCATGCAAGCCTAAACCTAAGGATTTGTTTGTTTTGTTTGTATATGCATACTTATACATAACATCATGAACATCATGAACATCATATACATCCACTAACCATTTAAAGGATTTTGGGATTCATCTTTGTTCTTGTTTTGTAGGATATGGATTCTATTCGCAGGATAACCATTCAAGTCAGTCTTGTAAGGATCCCTCCACAACTCAGGGAGATAGCTTCAAGGATTCCTGAAAACTCTCCATTCATCGAGAGACATGGTCGCCTACTGAACTTGGTCACCTCCAACACAGATGAGGATATGATGAAGGTGCTCTTTCAGTTCTCTGATCCTTTACACCATTGCTTCACATTTCCAGGCTATTAACTTGTGCCTACTTTTGAAGAATTCTCCCAACTCTTGAGGATTCCCATTCTCAATCAACTACCATTCAACGGTACGAAAAGAGACCCAAAGCCACAAGAGATTGCTCAAGCTCTACACTTGCACTCATATGATATCACAACTCATTGGGAAACAAGGATTGGTGTCAAAGGTTTCTTAGCAAAGTTCTTGTTTGAGAAAGCCCAAAGTTGTTGGAACTCCTTGGACTTGCAAGCCTTTGAGGAAGTTGTGGCTCTCCTCATCTATGGGATGGTTTTGTTTCTAAATCCTGACCAACTCATAGATGTCAATGCCGTCAAAATCTTCATATCCCGTAACCTGGTGCCTACATTGCTAGGAGATATTCTACACTCTTTTCACACTCGCACAATGAGGAAAAGAGGTGTCCTTATGTGTTTCACTCCTCTCTTGGCAAGATGGTTTATTTCGCATCTTCCCCAATCTGTATTAAAAAATGAGCAAGGTTCAAGGTGGTCACAAAGGTTGATGACACTCAAACATTCGGACATTCATTGGTGCTCCCGATCCAAAGAAAATGTTATCATTGTCGACCATTATGGAGAATTCCCTAATGTCCCTTTACTTGGCACTAGGGGAGGTATCACCTACAACACATGTTTAGCCCTAAGACAGTTTGGTTACGCCCGAAAGGATGGCCCATACGAGATGCTGATTCAAGGTTTGGTATTTGACTATGACAACGACGATCAAGGTCTTCGCCAGAGATTTATCTGAGCTTGGAGGATGTTGAATAAGGTGGATAGAAAGACTTTGGGGCATAAAAATTCCATCCCTCTTGAGCCTTACCTCAAATGGGTACGAACTCGTGCTCAGAGTCTTATGATGCCTTACCCCTCCATTCTCCCGGTAATCATTGAGCATGTCATGGAGGGAGATGTTCCATACACTATCCTACACCCTGATATGCCCACCTCTCTTGAAGACCTACAAATAGATTGGATACAACTCAAGGGGGAGTGAGATACTTTCGAAGCCCAATTCTACGCAAGTGAGAAGAAGGTTTTGGAACTCACTAGGCTACTTCATGAGGAGCAGACTCTCAATGCCTACATTGCACCAAAGAGGATGCGTACTACCTTTCTATCTTATAGTTTTTGTATTATTTTTCCCAAGGGGAATTGATGTACTCAAGATTTAATTTATTAATATAACATGTGTTTCCTTTTGGTCTAAAACAAATCTGAATCTTAAAATCCTTGAAATCATTACATATGCATATACCATTCATCATAACATAAGCAGGTCTTTTGCAACAACTCTCCTCATCTCTCTACTATTTATTTCAGTAAGATGGATCTCGAGCAAACAGTGAAGGGCCTCCAAGCTCAGAATACACAGTTTCAACAGTTGCTCTTGACCCTAGCCAAAGGACAAGAAGAGTTAAAGACTTTTCTAGCTGAGGAGAGGAAAAAGAAAACAAAAAAGGTAACCGGAGTCCTAAACATGGAAAGAAGATTTCATGGGCAGACAAGAAGGACCTTAGACTTTGCAACGACATCCGGTGAAAGAGACAACCAAGATGGGAAAGGCAAGGAAACAGTTGTCCCGTCAGAATCAGAAGAGGAAGAGGAAGAAGAAGACTATTCTGAAGAACAATACCCTCCCGCTGATGACAAGTATAAACATCTCGAAGAGCGATTGAGTGCAATGGAAATCCAAAAAGTGTCTGGATTGGACTTTGAGGAATTGGGTTTAGTGCCGGGGATTGTTATTCCTCCGAAATTCAAAGCACCTGTGTTCGCCAAATATGACAGAGTTTCATGCCCTAAAATGCATCTCCGGTCATATGTGAGAAAAATCCAACCCCATACCGCTGACAAAGACTTACGGGTACATTTCTTCCAAGACAGTCTGTCTAGAACTCAACTTGACTGGTTTTACCAACTAGAAAGATCCAACATTCACAATTGGGAAGATATTGATGCAGCCTTTTACAAACAATACCAATACAATGCTGATTTGGCGCCTAACCGTACTCAACTCCAGAGTATGACCATGGTTTCTAATGAAGGTTTCAAGGACTGTGCGCAAAAATGGAGAGACTTGGCTGGAAGAGTTCAACCCCCTCTATCTGAGAGGGAATTGGTAGACATGTTCTTGGGCACCTTGTATGGTCCCTTCTTCAATCATTTAATTGGAAGTTCATATGCGGGCTTTACTGAACTAATATTGACCGGAAAAAGGGTAGAAGCCGGTATAAAGAGTGGAAAGATTCAGAAAAATACATCTTCTTCTGCGTCTGTAAGGAAGCCTTTCATCAGAAAGAAAGAGGTGGTTACTGTATATCCGCAAAGAAACCAAGATAGGGCCGAACGCCGACCAATGGTGGGGGATGTTATGATTCCTAAGCTTGCGCCTGATCAGCAAAGAAACAATCAACCGAGGATGGAAAGACCGGTCAGGCAGTTCACCAGAATTAACATAACCCCGTCTCAGGTATTACCGCATCTACTAAGATCCAATTTGGTGACCTTGAAAGAAGCTCTGAAAAACCCCAACGCATCATCTCCTCACTATCATCCCAATGCCCATTGTGCATAGCACTCTGAAAGTCCCGGCCATGACACTAATAATTGTTGGGCTCTAAAGAATAAAATACAAGACCTCATTAAAGAAAAAGAGATTGAATTCGATGCGCCCGAAAAGCCAAATGTCATTTCTGCCCCTATGCCCAGACATGGCCATAATACCAATGTCATTGAAGAAGGACTGTTTATTACTTCAGTTGATGAACTTATGACCCCACTTATGACTATTAAAATGAACTTGTTGAATGTCGTTGTGTTCCCGGGATATGATGAAGTTTTCCATTTCTGTTTGTCCTCACCAACCAGTTGTCCTTTGTTGAAAGCAGGCGTTCAGTGCCTAATAGATAACAAAGAAATTTTGTTCGAAAAGACTTATGTTCCACCTATTCCTTTTGAAGATGTTTCTATCATTACCATTTCTGCCAATTCTTTCAGGGTCTCCACCAAAAGACCCGTTAGAATTACATCAGTTCTGAAAGCAACTCCTTTAATAATCACAATGCCTGGACCAGTCCCATATTCGTCAGATAAAACCATACCATGGAATTATGGAGGGGTTGTTTACTACCATGGTATTAAGCAGGACTGGCCAACCGCTGAAGATTCAAGTTCTGAGAAAGTGGATTCTGACGTCAGTAATATTGCAGGGACTAGTAAGATTACCCGAAGTGGTAGGATCTTCTCTCCAGAAATTTCTCCCCCAAAGGCTGTTTCTGGACCCGTAATCATTCTTGTTGTTGTTGCCCCTCCGAAGGTTATTCTCGGTCCTACAATCATCTCCACCAATACTCCAACTTACAAAGTCGTTACAACCCATGTTATCATTCCTACTGACACTCCTGCTGCCGAGTTAACCAAGACTCAAGGTAAAAGTATTCTAATTGAGCCTGTCCGGACGAAGGCTCAGTCACTGGCTATCCCTGAGACCTCCCAGAAAGAGATGGAGGAGATTCTGAAGATCATTAAAAGAAGCGACTACGATTTAGTTGAACAACTGGGGAAGACTCCCTCTAAAATTTCCATGCTAGAATTACTACTATGTTTCAAGGCGCATGCAAAGGCCTTGGTAAAATTCCTGAAAATTGCTCGTGTACCCCAAGAGACATCTGCCGATCAGTTTCAAGACTGCGTAGCCAGCCTAACTGCAGATAATGGTTTAGGTTTTTTAGATGTTGATTTAACGCCAAGGGGAAGGAAGCATAATGAGGCATTGCATGTCTCAGTTGAATGTAGGGGCACCACCTTGGCCCATGTTTTGGTGGACATTGGCTCATCTCTGAATATATTTCCTAAAAAAGCTCTTGATAGGCTTGACTGTGAGGGATTGACATTAAAGCCAAGTAACATAGTAGTAAGGGCTTTTGACGAATCAAAAAGGATGGTACATAGGGAGGTAGACATTCCCATAAAAGTTGGAACACAAACATTTGATTCAACTTTTTATGTAATGGATATCCGTCCCTCATATTCCTGCTTGCTAGGCCGACCATGGATTCACAATGTTGGCGTTGTCACTTCTACGTTGCACCAAATGCTGAAATATCCAACTCAAAGGAAGATTATCACCGTTCATGGAGAAGAAGAGTATATGATCAGCCATCTCAATTCCTTTAGATATGTGGAATCAGATGGTGAATTTATTGAAACTCCATTCCAACACTTTGAAGAAGTCCTGCAAAATGTGGCAGTAACCAAGGTTGTTCCCAAGATCACAAGGCCTCCACTCCGGATGTCATCTCTAAAGGATGCCAAAGTAGTGGTAGAAGAAGGTGGGTGCACTATCTGGGGACAACTCCCAGATATCCCATATAAGTCTGACAAGTTTGGCCTAGGTTTCACTTCAAGTGCTCAGAAGGTTGTACGCCACGCTCGCGCTGGAGGACCATCCCTGAAAATCAGCAACTGCAAGGTCAACGCCGTAGAAGGAGATGAAGATAGATGTGACTTGGAGGATTGGATATTCCCAACTGTCAGTGGAGAGCTCAACAACTGGGAGGCTAGAGATTTTGTCCCGATAACTTTTATCCCATAGTAATTTGTCTTTACATTTTGTTGGATCTGTAATATTAAAACAGTTCGCACTCTTAAAACCTTGTTTCTTACCTGAGGCACAATGGTCCATTTGTAAGGGTTATTATCTCATTTTCATATGACATCAATAAACCATGGACGTTTTCGCATACAAACTTTTGTGCTCATTGTTTTTCTTTTTACATTTTCATTTCCTTCAAAGATAGCTATACCCTTACACACACTCAAACTCACAATACAGGTATACATCCATTCGGAATCCCATGGGTAACGATACTCCTATGGCCTTTTGTGACTCTGAAAATCTAATCTATTAAACCGAAGACGAAGGTGAGGAAGATTATGAAGTACCAGGGGAACTTGCCAGACTACTATAACAAGAGGAGAGAACCATTCAGCCTCACGAAGAACTCGTGGATACAATCAACCTAGGTACCGAAGAATACAAAAAAGAGGTCAAAGGGGGAGCCAATCTGAAACCCAGTATCAAGGAGCGTTTGATTCAGTTGTTACACGATTATGTCGAAGTCTTTTCCTGGTCATATGAAGACATGCCAGGACTTGATGAAGATATTGTGGTACATTGTCTGCCTATAAGAGAGGATTGTCCTCCAGTAAAACAAAAGGTTCGTCGCATGAGGCCTGATATGTCAGAAAAAATTAAAGCAGAAGTCGTGAAGCAATTCAACACTGGATTCTTGGCTGTCACCTCTTATCCCAAATGGGTTGCCAATGTTGTTCCCGTACCCAAAAAAGACGGCAAAGTGCAAATGTGTGTGTAATATAGAGATTTGAATAGGGCAAGCCCTAAGGATGATTTTCCACTCCCCCACATTGATATTCTAGTTGATAATACGGAACAGCACAAAGTGTTTTCCTTCATGGACGGATTCTCAGGTTACAACCAAATTAAAATGGCGCCTGAGGACATGGAGAAAACAACCTTTGTCACACAGTGGGGCACATTCTGCTATAAGGTGATGTCATTCGGACTGAAGAATGTTGGGGCAACCTATCAACGTGCCATGGTAGCTCTATTTCACGACATGATACAACACGAAATAGAGGTCTATGTGGACGATATGATAGTCAGATCTCAAACAGAAGAAGAGAATCTTGATCACTTACAAAAACTGTTTGAGAGACTGAAGAAATACAAGCTGAAGTTGAATCCAAACAAATGCACATTTGGGGTACGGTCTGGTAAACTCCTAGGCTTTATCGTCAGCAACAAAGGCATTGAAGTAGATCCTGCCAAGGTAAAAGCAATATAAGAGATGCCTGCTCCTCGTAATGAGAAGGAAGTCAGAGGGTTCTTGGGACGTTTGAACTACATTTCCAGATTCATCTCTCACCTGACAGCTACTTGTGAACCAATCTTCAAATTGTTGAAGAAAGATCAGGTAGTCAAATGGAATGACGAGTGCCAAGTTGCTTTTGACAAAATAAAAGAATACTTACAAGAGCCTCTTGTGTTGATGCCACCAGTCGAGGGAAGACCGTTGATCATGTATTTGATTGTTTTAGAAAACTCAATGGGGTGTGTATTGGGGCAGCATTACGAGTCTGGCCTAAAAGAGCATGTTATTTACTACCTGAGCAAAAAATTTACCGACTGTGAAACCAGATATTCACTGCTCGAGAAAACTTGCTGCACTCTGGCATGGGCTGCTCGTCGGCTAAGACAGTATATGCTGACTCACACTACCTTATTGATATCTAAAATGGATCCGATGAAATACATCTTCGAGAAGCCTGCTCTTTCTGGGAGAATAGCGAGATGGCAGATGATCCTAACAGAGTACGACATACAGTATACTACCCAAAAAGCTATAAAGGGCAGTACACTAGCTGATCACCTTGCTCACCAAGCTGTAGAAGACTACCAGTCCATGAAGTTCGAATTTTCGGATGAAGACATCATGATGTTAGACAACTGTAAAGAATTCAGGCCATATGACGGACCTGAACAAGGATCCCGATGGACCCTGTCATTTGATGGGGCATCCAATGCACTTGGCAATAGTATCGTTGTTGTACTCATATCTCCGAAAGGGTGTCATACTCCCTTTACTGCAAGACTCTGCTTCAATTGTACAAACAACATGGCGGAATACGAAGCATGCATCTTTGGTCTCAGAGCTGCCATAGACTTGGGGATCAAATCCTTGGATGTATTCGGAGATTCAGCTTTGGTTATCAGTCAGAACAAAGGGGAATAGGACACCAAACACCCTAACCTTATCCCTTACAAAGAACATGTTTTGACATTGCTACCACATTTTGAGAAGATTACCTTCGAGCATTTCCCGCGAGAAGAAAATTAGCTAGCAGGCGCTCTAGCCACAATGTCATCTATGTTTAAACTTAATTAGGATAATGAGGCTCCCCAGATCACCATCGAACAAATGGAGAAACCAGCACACTGTCACAAGGTTAATACTGAAGAAGTAGTGGACCAACCTTGGTTTCACGAAGTCAAGAAGTATCTCGAGGCTCAAGAATATCCAGAAGGAGCTTCAATCAATGATAAGAAGTTGTTAAGGAGATTCTCTGCTCAATTTTTCCTTAGTAACGGCATTCTTTACAAACGCAACCATGACTCTGTGTTACTTCGATGCGTAGACAAGGTTGAAGCATAAAGGATCATGACTGAGTTACATGAAGGCACTTTTGGCACCCATTCCAGTGGGCATACGATGGCAAAGAAAATCCTACGGGAAGGCTATTACTGGTCTACCATGGAAGCAGATTGCTACCAACACTCTCGAACCTACCATAAATGCCAGATTTATACTGACAAGGTGCACGTACCTCTGGTTCCTCTGAATGTCTTGACGGCTCCTTGGCCCTTTGCTATGTGGGGAATTGATATGATTGGGGAAATCAAGCCGATGGCCTCCAATGGATATTGTTTCATCTTAGTGGCCATTGATTATTTTACAAAGTTGGTGGAGGCAGCTTCCTTCGCTTCCGTTACCAAGAATGTTATTTCCCATTTCATCAAGCAAAATCTCATTTGCCAGTATGGTATCCCGGAAAGGATCATCACTGACAATGGTACAAATCTCAACAACACTATGATCACCTCCCTATACGAGTAATTCAAGATCCAGCATCACAATTCTTCCCCTTACCGGCCAAAGATGAATGGTGTTGTCGAAGCTGCAAATAAAAACATTAAAAAGATCATACAGAAAATGATAGTCACATACAAAGAATGGCATGAGATGTTACCATTCGCTCTCCACGGGTATCGTACCACAGCTCACACATCAACCGGGGCAACACCCTATTCTCTGGTTTATGGCATGGAAGTCGTCTTGCCTATTGAGGTTCAGATCCCCTCTCTAAGAATTATGAAGGATGCAGGGCTGAATGAAAATGATTGGATCCAAACTCGACTTGATCAATTGAAATTGATTGATGAAAAGAGACTTACTGTTGTTTGCCATGGTCAAATGTATCAAAAACGGATGATCAAGGCTTTCAACAAGAAGGTCAGACGCCAAGTGTATCAAGTTGGAGATCTGGTGATCAAATGCATCATACTACCACAAGGTGATCCTAGGGGCAAATGGACTCCTACCTATGAAGGACCATTTATAATCAAAAACATTTTGTCTGGTGGGGAAATGATCTTAACCACCATGGATGGTGACGACCTGCCGCATCCTGCAAACGTGGACATAGTCAAAAGATACTACGTATAAGAGACCCGCTAGGTTGACATACCTAGGCAAAACAAGGGCATCCCGGTGAACCAAAAAGGTTCGAGCAAAAATTAGGGATAAAACACAAAAATCTGTACACCCGGCAAGCTGAAAACCCAAAAGGGCGGCTTAGGCAAAAAAGGGTTTCCCGGTGGACTGAAAACCCAAAAGGGAAATCAAGGCAAAAGTTAGGGAATTAAGGCGTATGACTAGGTCCAGTTGGATCACCTTACGGACAACCTGACAAACTCAGAGGTTCTGATCAATTCAATCATCTTCGGACGAGGCAGTAAATAGACAAGATGCTCAGAGAACAAAGGCTATAACAAAATTGGAATCCCATGGAACTATTACACATAGCTATCTTTTCTTTGTATCAAAATTTTCATTTTTTACGACAACATTCTCTTACTAGAATGCTTGTCTCATTGTACAATTACTTACTCAAATCCAATACAAAGATATTCCTTTGAAAGTGCATAACTATCTGTTTTTCTTTACTCTTGTATTTTGTTTACAAAAACGTCCAATGATTCATTGTTGAACATATGCATTTGAACATAATTACTGTTTACAAATAAACAAAATAAAATACAATTACTAATGGATTTAAGAGGTAGGGAGATATCTCTAATCTATTTCCATAAATCCCCCACAGTTTGCAGTTTAATTCCCAGCGGAACGAGCTTCCAGTTATCAATCCCTGGTAAAAGTCATTGATTTTCTCAGGATTTTACAAGCAGTACATGGCATTTCCCTTACAACAGAGCTTATTTCTCTAAGCAGAAATTCATCAACAGTTAGACTTCACAACATGAAGACTTATACTCCATATCCTCAGCAGCAGTCAGGGATTTATTTTCCCCAATCCAATAGCAGTACATCAAACTGGCTCACATACGCATACATTGCATCCATATATAATAAACATTGATAACGCGAATGCATTATATCATACATTTCATACAACATGGCTTTGCATCTTAGCTAACATTTTGCCCTTTTCAGGATAAGATTAACAGTTATCATTAGCAATGTTCAAAATTTTTCAGATATAGTTCAGATACGCTCCAGACACGGATGCCATTCTGGTACTCATTCAGAATCAACTCTCAGATACAGTTCAGGTATGCTCCAGACACGGATTCCATTCTGATACTCATTCAGATTCAACTCTCAGATATAGTTCAGATACGCTCTAGACATAGATGCCATTCTGATACTCATTCAAAGACAGCTTTCAGATACAGTTCAGATACGCTCCAAATACGGATTACATCTTGATAATCATTTAGATTTCAAATTTTGATACAATTCAAATACACTCACCACGGATTCCATTCTGATACTCATTCAAATTCAGCCTCCAGATGCGGTACAGATACGCTCCAGACACGGATGCCATTCTGATACTCGTTCTTTCAGCTTACAAATTACAATTCAGCAATCACTTTGGATGGAATCTACAAGCCCGTCTCCAACAAATTTCTATCACTTCTCCAAATGGCATCTTTAATCCCATTCCCTCAACCTTCACATCATCGAGTGCAAATTTCTGGGCACTCTAGTGTCCAATCATCTTCTACCTTCGAGTCACGAATGGAAAGCTTGTCAATCTAACTCTTCAGGCTTAAGAAGATTGAACAGGGGCAGTTGTTGTACCCCAAAATTTGCCCTCTCACTTATCAAGAATTTTCTCACAAGATCTCCTTGGGCTCAAGACTGCACTAGGGTTTGATCAACTCAAGACACCTTCTTATGCACTGATGACCAAAATTAGGGTTTGAGTTTGCACAAGGATTTTTGAACTATCAATGCTTCATATTACTTTCATGGATCATTATTGACTCTCAAGATCACTCATGTCAAGTTTCAAGTCTTGGATTACACTTTTGATCAGTCAATTGAACAATTGACCTAAAAATCAACTGTATTTGGGAAAAAGTCAACCATAGCCAATTTACAGTCAAACTTCATAATATTTTATCCACATCAACATTTTAGACTCATATATATCATTTGATCAATTTTGGACCATAATTCCTCAAGAAATTTGATCAAATCTCAAAAAGCGCAAAATGGTCAAAATTAGGGTTTTGACTGGGAAATGGCAATTTCTGATTTTTGATCTAGCAAATGGTAAATTGGTTTAAGGCATGATCTCAAGAGTCCAATTGAATCATTTTGACATAATGACATGATTCAAAACATTGCAAATACTTTGGATTGACAGATGAATTTTGTAGTCAACTGATCAAAAGTCAATTGTATACTGAAAAGTCAAACTTTGACTTTTTGGTCAAATTCAAGTGCCAAAAATCACAATCCATTAAAACATGTCAAAATAGGAAACTTATTCATCAAGAAATCAAGAAATCAAGATTTCATTTTTGAAAAGTCAAAATTTCTAAACTTAGAAAAAAAATTCTAAGTGTTGAAAATTTCTTACTTTTTCATAACTTTGAGCAATTTTTTCATTATGATACAAGATGATTCAAAGGAAACTTCCAACATGAAAGTTGTAGATCTCCATGAAATATACAACTTCTCTTCACACAATTTCTCCCAAAAGTGCTTGGATCTCAAGTTATAATTTTGTGAATACATGCTCATGAACTAAAAAAGACTTAGTGAAATTTTGCCCTAATTATGCAGATTTTTTACCTAACTTCATGGCAACTTTTCACATAGTTCCAAGGGGAATCTTCAAAATAAATTCAAAGATGGGTTGTAGATCACATTGAAAGCTTTCAAAAATGTCCAAGAAATCCTTGAGATCATTCTTGAGCAAGGAGATTCGAAGGCAAGAAGTTAGGGTTTTCAAACATGAATTACAAGCCATTTTGTGAAAAACACTTGATCCAATCTTCAAGCATGTTGTAAAATCTTGCTTTGCAGGCTTCAAAATTTCTAATCACTCAATAGTTTAATGTTTACACAACTGATAGAGCCATTGTCCAAGCATTTGAGCCATAATCCAAGTTGTATTTCCATTTTGGGAAGAAAGTCACCACTTCCATTTTGGAAAAGTGACTTTAATCACAATGTCAACTCTTCTTGAGCCCATACATTGTTGTTTCTGACTCAAAAACATTTAAAAGCAATAAGCAACATATCTAAATCCTACTAACCACCCTATAAATCCTCGTACTTCACATTGAAACCATGTTTGTCAACTTTGCTTCAAAATCAAGTAACCAAGCCATAACATGTGATTTCAATTTCGGAGTTGTTTCAAGCCTCAAAACCTCTTGCCTATAAGTACACATACTATTTTCAAGCTAACACGGGAGCTTAAAGATCCTAAAACCTCTCCAAAACACCATTGCTGCACAAAATTTCCCAACTTGACAGTTTTGAGCAAAAACTCATGATCTTCATTTCCACTCGTGTGTTTTGAAAACCAATCATTCAAACACCTTATATACATCATACCAAAGTAATCCAGTCCCCTGTTTCAAGACTGTAACTCCTCCATCACTATCCACCATTTTCAAAAATCAAGCTTGCAGGTTGACTTGAGTAGAGAGATTCAGGGACTTTCAAGGCAAAGTAGGAGTTGGAATACACTCAAGGAAGTCCGGGCAAGCTAAACAGATCCTCAGGCCATCTCAAAAGTTGCTCAAACTCCATTTACGACTCCATCTACAAGAGGTAAGTTTTCAAACTTCCATCTCTTCATGCAGACATCATTTGTTTCTGATTTGTGAAGATAAAATGTAGATATCATCGCTCTAAAACTGACCATGTTCATAGTTCCCATTTATATTGATTGTGTATAGAGAATTTTGGATTTGAAATTTCTGAGAAAATTAGGGTTCAATTTAGGGCCGGCAAAATTAATCTTCATCTTTGACTTTTAGCTTACTTAAGTTATATGGTTAGATTCGTGAGGAAAAATAGCATAACTTTCATGTTTTCATTTTCTATTTTTGTTGAGAAATGAATGAGATACAGGTGGTCCGGTTGGCTGAAGGTTGAAGACGAAGTACAGGCCATGGAAACGTTTTACCTTATGTATTTATTCTTTCATTTAAGTTAACGGATGTACAGCCACCCTAGTAGTAAGGCAGTGCGCGTTATTGATAGAGGTCGTGGATTCGAACCTCGGCGCTGCCTTTTGCAAATGTTTTTACATTTTCTGTCTTTTTTTGGTTCCTTCCAGCGCATGGGCCTCCCCCATCCTGGGCCTGACCTTTTTCTAACCTTCCCCCCCTTGCTTCATATTTGCACCCTGGCCCATTTGTATTTATTTGTTTGTTTGTTTATTTATTTCATTTTTATTTTTCTTTAATATTTATTTTCTAAAATACTAAAAATCATAAAAACACAAAAAAAAATGACAATTTTATATTTTGACTTTATTTTATTTTATTTTTTTCTATAAACAAAAAAATCATATTTTATTTACTATACTTTATTTATTTTTATTAACTAAATCTTATAGACTTAATTAATAATTATATTATTTATTTTTCTTCATACCATTTAAAAATATATTATATTTTTATTGCTATAAATATTTTCAAGATAAAAAATGCTAAAAAAAAAAAATACTTTCCTTAACTTATTTTCATTTGATTAATTAATAGAATTAGGGTTTCCATTTAAAATCTTTTTCTTAATAAATTCAAACTTAATTAATTATTTTCTTTATTTAAATTAGGTTAAGACAAAAAATCTTTCTTTATGAAAATCAAACAAAATTCTTTTCTTTACATTTTTTATCCTTATACATTTATCCATCATTATACTTTGCATTTATGTAATTCTTGTACAAATTCAATTTGGTTGTAATAGATTCCACAAATGATGTAATAGCGTAGTAATTTTAAATTCTTCAATTTATCGCTTTATATACAAATGCTAGTAATTAGGGTTTTGTATGGAAAGACTAAAACCAATCAATAAAAACCCTAATCAAAGACAAATCAAGCATGAAAATCAATACACTTGCACACAAGCGCCCCTAGGGTAAAATCCACTTGGTTGCCTTACAAAATGGCCATATTATGCATGTGTGGTATCTTAGCAAAAACAAACGAATACAAGATCATAGTCCCTCGATGACGCTATCTAAGTTGCCTTATAAATGATCTTAGTCCCTCAAAAAGAATGCTAAGGTACCTTGCAAACATTGCTAATCATGGTTATACGATGATCCACGCCCGTCCCGTTAACATCCAAAGATAGGGTTGCTTACCAAATCAATGGCAAGACAAGAATGTCAAAGGAAAAGAAAATGAACAAGAAAGACTTTTGAGCAGGTAGAATGCTCCTAATTACTTGCTCAATTTTAAACAAACATCCTTGATATTTTCAAAACAAACACCTACACATTTCAAAACATCTTACAAAACTTGAAAACATTTTCAAAAGATCAACATCTTTGTATACATTCTTATGAACGAGAATCATTACAAAGTTTTCCTAAACGATGGCGCCTTTTCAAAATACTTTCAAAAAACCACACAAAGCACAATTTCAAACAAAAGCAAGTGATCTAGCAAATAATTAAGAGCCCATGGAAAACCATGGATGAAAGGGGTGTGAATACCTTCCATTTTCATAATCTACCCCCCGAACTCAAGAAACAATCTCAAAGGTCTTTCCTGTGCTTTTTCACCTTTCCTTTTTGGATAAAAGAAAAGTCGGTGGTGACTCTTGCTAACCGCAACATTTGCAATCAAACACAAAACCCTCAAGTCAGTTCTCCCATATTATCACACCGGGGTCATCCAGCATGAGTTGTCCCCAGTGGCATTTACTTCGGGTAAAGGCGTGGATTTTTCAATTCTCGGGCGAGATAGGGATTCTTTCATGACAGATTTGTTTTTGCCTTTCTTCTTCGTACTTGCGAGCTTCGAAAGTATGTCGACCCGTGTGTTTTGTTCGCGTGGTACGTGTGTAATTTCTGCTCGGTCGAACTTTTTCATATGTTCTCTGACCAAGTTCAAATATTCGATGAGGCTGTTGTTCTTAGCCTGGTATCCCCCTTGAACTTGAGATGCGACAAGTTGGGAATCAGTGAAAATTTGTATCTCGCGGGCACCTAAATCCTCGGCCAGTATTAGACCTGCGAGTAAAGCCTTGTATTTTGCCTGATTGTTTGAGGTTGGAAAGAAGAGGGTGAGCGAATGTTTGATCACTATGCCTTCCTCGTTTTCAAGGAGGATTCATGCTCCGCTCCTGGTCGAGCTGGAGGCTCCATCGACAAATATTATCCATTTGTGCTCCTTCCCTGCGGGGGGTTTTGAGCGGTCATCTCCGCGAGGAAATCGGCCAGAGCCTGGGCCTTCAGGGCCTTCCTACTTTCATACTGAACATCGAATTCTGAAAGTTCCAAGGACCATTTCAGCATTCGGCCTGCCATGTCTGGTCGACCTAAGAGTTGCCTCACGGGCTGGTTTGTTCGTACAACGATCGTGTGCACGAGGAAATAGTGTCTGAGCCTTCTCACTGCATTGACAAGGGCCAAAGCCACCTTTTCGATCTGTTGGTATCTGACCTCGGGCCCCTGGAGCACTTTGCTCATAAAATAATCGGGTTTTTGTCCGTCATGAGTCTCACGAATGAGGACCGCACTAACGGCTTCGACGGAGACGGCCAGGTATAGAAATAAGGTCTCCCCGTCGACTGGTTGTGATAGCACAGGAAGCTGCGAGAGGCTCTATTTGTGATAGAGAAGGGTTTGTTCGCATTCCTCGGTCCATTCGAAAGCTGCCTCCTTGGGAAGGAGTTTGAAGAAAGGCAGGGCGTGTTGAGCAGATTTTACGATGAAACGGGAGAGTGAGGCGAGCATACCATTCAAGACTTGTATGAATTTTTTTGACGTGGGTGTAGGGAGGTCAGAGAAAGCTCGGAACTTGTCGGGGTTGGCTTCAATTCTTTGTTCCGTTAGGTAGAAGCCGAGGAACTTGCCTGCCTTAACCCCGAACGTGCACTTCTCGGGGTTAAACCTCTTTCTACATTGCCTTGCTTCGGTAAAGACTTCCCTGAGATGAGCGGCATGGTCGGTTTCTACCCAGGATTTGATGATCATATCGTCCATGTATACCTCGAGCATATCTCTGATCTGGTTGCGAAGACTTTGTTCATCATCCGCTGATACATTGCTCTTGCGTTTTTCAGACCGAATGGCATTATGTTGTAGTAATAGTTGCCCGAGCTAGTCATGAAAGCAGTGCAATGTTTTTTGCTCATTGTCATTGTGATTTGGTTGTATCCCGAATAGGCGTCCATAAAAGATAAAATTTTATAGTCGGTCGAGTTATCGACCAGCATGTCAATATTAGGCAAGGGAAATGCATCTTTGGGGCATGCTCGGTTAAGATCCGTATAGTCAACACACATACGCCATTTTCCATTATTTTTCTTAACAAGTACAACATTTGACAGCCAGGTTGAATATCGGGCTTCTGAAATAAAATTTGTCTCTAAGAGGTCTTTTACAGCTTTTTCAACAGCCTCCGCTTTCTCGGGAGACTGCCTACGCCTACATTGTACTACTGCCCTAACGGCTGGATTAATGGCGAGCTGATGACAGGAGACCTCATGGTCGAGACCGGGCATCTCCACAAGATCTGCATTCTCCCTCAAGCAGGCCTTGATCTGCTTTCTCGCTAAGTCGAGGAGTCCAGTGCAAATCTTCACCCCTCTGCTCGGGTCTTCACCGATAGGGATGAGCTCAAAGTCCCCATCCGGAATTGGTCGGAGGAGCACCTGCTCGCTATTGGAGGGTTCGTCTTGGTCGAAGCGAGTGCCCAGCGAGATCGAATCGACCTTTGGAGGGGCCCTCTATACCTCCGCTCTGATGGGTTATGGCTCTGACTGCTAAGGCTTTAGTCGTGCAGTTGCAGCTTTCTTGGCGGGTCGTGCCCCGGTGTCGACTGTGCTTTGTCCCTTAGCCTCCACGTTGAAGCATCTTCGGGCGACTACTAGGTTGCCTTAAATGGTGGCGACCCGTGCCCTCTTGGTGTAGAACTTCATCTTCAGATGGACGGTGGAGGGCACTGCAGTCATCTATGCTAGTGTCGGCCTCCCAAGGATGCAGTTGTAGGGGGATGGCCAGTCGATGACGAGGAAGTGCACCTTGACCTTCCTGGTAGCAGTATCTTCACCGAAGGTGACAATAAGCTCCACGTACCCCCACGGCTTGGAGGTAGAGCCATTAAAGCTCTACAAGTCTGACCCCACGTATGGTGAAAGGTGAGAGTCATCGAGCTGCAGGGTTCTGAACAGCTGGTTGTACATCACATCGATGGAACTTCCCTCGTCGACCAGGACGCGATGGACGTCGAAGTTGGCCATTCTCGCCCTTATCAGAAGAGGGATGACTGAATTGGGGGCCCCCCGGGAAGCTCCTCGAGCTAAAAGGTGATCGGCTCTGATCTTCCTTTCACCCTCTCGAAGGTCACCGTTTGTGGGGGAGCCGCGTCAACCAGTTCGTCCAGCTTCCTCTTTTTTGAATTTATAGTCAAATCATTAAACCCTCCACCATTTATGACCATGGCAGAGGGGAAGTTTTCCCACCTGTTGTGCATAGACAGAAGTTCTTGCATATGTTCGAGGATGTAAAAGTCCTCCGGTGTCGTGATGGAGAATGCGGTTTGGATGGGAACCGACTCGTCAGATGGTCGGCATCCTCCTTTACCTCCCTTGTTTCACGGGAATCTCGACGAAGGGCGTCGCTGCACCGATATTGCTCGAGTCTCCCCCTTTTTATGAGGGTCTCGATAGCATCTTTAAGATGGGCACAATCTTCAGTCAAGTGCCCATGGCTCCGGTGATACTGGCAGTACTTGCTTCGATCTACCCCGAGTTTAGCAGGAGTGGAGTGAGGATGCTTGACGCCTCCGTCCTTGAAATTTGTATTTGCGCACTCCGCTAAGATGCGCTTGCAGGAAGCCGTTAGCGGAGTGTACTTAGTGAACCTCCCCGAGGGTCCCCTTTGTTCCCGGGCGTCTTAGGGTTTATCGTCCCTTCTCTTATTGCCAGTTTGTCGAGGAGGGGCGGTGTCTTATCACGGATAACTGGTAGATCCGTGATTCCTGGGATCCCGGGCTCTTTTGGCCGCTTCTCTCTCCTCGTAGTCCGTGTAGGCTCTAGATTTCTCGAGGAGGGCATCGAGTGTCCGGGGTGGTTCGATGCCCACGGCCTTTCTAAATTCCGTTCTCGGGAGGAGTCCCCTCTCGAGCAGGTATCTCTTCATGTGGTCCATACAGGGGACCTGGATGGCCTCCCGTTTGAACCGATCAATAAATTCCCTTGGGGTCTCATCGTATCTCTGGACGATGGCCTTGAGGGCTGCTTCGGTCTTCGGGTGTCATCGCAAAGCAGTGAATGAACTGATGAATTGGTTCTTCAGATTTCACCAAGAGGTAATTGACCCCGGGGTGAGACCTTTGTACCAGTCCATCGTAGTTTTCCTCAGAGTCGTGGGGAACAACCGGCATTTGATCAGTCCCCGAGATTATGATAGTGTAGCATGGCTTTGAACCCATCTATATGGTTGACCGGGTTGGCGATGCCATCGTATTCATTTAGGTGGGGAGGCTTCTCCATTCCTGGGGGAATGGGTGCCTCCATGATAGCTTGTAACAATGGACCGTGAGGGTCATCCTCATCACTCCGTTCGGGCAAGCAAGACAGAGATCTGATGTAGTGGCCGTTACAGTGGCCCTGGTCGCACGGAGCGGTCCTCGGGCGGTATGGCCGTTCGTGGTTTCCCCCGTTTCTATCTCCAGAGGGTCTTCGTTCTTGACACGAGGGGCCTTGATCGCGCCTCCCCATGTCAACAGGCTAGTCCCTTTCTAATGCAGGCCGTCACCCGATTGGTCGGGGAGAAGGGCTTTGAAAGATGTCCCGACTACGTCTCTGTGGGGGAGATTGGGGATGTTCCTCTGCTTTTGAGGAGGAGGAGATTGAGGTCTCCAGTGTCTTCTTGGGGGTCTTCGATCGTCTTCGAGCATCCTCAATCTTTCTCCCTAGACGAAGATCAGGTAGTTGGTTTGATTTATCGCCGCGAACAGTGCCCTGGTCATGGCGTCTACCCCGGCGGGAACGGGGACCTCATGGAACTGGTGTGTTGGTAGTTTTGGGGAGGTGGTCGATCATATTCGAGATGACGAGGCAGTGATGATGACGAAGAAATTGCTCCGTCTCTATAGTTAGAAGGCTCAGGCATATTAACATCGGGGGTTGTGCTATGGTCGGCGATATCGGTGTTGTCGAGGCCGGCATTATTGTCGATGGTGTTGTTGTTGACGTCGATGATACGGACGTTCATGTTCTCTAGAGTCTGGTCATCCATGACAGTCGGGGATTGTTTAGCTTTGATCTCAAGTAAATAGAAGACGGGGAAGCAAGATTCCCATAGATGGCGCCACTGATCTTACCTGATAATAAATGGACCGTCACAGCTAGCTCGGGCAGAAGTTGAATGAGATGGAGGGGGTACCTGCAAGATAATCTGATGGAAAAGTAAGTTACAGAATGAGCAAGCAAGTATGAGTTTAGAGAGATGTTGAATTGAATACCTGTCCCTCTTAGGAGAGAGGATATTTATAGCCCCCAGCGCTGGGCCAAGGTTCCCACTATTGGGCCACGTTGAGGCCCAATAACAGGAACTGCTAGGGCTTACGTGTGTATGGAGTCCAGCAAGTGGACTACCCCCTGGTCAACTGCTCCGTGAGAACAGGGTTGGACCCGTGATTTTCGGAGGGCAGTTTAAGATGGCTGTTGTGGGATCATGGGCCACGTCCCCCAACGGTCGGGTGGGGAGTTTCCCACCGGTCCCTAACTTGGGCTATTTTTGGGCTTCCCGTTTGAGAGGTGTGATACGGTGGGAGAGAACTGACTGTTTTTTGGAATGCTGGTTCGCGTTTTGTGTTTGTTTTTGCAAAATATCGCGGTAAGAAAGAGTCGCCACCGTCTTTTATTTTATCCAACAAGGAAAGGAAAAAAGCACAGAAAAATTCCTTTTTCGAGATGTTTCTCGGGTCCGGGGGGTAGATTATAGAAAGGGAAGGTGTTAGCACCCTTTCTATCCGCGGTTATCCACGGGCTCTTAGGTACTTCCTCATATTGTTTTCAAAATTTGCTTTGAAAAGGAGTGTAAGTGCGAAAATTTGTTTTGTTTTGAAAGAGCAAGTACTTAAGAACCATCTACCTACTCAAAAAAGGAATCGTTCTATGCTAATGTCCTTTAAACAATTCTATCCCACTATTGATAAGTAGGTAGCATCGTCGTTGGAGTTTTTAAGGGTCAATTCGATTAAAGGACATGCGGTCACTAAAGCAATGTTAGGACGTCTTAGCGGTAACCCTAATGTCTTAGATCATTTTTCTGAGGCAACCGTTTCGAGGCAACTATGATCTTTGGACAAGAGGGCGACCTCTAAAACTTCCTATACTTAATCACCGCGTACGAAGGCAACCAAGTGAGGTGTACCCTAAGAGTGTGCATGTGCGAGTGTGTTGTTTTCAGTTAATTTCATCTTTGTACATGTTAATGGTTATCTATGTTGATTTTAAGTTAAACATTCGATCTTGTCATGCATTCCCTATTACCAAACATCTAACAGTTTATAAGTTGCGGAAATTAAATCGCGGAAATTAAACTAACTATTACAAGGCGTCGGGTATTTACATCGCCAAAAGCAACCCTTGAAATTAAAATGCGGAAAATAAATAAAGCGATAAAGATAGTCCTAATTAAGCTATTACATTCCGGAAACAGATACAATATTGAATAAAATGGATCGCGTGTGGGAAATTAAATCGGGCGAGTTCTAGGGTTTTGACCCTTTGATTATTAAAGAAAGGATTTTTGGTTATTTTTTAATTAAGAAAGAAATTAATCTAGGTTAATTATTAAATTAATGAATAAATTAATTAATAAAAATATTTTTGGGTTTTTGGTATTTAAAGAAATAAAAATAAATTTAATCAATGTTAATAAAACCTAATTGTCTAAGTTAATTTTAATTATTGCAAAATATATTAAAAGTTATTCCTAATTAAAACTAAATTAATTAAATTAATATTGTTAACAAAAATAAAATGCTGAAATTTAATTTAAATAAGAAAATATTTTTTGGTTTTTAATTTTATTAAGAAAAAAGTTTTGATTGGTTAGTTAATAGTAAAAATAATAACAATAAATAATTAAAAGAAATAAATAATAAAAGAAAAGAGAAAGGGTTAGGAGGTTTGGGCCTGCTTAGGGGGTCTGATTAGCAGTTTTGTGGCCCAATAATCCACTGGCCTGGTTGACTTTTTGAAATTCAATGTGTGCATTTGACTAGGGAGTATGGTGGACGTTCCATCTGGACCACCAGATCTGACCTGGGGCCATCTGGCAAGTGATTGGGTGAGGGAGCATGGTATGCTACAACTCCTGAAGCGCGCTGGAATACCTGAAGAAAAATAACAAATGCAAATGGGGGGACCTGGGATTCGAACCCAGGTCCTGTTGGTATTTCGATGCATGCATTTGCCACTCAACCATTATGCTTTAGTTGTTAGGGTATTGAAAACTAATAATAATAAGGCAAAAACAAATTAATGGATCAGAAAACAAAATAAAGTGCGTTATATTTGAATAAGCGAATTGGAGCATGACACGCCATCATCCCTGTCGTTGGACCGTGGCTAAAACACTCTCAACCTATACCAACGGACAACAATCCCTAGCTATAAGCCATGCCATCTCCAAAATTTGCTACGAGCCACAAAAATGCAATCCAAAGGCATGGTCATACTCGCCTCCTCATCCCGGTCTCAACCATGCCCCTTTTGATAGCTAATTTTTCCTGTAATAAAAACTCCTAAAAAAAACCTAGAAAACCCTACAATGGTGTTTTACGATACACAGCATAAGAATGAAATTGGTTATTGCAGAAAGTTAACAAATGATGTGAGGAATCAGAATATGCAATTGTTTTTTATAATGGATGCAAGAATAAAGATTTGAGACTTCATGAACATAGCGGATTCGTGAGATGCTTACAGTGCTCTAGGAAGCTGGAGAATGAGTGATTCTGATTGGTTTTGCTTCTGAGAATTTCCAGGAAGCGATTGTGGTGCTTGTTAGGTCCTGAAAGTGCCTCCAAGCTTGATTTCAGTCTCACACTTTTTGTCAATTTTTGCAAGTTTTGCTTTTGGTGTTCTTGCAGTCTCTAGGTCTGGATTTCGTGCCTTTTCCTTGTATATGTATGATGGAGTGTATTAGGTCAACTTTTGTGGACTGAATCCTTGCACATTGATGCCTTGAGATTGGATTTGATTCACCATTGATAACTTGCCTAATTTGCAAAAAATCCAATCTTTTTGCACATGGAATGCTTGATACGAATTTGATACACTTGATGATGATGATTCAATCCTGAAATAGCCAAAAAGAGATCAAATAATCAATGTTAGGATTTTATTGGATTTAATTTGATTAAAAATGAAATAATTCATTAAAAAATCAAATAAAATAATAAAATTGATAAATGGGCTCAAGTCTGAAGCTAGGACACTTTTGTAGTGTGACAAGATCAAATCAAGTGGAAAAGAATGGGCCCATTTGACAAAATTTGAAGTTTTGGGGATAGTTGACTTTTGGCAATTTTGCAAAAAAGCCCAACTTTAACAATGCATAACTTCTTCAATTTTGAACTTTTGGAAGTTTTCTTGAATTTTTTAGAAAGATTAGGATGTCCTATAACCAACCCTTTTGGTATCATCTCATTTTGACATTCCATGCTCAAGTTATAAGCTTTGGCAAAAAAGGTATTTTTGTTGACTTTCAAAAATGACCTATAATGTCCAAATTTGTAACTTTTTGTGTGTGCATTTTATGATCTTGGGGTATGAATATGGATTGTAGGAAATTGCATCCTCTTAAAAATGAGCTTTTGATGGGTCATTTCTCATAAAGTATGAGAAAGTTATGCTTGGTCAAAGTTGAGTTGACTTTTCCTACAAAACCCTAATTTAGCAACTTTTGAGTCTTGATGAATTTTGAGCAATCCTTGATGAATCATGATCAACCCTTTATCAAATGATTAAATATCTTTCAAAATGAGAATGTTGACAAAAAATCTTGAAGTTTGACTGTATTTGGGTCACAGTTGACTTTTGCCCTAGCACGGTCAATTTTTGGACCCCTTGAGCAATTGACTGAGAAAACTTCCTCTTCAAGGCTTGAAATTTGGCATGGATGATCTTGAGAGCATATTAAGACATTTTGGAGCACTTGAGGTCATTTGGATTCAAGGATCTTGATGCAACACAAAACCCTAATTTGAGGTTGACTGCCTTAGGAGATAGCTTGATTGTCCAACTCTTGAGCAATCTTGAGCCACTTGGAGATTTTTCTTGCAATGGTTTGAGAAATATGAGAGGGAAAATTTTGGGGTAAAACAGCTTCCCCTGTTCAATCTTCTTAAATCTGAGGATATAGATTGGCTTTCGGGCCTTTCGTGATCCGAAGGTGGAAGATGATTGAACACTAGAGTGCCCAGAAATTTGCACTCGCATGAAGCGGTATCAACATTGTGATGTCGGGAATGGGCTTACAGATGCCATTTAGAGACTGTTGATAGGTGGTCTGTACTTCAAATGGAATAGGAATCAGGGAGATCTTAGCGTCGATCTAACTGAACCAGAGAAGGTCTTGGATTTAACTTTGACTGGATAAGAATCAGAAAAATCTTAGGATCGATTTAACTGAACCAGACGAAAGTCTTGGAATATCTTCAACTGGAATACGAATCAGGGAGATCTTAGCGTAGATCTGACTGAACCAGAGAAGGTCTTAGATTAACTTTGACTGGATAAGAATCAGAAAAATCTTAGGATCGATTTAACTGAACCAGACGAAAGTCTTGGAATATCTTTAACTGGAATACGAATTAGGGAGATCTTAGCGTCGACCTGACTGAACCAGAGAAGGTCTTGGATTAACTTTGGCTGGATAAGAATCAGAAAAATCTTAGGATCGATTTAACTGAACCAGACAAAAGTCTTGGAATATCCTCAACTAGATAACGAATCAGGGAGATCTTAGGGTCGATCTGACTGAACCAGAGAAGGTCTTGGATTAAATTTGGCTGGATAAGAATCAGAAAAATCTTAGGATCGATTTAACTGAACCAGACGAAAGTCTTGGAATATCTTCAACTGGAATACGAATCAGGGAGATCTTAGGGTCGATCTGACTGAACCAGAGAAGGTCTTGGATTAACTTTGGCTAGATAAGAATCAGAAAAATCTTAGGATCGATTTAGCTGAACCAGATAAAAGTCTTGGAATATCTTCAACTGGAATACGAATCAGGGAGATCTTAGCGTCGATCTGACTGAACCAGAGAAGGTCTTGGATTTAACTTTGACTGGATAAGAATCAGAAAAATCTTAGGATCGATTTAACTGAACCAGACGAAAGTCTTGGAATATCTTCAACTGGAATACGAATCAGGGAGATCTTAGCGTAGATCTGACTGAACCAGAGAAGGTCTTAGATTAACTTTGACTGGATAAGAATCAGAAAAATCTTAGGATCGATTTAACTGAACCAGACGAAAGTCTTGGAATATCTTTAACTGGAATACGAATTAGGGAGATCTTAGCGTCGACCTGACTGAACCAGAGAAGGTCTTGGATTAACTTTGGCTGGATAAGAATCAGAAAAATCTTAGGATCGATTTAACTGAACCAGACAAAAGTCTTGGAATATCTTCAACTGGATAACGAATCAGGGAGATCTTAGGGTCGATCTGACTGAACCAGAGAAGGTCTTGGATTAAATTTGGCTGGATAAGAATCAGAAAAATCTTAGGATCGATTTAACTGAACCAGACGAAAGTCTTGGAATATCTTCAACTGGAATACGAATCAGGGAGATCTTAGGGTCGATCTGACTGAACCAGAGAAGGTCTTGGATTAACTTTGGCTAGATAAGAATCAGAAAAATCTTAGGATCGATTTAACTGAACCAGACGAAAGTCTTGGAATATCTTCAACTGGAATACGAATCAGGGAGATCTTAGCGTCGATCTGACTGAACCAGAGAAGGTCCTGGATTAACTTTGGCTAGATAAGAATCAGAAAAATCTTAGGATCGATTTAACTGAACCAGACAAAAGTCTTGGAATATCTTCAACTGGAATACGAATCAGGGAGATATTAGGGTCGATCTGACTGAACCAGAGAAGGTCTTGGGTTAACTTTGACTGGATAAGAATCAGAAAAATCTTAGGATCAATTTAACTGAACCAGACAAAAGTCTTGGAATATCTTCAACTGGAATACGAATCAGAGAGATCTTAGGGTCGATCTGACTGAACCAGAGAAGGTCTTGGATTAGCTTTAACTGGATAAGAATCAGAAAAATCTTAGGATCGATTTAACTGAATCAGACAAAAGTCTTCCATAGATGTAGTTTTTCTTTTGAGGGGACTACCAGGTCATATGAGTAGTCAACGACGTTTACTGATTCGTCTTTCCTTGAAAAGGTAAAGAGTCAGTCATATGCAATGTCATGATGTATGAAATGCATGATATATATCAAGCAATGATGCTCTCAAAAATGAGATTGTGTGGTATGATGCGTATATGCCTGTATCATGATGTATGGAAATGTAATGTTTCTAGTTGGGGAAAATAAATCCCGGATAGCTGCTGAAGAATAGAGCTGGATTCTTCATTTCCGCTAGGATGGCGAACGAAGAGAATAAACCTGCAGGAGAGGATGACTCCGTTGGGGGAATAAACTGATGAGGAGATTACTCTGGGGAAGAGATGCTCTGCTGAGGATTCCACTGATAAATTCCGTCGGGAGGAATTATCGTTGCTGGTGATATTGAATTTTGTTGGGGGATTAAATTCCTGTTTGTGAAAGGAAAGAACTTCGCTGGGGATGATCTTTCAGTGGCGACGTTACTGGGGATAACCTGTTAGAATTTTGTGGGGATAATCCTCTGAATTCTGCTGGGAATGATCCTTTGAACTCGGCTGGGGAGATTTATTTTTGTACTCCGCTGGGGATAAACTTCCAGAGTCTACTGGGGATGACACTTCAACTCCACTGGGGAAACTTTTTTAGACTGCGCTGGGCAAATTTTAACTCCACTGGGGGTATCTTGTATTCTGCCGGGGAACATTCTTATACTCTGCCAGGGAATATTAAGACTGTCGGGGATATCAATCCTTTTTAGTGTTTATGGTAGATTAACTCTGCTTGGGGAGAGCATTGCTGATTTGTTCATAGTTACAAGTCCCAGCTGGGGGAGAGCTACCATTACTGTCTTACTCTGTGGGGAGTGAAGGTATCTTATCCTTATTCTTCAGCTGGATCTACCTTTGTACCTGGTGGACAGAGCAACTGTACAGTTCGGACAATTCTTATTTGCCCCTGTTTCTGATATTACCAGTAATCATTTTTGTTTCGCATGTAAATATTTATGAGCAGCAATTAATGTCCAATGCATATATCAAAAATGAACCTTGGACGTTCTTTGCAAATCAAAACAGATAAAGGAAAAACAGTTTGAAATTTCTTTGAAAATGAATTGTATTGATTTTGAAGTTTGGCCTGTAAATAGGCATTTTTGTACAAGAGGCTAATGTCCTAGTAAGAGAATGCCGCCGAATAATAGAATTTACACAATTTGTGAAAAACTAAACAAAACAGCTATGTGAATAATCCCACTGGGTTCCAACTCTGCTATTGCCCTTATGTCCTCGAGCATCTCATCACTTTGCTACTTGGTTGAAGGTAGATCAGATTGATTAGTGTCGTCCGAGCTTGATAGTCGATACCGAAGTCTGGATGCAAGGTGATCCAATGAGACATAGTGTTACGCTTTGATCCCTAATTTTTGCCTGGACCGCCCTTTCGGGTTTTTAGTCCACCGGGATACCCTTTTTTGCCCAAGCCGCCTTTTCAGGTTTTCGACTTGCCGGGTGTACAGATTTTTCATTTTCATCCCTTATTTTTGCCCGAACCCTTTTGGTTCTCCGGGAAGCCCTTATTTTTGCCTAGGCCAGTCAACCTAGCGGGTCTTTGATTATGCGTAGTATCTTTTCACTATGTCTGCATTGACGGGGTGAGGAAGGTCGTCACCGTCCATGGTGGTTAGAATCATAGCTCCTCCTAAGAAAATGTTCTTAACCACAAATGGCCCTTCGTAAGTAGGGGTCCATTTGCCCCTGGGATCACCTTGAGGTAGAATAATGCACTTGATTACCAGATCCCCAACTTGATACTCTTATCGTCTGACTTTTTTGTTAAATGCCTTGATCATTCGCTTTTGATACGTCTGACCATGATTAATAGCAGTGAGTCTCTTTTCGTCGACTAAGTTCAGTTGATCAAGTCGGGTCTGAATCCAGTCATCTTCGTTCAAACCTGCATCTTTCATAATCCTAAGAGAGGGTATCTGAACTTCAATGGGCAGTACGGCCTCCATGCCATATACCAAGGAATAGGGGGTTGCCCCTGTTGACGTGCGTGCTGAGGTACGGTACCCATGAAGAGCAAATGGTAACATCTCGTACCAGTCTTTGTATGTCACTGTCATCTTTTGCACAATCTTCTTAATGTTCTTAATGGCCGCTTCAACAACCCCATTCATCTTCGGCCGGTAGGGAGAAGAGTTGTGATGTTGTATCTTGAATTGCTTGCAGAGCTCGATGATCATCTTGTTGTTGAGATTGGTACCATTGTCCGTAATGATCCTCTCTTGTACACCATATCGACAGATCAGATTATGCCGAATGAACCGTGCCACGACGTTCTTGGTTACAGTATCAAAGGAAGCTGCTTCAACCCATTTCATAAAGTAATCAATTGCTACCAGGATGAAGCGATGCCCGTTAGATGTCGTAGGTCTGATCTTGCCGATCATATCAATGCCCCACATTGCAAAAGGCCAAGGTGCCGTCAAGACGTTTAGAGGGACTGGAGGTATGTGCACCTTATCAGCATAGACTTGACACTTGTGACATGTCCGAGAATCCTGATAACAGTCAGCTTCCATTGTGGACCAATAATGTCCTGCCCGAAGGATTTTCTTTGCCATGTTGTGTCCACTGGAATGAGTTCCGAAAGTAACTTCATGTAACTCCGCCATGATCATTTCTGCTTCATTCTTATCCACACAACGCAGTAAGGTCGAATCATGGTTGTGCTTGTAAAGGATGTCATTGCTGATGAAAAACTTTACTGCGAACCTCCTCAGAAACTTCTTGTCATTAACAGATGCACCCTCGAGGTATTCTTGAGCCTCAAGGTACCTCTTTACTTCATGAAACCAGGGTTTATCTGCTACCTCTTCAGTCTCAATGTCACAGCAATGTGCAGGTTCGTCCAATCTTTTAATGATAATCTGGGGAGTCTCGTTGTCCCAATTGACTTTGAACATAGAAGACATCGTAGCTAACGCGTCTGCCAACTGATTCTCCTCTCTAGGGAAGTGTTCAAAGGTTATCTCCTCGAAATGGGGAAGCAACGTCAATACATACTCCTTGTAAGGAATAAGGTTCGGGTGTTTCGTATCCCACTCGCCTTTGATCTGACTGATCACGAGAGCGGAATCTCCGAAGACACTTAGAAACTTAATCCTTAGGTCAATTGCTGCTCGAAGACCCATGATGCGCGCTTTATACTCCGCCATGTTGTTGGTGCAGTTGAAACATAGTCGGGCGGTAAACGGAGTATGAGAGCCTTTAGGAGATATGAGAGCCTTTAGGATATATGATCACGGCGCCAATGCCATTACCCAAAGCGTTCGAAGCTCCATCAAAGTACATAGACCATCGGGATCCTTCCTCAGGTCCTTCATCCAGTCCAGGTGTCTCACAATCAGTTACTAGCATGATATTCTCATCTGGAAATTCAAAGTTCATAGACTGGTAATCATCCACTGCTTGATGTGCCAAATGGTCTACCAACACACTTCCCTTGATTGCCTTTTGGGTTGTATACTGGATGTCATACTCAGTCAAGATCATTTTCCATCTTGCTATTCTTCCGGATAAGGCAGGCTTCTCAAAGATATACTTGATTGGATCCATTTTTGAAATCAATAGAGTAGTAAGAGTCAGCATATACTGTCTCAGCCGGCGAGCAGCTCATGCCAAAGCATAGCAAGTTTTCTCGAGCAACGAGTATCGGGTCTCGCAGTCGGTAAACTTTTTGCTAAGGTAATAAATAGCATGCCCTTTTTGGCCAGACTCGTCATGCTTCCCCAGCACACAGCCCATTGAGTTATCGAGTACTGTCAAGTATAGGATCAAAGGTCTCCCTTCAACTGGAGGCATCAGAATAGGTGGCTCTTGGAGATACTCTTTGATTCTTTCCAATGCGGCCTGGCATTCATCGTTCCAACGTACTAATTGATCTTTCTTCAGTAACTTGAAGATTGGTTTACAAGTAGCAGTTAGGTGCGAGATGAATCGGGCAATGTAGTTCAGTCATCCCAGGAAGCCTCTGACTTCTTTCTCCATTCTAGGAGCTGGAATTTCCTGTATGGCTTTCATCTTTGCACGATCCACTTGAATACCTTTATCGCTTACGACGAAACCCAACAGCTTACCAGATCTCACCCCGAAAGTGCACTTGTTCGGGTTTAACCTCAGCTTGTACAACTTCCGCCTGTCAAATAGCTTCTGAAGGTGGTCAAGGTGTTCTTCCTCAGTCTGGGACCTTGCAATCATATCATCGACGTATACCTCAATCTCATGATGGATCATGTCATGAAACAAAGCAACCATGGCATGCTGATACGTTGCCCCAATGTTCTTCAATCCAAAAGGCATGACCTTATAGCAAAAGGTACCCCATTGAGTAACAAAGGTTGTCTTCTCCATGTCTTCGGGAGGCATTTTAATCTGATTATAACCGGAGAAACCATCCATAAAGGAGAAGACTTTATGCTGAGCGGTGTTGTCAACTAGAACATCGATATGAGGTAGAGGGAAATCATCCTTGGGGCTTGCCCTGTTCAGATCCCTATAGTCAACACACATTCGGACCTTACCATCCTTCTTCGGCACTGGAACCACGTCGGCAACCCACTGAGGGTAAGAAGTAACTGCTAGAAAACCGGCGTCAAACTGTTTCATAACTTCAGCCTTGATTTTCTCAAACATCTCTGGGCGCATTCGGCGGACTTTCTGTTTCACTGGAGGACAGTCTTCCTTGGTAGGCAATCGGTGAACTACAATATCGGTATCCAACCCAGGCATATCTTCATAAGACCAGACAAAGATCTCAACATAGTCACGCAGCATCTAAATCAATCGTTGTTTCACACTAAGCTCCAAGTTTGCACCGATCTTGACCTCTTTCTTGTCCATATCTGTACCTAGATTTATTGATTCCATGGGTTCTTCGTGCGGCTGAATAGCCCTCTCTTCCTGAAGTAACAGTCTTGCAAGTTCACCAGGCACTTCGCAATCATCTTCACCTTCGTCTTCGGCTAAGTTGATCGGACTTTCAAAGTCATAACTGGAAGTAGCAGAGTCATTACAAGTGAGATCCAGAGTGGATGTAGATCTGTATATGTGAGTGTGTGTAAAATAGCTGTTTTGCAATATGTAATAAAAGAAAAACAAGGAGCGCAAAATTTGAAATGCAAGAAAACATCCAATGCTTTTATTAATGATATATGAAAATGACACACATAAAGCCCTCACAAATGAAGCCACGGTGCCCCGGGTAAGACACTGGGCCATAGAGTTTAAAACATTGTCTGTTACAAATTCAGAACAAAAGTCTCATTACTGGGTAACAAAAGAAATTGGAATGAAGTCCTTTGATGTCCAGTTGTCTAGTCCACCATCAGTAGTAGGATAGATCCAGCTGTCAAACTCAGACTCTTCAACATCGTCTTCAACGGCATTCACTCTTGAATTGCTGATGAATAGGGGAGGTCTTTCGATCTGTGCATTCCGAACAGCCTTTTGAGCCTCTGCAGTGAAATCCAAACCGAACTTGTTAGTCTTCTGTGTAAAATCAGGGAGTTGGCCCCAATTTTCACGCCCATCTTTCTCGACAACAGCCCGGGCATCCTTAAAGGAAGCCATCTTCATAGGAGAATCTTCAACAACAGTCTCAGTTGATGCCAGTGTTTGGGGAACCTCTTCAAAATGTTGAAATGGGGTCTCAATGAACTCCCCATCCATCTCTACATATCGGAAAGAGTTGAGGTGGCTCACCATGTACTCTTCCTCTCCTTGTACTGTCACAATATTCCCTTTCACTGGGTACTTCAACTTCGGGTGGAGCGTTGACGTTACTGCCCCAGCTTTGTGGATCCATGGACGACCCAACAAACAAGAATAAGATGGCCGAATGTCCATCACATAGAATATAGATGCAAAAATCTGAGAACCAACCTTAATCGGGATATCAACTTCTCTGTGCACCATCCTCTTAGACCCATCAAAGGCCCTGACGACGATGTTGCTTGGTTTCAGCTCCAACCCTTCACAATCCAACCGGTGTAGAGCTTTCTTAGGCAAAACATTCAATGAGGAACCAGTATCCACCAATACATGTGCAAGAGTAGTGCCCCTGCATTCAATGGAGACATGCAGGGCATCATTGTGATTCTTCCCCTTAGCAGTCAAGTCAGCGTCAGAGAAACCCAACCCATTATTAGCAGTCAAACTAGCCACGCAATATTTAAACTGGTCAACCGACGTTTCTTGTGGTACGTGTGCAGTCTTCAGGAATGCAATCAGAGCCTTGGCATGGGCCTCTGAGCATAGCAACAGTGACAACATAGAAATCTTGGACGGGGTTTGCCCCAGCTGTTCAACTACATTGTAGTCACTCTTTTTGATGATCTTTAAAATCTCTTCCATCTCTTGTATAGAAGCTTCAACAGTAATTGTCTTTGGTGCCTCCGTCTGGGCAGGCTCACCGGTGGTCCCCTTGCCCCGAGTGTCGGATTACTCGACGACAGGGGTAAGAATAGGAACTTGAACAGGAATAACAGTAGGTACACTGGAAGGTGTGATAACAACAGGTTTCTGGGCAGTTGGTGGAGAGATATCAGGGGAGAAAAGTCTTCCGCTGCGGGTGACTTTAGCAGGTCCAATAATGTTGTTGACGTCAGTATCAGCATCTAACTCTTGTTTAACTCCATGAAAATAAACATCGGCCCCGTAATGCCAAGGGACAGCTTTATCATAGGTGTAGGGGATAGGCCCAGGAACAGTGATGATTAATGGTGCGATTCTTGGAACAGATATAATTCTAACAGGCTTTCTCGAGGAAGCCTTGGAAGAATTGTCGAGAATGGTGATAATAGCAACTTCTTCAGTATGAATTAAGGGAACAACAGTCTTCTCAAATAGAATTTCTTTACTATCCATCAGGCATTGGACACCTGATTTCAAAAGTGGACAACCGGTTGGTAGGGCAGAACACATGCGGCAACCTTCGTCACAGCCCGGAAATAAACTGGCTAGCAAAAGGTTCTTCTTCACAGTCATCAAAGGGGTAACAATGTCGTTCACAGAAACCACAAACGAGTCTTCATCTATGGCATTCACTCTATGCTTGGGCATAGGAGCAATCACAACGTTAGGTCTTTCGAGCGCCTCGAACTCAATCTCCTTAGCATCAATTAAGTCCTGTATTTTGTTCTTCAAAGCCTAACAATCATCTGTATTATGTCCCGGGCTATCAGAGTGAAAAGCACAACGGGAATTAGGGTTGTACTTAGGTGATGCAATGTTGGGATTCTGCGGAGCCTCCCTTGGAGTTACTAGATTGGTCTTTAATAACTGCGGCAGAATCTGAGACAAAGTCATGTTGAGTTGGGTGAATTTCCTTCGAGGTCTCTCAGCCTTTTGTTGATTGTTGTGCTGAGTAGCACCAGCAGGTCTTGAAATAACAACCGCATTAACAGCTTGGCGGCGTTCAGGTCTATTATGGCTTTTCGAACTGTAAACAGCACTGGACTACTTCTTAAAA
This sequence comes from Vicia faba, assembly GCA_948472305.1. Lineage (NCBI taxonomy): Eukaryota > Viridiplantae > Streptophyta > Magnoliopsida > Fabales > Fabaceae > Vicia > Vicia faba. Next base: position 387,897,994 of record OX451740.1, on the reverse strand, counting down.
GGCTTTTTCTCGGTGCTCGATGAAGCACCCTTTTGTATCTTACCAGCCTTAATACCAGCCTCAATCCTCTCACCGGTCATAATTAGCTCCGTAAACCCAGACGAAGAGCTTCCAATCAGGTGGTTGAAAAATGGACCAGACAAGGTCCCTAGAAACATATCCACAAGCTCCCGATCAGCCAAGGGTGGTTGCACTCTTCCGGTGAGGTCCCTCCACTTCTGAGCATAATCTTTGAAACCTTCACCCGTTCCCACTGACATACCCTGGAGTTGGGTACGCGTGGGAGTGAGGTCGGAATTGTATTGGTACTGCCTGTAGAAAGCAGTAGCCAAATCTTCCCAACTGCGGATACTGGCTTCGTCCAACTGGTAAAACCATTCAAGCTGAGTCCCTGAGAGACTGTCTTGAAAGAAGTGGATCCATAGGTTCTTATCAGTGGTGTACGGCAGAATCTTCCTTACATATGACCAGAGGTGCAGCTTCGGACAAGAAACTCCGTCATACTTAGCAAAGGCTGGTGCCTTGAACTTGTGGGGAATTACCACCCCAGATGATAGACCTAGATCACCAAAGTCCAGACCAGGCACTTTCTAAACTTCCATCGCACTCAACCGGTCTTCCAGTTGCTTGTATTTATCCTTAGCCGGAGGATACTGGTCTTCATCGAAGTCCATCTCATTGTCTGAGACCACAAAGCTAGGAGCCCTCCTTTCTTCCTGACTATCTTTCCCTCCAGATGAGGTGGTCAAATCAACTTCATCCTGTAGCCTGTTTCCAAACCTGTGACCTGTGTTAAACAGGACTGTCCTCTTCTTCTTCTTCTTCTCTTTCAGAATCAGGGTCTTCAGATCTTGCTGACCCTTAGCAAGATTCATGAACAGCTCTTGGAACAGCTCAGTTGATGGTTCAGCAGACATGATGAGTGAGTGTTGAAATAAACAGCGAAGAAGATAAGAGACCTGTAATGGGTACCTGTTATGACGTGCATGGAATGAAATGCGTATGCTATGATTTCAAAGACATTGAGAGATTCAAATTTATAAACCAAAAAGGAAACACACTTTTATTAGATAAACTTTGAAATTGTTCAACAAATTGCCCTTAAGGCGTTACAAGAATGGAAATACTGAAAAGTAAATAAAAACTGGAAAGGAAATAATCAAAGGACAATCAGTGCTCCCACGGACGCTTCTTGTCGGTGCGGACATAGTCATTGAGGATCCACTCGTTCTCCAGCTGTCTTGTCAACTTCTAAATCTTCTCCTCTTGCTCGTTAAACTTTTCTCGGTAAGCATCCCGCTCTTCTCTCAGCTGCATCCAATATCTTTTCAGTGCCCCAATGTCAGTAGGCATGTAAGGGTGGAGGATGGTAGGAAGAACCCCCTCTTCATTAGCAACTTCAACAATGATAGGCAGGACGGCTTCATACGGCATACCCAACTTTTGGGCACGGATACGAACCCATCTGAGATGTGGCTCCATCAGAAGTGAAGTCTTTGGGCCCAACTCGTGTGGATCAGATTTGTGAACTCTATCCCACGCCCTTATGAATCTGCGGCGTTGCTCGTCGTTATCCCTTTGAAAATCAAAGATGATACTAGGCATTAGCAATTCATAAGGTCCTTCTCTTCTGGCTCTCCCAAACTGACGTAAGGCCAAGCACGGATTGTAAGAAATTCCTCCATTGGTTCCTATCAATGGAACATTGGGGTACTCCCCGCAGCGATCAATGATAGCCACCTCGTACATACCCTTGATAGTCCAGATGATGTCATTATGAGAGAAAGACATAACCCTATAGGCCCAGCCCATGCCTTCTTTGTTCTTCAGCACTGATTTGGGGAGGTGCGAAATAAACCACCTCGCCAATAATGGAGCACAGCACATCAAGGTTCCCCGCTTTCAGGCAGTACGGGCATAAAGCTGATGAAGAATATCACCCAAGAGAGTGGGTACAGGATTACGAGAGATGAAGATTTTCACCGCATTCACACCAGCAAAGGAGTCAGGATTCGGAAACAATACCAAGCCGTATATCAGAAGAGCCAGAATATCTTTGAATGCCTTGAAGTCTAGACTATCCCAGAAATAATTAGCCTTACCAACCAAGAACTTAGTCAGAAAGCCCTTTGCTCCACTTCTAGTCTCCCAATTAGCCATTACCTCATCCTTTGTCATATGAAGGGCTGAAGCAATCTCTTCTGGCCTAAGGATCTTCTCCCAACCAGTAAACGGGGTCTGCTCCAGAATAGAGATACCGAGCAGATCAGAGAACTCTTCTAAGGTGGGAACCAACTGGTAGTCCTGGAAAGTAAAGCAATGGTACAACGGATCATAGAATTGGACCAAAACACTCATCATCTGCTCGTCCAATTTGGAGGTGACCAAACTGAGAAGATACCCGTGTCTTCTGATGAAGGAGGTAGTATCAGGCATCTTTGCAACCAATTCTTTAAGCATGATGGGAACCTGGACAAAGTTGATTCAGATGGTATTCCTACGCATGGGCATCATGACCTACAAAACAGAACAAAGATGAATCCCTCCTGTCTTTGAAATAGGTTAGTCCAATGCAAGATGTATGCAATGTTATGATGTCATGATAGAAAGCACATCACAAGTATCCATAAATAGCAAACATGGTAAAGGCACACAAGTCACACAGAGAACCCTTAGATTTCAGGATGGCAAGGAGCTTAGGTACTACCCTCTTTCAGTTCAGTTGGTTTAAACCTGTCCTAAAAATAGTAACCGGGTTCTAGAGGATCTCAATATCACTGGCAACCCTCAATCGGTCATAATTCCAGTTTAGCAACCTTTTCTTGCGGACGAAATCATCGCGAGAGTTTAGTCTCAATGAGTGTAGCATATTGCTACTGTTCCATGGCCAAGTTGGTCAATTTAAAGGTTCTAAGGTCAGTTGGTGCTTAATGACCCTTAGATGACCCATATTCTCCTTGTTCTAACACAAGGGATATCAGTACAATCTAAAGTGCCACACCAACGTAGCTACTGCTTCAACCGTATCGGTCTACGCTGTACAGTTCCCTCACAGTTTATTGCTACTTACCTAAAGGGTATCCCCTAGATCCGGGTTAGGATCTATAGTAACTCCGATACAAGCCTACAAAGATAAATCATACAAATCAAGCAATTGAAAACATTATGAACTATTCCTAAGGTACACCCCACTTATTAATATTCCCTAGCAGAGTCGCCAGTTCTGTGATACGGTGGGAGAGAACTGACTATTTTTTGGAATGCTGGTTCACGTTTTGCGTTTGTTTTCGCAAAATGTCGCAGTAAGCAAGAGTCGCCACCGTCTTTTATTTTATCCAACAAGGAAAGGAAAAAAGCACAGAAAAATTCCTTTTTCGAGATGTTTCTCGGGTCCGGGGGTAGATTATAGAAAGGGAAGGTGTCAGTACCCTTTCTATCTGTGGTTACCCACGGGCTCTTAGGTACTTGCTCATATTGTTTTCAAATTTTGCTTTTCTTTGTGTTTGTGGGATCGAAAAAAGTTTTTGTTTTGAAAAGGAGTGTAAGTGCGAAAATTTGTTTTGTTTTGAAAGAGCAAGTACTTAAGAACCATCTACCTACTCAAAAAAAGAATCATTCTATGCTAATGTCCTTTAGACAATTCTATCCCACTATTGATAAGTAGGTAGCATCGTCGTTGGAGTTTTTAAGGGTCAATTCGATTAAGGGACGTGCGGTCACTAAAGCAATGTTAGGACGCCTTAGCGGTAACCCTAATGTCTTAGATCATTTTTCCGAGGCAACCGTTTCGAGGCAACTATGATCTTTGGACAAGAGGGTGACCTCTAAAACTTCCTATACTTAATGATCGTGTACGAAGGCAACCAAGTGAGGTGTACCCTAAGAGTGCGCATGTGCGAGTGTGTTGTTTTCAGTTAATTTCATCTTTGTACATGTTAATGGTTATCTATGTTGATTTTAAGTTAAACATTTGATCTTGTCATGCATTCCCTATTACCAAACATCTAACAGTTTATAAGTTGCGGAAATTAAATCGTGGAAATTAAACTAACTATTACAAGGCGTCGGGTATTTACATCGCCAAAAGCAACCCTTGAAATTAAAATGCGGAAAATAAATAGAGCGATAAAGATAGTCCTAATTAAGCTATTACATTCCAAAAACAGATACAATATTGAATAAAATGGATCGCGTGCGAGAAATTAAATCGGGCGAGTTCTAGGGTTTTGACCCTTTGATTATTAAAGAAAGGATTTTTGGTTATTTTTTAATTAAGAAAGAAATTAATCTAGTTTAATTATTAAATTAATGAATAAATTAATTAATAAAAATATTTTTGGGTTTTTGGTATTTAAAGAAATAAAAATAAATTTAATCAATGTTAATAAAACCTAATTGTCTAAGTTAATTTTAATTATTGTAAAATATATTAAAAGTTATTCCTAATTAAAACTAAATTAATTAAATTAATATTGTTAACAAAAATAAAATGCTGAAATTTAATTTAAATAAGAAAATATTTTTTGGTTTTTAATTTTATTAAGAAAAAAGTTTTGATTGGTTAGTTAATAGTAAAAATAATAACAATAAATAATTAAAATAAATAAATAATAAAAGAAAAGAGAAAGGGTTAGGAGGTTTGAGCCTGCTTAGGGGGTCTGATTAGCAGTTTTGTGGCCCAATAATCCACGGCCTGGTTGACTTTTTGAAATCCAGTGTGTGCATTTGACTAGAGAGTATGGTGGACGTTCCATTTGGACCACCAGATCTGGCCTGGGGCCATCTGGCAAGTGATTGGGTGAGGGAGCATGGTATGCTACAACTCCTGAAGCGCGCTGGAATACCTGAAGAAAAATAACAAATGCAAATGGGGGGACCTGGGATTCGAACCCAGGTCCTGTTGGTATTTGGATGCATGCATTTTCCACTCAACCATTGTGCTTTAGTTGTTAGGGTATTGAAAACTAATAATAATAAGGCAAAAACAAATTAATGGATCAGAAAAAAAAATAAAGCGCGCTATATTTGAATAAGAGAATTGGAGCATGACACGCCATCGTCCCTGTCGTTGGACCGTGGCTAAAACACTCTCAACCTATACCAACGGACAACAGTCTGTAGCTATAAGCCATGTTATCTCTAAAATTTGCTACGAGTCACAAAAATGCAATCCAAAGGCATGGTCATACTCGCCTCCTCATCCCGGTCTCAACCATGCCCCTTTTGATAGCTAATTTTTCCTGTAATAAAAACTCCTAAAAGAACCTAGAAAACCCTACAATGGTGTTTTACGATACACAACATAAGAATGAAATTGGTTATTGCATAAAGTTAACAAATGATGTGAGGAATCAGAATATGCAATTGTTTTTTACAATGGATGCAAGAATAAAGATTTGAGACTTCATGAACATAGCGGATTCGTGAGATGCTTATAGTGCTCTAGGAAGCTGGAGAATGAGAGATTCTGATTGGTTTTGCTTCTGAGAATTGCCAGGAAGCGATTGTGGTGCTTGTTAGGTCCTGAAAGTGCCTCCAAGCTTGATTTCAGTCTCACACTTTTTGTCAATTTTGCAAGTTTTGCTTTTGGTGTTCTTGCAGTCTCTAGGTCTGGATTTCGTGCCTTTGCCTTGTATATGTATGATGGAGTGTATTAGGTCAACTTTTATGGACTGAATCCTTGCACATTGATGCCTTGAGATTGGATTTGATTCACCATTGATAACTTGCCTAATTTGCCAAAAATATAATCTTTTTGTACATGGAATGCTTGATACGAATTTGATACACTTGGTGATGATGATTCAATCCTGAAATAGCCAAAAAGAGATCAAATAATCAATGTTAGGATTTTATTGGATTTAATTTGATTAAAATGAAATAATTCATTAAAAAATCAAATCAAATAATAAAATTGATAAATGGGCTCAAGGCTGAAGCTAGGACACATGTGTAGTGTAACAAGATCAAATCAAGTGGAAAAGAATGGGCCCATTTGACAAAATTTGAAGTTTTTGGGATAGTTGACTTTTGGCAATTTTGCAAAAATGCCCAACTTTAACAATGCATAACTTCTTCAATTTCGAACTTTTGGAAGTGTTCTTGGACTTTTTAGAAAGATTGAGATGTCCTCTAACCAAACCTTTTGGTCTCATATCATTTTGATATTCCATGCTCAAGTTATAAGCTTTGGAAAAAAGGTGTTTTTTGTTGACTTTCAAAAATGACCTATAATGTCCAAATTTGTAACTTTTTGTGACTGCATTTTCTGATCTTGGGGTATGAAGATGGATTGTAACAAATTGCATCCTCTTCAAAATGAGATTTGGATGGGTCATTTCTAATAAAGTATGAGAAAGTTATGCATGGTCAAAGTTGAGTTGACTTTTCCTACAAAACCCTAATTTAGCAACTTTTGAGTCTTGATGAATTTTGAGCAATCCTTGATGAATCATGATCAACCCTTGATCAAATGATTAAATATCTTTCAAAATGAGAATGTTGACAAAAAATCTTGAAGTTTGACTGTATTTGGGTCACAGTTGACTTTTGCCCTAGCACAGTCGATTTTTGGACCCCTTGAGCAATTGACTGAGCAAACTTCCTCTGCAAGGCTTGAAATTTGGCATGGATGATCTTGAGAGCATATTAGGACATTGGGGAGAACTTGAGGTCATTTGGATTCAAGGATCTTGATGCAACACAAAACCCTAATTTGAGGTTGACTGCCTTAGGAGATAGCTTGACTGTCCAACTCTTGAGCAATCTTGATCCACTTGGAGATTTTTCTTGCAATGTTTTGAGAAATATGAGAGGGCAAATTTTGGGGTACAACAAGAGGCAAGTGTAGGCCCAATCCAAATCAATAATAATAATAATAATAATAATAATAATAATAATAATAATAATAATAATAATAATAATAATAATAATAATAATAATAATAATAATAAACATAATAATAATAATAATAATAATAATAAACATAATAATAATAATAAACATAATAATAATAAACATTATAATAATAAACATAATAATAATAATAATAATAATATTAATAATAATAATAAACATAATAATAATAATAATAATAAACATAATAATAATAAACATAATAATAATAAACATAATAATAATAATAATAACAACAACAATAATAATAATAATAATAAACATAATAATAATAATAATAATAATAATAATAATAATAATAATAATAATAATAATAATAAACATAGTAATAATAATAATAAACATAATAATAATAATAATAATAATAATAATAATAATAATAATAATAAACATAATAATAATAATAATAATAATAATAATAAACATAATAATAAACATAATAATAAACATAATAATAATAATAATAATAATAAACATAATAATAATAATAATAATAATAATAATAATAATAAACATAATAATAATAATAATAATAATAATAATAATAAACATAATAATAATAAACATAATAATAATAATAATAATAAACATAATAATAATAATAATAAACATAATAATAATAAACATAATAATAACAATAATAAAAATAAACATAATAATAATAATAATAATAATAATAATAATAATAATATTAATAATAATAATAATAATAATAATAATAATAATAATAATAAACATAATAATAATAATAATAATAATAATAATAATAATAATAAACATAATAATAATAATAATAATAATAATAATAATAATAATAATAATAATAATAATAATAATAATAATAATAAACATAATAATAAACATAGTAATAAACATAATAATAATAATAATAATAATAATAATAATAATAATAATAATAATAATAATAATAATAATAATAATAATAATAATAATAATAATAATAATAATAATAATAATAATAATAATAATAATAATAATAATAATAATAATAATAGACATAATAATATATTTAAGTTATTCAGACCCTTTGGGAGACCATGTTGTGTGCTGGTAAATTT